>ML664180.1:6560239-7282492 GCA_007570785.1 Antilocapra americana | reverse complement strand
TGTTATCCTCTAGGAGTTTTATAGTTTCTGGTCTTATGCTTAGATCTTTGATCCATTTTGAGTTTATCTTTGTGTATGGTGTTAGAAAGTGATCTAGTTTCATTCTTTTACAAGTGGCTGTCCAGTTTTCCCAGCACCACTTGTTAAAGAGGTTGTCTTTTCTCCATTGTATATTCTTCCCTCCTTTGTCAAAGATAAGGTGTCCATAGATGCATGGATTTATCTCTGGGCTTTCTATTCTGTTCCATTGATCTATGTTTCTGTCTTTGTGCCAGTACCATACTGTCTTAATGACTGTGGATTTGTAGTATAGCCTAAAGTCAGGTAGGTTGATTCCGCCAGTTCCATTCTTCTTTCTCAAGATTGCTTTGGCTATACGAGGTTTTTTGTATTTCCATACAAATTGAGAAATTATTTGTTCTAATTCTTTGAAGAAGACCTCTGGTAGCTTGATAGGAATTGCATTGAATCTATAGATTGCTTTAGGTAGTATACTCATTTTCACTATATTGATTCTTCCAATCCATGAGCACGGTACATTTCTCCATCTGTTTGTGTCCTCCTTGATTTCTTTCATCAGTGTTCTATAGTTTTCTATATACAAGTCTTTTGATTCTTTAGGTAGAAATACTCCTAAGTATTTTATTCTTTTTGTTTCGATGGTGAATGGGATTGTTTCCTTAATTTCTCTTTCTGATTTCTCACTGTTAGTGTATAGGAATGCCAGGGATTTCTGTGTGTTGATTTTGTATCCTGAAACTTTGCTATATTCACTGATTAGCTCTAGTAATTTTCTCGTAGAGTCTTTAGGGTTTTCAATATAGAGGATCATGTCAGCCTTCAGAATGGGAGAAAATAATAGCCAGTGAATTCTAGTGAATTCTAGTATTTTAGAATTTCTTAAAGTATTCTTGTCAGCATTCATATTTTGAAGGATAAGGCTTTAAAAAATATATCTGTGCTAGGTACATTTCTAAATAAAAGAACTTTCAGGCTTTATTTCAGGCTTATTAACCTGAACAAAGTTCACTAAGCAAAAAGAACAGGATGTATGAAAGGAATGTTTAGAACAAGAACACTCTTTGAGAAATTGCATTAAAACTTTTGCTACTTTATTTGGTCACAGAGTGTAGCATCAATATTCCATAGCTGGGGTATGATTTTTGGCTTATAGTTCTGGTCTGCTCTAGCATTTTAAAGCCAAATTCAACAAAAAGCATGAAATAATATTTTAAATAAATTATTTAATCATCTCTATTTTGAACTTTTCCTCCTAATTTTCTGGTGTTCTGCTTACACCCTAAAGTCAGCCTTGGACTGTTGTTTCTTTTTTTTTTTAATGATGAATTTTTTTTTTAATTTTTAAGATTTTCTTTACATTATCCTGTTGGTTTTGCCATACATTGACATGAATCTGCCATGGGTATACATGTGTTCCCCTTCCAGAACCCCTCTCCCTCCTCCCTCCTGATTCCCTCTCTCTGGGTCATCCCATGCACCAGCCCTCAGCAGCAAACCTGGGCTGGCGATTGATTTCACATATGATGATTAACATGTTTCAGTGCCATTCTCCCATACCATCCCACCCTTGCTCTCTCCCATTGTTGTTTCTTGACATGGTCTAGTGTTGATAATGTCAGCAGAACACTTTCCCTGGGTTGTTGTGTGTTGGCTATACTGTTTTCAAATGTACGTAAGGAAGACCTTGAGGAAGTGCATATAAATGCTGACCATGATTATTACTGCTGTTATAGAATTGTTGGTAGTGATTTTATCTTTTGTGCTTTTCACACTAATATTTTTTAGCCTGTGGGCATGTTTATACATTGCTAAAGAACCTTACAGTTTTGTACTCCACAGATTCTCTCCACATCTTTGGAGACTGTCGCATCCATTATCATCAACCATCACTTTGGAATGCATTTCTAAAACCTACCCCCAACTTTATTCCCGGCCAGCCAGCCGAGTTGCATTTCCAGAGACTTGCTGGGCATTAGTGTCACCTCAGGTCTGATTTGTCCTATTTGAATTTCCTTTTATCCTTATTGGGGCTTCCCGGTTGGCTCAGATGGTAAGGAGTCTGCCTGCAGTGCAGGAGACCCAGGTTTGATCCCTAGATCAGGAAGATCCCCAGGAGAAGGAAATGGCAACCCACTCCAGTATTCTTGCCTGGAAAATCTCATGGACAGAGGAGCCTGGCAGACTACAGTCAAAGGCCAACACGGCAGAGCGACTAACACTTTCACTTTCTATCCTTATTACTCAGCTTCTGCTGATAGCTGGTGGCACCACTGTTCTTCTGTATTATCTTAGAGAATCGATTTGCAATCTCTGGCCTTTGGGCCAAATCTCACCTGCTGCTTGTTTCTAATAAAGTTTTATTGAAACAGACACACTCATTTAAGTACCGCATCTGTCTGCTTTTACTCTAAGATGACAGAGCTAAGCAGTTGCATTGGAAACCTGTGGTCACCAAAGCCTAAATTAATTCACTGTCTGGCTGTTTTTTTAGAAAATGTTAATCCTTGCCTTAGTCTCAAAACCTTGGCACCACCTTTGATCCATCCTTAAGCTTTCCCAAGTATATTCTAGCAAGAGAACTTGTCTCCTTTTAACTTCTTTTCTTTTCTTTTTTTTTGGATCCTCCACCTGTGTTCAGGTCCTCACATCCTTTTGCCTGGGGTATTAAATGAATTTCACCACCCCTTGGCTTCTTTTCTCCATGCAGTTCATTTTACATCTTGCCACCAGGGTCCTTTACTCAGTTTGGCTCCATTCGGTGTCCACTCTGCCACCAAAACTTAAAAAATTCCCCCACTGCCCACTAAATTGGAGCCTGTCCAGCCTTTTTTGTGAGGCTCCTTCCACAATATAAGCCCTATTCATCTCCTTTATACAGAAATTTTCTCAGTAATGAAATGCTTCCCCCCAGCTTCCTCTCTTCTTGCCTTTGTCCATGCTGTAACAACTGCATGAAGCTTTTTCTGCCTCCATTTCACCCTCTCCACTCCTATAAGTGCATGCTCAGTTGTGTCTGACTTTTCGTGCCCACCAGGCTCCCCTGTCCCTGGGGTTCTCCAGACGACAATACTGGAGTGGGTTGGCATTTCTTCTCTAGGGTATCTTCCTGACCCAGGGATTGAACCCACTTCTCTTGCATCTCTTACATTGGCAGCAGATTCTTTAATACTGCACCACCTGGCAAACCCTCTCCACTCTTGTCTTGCTTTAAAATCCTCTCAGATTTTTTCATAAAGCTTTATACTGTCTTTTCCTGTGTGCATATTCCTTTTCCTTCCATCATATGTTGCTTGTATATCTTTCTGTTGCTTAATGCTGTGATGCTGTTGTTCTTTTACATCTATGTGTTATAAACCAGAACCATGTCAAGTGCAAAGTGCATATCTTCCTCTTACTGTGGTCCCTTAAACACTCACCATCCTGTCTTACGTGGATACTCACTCACTCATGTCTGACTTTTTGTGACCCTGTGGCCTATAGCCTGCTGGACTCTTCTGTTCATGGAGTTTTCTAGGCAAGAATATTCTAGTGGGTTGCCATTTTCTTCTCCATCATGTCTTAGGTACACTTAATAATTAAGTAATTGAATCACATTATTGGAAGTCAGCTTTTTTTTTTTTTAAATTTGGGTTTAATTTTTGGTGACCTCACAGACCCTTGCACATTTGGCAGTGAATCTAGGTGCATAGCTGAAATTTTTGAAGAAACCAGATACTGTTCCATTGTATGTGTTATTAATGTAAAGAATTTTTTTTACAATGGATTGATTTTTTTTGTTGTTGTTTGATAGGGTATTTCACATTTACAAGAAAGCTATTTGTGTACAATGATGTGCTTGGTTCTGATTTTGAAAAAACAAAAAAGTAAAACTAAGTGGCAGAGCCAGGCAGTAATTCTTTTGGTTATGTTAAACAATTTACCATAGTCACATTTTCTTGATTCTGTTAACAAGTTTTTTTCATGATTCCAAGTGGATAAGTTATACTAGGGTATTCTAAGAAGTTATGGAAGTGAAATGCTTATAGGTGCTGATAAACTAGTATTTTGTCCTCAGCCTGTTCATTCATTTAATCATTCTCTGCATACTTCTCAGCAGGTTTTGGTGTTGGCTGTTGGTCACACATAGCTGGCTCGGTTAATCCATTCCCGTCCCCACCCCTCCCACCCCCCAACTACTTTTTTAGGTTTTCAGTTCTGAATTTGCACACTTGAGAAAGTTAACAGAAACAACGTATGCCAGGTATATAGACTTTTAACTTTAGTATGTAGCCTAAAGTTTCCACGTCTGGTAATGGGGCTGCTGATTCCCTTAGCTTTCTTGGTTGGTTTCAGAACCCTACGCATTGCCTGGAGAGGGTGGTCAGAAGCACATTTGGGTGTATAAATCACTGTACCTGGGCAACTTGTGAAAAAAATACACAGTATCACAGGTCCAAAACCCACATACTTGAAAAAGAATTGAAGGTTTAAAATTTTAATGTAAAATAAGCAAAGAATATGAATAGTTTCCAGGAAGAGTTGTTAGCTCTGCTTGGTTTACCAGCGTCTTCTAGCAGAGCATCAGTGTTTGCCGAATGCATGTGTGCCAAGACTAATGACTGACACTCCAACCCTCACCCACATCAAATATGTCTCAACTTCCTCCTAAGTAAAGAAATGCCTAATACAATAGCCAGACATATATACCTTTGAACTAGCATTTCTACTTCTTAGAATTAATGTTAGGGAAATAGACAACTTGGTATAGCCTTTGCACCTAGGTTTTTATTATCCAGGAATACTTTCTCAAATATTCAAAGATTATCTTATCTATCCATCCACATGTGTTTGTGCCTATATATGTGTGTACATATCTATATGCATGTTTATTGTAAACTAATTTGTAATAGTGAAAAACTGGAAATGTCCTAAATGCCTATCAGAACAAGATTAGTTAAGCTATAGTATACCTACACTGTTATGTTTAAAAAGGATGAGATTCCACTCCTGGGTGTATATCCGGGGTATGTAAATACTAATTCAAAAAAAAATGCGTGCATCCCCAGTGGTATTAGCAGGATTATTTACAATTGTGAGGATTAGGAAGCAACCTAAGTGTCCATCAACAGATAAATGAATAGAGAAGATGTGGTATGTATTCATTATACACAATGGAATATTATTCAGCCATAAAAAAGAACCGAATTGTGCCATTTGTGACAACAGAAATGGATTTGGAGGGCATTGTGCTTAATGAAATAAGACAGAGGAAGACAAGTACTATATAATACCACTTATATGTGGAATTTAAAATATAAAAAAGCTAGTGAATTTAACAAAAAAAAATAATAGAATCATGGTGAAAACAAACTAGTGGTTACCAATGGGAAGAAGGAAGATCAGAGTAAGGAATTAAGAGGTACAAATTTAGGTATAAAATAAGTAAGTTATGAAGATATATTATACAACATGAGGAATATAGCCAATATTTTATAATAACTGTAAGTGGAGTACAACCTTTAAAAACTGAATCACTATGTTGTACACCTGTAACTTATATAATATTGTACTGTACTATCAACTGTAATATCAACTCTACTTCTATTAAAAAAAAGTAGAATACAAAAAAAGGGATGAGGCTAATCTTTAAGTAAAAACACAAATGATAAACAAGGTGCATTGGATGGAAGTTGTAAAATAAAGTATTGAAGTATTGTTTCATTTTTGTGTATTTATAGTGAACACAGGTCTATTTATACATCATACCTGCATTGAGAGCATAAATAATCCATAACTTATAGACATCTCTGAGGAACAGAAGTGAGGAGCTGTGTGAATTCTCCAAAGGGAGGGGGATATTATATCTTCTGTTTCTTTCCTGTCCAACCTTTTAAATATATATTTTAGTTTTATACTAGACAAAAAGACTAGAAAATCATATAGTATGTTTTAGGAACATTTTCATTAGTATTTAAAATAAATAACTTATTTGAATGGCTAATATCTGTCTGGAAAATGTGGCTTTCAAGAATGATTAATATCCTTGGGAATTCTATATAAGTAAAATTTTTTTGCTTTAGAATGAGGTGGTAATGAATGACCTTACCAGATTGAACTGCCATGGTGTGTTTTATGGTGTGATAAATAGACGCCTAGTTCAGAAGTCATATTATAATATACTTTCTTGAAGCAGCTGTAAGAAGATCCTGTTTTGTGCTAAATGGGCTTGTTGAGTTCTAGGGAACTTATGTGCACAAACAGCGGTTTCCCAGGGTACACTTGTGAGGAAAAGAATCAACACTGGTTTGTCTTCTCTCTTTTAGAAAAGCTCAAGAGGAGAACAAGAAAATAGTGCTTGCTGGCTGTGTTCCTCAAGCCCAGCCTCGTCAGGATTACCTCAAAGGGCTGAGCATCATTGGGGTAAGCTTGTGCCTGATGGGAATATAGTCCCACACTGTTAAAACTTGTCATGACCCATGTTTTATTTTCTGTTTCCAGGCTATTTACAAGCTTGGTTATGCTCCTGGCTGTCCTTCACACACTCTCCCTATTGCTGTGAAAATTTTGTTGTGTCTTTGTAACATTTGTACCTAGCATAGAAACATGTTCTAGGTTCTCTCATTTAAAATAAATAAATAAATAAAAAGCCATGGTATGGAATTTAACTTGGTTAATTATAACCTGGTCTGTGTCTGCCTAGCACTGTCTCTTGCTGTCTCATAGTAAATAGATGCCTCTTTTGGATTGTCCCACTTCTGTCATAGTTGTCCCCGGAATCTTGGCTTCGCCATTACGCCATCTCAGTTTGTGTTGACCGCTCTGAGCCATCCTTGACAATCCTGTCTCAGTCTCCCTTTACTTATTATGCAGGTACCTTTCATTTACTCTCTCAGCATTTCACAGAATTGTAAGTTTGGAGTTCACCTGCATGATGTTTTGAATATAGCCCACCTCTCTTTTTGAATTATTAGCTCCATGCCAACAGCTTTTCTTTTTTTTAAACTCTGACCATGTTCCCCCAGCTTTTCCCACGGTGCCAAAGATACAGTAAGCAGTCTTGCAGTCAGTATTTGGTGACTGAATGAAAGAAGTTTGCCCGTTGTACTTTTATTGTCGGTGTGCTCCTTTCCCTGTTGGGCAGGAAGCTCTGTGAAGTTGGGAGACGACGACCTACTGTCTTCGTGGCCATCACTGTTCACACGTGCCCAGAGGTAGTTAGCATTCGGATGGTATTTGTTGACCAAAAGTTGGTGCTTCATCCTTTCCACCATTCTACTACAGCTGTACTCGCTGTACTCAGTGATGGTCTTCTTTTAAAGAGGTTTTATAATTTAAAAAATATATAAAAATATTACATGCTCATAGAAAAGACTATATAGAAAATTGTCATCTGGATTGAAACTCATTGGATTTTTTTTTCTTTGATGTACTGTTGATAGGTTTTTATACTGTATTCTCAGTGTAATGAACTTGTTTTCTGCAGTGAAGTCCTTGCCCCACTGGCAAATTTAATAATCTTTGAACAAACATTCTCCTGTTAAACAAACAGAACCTGAATGTTTGGGAACGTTAGTTTGTTTTTACCACTTGTCTGTTTACATTTTGATTTCTCTTGGTTTAAGGAATGAACTGAATATGGACTCCTGAGTTATCTTTTCATGTCAAACTAACTTTCTCCATAAACATGATCCTGCTGTGTTAGGGAAATAGAAAACTAGTTAGAATTCTGTTTTAGAGACAAAGTGTGGTAAAAGCTTGGAATTCATTTTTGAGTTCATCTCAAGGAATTAAGTTCCCAGAATAGTAGAATTTCTGTAGCATGGCAGAAGCCTCCTCCCTGTGTGCATTATAGGAAGATTCCCCGAACTCTACTATGTGTTGTGAAGAGTTCAGTGTATGTGAGGATCTTGGGGAGATTCTCAGGATGTTGTAAGAGAGGATACCAGTGCTGGTGGTACGATTTTCAGAGATGATGTAACTCAAGGATGTGGCAGTGAACATTTTCCCCATTTACCCTAGCACGCTTCGTGTTCTGTCTTCTTGTCTCATTTTATTACCTTTAAAATTCTTTAGATTTACCTCGTTTCTTTATAATTGGAGAAATAATACTTTTGAAAAAGTGACTAGAAAGAAAATTTATGATCTCTCACCCTAACACAGTACTTATAACTTTGCTTATTCTCTTCAGGGGCTTCCCTAATGGCTCAGACGGTAAAGAATATGCCTGCAGTGTAGGAGACCTGGGGTCAGTCTCCGGGTCGGGAGGATCCCCTGGAGAAGGGAATGACTACTCACTCCAGTGTTGTTGCCTGGAGAATCCCATGGACAGAGAAACCTGGTGGTCCGTGGAGTTGCACAGAGCCAGACTCGCCGGAGTGACTAACACTTTCGCTTCTGCCCTCTCCGGCCTTTACTAACCTCTGCATGGTCTGCTTAACTGCACTGTCAGGACTGTTTTGTGGCCCTGCTTTTCCATGAGATTGTATTCCATGAACTCTTTAACCATTTTAAGTTCTGCGTTAATATTCTGCTGAAGGATATAGCACAAGTTACTTAACTGTTCCTAATAGTTGGATATAAGTAGTTTTCTAATTTTTAGGAAATATACATAATACAATAATGCTCATCAAAGACTTTCTATCTTAAGATCAGCTTATTGAGAGAAGTTTCCAAAAGTAGAATTGCTCTATCAATAACAACATTTCAGAGTTGTAATATAATTCTATCTTCAGTAATATTATGAAAGTATAAGATTGTTCTCTGTCAAAATCCTTTTACACAGCATTTGTGTATGTGGCAGCTATATGACATCTATCAAAACTGACTATGTATAAAAACTGTGTCCAAGAGAACTGAAATCTTAAATTTGGAGAAGGAAACCAGTATCATTTATAATTGGCATTTGGAGAGATCTATTTCTGAATAGGGCTTCCCTGATGGATCAGTGGTAAAGAATCCGCCTACCAAGCAGGAGATGCTGGTTTGATCCCTGCGTGAGGAATATTCCTGGTGAAGGAGATAGCAAGCTGCTCCATATCTTTGCCTGGGAAATCCCATGGATAGAGAAGCCTGGCAGGCTACAGTCTATGGGGTCACAAAGAGGCAAATACAACTTAGCGACTAAACAACAACAGTAGTTTCTGAATAGAATTGTTGAACTGCTATAAAATCAAAAACCTTCTGAAATATAGTGAGTTATAGTTAGGTAAAGAAACAAATTATATTGGTTTACACAAAACATTTCTGAAGTGTAAAACAATATGAAAGTGTTTAAATTCGGTGATTTGGGAAACTATTTTTAGGAGGATATTTAGAATTGTATTGCACAGTTGATTTACAGACTGTGTGAAAACTGTTATTCCTTCTCAATATTTCCTTCACAGTGTTTCTACGATGGATGGAGGCATTAATAGAGATGGAAGGAAGACCAACTGTAACTGTGTCCTGTGCTTCTGCCTCCTGCTAGGATTTGTCTTTGTTGCCTCACAATACAGGGAGGTTGGTCTGCTCTGTTGACCAAGTGATTGAAATAAAAAGCTTTAGATCGTGAGCAAGGTACTTATTGCAACCCCAGGGTTAAAAAAGATATACTGTCCCATGTTTGCAAGTGCTCCTAGAGTAAGCATTTAAGAAGATGTTTACTAAGGAAGAATGATACTTGTTACTGTTGTGACATGCTAATGTTTACCCGTATCAGCCTTTAGAAATGGGACATTTAGTTTGTAATCAGAGATAGCAATGTGGTGGGGGCATGTAGTAATTGGTGATTTGACACCTGGACTTTATAATATCATGCCTTAATGCCTTCTGAATCCAGTTATGATTAATATTATCTGTGTGGTGGGATAGAGAAAGAGAATAACAGACTATCAAAACCAGAGGTAACACCTATCAACCTCTGGGTCCAGAAGTACTGGCTTCGGTGGCAGTAATCTTTAGACTTCTCCCATCCTGGTTCTTTCCTTATAGTAGGAAAAGAGAAAGGACAGATTTGAAAACATATATGTCTTGGATAAAAAGATCTTTTTCTAACCAAAATTCTTTCCCTAATGTGATTAAATGAAGTTTATATGTAGAATATAAATTTATAATAAATTCATAGGTAATCAGTGCAGAATCAAGATGTTTTCCATTTTTAAGGAATCGTGAAACATTTTACCTTACTGTGAAAACTGTTATTTCTCTTTTGACAAATACTTGTAGTTAACTATTCACCTTGCAGTTAGTTTTCATGCAGTGCCACTTTTTTTTTAATCCCTGCTTGTAATTGTTTACATTTGTTACTCTGTGTCTAGCTGTAGTAGTTCCAACATTTTGTGACTGTTCTATTGAGTGCTATTTTTCTTCTCTTCAGTTCATTTTTTGGCAGGAAAGTTGCTTTGAAATTAGTCAGCCAGAAAGGATGTTCTCTTTTAAAGTTTGGTAGCAGGAAAGAATAGCAGACATCAGAGCTCAGAAAGCCAGACTTTAGAATCCCGAGATTGCCACATCATTCTTTCTTCTATTCAGCTAGTATTTACTGAGTACCTACTAAGTGCTAGCTACTGTTCCAGGTGCGAGGCATGCAGTGGTTTATAAAATCAACAAAGATCCTTGTCCCCAAAGAGCTTACATTCCAGTTCTTGGAGAGAGACATCTGGTTTGAGCCCAGAGCATCGTCAGGCTCCTGGAGCAGGTGGTGGGCTGGGTCCCTAGGCAGCAGGGAGACTGATGAGGCGGGGCTTTCTTTGTAAGGGTCAGATGCAAATATGCAGTGTCCATCAGCGGGGAGTTCTGTCAGAAATAGACAGCTGAGATAGCATTTGTTTACTTGAGCTCCTCCTGAGGTGATATTCCTCAATCCTTAGAGTAGTCCTCATTGATAGGCATGGCATATATTAAGAAGGTAGTAGGTTTTTACTGTTACGAGAAAGCAGGCTTACAGAACTATAAATTTTGTGTAGTTTTTTTGTGCTAGTAAACAAAGGCTTGCATCTGAACTTGGCTTGGTGTTGACTCATTAGCCTTGTCTTTGTATAATATCTCTAGAAATACTAAATAACTGAATTAATAAACAGGTTGTAACATTTTAAAACACGCAGTTCAAAGTGGAATATACAGTTGGATGTTGAAAATTTGTGATAGAACTTGCTGATGTGCCAGCTGTGAGCCCTGCAGGCAGGTACATATTTTCTTTGGAGAAATGAACAAAAATGTGCTTTAACACAGGTGTCCACTTATCTCAGGGACTATTACCAGGTTGATTTGCAGTGGTTTAAACATTTTTTCAGGCAGGCTACTCTAATCCCGAAGAGTCGGACAACATGATGACTGTTTCATACGTGAAAGTTAATTTTGAAAATTATGTGTGTAAATAAAGGAGCATTTGAAAGAGGATACATTTTAGAATATTTTTTGTGGTATACTGTATTCCAAAAGGTGAATTCGTAAAATGAAACAGTGTCCCAGTAACAGTGATATCAATATTGAGGGAAAAACTTGAGAAACTATTCTATTTTTTTCTACTGCATGTCATTTAATATTACTTTTTTCATAGTCCTTTTTTTTAACCTTTAATTATCAAAATGACAGCATTGGAACAGGATGACATGTAGATTTAAAAGTCCGTTCATTTTTGTGCCTTTCTAGATCTATTTCTTGGGGGCCTCTATCTATATGTGTACATATTTTTCACCTATTGAATTATATAAAAGGAGATCTAGCGTATTACGATTCAGGTTCATGTCCCTGACACACTGCTTGTTAGCTGTGTGACCTTGTTTAAGTTACTCAACCTCTCTGTGCCTCAATTTCTTCATCTGTAGCATGGAGAATAATAATAAAACCTAACTCTGAATTTTGTAAGGGTTAAAGTATTTAATAAATGTAATGTGCTTAGCATGGTCCGTGGCACATCATTAGTGCTCTGTATTAGCTTTTTAAAATTATTTAACTTCTTACTAGAAGGATTAACCCTGAGCACAGCTGTGTGCCTGAAATGAAGCTATTTGCTAGAGATAAAGAGCTGAATAAAATTTGTTCCCTAAAGACAGTGAAATCTGAAGAGAGCTGCAAGTATGATAAATACACATAAGGATACAGTCTGGTGGGCACACAGAGGTTAAAGTCATTCTTGACTTGAGTTTCAAAGGCTGAGTAATGGTTTGATGAATGGAGGAAGGAGAGAGGGCTTTTGAGCAGAAGACTCATATCTAAGAAAAAGCATGTGTGCTTAAGGGTACTGTGGAGGTGGAAGGAATATCAAGAAGTGTATCCTGATTGGAGTATAACTTGGAGGCACTAGGTTTAAGAGGTGTGGTTTGAAGTATTGCAGACTAGTGATAAATAGAGTGGAAAGGAGAAGTTCAATTCAATGCTTAAGTCAGAATCAGCATGACTGGGTGAAAGATGGGGGTAGGAGTAAGATAGTGTGAAAAGGTGTTACAAGCAGCATAATCTAGTGGTTATTTCTATATACCCTTTGTTTATTATTTTAAACTCTTCTTGTACGTTATTGGTACTAACTGTTCTCTTTTAATTAAGATTTATTGAGATATAATTAACATGTAATGAAATCACCATTGGGTTTTATGTGGAACATTTCCATTGCACTGAAAAGTTCTCTTATATCCTCCACCCCCACCCTCAACAAATGTAAACAGGGTCTCTGGAAATCGTATTTCTGATTTCTGTCCCTACAGTTTTGCCTTTTTCAGAATGTCACATAAATAAAATTATAAGCATACCTCAGAGATATAGTGAGTTTGATTCTAGACCACTCCAATAAGGTGAACATCACAATAAAGCAAGTCACATGATATTTTAAAAAAAATTTTCAAATGCATATAAATGTTATGTTTACACCATATCATAGTCCCTTGTAGCTCAGTTGGTAAAGAATCTGCCTGCAAGGCAGGAGACCTGTGTTTGATTCCTGGTTTGGGAAGATGCCCTGGAGAAGGAAATGGCAACCCACTCCAGTATTCCTGCCTGGAGGATCCCATGGACAGAGGAACCTGGCAGGCTAAAGTCCATGGGGTCGCAAGAGTCAGACATGACTTAGTGACTAAATCACCACCACCGTAGTCTCTTTAAGTGTGCAGTAGCACTGTGTCTAAAAAATATATTCATACCTTAATTTTAAAAGCTTTATTGCTAAAAATGCTGTGATCTGAGGCTTCAGTGAGTCATAAT
Organism: Antilocapra americana; assembly: GCA_007570785.1. Classification (NCBI taxonomy): domain Eukaryota; kingdom Metazoa; phylum Chordata; class Mammalia; order Artiodactyla; family Antilocapridae; genus Antilocapra; species Antilocapra americana. The sequence goes on along the minus strand of ML664180.1, from coordinate 7,269,319 downwards.
CTTTTTGGGAGTGGAGGGTCTTAACCTCAGTGTTGATGGCTGCTGACTAATCAGGGTGGTAGCGGCTCAAGGTTGGGGTCGCTGTGGCAATTTCTTAAAATAAGGCAGCAGTGAAGTTTGCCTCACTGATTGACTCTCTTTTCCATGAGTGATTTCTCTGTAGCCTTCAATGCTATTTGATAGCATTTTGCTTACAAGAAGAACTCTCAAAATTAGTCAGTTTTGTCAGATCCTGCTGCTTCTTTATCAGCTAAGTTTATGTAGTATTCTACAGCCTTTTTTGTCATTTCAGTAGTCAACTAAATTTGCTGTCTTACATGGGCACAGTTCATGGTGACCCAAAATAATTACAGGAGTGACATTAAAGGTCAGTTATCTCAGATCGCCATAACAAATATAGTAATGAAATAGTTGAAAGTATGGTGAGGATTACCAAAATGTGACACAGAGATAGGAAGTAAGCAAATGCTGGAGGGAAAATAGTGCCAATAGACTTTTTCAATACAGAGTTTCCATAAACCTTCAATTTTTATATATATATATATAAAACCCTCAGTACTTGGAAAGTGCAATAGGACAAGCTGTGCCTCTGTATATGTTACTTTGTTTTTTCACTTAGCATAATACATTCAGGGTTCATACATGTTGTGGTCAATAGTTTTCTACTTTTTATTCTATGGAGTTATTTCACTATATGGATGGACCGCAGTTTGTCTATCCATTCAGCAAGTTGATGGAAAAGTTGTGTTTGCAGTTTGGGACTATGAAGAATAAAGCTCCTGTAAACATTTGTGCACAGTCTGTGTGTGTTTGCATTCTCTTGGGTGAATACCTTGGAATGATATTGGTTGGTCATGTAGTTAGCATTTGCTCAGCCTTTTAAAGATTGCCAAAGTGTTTTCCAAAACAGCTATACTGTTTTGCATTTCTACCAACAGTTCTGTTGCTTCACCTCTTGACCAGAGCTTGGTACTGCCAGTTTAATTTTAGCAGTTGTACTAGGAGAGTAGTATTAGTAGTATCTCATTGTGGTTTTAATTTGCATTTCTCTGTTGGCTAGTGATGCTGACCATATTTTTTGTGATTATTTGCTATCCATATATCTTTAATAGGGCGTCTAATTTTTTTTTTTTTTAATCACCCTCTCTTTTGGTGACCTTGAGTTAGGAAAGTGTTTCTTAGATAGGACACGGATACACACACTCACAGAGCATTGTTTTTTTAGGACAGGAAGGAAAAGAAATGAATAAATCGGACTTCTCAAAGACACTCTTAAGATGAAAAGATAAGCTACGAACTGGAGAAAATATTTCCAAAACATTCATCTCCTAAAGGGTTTATATCCCAAATATATGAAGGACTCCTACAACTCAACAGCAGGGAATCAACTTATTTTAACATGGGGGGAAAAATGTGTGTCTGTCTTTTAACCAATATTTTTTATTGCCTTTTAAAATACTGATTTCGTGGAAGCTTGGAATTTGAGGGAGAAGGGAATGAGTGGGTAATATATCCTGTGGCTTCAAAACTTAAAATTTCTATATAGGATCTAGGAACAGATCTGATAAAATATATATATTTTTCTCTTTTAACCTCCCCCCCACCCCTTTTTTGTAAAGAATGGAAGGGATTTGTTTAACTCTTCAATCTGTTTGGTAAACTTACCATGGTGAACACTTACAAGCTCCAGAAAGCACGGAATTTTTTTTTGCTGTTATTTTATAGCTTTACATATTTTACATTATTTTCTGTACTTCGTACAGTGCCTGGCTCAGTAAATATTTGTTGAGTGGATATTTGTTAAATATAAAGTATGCATTTATGTTTTTCCATATTGTTCTGTTTTACCAGAAGCATTTATTTTTAAAATTTCTTTTCCTTCTTTGATACTGGTATCATCAAAATCTCATCGTCTCAAGGTCTTTAATCTTAATAATCATACCTGCAAAGTCCATTTGCCTTGGAAGGCGACTTATTCTCCAGTGCTATGGATCATGACTGGAACATGTTTGAAAGGCCATTATTCTTCCCACTACATGCAAATTATTTATTGATGATTTACATTCCTAATGTATATGTCTGTTTTAGTTCTAATAGTACTGTTTTTTTTTCAACTTTAGTATTACTTTAAAAATAATTTTTTACTTTATAACATGTCCTATTATTTAGTATGGCCATAATATTCTAATGTCCCAGGGAATGCTTTTTCATATAATTGAATTTAATGTGTTGTTTAGCTGCTAAAGGTCTCTCTCTCTTGCCCCCAGAAAGTTTTATAGGTATTTTAATTGAATTTAAGAGGGAAAAGTTCCTGGTACTGATCCCTATTTTGCTGGCATCCGTCCAGCCTGGCTTCATCTTGCACTTAGTAATTTTATCTCTCAGTGTTCATCACTCACTGGTACCATTCAGGTAGAAAATATGCTTTTAGTGGTGTGTGGAATGTGTTGTCACATAACTTTTGATGAAGGGGCTATTTCTACCACTGGGGAAAAATTTTTCTCAATGAAGAGATGAAAGGAGATCATGGACTGGCAGATGAGAGTTTTTTTTTCTTTTTTAAGTTAAACCACATGTAGCATCAAATGCTCTTTTGTGTAATTCATGAGTAAACTTGTTCAGGGGCTTGTGAATTCAAGAAATTTTACTCCAGTAAACTAGTGACTACTCTGGACTTACCCAAATTTAAGAGATTTGGAAATTAAGTTCTCTTCCAATAGCATTTATAGAGAGAGGGACTTTCCTTAACAGCTTAAAGAAAAAATTTTTAGAGAGAAAAATTTTTATTTTTAGCCATGAAATCAGGATTGAATTTTAACCTGTCAAATGCTGATTATTGAATCAAACTCCCATTATGGTTAGAGTGAAAAATCTGAATGTACACTTAATGGAAAATGCTTTTTATACTAGAGTTCTTCACAGAAAAATAAAAGCTTTTTTTTTTTTCCTTTCAAAGGTTGATAGAATTTTTAGGTGGTTTTAAATTTTGGGTCTGATATTGCTTAATTAGATTGAAATGACAGATTGTCCTAGTTTATTTATGCATAGGCAGGGTTAAGAGTGCTAATGAGAGAGAACGTCTGTGTCTTATGTAGATGTGTATCTATAGTGTATAATTTTTGTTTCTCCTGAAAGGATCTGAAGTGTCTTGGGATAAAATCAAGAGACAGTGAAACCCCAGCCAGATTCATGCAAGTATAAAAAGACCCACACCAAGTAATAGAGAAATATGGATGAAGAGTAGTTTTTGCACAGTTTTGATAGTATTAGCCTGAGTGATGCTGTTGAGATTGTTCTGTTAATCCTTCAGTGACTTCCTTCAGCGGGTAGAATAAAATCTGACGGGCACAGCATGAGCTGCAGGGTCTTCCCTAGGCTCCCTCCTCTGATGATCTCACTTCATTACCTGCCACGGTGCCCCTCATTCGCCATGGCCTCTGTCTCTCTTCCCTCTGGAGGTTCACGCTGGTGTTTCTGGCATATGGTTCAGGTCCCAGCATCAATACTGCCTGTCCAGAGGTTGGCCTGGACCGTTGTAAAAAACTGCCCTCTCCTCCTCCAGTCACTACCACATTTTGCTTTCTTCATAGCGTCTGTCATGATAGAAAATAGACACTTTCCATTGTTTAGCTGTTTATCTCCCCCAGCCAGAAGCAGGGACTTGGTGTTTTTTGCCATTAGTTCCCGGACTCCTAGAGCAGTCATAGTGCTTGGTTGATGCTTAATAGATATGTGTCAAGTGAACGCATGCACAGCAGAGGTGATTTGTGGATGAGCATTTGGGGGTAGTTGTTGCCTGGCTTCAATTGAAAGCCCAGGTTCAGTTGGATAGCATTTTGTGATTATGTTTAGTAATGACATCTGCGTATAAAGGAAAAGGAAAATTCGAGACACCTGCCCCCTCAGTGCCGTTTCTAGATAAGATTTACTAAGACTCAGTTCAGTTCAGTTGCTCAATCGTGTCTGACTCTTTACGACCCCATGGACTGTAGCACACCAGCTTTCCCTGTCCATCACCCACTCCTGGAGCTTGCTCAGACTCATGTCCATCGAGTTGGTGATGCCATCCAGCCATCTCATCCTCTGTTGTCCCCTTCTCTTCCTCCCTTCAATCTTTCCCAGCATCAGGGTCTTTTCAAGACTGCTTGGTAAGAATTTAGCAGGATATCCTCATGCCTTAGTTCCCTCAGCCTAGGAAATAGCAGTAAGTATCCACTGCCGAGGGATATTGTGAGGGTTAAAAGTGATGGTGCATGTGGCATGTTAGTATGGAGCCTGGGGCAAGGTAATTGCTCATTATTACTAGTCATTAACTTATCTAGTTGCTGGTTGTTGAATCTCTGATTGCAGGACAGTTTCAACCTCTTCCTGGTGTGTGCTTTTATTTTAGCCTGGTTGTCAAAATTGTGTTTGGAGTGTGTGTTAGTTTCCTGGGGCTGCCTTTATCAAGTCACCACAAACTGGGTGGCTGTCTTAGCCATGCTCCGGTTGCTAATGACCACAGGTGTATGTTTGAATGAATTAGAATTCAGTTCCTCAGTCACAGGTAGCCATGCTTCAAGCAGGCAGTAACTACATGTGACTAGTGGCTGCCATGTTGGACAGCCCAGCGTGTAAACATTTCCCTCATTGTAGAAAGGTGTGTTGGAGAGCACTGCTCGAAAGAATTAGGAAACAGACGAGCTCTTTTATTTGCTTTGGGTAACTTTGTATAGGTTTATTTCTTGAATATATGTTGAGTTATAAATTTGGAGTAGTTCATAATAGCTGAAAAAATATTTTTATGGGTTACTTTTAAAAGTTCTGGAGCAGACTGACTCATTAATGTTATTTATGAATTGTTTATTCACCAACTCTTTTCTTCATTGTCAAAAACATATGGAGTGAGTAATAGAACATACTGCATGTCTTTTTTCCCCTGTATATTTATAATGAAGTGCCTGAAGGACACAAGATACTGTTTTATTTATTTTATTTGAATTACATGCCTGAGACTAAGCTCTTGTGTATTCAGGGCTACAATTTATAGTATTAATTAAGAACAGCTTTCTTTTTATCCTCAGAATGAATTCAATATATTCTTCATTATTACATGTGAATCTTGAGTTTGTTTTCATTCATGATTGTTTTTTTTCTCTCTCTCTGCCTCCCACCCTGTCCTTTTTAGTGTGTAATTCTGTGGTTTCTAGTATATTCACAAAGTTATGTGACCATCACCACAATCAGTTTTAAAAATATTTTCATCACTTCAAAAAGAAATGCAATCCTCCTTAGCAGTGCCTCTCCGTTTTTTTCCCCACCCATCCGTAGGCAGTCACTCATCTACTTTGGCTCTCAAGGTTTCCCTGTTATGGTTATTTAGTTTGCATGGAATCAGACAATATTTTTTTTTCCCTCTGGCCTCTTTCCTTTAGCATAATGTTTTTAACATTTTTAATACTTCATTCCCTTTTATGGTTTAATGATACTTTGTTGTATGCATAGAACCATATTTTGTTTATCTGTTCATCAGAAACTGGGAGTTGGGCTGTTTCTACCTTTTGCATATTATGAATAATGTTGTGACTGTGTACAAGTGTTTTTTGAGGACATATGTTTTCGTTTCTCTTGGGTATCCACCTAGGATTGGAATTGCTGGATCATATTGTGTAGTGGTTTGAGGATCTGCTAGACTGGTTTGCAAAGCAGCAGCATGGATTTTATTACATTCCCGCTAGCAGCATGTGATGAGGGTTCCAATTTCTCCATATCCTTGCCCACACTTGTTACTGTCTGTCTTTTTTATTATAGCCATCCTACTGAGTATGAAGTAGTATTGCATTATGATAAAATATATATAACATAAAGTTTACTGTCTTCACCAATTTGAAGTGTGTAGTTCAGTGGGGGTAAGTGCATTGATGCTGCTGTTTAACCATCACCACCATCCATTTCCAGAACATTTTCATCTTTACAAACTGAAAATCCTCGCACATTAAACAATAACTTTCCACTTCCTTCATTGTGGTTTTGGTTTGCATTCTTTGGTTGGCTAATGATGTTGAGTGTCTTTTCATGTGCTTATTGGCTGTGTGTATATCTTCTTGCAGGAGTGTCTCTTCAGATCTTTTGCCCATTTTTAAGTGGTCTTTCTACTGTGTTGGAAGAGTGGTTATATAGTCTAGATTCAAGTCTCTTCTCAGGTATATGATTTACAAAAATTTTCTTCCTTTTTCTATGTTGTTTTGTTATTTTCTTGGTAGTGTCTTTTGATAAACCAAGAGGTTTTAATTTTCATATTCAGTTTGCCTTTTTCCTTTCATCACTCATACTTTTGATGTAATAGTAAGAAACCGTTGTCTTAGACACAGTTCATTTAGCTTTATGGCTGTGTTTTCTTCTAAATTTTACAGTTTTAGCTTACCTCCAACTTTTCAGCTGTTCCTTCCACAGGCTATCCTGACTCTTCTCTAGAGATCCTGCTTCTTATTCAGTCCATGAGCTGTGAGATTGGGTGCAGTACACCGTTTGAACTGCTTTGTCTCCGAGTGCATAAGAAAGCATTTTTGTTTTGGTTCCATCATTGAATTTTTTCATGTGCTTCTTTTATGCTGCTTTTATCCTCAACTGATGTGTTGGTTGTTCATCTGCACTGGCTGGGGAATTTGACCAATTCTTCCTCCCTTGTCCTACCCATGTTTGTAATACTGGAGGCAATCTGAGTGTCCATATGGAATGTCTTACCAACATTCTAACCTTCCTTACTTCTCAACTCCAGTGATTATCACTTTTATCCTTTTTTAGCAAATTGTTCTCATGACAAGATCTTGCTGTTCTTCAGAAATGCTGAATGCTTATACCTGTCCTCTATTATCACCTCCTGTTCTCCTTTTCTTCTTTCTCTCTCTCTGTCCTCTCTCCCTCTTACCCATCCTCCCTTTCTTTCTTTTCTTTCTCCAATGCCCAGCCACTTTGTTTCTCCTTCCTGGCTCTGTTCTCCAACCTGTACTTGAAGTATCCTCTTCCCCAACATGCATAGTTAATTCCTGTTTTCTGTATCCTTCATGTCCATCCTATAAATCTCTCCATGCTATTTCCTCAGCCTTTTGAACCTTCCTCACATATGTTGTTGATGTTCAGTTACTAAGTTGTCTGCAACCCCATGAACCACAGCACACCAGGCTTCCCTCTCCTTCACTGTCTCTCAGAGTTTGCGCAGACTCATTGTTCATCACATATGTTAGATGTTCAATAAATGATGAGTGAATGAATGAATGATAGAATGAACAAAGCTCGGATCAATTAATTTAACTGTTCCTGCGGAAGAACTGCTGGGCCCTGAGGAAAATGACACCTATACAAGCAGTCACTGTTAAAAGTCCATGGTGTCTCAATAGCATGTTTCAACTGGTATCTCAGTACTTTGGCAATTTTTATGTATTTCTAGTCTTTACTTCTTTTAACAGGTACTAAACCTTTTAACACATGTTTTAAACATCCACTGTGTTCTTACTTAACAATATGCTTTCTCTCTCATAGCAGATAAACTTCTATATCATGTAGGAAATTGAGGCCAACAGATGGGAATCTTGCTTAGTATTCTCTGGCTTCTACAAGAATGATAGCATCTGTTTTCATGCTTCCCTCTTAACCCCCTGTTTCAGAAGAGGGTGACTTGGCCCCTCTCCCATTCTGGGCTTGTGTCTCTACTGGTGTTTTAGATCTTACTCTCTCTACCTCCTGAAGGACCTAGCGCTATTAATTATTTTTTCTGTCTCTAGTTCTTTTTTTTCTATGGCCCTTCTCTACTTAGCATGTATTCTTTAAAAAAGGAAAGAAAGAATGAATACACTAACACATGTATACTCAATTATTTTTATTTTAGCTACAGGAATCCTCTTTCTCTTTTTTCTACTTGGCTTTTAGTAAGCATCATCTAAATTAGGTGTCACCGTTTTTTTATGATTCATGATTAATGAACTGTTTCTCCTGAGTTAATTGCCCCCCTTATTGTTAAATCAGGCATACTCACTTTAGTCTTTATGTTACTTGTTATCTCTGAAGCATTTGACACTGTTGGCTCCTTCTTCCTTTTTGAACTCTCTGATATCTTAACTTTGATCACATTCTATAAATATAAGGAAGCCATGTGGATTTCTCCTATAACCAGGCTTAATGGTTGCAGTGGTTCTAGGTGGATGCATCCATCTCCAATTAGGTAGCTTTGTTGAGGAGTGAAGATCTAACTTTGAGATTTACTTTGCCTTTGACAATTTCCCAGCAATTATTGTTACCACTGCCATCATGCTGGGCTGAGTGATCACAGGTGGAGCTGGATTCAGTGTGTTCTCAAACATCTTCCCTTATTTCCTATAAGGCACTGAGGCCAAAAGAATGTTTCAAAGAGATTTAATGAAGTGTTTTTAAAAGGTTCTTCTTGATCCAGTTGAGTTTTTGTGACTTTTTGTATAATAATGAAAGATTAAGGATAACAGAAATGTTCATCAATATGGGAATGTGTGGATTGTTGCCATTGTTCAGTTGCTGAACCATATCTGGCTCTTTGTGACCCCGTGGATGGCAGCACACCACACTTCCCTGTCCTTCATTGTCTCCCTGAGTTTGCTCAAGCTCATGTCCGTTGAGTCACTTACGCCATCCAGTCATCTCATCCTCTGTTAACCCCTTGTCTTCTTACCCTCTATCTTGCCCAGCATCAAGGTTTTTTCCAGTGAGTCAACTCTTCACATCAGGTGGCCAAAGTATTTGAAGCTTCAGCTTCAGCATCAGTCCTTGCAATGAACATTTAGGATTGTTTACCTTTAGGATTGACTGGTTTGATCTCCTTGCTATCCAAGGGACTCTCAAGAGTCTTTGCCAACACCACAGTTCAAAAGCATCAATTCTTCAGCACTGAACCTTCTTTATGGTTCAACTCTCACATCCATACATGACTACTGAAAAAACCATAGCTTTGACTATACAGATCTTTGTTGGAGAAGTGATGTCTCTGGTTAGTACGCTGTCTAGGTTTGTCATAACTTCTTCCGAGGAGCAAGCGTCTTTTAATTTCATGGCTGCAGTCACCATCTGCAGTGCTTTTGGAGCCCAAGGGAATGAAGTCTGTTACTGTTTCCACTTTTCCGTCATCTACTGGCCACAAAGTGATGAGACCAGATGCTGTGGTCTTCGTTTTTTGAATATTGACTTTTAAGCCAGCTTCTTCATTCTCTTCTTTTACCCTCATCAAGAGGCTCTAGTTCCTCTTTGCTTTCTGCATTATGTTATACCCATACATAGGATAATAGGCACTAGTGAAATGAATGAAGTAGGTCTAGGTGTATTGATGATGTCTAGAAAAAAAAATCAAGGAGCAGTTCTGTTACTTTATCTGTCATCTGTCTTATAATTGGTAAGGGGAAAAAACACTATGGAACAGAACTAGGTATAAATATTTAACAGTTGGTATCTGCTCATCAAACCATTATGAGTGATTTCATCTGAGGAGTGGAAATGGAGGGTGTTACAAATTACTTTATTTCTAATATTTCTGTTTTGTAACAGAACACTAATGATTTTGAGGATTTTAAATGTAGAAAAAATACCAGCTTATGACCTTTTCTTACTTGCCTTGCTCTCCTTCCTCTAGCTTCTTGGGCTACAATCTTTGCTTGTTTTCATTTTCCTTCCAAACTCTAGCCACTCTTCTGAATCCCCTTAGTGGGCTTCTCCTATCTTAATCCTATTTATCCCTCAAGAGTCACCTTTGGTTTCCACTAAGCATTGCTGGATTACTCAGACATATTTTATTATTAATGCCTTCCCTCTGTGTTCCCATGGCACCTTGGGAAATCTTTAGTCACTGGTGTCTGGAGCAGGAGCCATTATTTGATTTTATATTCCATGGACCTGAGTGGAGTACTCAGCACATAGTTGAAATTCATTAAAGGGAGTTTCAGTGTTAAAGTAATAAAGCATCAAATTTGGAGTAGATCTTCTTAATACAGCAAGGCCTTTTTTTGTAGGTTGTCATATTATGCTATTTTCCTTGAAGCTCTGTGTGAAGATATATGTTTTAATTAAACGGTAGTTTATATCTCAGGAATGTACTGAGTTTATATTTGATCGGCTATTCTAATTGAACTCCAGGCAGTTTATTTAAATGTAATATGATTTCTTTAATTATAATTGTAGGATGGAGAGTGATAATTTCATACTTCATTGTAACACGAAATAATATGGAGTATTTTTATACTATCTTCAAATGCTTTAATTAAAGAAGACCTGCATTTGTGTGTTTCAAATTGTGTTCTCTTGACCCAAGCAGAAGGATGAACAAAATAATGTTTCTTTTGCATGTAAATTGCTTGCCTGACAGTTTGTTTTCTTTTTAGGTTCAACAGATAGATCGTGTAGTAGAAGTTGTGGAGGAAACAATTAAAGGTAAATGTTGAAAGTGAGATAATGTGTATATTGTTTGAACTGTATGATAAATGGAGTAGATCTAAGTGTATTGATGATGTATAGAAAAAAATCAAGGGATAGATCGGCTACTTTATCTGTCACCTATCTCATAATTTGTAAGTGGGAAAAAACACTATGAAACAACTATGCGTAAATGTTCAACACTTGATATCTACTCATCAAACCATAAAGTGATTTCATCTGAGGAGTGGTATTGGTGGGTATTATAGTGAGATAATGTATATGTTTAAAATATATCATGAAGGTACTATACTTAACATTTGTTAAGCATTTTTATGAAAGTTGTTGTTGGACAAAAATCATAAAATTTTGTCCTTGCCTGCTTCGTGCATTGACCAGTCCAATATGGGAGGTATATGTTTGATTGGCTTTTTATTTTAGTGTAAACTAGACTTAGTTTGAATTTGGGAATCAGGAAGATAGGATTTAATCCTAAAATAAGGAAATGCCTTTATTTGCTCTTTTTTTCAGTTTTATTGAGGTACAATTGACATTGTTTGCTTGTTTTTATATCACATAATTAGTTGTAGTTATTCCTTCTGAAAGTACTGTTAAAAGTAGTACTTAGTTTGGATTTCTCTTCTGTATGTAATTTTTGTAGTTACACTAGAAAATAGAGTTATGCTTTGATTGTTTTATTAGCCAGTATTCTTTGAAATAGATTGTTATTGAAGCCACTGAGAAATAAAGCATTCTTAATTCTGTGGATTAATTTGTAAATATTTATAGTCTACTTCTGTTAGATTAGCACAAATGAAAACTGATAATATATTAAAATATTAAGTGAATTGAGATTCTCACTTAACATTTTAACCATTTTTAAATAAATGCAAATTTTGTGTTTTTTTTTTTTTTTTTAAATCTACTTCCACAAAGTTGAGATCTTTAACCACATACTTTTCCTGCTGGATTGTATTTACTACCTTGCACATAGTGTTATTCATTAATTTTGAATCTTTAATTCACTGTTTTTGTTGAGTTGCTGAGTTTTGTCTGACACTTTGCGACCCCATTGACTGCAGCATGCCAGGCTCCTCTGTCCTCCACTGTTTCCCAGAGTTTGCTCAACTTCATCTCCATTGAGTCAGTGATGCTATTTAACCATCCCTTCTTTTGCCTTCGGTCTTTCTCAGCATCAGGGTCTTTTTCATTGAGTTGCCTGTCTGCATCAGGTGGCCAAACTATTGAAGCTTCAGCAACAGTCCTTCCAATGAATAGTCAGGGTTGTTTGCCTTTAGGATTGACTGGTTTAATCTCCATGCTATTCAAGGAACTCACAAGAGTCTTCTCTAACACCACAATTCAAAGGCATCAATTCTTGGGCACTCAGCCTTCTTTATGGTCCAGATTTATTTATTAGGTGACCACAGAATATGAGAATTTTAGACTTACATATTAGTCTTCCTTGAAATTTTGAGATAAAATGAAATATCAGGTTTAAAACTTTGTAGCAGTGATAATTTTGAAACTTTTTTTCAAGCCATACCTCGGCCCTGTCTTGTAAGGTCTAGAAGTACCAGCATGTATTGTGCAGTTACAGAGTGACAGGCACTATACTAAGCATGGAGTAAGTCATTTCAATATTTTACAACAGGGCTGTGAAGTGGGTACATCTCTTTTCCTCCTTTTTCAGAAGAGGAAGTTTGGACACAGGGGTATACAGGCAGTAAGTGGTGGAATTGGAATCAGAATCTGAGCATTTTGACTATGATGTCCCTGCTCTTAAATTTGCCACTCCATTCACACTGTACTACGACTGCTCTGCTCTCTCCTGGTTGAGAATCACTACCTTAACAGTTGTTCAACTGAGCTTCTCAAAGTAGTGTTTCAGGATGCTTGAGGATTCTATTGCTTGGCTTGATTATACGGCATATGGAGTTGTTGTTTAGCCACTCAGTCGTGTCTGACTCTTTGTGACCCCACGGACTGTAATCCACCAGGCTCCTCTGTCCATGGGATTTCCCAGGCAAGAACACTGGAATGGGTTGCCATTTCCTTCTCCAGGGAATATTCCCAGCCCAAAGATTGAACCTACTTCTCCTGCATTGGCAGGCAGGTTCTTTACCACTGAACCATCTCGGGAGCCCACCAGGCATATACTAGTCCCTAAATTATGTTTTTAAAAAACTAAATGACAGTGAAGACAGGAGAAAAGTCTAGCAGACTATGGGTGTGGCGATGACTTTTTAAATGATATATCAAAGAGGGACTGTCTGTGATAGATAATTGATGAGTTGAACCTCAATAAAATTAAGAACTTCTGCTCTGCAAAAGATAGCATTGAGAGAATGGGAAGATGATCCATAGACTTTTGCAAACGACATACTTGATTAACTGTAGTCTAAAGTACACAATGCACCCCACTCCAGTACTCTTGCCTGGAAAATCCCATGGACAGAGGAGCCTGGTAGGCTGCAGTCCATGTGGTTGCTAAGAGTCCGACATGACTGAGCGACTTCACTTTCACTTTTTACTTTCATGCATTGGAGAGGGAAATGGCAACCCACTCCAGTATTCTTGCCTGGAGAATCCCAGGTACAGCGGAGCCTGGTGGACTGCCATCTGTGGGGTCCCATAGAGTCGGATACGACTGAAGCGAGCAGCAAAGTACACAGAATACCTCTTAAAACCCAGCAATTGGAAAATAAACAACCTGATGAAGAAATGGGCCAGTGACTGTATCAGAAATGTTCCCAAAGATACACAAGTGGAAAATAACCATATGAAAAGATACTTCACATCATATGTCATCAGGGATGATACCAATCAGCCTCTTTCCTCCCGGAGTTAACTTATTAGTACAGATTCAAATTTGCTTGAAAGGAGCTTATTATAGATAACAAAAGATATCCCTCCCACTGCTGTCACTCAGGAAATCATAAGAGTTTTAGGAAATCGGTACCAGGAATGAGGGATGGTTATGTATTTCTGTATCGCAGAAGGTCTATCACTTCCAGGTTGGTTTAATTAGGGATAGCCTCTCACTGAAGAGTTTTGCTTAAGTAGATTTATTGCAGAGATTATAGTTGAGTTTTTGATAGTCTACAGCAAGAGTTGAGTTGAAGATGAAGTTGATGTGGAGTTGATGTGGGTATTCACTGGCAGGTTGGTCTGAGGATGGGAAAGCTGAGGATGTAAGTTTTAGTAATACAAATTGGGAAAGGAGTACGTCAAGGCTGTACATTATCACCCTGCTTATTTAACTTATATGCAAAGTACATCATGAGAAATGCTAGACTGGATGAAGCACAAGCTGTGATCAGGATTGCTGGGAGAAATATTAATAACCTCAGATATGCAGATGACACCACCCTTATGGCAGAAATTGAAGAAGAACTAAAGAGCCTCTTGATCAAATTGAAAGAGGAGAGTGAAGAAGTTGGCTTAAAACTCAACATTCAGAAAACTAAGATCATGGCCTCTGGTCCCATCACTTCATGGCAAATAGATGTGGAAACAGTGGCTGACTTTATTTTTTGGAGCTCCAAAATCACTGCAGATGGTGATTGCAGTCATGAAATTAAAAGACACTTGTTCCTTGGAAGAAAAGCTATAACCAACTTAGACAGCTTATTAAAAAAACAGAGACATTACTTTGCCAACAAAGGTCTGTCTAGTCAAAGCTATGGTTTCTCCAGTAGTTATGTATGGATGTGAGAACTGGACTATGAAGAAACCTGAGCGCTGAAGAATTGATGCTTTTGAACTGTGGTGTTGGAGAAGTCTCTTGAGAGTCCCTTGGACTGCAAGGAGATCCAACCAGTCCATTTTTAAGGAGATCAGTCCTGAATATTCATTAGAAGGACTGATGTTGAAGCTGAAACTCCAATACTTTGGCCACCTGATGTGAAGAATTGACTCATTTGAAAAGACACTGATGCTGGGAAAAAATGAAGGCAGGAGGAAAAAGGGATGACAAGAGGATGAGATTGTTGGGTGGTATCACCGACTCAGTGGACTTGAGTTTGAGTAAACTCTGGGACTGGTGATGGACTGGGAGGCCTGGCATGCTGCAGTCCATGGAGTCGCAAAGAGTCAGACATGACTGAGCAACTGAACTGAATACAAGAGAATTTTAGAGACAGAAGAAATAATTTTGGTAGATGTCTTTAGTCTGCAGATTAGGAAGCTGATCCAGGAAGGAGTTATGTGACTCATCTGAGATCTTCTGGTTAATGAAAATCTGGGCCTGATTTTGCCATTCTTCACTTTGTATTTCTTCTGCCAGTCCTTACTTTCATTAAGACAGCACAAGTTAGTGAAATAATGTGTTCCTTGTAATGGTTAACTGCTTCCTGTCTTTCTTTCAGTAAGTTATTCTCTGAGGCTCAGTTTAAAATGTAGAGGATTAAATGGGTAAGACTTTGGCGATACCTGGGGTATACTAGGGGAAAATTCTTGTGTATTTATTTCTACCTCTTTAATACTTAGGCTGCTGGAATAATCTAACTGACCTTCAATAGCAGAAATGCTCCTTTCAATTGGACTGTGTATACCGTCCTCATTCTGGGAATATTTTCCTCTCCTGCATGTATGCCTTCAATGGTTGCCTGTTACCTACCAAGTTAACTGGTGACTTCTGCCTCATTCCGCCATTTCCACTTTTTCTTCCATTACTTCCATACTAAGCCTTTTGCTCTAGCCAACTGGCCTGTTTGATGTGTCTTGTATATTATTTGCAATTTGCTCTACATTTGTCTTAGGAGCTTACACATAAGCAGAGAAGTTCTCTTTGCCTGCCAGACCCATTCCCCGCCCTTCCCCACCTCGACGTGTGTCCATGGAGGCATACCTGTGTGGACTACATTGGTAGGATCCTTGCTGCTTGGTGTGTTAGAGGTGTGATTAGAGTATGAGGTGGGAGGGTTCATTCCCTTCTCTCAGTTCCTCCTTCCTGCCCATCCTAGCCCGAAGGTCATAACTCCTATCAGGTGGTCCTCTCTAATCATCTGTTTTTCTCCTGGTTTCTTTAACTTTTCCTTTCTTTTGCTTTTTCAGGCCCAAGACTGGAAACAGCACCCTGTTGTTGCTTGCCTGAGACTCTTGCATTGTCTCTTGTTGGTCTTCCTAACCTTGCCAAACTTTAGTAATTAGTGCTTTTATTAAAACCTCTTCCATTATGCAGTGTGCCATCTGCTTTGCTGGGGCCCTGGTTGATAAATGCTCCATGGAGAAGAAGGCTCTGCCCAGAAGGGCCAGATGGAATACAGGCTGACTAGGGGATTCTGCTGTAACTGTCTTGTTTCCACGTTTGATTCCTGTTGGGCTCCCTTCGTATTTTTTTTTCTTCCTTTTAAATTTATTTATTTATTGTTTTCTTTACATTATCGTGTTGGTTTTGCCATATATTGACATGCGGGGTTCGACACGCAGCCTCTACCAAAGCCTGTTTGCGTTGTTTTTACATTATATGAAGTCATGTATTTTTAAAAAGCATATTAATAAGATACACTGGTGACAGAATTGTATTGGGTTGGGCAAAATGTTCATTCAGGATTTTCTGTAAGATATTATGGAAAAACCCAAATGAATGTTTTGGCCAACCCAAATATATTTATAGTAAAACCATACAAAGCATATTCCTTTTATGTCTCTGTTGGTTGGAGGAAAATGGAGAATTTAAGTTAATTATTAAAAACTTCCCAATGTTTAACACTAGTGGCCTGAAAATGCCATCCATGTATATCATTTGCTTTAGGGGAGACCAAATTACAAGTACTTGAGGATTTTCTTCTGTGTCATCTTGACAGTTCAACAAGATATGTAGCTTAAGCTAATGGAAGGAGAACAGTATTTAAAGGATTTACATTTCTTTAAAAAATACTCATGTGTGCCTTAGTCATGTTTCACATGATCGTTAAAGCCCCCCACCCCCTTTTGGGTATAAAAGCTTTGAAGGAAATACAAACTAAGCATTTTTTCTCATATATGAAGTCCTCTAAACAAAAAAATCTTAAAAAAATATTCTCATCTTTATAAAAGATAGCCTAACCAGATAACTTAAGATAAATGACTGCAAATAAATGTTACATATTGAAAATAGAAAAAATATTTTTTGCTGTTATGTCATATGTCTTCCCTCATCAGTCTCAGAAGGAGGCCTCTGTTGTTTTATATGTTTTGCTGGTATTTCATTTAGTCTAATTCCAGATGCCTCCAGTGTTGGTAATTCAAAACTTTCCAATATGGTACAATCTGCAAGTTTAATTGATTTTCCATTTCTTCTGACTTCTTGGTAATTGATGTAGTCCTGGATTAGACTGACCTGAATTCCCAGGGTACTTCACCAAACAGTTCTTTCTTATTTAACACATTGCTATTAATCTTTACTCTGTCAGAAATCGTACTTTGCATTTGTTACTGATTTAGAATACAAGCTTTTCGTAAATTGAGACTGCAAGGTGGAACTGTCTCATGTATGGTTTTATCAGTGTTAATGACTGAGTAACCTTCCTACAAAGTCCAATAGAGATTTTCTTGAAGATGTTTCAAACTTAATAAGCAAGTGACCTGAGCTTGGATAAGTAGCCTCGTACACCTGGGATAGTATTGGATCACAGAAACACATCTGCTTTTTCAGTATTTGCTTTTCAGTAAAATAATTTTCTTGACTTTTAAAAATATGCTTTGAAAGGACACTCCTACACAGCCTCTCATCATGTGTAATCTCTAATGTAGTTACTACAGTCTGAATATAGTGGAAAAAGGTGGATGTTGGTTCCACATGTGAACACTTTTCCAGTCTCACTGGTGGTTAGATAGGTGGTAACTTCTGCCTTCTGATAACTAAAGGAGCCAGAAATTTGTTGCAATCTTGTTTTTTCCTTTTTCATGAGCCTGTTTGTTTTACCTGTATGTTCTGTATTAACGAGCGATTACAGGTTGGTAAGCGTTGCATTTTTGCCTCCTTAGATGTGTCGGTTGATATTCTTTCCATCCTCTTTCCTTTCTCTCCTCTCCTTTAGTTTCCCTGAATAATCATAGTCCTCTATCTTTACTTATTTGTCCTCTATATTTCTTGTATGTCCTAGAATGAGCTTTTCATTCATCATATCTCTTTTAGATAGCATTTTTCAAATCATAATATTTGTAGAGATAAGACCAAGCAAATTTCCTTATGACCCCAAACAACAAAGTTCTCCCATAAGATTGTAAGTTGATTTCTTCACATCACTTTATTCTTTAATAGATGATTTGAAATAATGAATGGATAGGACTGTTTGTGAGAGGAAACCGCCATGTCTTGTCTGGATATCTACAACTTTATAAATTATCAATCCTGTTTCTAGCCACAGAAATAATAGGCAGTCCCAGTATTATTTAGCTGCTTCAAAAATAGCCAATAGATGCTCTCTCAAGAGTCTTCTTTAAACATGGGAAATAGTCATGTTTATTTTATTTTTGAAAATAAAAGTAGTTAAAGAACTTTAAGTTGGTCAAATACTTTTCTGCTGTTAAAGCTTTTAAAACTCAAATGCATAAGTATGTTTCCCAGATGAATTCTGCTATGCTAAGTTCAGTGTTTGTATGTTTTGGTTGTATTAATTTAATTACACTGTGTTTGTGTGTTCATCACTTATGTTTTCTATTCAGAGATGCATGATCTTAGGGTTTGCAGCTAACCTTTACTGATAATGGGTTATTGATATGAAGCCTTGGGTGTTTCATTAACTTCGATTTCTTTATTCCAGAGTGGGTGCATAGTGTTGATTAGTTCGTTAGGTTGATGATGGTAACGTAGTTTTCACATAACTATTATAATGGTTCACTGGATTTGATTGTTCAAAACAAGGAAAGGAAATTACTTTAAGTTTGAACTTCTCAGGCTTCCCATGACCCAGCCCATGTGTTTGTGGTCTCAGTGATCTATCTGGTAAAGTAGCTCCATCCCTCCTTGTTTAAATATTTACAAGGACTTGCCTGCTGTGAAAATTGGGCTTACATTTTAACTCTTTGCAAAGTTAGATACTGCATTGGCAGATTGCAGATTGTTCAATTCTCTAAAAATGCATTACTGTAGTCTAACCTTTAGTGAGTGCTGTTCATGTTAAAACAGTTTATAATGTTTGAACGTCAGTCACATTATTCATGTCTGTAGATTAATAATTTTCTTTTCAAGTATTTGATATTCTCAGACATAAAGATTTCTGAGTCCTGTAGTTCCAATTTCTGTTTACTTTATGGAGAAGGAAATGGCAACCCACTCCAGTCCTCTTGCTGGGAAAATCCCATGGACCGAGGAGCCTGGTAGGCTACAGTCCATGGGGTCACAAAGGGTTGAACACAACTAAGCGACTTTACTTCACTATTTAGTAATGCCAAGTAGATCAATTAATACTATTTTGAGGCTCTCATGGAAGTCCTTAAAATTAATGTAATTAAAAAGACTTCAGTGTCCTTAAGTTCTTTTCTTGTGACTGTCTTTTCAGAGAATTAGCATGTGGTACACTGCCTTTCTACTCTGTATGTGTGCTTTCTTACTATTTGGAAAAGTTTGTCTTCATTTAAAGACTCTAGTATTTTTGTTTAGTAAAATGTGTCAAGAATAGTTGAGACTATAAACTTAGGGAAAATAATCCTAGCAGCTGTATTATATTTTTTAAATAGTAAAATTGTAGGTTGATTGTGGTGTTTTCTGTTCCAATATGACTGTCAACAAAATAGAAAATTGTATTGTATTGATAACTCTTTAGTACTTTGCAGCTGAGTTCTATAAAAATAGAAATACAAAGTGAAAAACCAGGTCATGTTATGGGTGCACCATCTAAAACTCCAGTAGCAAAAATATACATAAAATTTGGACATCTTTGAAAAATTTCTTAAAAACATTTTATTGCCAGTAAAATCATATATCATAGACAAGTGAGAAAACTGGCAACATAGAATAATTTAATGGTTCAGATGTTACTGGACAAGAAATTGAAATCTCATCCTCTCTTTTTCTTGAACATTTTGACAGAAGAATTTACTTAATGAGACAAGTTGTAGGATCTTCTATTAGGTGATGTCATTGGCCCTTCCTTAAATCTAATATTGCTAGCAATTGGTGTTGAGAAAGAATGCACAGTTAATATTAAAGTTTTGTATCTAATGTTTGGAGATGCACACATTTTCTCTGAAATCTTCATCCCATAACCCTCTACAAGGCATACACCATATGTGCAGCCATTACTTTGGAGACTGTAAGAATAAACACCAGTTTCACTTACTAATTTGAGGATGGAAAAATTCATTTGCAGAATCTCCAGTTAGGAGATCAACTATGGATGGATTTTTAAGTAGAAGCTTAATCAGTACTACTGTTTTATAACAAAGCATATGCTGTATTGAGTAAGAAAGAAATAGTAATTGAAATGTCTTCATAAAAGATGCTTTCCAACACATGAAGTCTTTATTGTAACTCAGAAAATTCAAGTGCACCATTTCTTTAAATTGCCCTGAAGTCTGGTGCTGTAATGGGTGAGAATCATTGATTGAGACTCTGCAGGGTTACGCTAAAATACTTGACTCTGCTGCTCACATTGTCGTGTTCAACAACCCACTCAAGCTCCTTGGTTCTCTGTTTTCTAGGCCGTAAATTGTAGGACATGGTAGGTCCCTTCAACTCGAAAATTTTAGGAGTGTTGGGAGTCTGCAGTGTAAAACTGAGCTTCTGAGCCTGTCATTAGAAGGAAATGGTGACATTTTGGACAGTGATCGCTAGCAAAAGTTATGGTAATGTCAGTAGCTTTTTCTCGCAGCCTAATCTCCACATGGCAGATTTTCCTTTTTTTCCCCTATGTCTTCTTACTTACAAAATGAATCGGAAGGCATTTGTGGCAGACACACTGTGCGTTTTTCTTCTCTGTGTCTTCGTATTCTCCAGTGAAGAGGGTCTTGAGTAGAGACAGTTCCCTCCATCCTTTGCCCTTACTCCATTCCCTGGTATCACCCTCCTAGGTGGTGATGGGCCCTGTACTTCCCAGTGTTGCTTAAGAGTTTGATGCTTCTCTAAAGCAACTTTCAGTTCTCCCCTGGGGTGTGTTTATTTTGGGACAGGTATTTTGCATGTTGGTGGCTGGGATTGCTGGGGGAAAAAGTAATTTGAGAGGATTCAATGTAAGGCATGAGCATCACTTGCAGCAGTGATTCTCTAGTGTGTTTGTGGGAGGCGGGCCCTTCGCCAGAATGGCAAGATAGTAGAGTGGTTTATTTGAACCTGGGGAAGCCGGCAGGGGGTGCTGGAGACTCTGCCACGTGGCCTCTCACCTGGGTTCATTGCCTTGTGAGCCACTGATATGATGCTAAGGATCCTGTCACTCAGGTGTCCTGGGGTGGGAAGATAGCCATGGCTGTCCGGGCACCTACGCTTAGACTTAACCAGGGTCAGATGCAGTTCCTGGTGTCCTACTTCTGCCTTCTTTCTCTTCCTTCATATCCAAAAAATTGTATCAGAGTGCCAGTGAGTGATCTGAGAGGGATGACCTTGAATCTACTTTGATTTATACATTAAAAAAAAAACCATTTGCAAACCTGATTATCATTATCAATGCAATTATTTGTGACCTATTTCCTAGCCCTCCAGAGGTTTAAAGATAAATGGAATCTGACTTTAACTTACAGTACTTTAAAGTTGTAAAAATCTCCCTGCTTTCTTCCTTTTGAGAAACGTCATTTGCATTATAGGTCTTGATAGGATTACAATTGCATTAATTACAGTAGCAACTGTAATTAACTTCTTTCTGGCTCTTTGTAGCTTACCCTTTCGTATATGTTAACTCATTTGTACTCCACAGGAACCCTGGCATTGCTGATTATACAGTAATTATGGTACATTGCAGTGTACCATAATTTGAAACCTAGTCCTCTAATCTCAAATTCTGTTAAGCTGCTTACCTTGAATGGAGGGAAGTGAGAAAGTGAGACCTATTTATTATCTCCATCCCTCCTGATTATTTTTTTTGTCCTTTTTTTAATTGTAACAAATTCAAGAAAGACTTTTTTCTTTACATTACTGTGTTGGTTTTGCCATACATTGACATGAATCTGCCATGGGTATATATGTGTTCCCCTTCCAGAACCCCCCTCCCACCTCCCTCCCAATTCCATCTCTCTGGGTCATCCTGGTGCAGCAGCCCTGAGCACCCTGTATCAAGCATCAAACCTGGGCTGGCGATTCATTTCACATATGATAATTTACATGTTTCACTGCCATTCTCCCATATCATCCCACCCTCGCCCTCTCCCATAGAGTCCAAAATTTGCTGTCTCGCATATAGGGTTATCGTTACCATCGTTCTAAATTCCATATATATGTGTTAGTATACTGTATTGTTGTTTTTCCTTCTGACTTACTTCACTCTGTATAATAGGTTCCAGTTTCATCCACCTCATTAGAACCAATTAAAATGTATTCTTTTTAATGGCCGAGTAATATTCCACTATTGACTAAGGTCCTGGCTCACCTATTTCTAGTTCTCTTTTATATTCTTTCACATATTTTGTTCCTTTATGTTTCTTGTTCCCCTCTTTGATTTTTTTTTTCTCTCCTCAGTTTTGCATGCAATTTTACTTTGTGCCAACATAAAAAACTTTTGTAAGGAGTTAATAAAGATTTGCTGGTGGCTCAGCTGGTAAAGAATCCACCTGCAATGTGGGAGACCTGGATTCAATCCACGGGTTGGGAAGATCCCCTGGAGAAGGGAATACCCACTCCAGTGTTCCAGCCTGGAGACACAACTGAGCGACTTTCACTTCACTTTAATAAAAATTTGCTGTATCTTTTTAAAAAATTCTGAAAAGCATATTTTAGTCTTAATCTTGTTGTAAAGGTATTTAATTTAGGGAATGAGTGAGTACACATATTCATTAACTGTAAGCAACCAATAAAAAGTTAATTTAACAACAACAACAACAACAAAAAAGCTAAGAGATTCTGCAGAGCATTCTCTTGCACGTTTTTTTTTAAGGGTAATTTTTTGGGGTTTTAAAGTAAAACACAGTTTGCACCGTTTTTACTGTCAAATGATTAGGTCAAGAAAATCCTTCTCTGTTTTTTAAGGATACAGCCTATGTTCTAAATTCTAGTTTTGCATTTAGGCCAGATAAATATTGAAGCTGTAACCAGAGGATTTTGATGTAGATAGCTTTCAGTCTTTAACATTTCATAATCAGTATTAATTGTAATTTCTTGAATTAAGGTTGTTTTTCTTTTCCCTCCAGTATTCAACACTCAAGGTTTGAATTAAGCTTTAAAAATAATGTTTGGCTAGTCTTCTAATTAGAACTAAGAATACATCTCAAACCCACATAATTTCTACCTCATAAACTATGTGTAGACACATTTAATTTTTGAAGGTGTGGTTTTTCACAGTGGAGCTCCTTTATGCCAAGTCTTAATAAAGTCTTTTCAGTGAATTCTGATTTTAGTGATAGGCTGGTTTTAAGAAGTGGAAAATGAACAAGCAGGAATTGTAGCCAAGATCTGTGCTTGCTGGTGTCCAGATGTGCTGGGAAATGCATGTAGTGGCTGTGTCTGTCTGTAACTTGGTGCCTGTCTTGCTTGGCCTCCCACACTACCATGTCATTTCTCCTTGAAGTCTTTCCTGATTTTTTGTTCCTTTTTTAAGGAAAGCTGACCACTCTCACATGGTGAACCACTGTACTTAAAGATGTTGATCACCCCTGCTCTTCATTCCAGTTATTTGTTTACAAGTTGTTTTCCTCAAGATCTCAAGTCCCTTTAGGACAGACGTCATTGTGGTGACTCAGGACAGAATAGTCCTTTTGGGGTCGGAGTGTTTGTATTTGGGGAGTCTTTATGTTGCACCTAAATACGGATATAATATTTCAAACATACTTCATTTTTTACTCGTCTGTAGCATTTCGGAACGTTCTGTTTCAGTTATGCATGTGCATTAGTGTATTCTGTTGTGATATAACACGTGCTGCTTCTTTGTTTTCCTTACATTTCGACACTTGTTTCACTGTCCACATTTCTGCAGAAAGGCAGTGACAAAGCCTGTCGCAAGGGGCTGAGGATCACGAGTGTGAATCTAAAGCCAACAAGCAAGCGCCGGGTGCCCCCTTCCCTACCTCCCTTCCTTTGAGTCTGCTGTTACACTGTTCCCACCTCTCCTCTGCCATATTTTAGGATTTGAGTAATAGCAGGAGAAACCTGACGTGTTCATTTGTGATTGGATTTGGGGATTGGAGCTTCAGTTTTTGAAAGATAAACGTGGCTTGTGGGTTCTCTATTCTTGTATAATATCGTTCTCTCTTTTTTTTAAGGACCTTGAATGCCATTTGTTTTTAGGTCTGTTATCTCTGCTTTCCATTACTGGTGCAGTAATTTGGGGAATATGGGTTTGAGCATGAGCAATGATTAAGTTTTTACATTGCTACCATGGGTGCTTTATGCATTGAAACTGAAGTGTTGAGTAGCTTCACTGCTATAAACATTAAAGTCTTGGACCTACTTAACTTTAGAATTCAGAAGAGCCTATTGTAGCCAATGACCTGAGTTCTTTCAACAGTCAGTACTAAGGTAGAGTTACTGACTTGGACTGCCTAGACGTTTGAGTATTTTGATGTACACTTGGTTTAGATTGTGAAAAATAAGTTGGCACCATACAGGTCTCCTCTCACTGTCATAAAAGATGGAAAACAGGTAGTTAAAACATACAATTAAGTGCTTTTGGTGGTTTGCCTCCAGAGAGTATCTCCATTCATGAAGATATCTTGCTTATGCAGGTTGTTTATTATAAGTATTCTTTGTCCAGTGTGATGACTTTAAAATAGTTGCCATTAGTTATACCAATAACGCTGTGCAAATAAAAGAAAAAATTGCCCTAGAACATTCCATTCCAACATGTTTTCCTCTTTACATCTCCCATAGTTCCAGCTGCTGCTGCTGCTAAGTCACTTCAGTCATGTCTGACTCTGTGCAGCCCCATGGACTGCAGCCTTCCAGGCTCCTCTGTCCATGGGATTTTCCAGGCAAGAGTACTGGAGTGGGTTGCCATTGCCTTCTTTCCATAGTTCCAGATCATACATTAATTTCACATCATTACAATTACAGTATAAATACATTTTTGTGCAATAAGAGTTTTGATACTTAAATAATCCTCAAACTTTTAGAGAGAGTTAGACTTTGTATTCTGTTCTTGTCCTGTCTTCTTCTCCAACCTCAAACTCTGAAAATGCATGCTGGTAATATCAGAACATAAATAGGCTTTCTTCACTTTTACTTTGATTCAAGCTTTGAATTGTGTCTTTTTGGACAATTGATTCTTACTATTCTTCTCTTATTGTCTTTTTTCTAAGAGTCATTGTTCCAGTTAACATTAAAAATTTTCATGATTGCTGAAATCTTAGTGGTTAAAATGGACACTCAAATTGTACTGATCTTGTGTTTTTGCATCAGTTCCGGAATTTCAGGTAAAATTTTCCAGCTTAGATTAGCTGCTTCTCTCACTTAACCCAACTTCTTTGTTTTACTTTCTTCGCTCTCCTTTTAAGATGACAGTATTTCAGGAGAGTTACTAAGTGTGACTATTGGAGAATGCTGGCTTTCTTGGGAGGAGCCTACATTGGTTGGAGTAGAGACACACTTTTGGCCAAATTTTTGTTTTTCTGTGTAATTAAGTAGTTAAAAAGCCTTTGGAGGCTATGCCAAGAAACAACGTTTTATAGAAAAACAATGTAAATTGAGCATTGGCTTTCTAATGTTCTTAAACCATACTCAAATTGAAGGGACTGTATTTACTTAGGTGAGAGTTGGTTTGTAGTGCATTTACTTGTTTTTAGAAATTTTTGCTTGAGTATCTATTTGTCTTCTCTTACCCTCTGTCCCCAGCATCTTGTTGGATTGCTTTATTAGGAAGCTTTCCAGCGGGCTGACCCAGAGCTTAGGGTTCAGATAGGTCTTCGGAATGTCTATTAATAGGACTGATTTGTGTGAAGTGAGAGCAGTTAGTAAGGGATGGAAAAAATTTGGCATGAGGCCTCTCTGGTGGTGGTGAAGGTGGGTGGTCACATATTAAGGAAATAGTGAATGACCTTTAAAATTAAGTGGAATGAATGAAATATTGAAGGAAAGTCTGGCTGTTTATAGACCCTTTAGAAGAAAAAGAAATTAAAGGGAAAAGAAATAAACAGTTGAAATACAAGTTGCCAGATTACCAGTGCTTCTCTTATGTGTAATGATATTCTAAGGCCTTTGTACAACTCGCTTTAGTTTGAAGAATCAGAGGGGGAAGTTTGGTTTTTATATGGAAACATAGTTTCACTAATAAATATGTATTTTGTAGGTAGTCCTATTTCTATCACTCTGTGTGTGTTTCTATTTATATATACACTCATATTCCAGGGGTTGGCAGTTTCTGCTGGTAAATGACCATTATAATTGGCTTCCGGATATGTCGACAGATTGGGTTTTCTAGTATGTATGGGAGGAGTTTTTCCTCAGCTCTAATAACATTCAATGCAGTTAGCCCTGTGAGATTTGGAAAAGATTATTTGCTCTTGAAAAATCCATAAACAACATTGAATGTTGATTCAACAAGTATAGCAATTATTGTTCAAAACATGCCATTTTCATATAGGTTTGTCAGTATTATGAATTCACAAGTATGCATAAATAGTGAATTATATAAAGCAAACTAGCTTTAGGTTCCATACTTTGTAATATGTAATAATTTTAGCTAATAAAATGGTTTAGTAACATTCTTTACTGAATTAGATCAAATGTAAAAACCAGCACAGAATCAGGGTTTTGTAGCTGATGTATAAATAACTGCTGAAAGCCTCAGGCTTAAAATTACATTTGGTTTAACAGGACGAATTTTATGTGACACTTGTAACTAACAACTTATAGAGATGTTTATTAAAGATGGTTAATAAGCCCACTGAGACATATTTGACCATTATTTAAAGGAGATGAAATGTGAATTTACATTGAAAATTGGAAAGATAAAAGATCTCTAGAAATAGAACATTTGAGTGTGTCCCATTCTACATATAAGGCATTCTTCTTTTTTCATCCTTGCATTAAAATCATACATTTCTGTTGTAATCACTTACATCTTCATTTCTGTCTCCTCAGTGGTCTCATGTTATTATCAGTTGACCTGGTCACCCTGAGCATAATTGTTTCCAACTGTTCCTGTTAGTACTTCCTCCTCTTATTATGTGTGATTGAAAAAGTGAAAGTTGCTCAGTCATGTCCGACTCTTTGTGACCCAATGGACTATATAGTCCATGGAATTCTTCAGGCCAGAGTATTGGAGTGGGTAGCTGTTCCCTTCTCCAGGGAATCTTTTCAACCCAGGGATCGAACCCAGGTCTCCTGTGTTGCAGGTGGATTCTTTACCAGCTAAGCCACAAGGGAAGCCCAACAATACCGGAGTTGGTAGCCTATCCCTTCCCCAGGGCATCTTTCTTACCCAGGAATTGAGCCATGGTCTCCTGCATTGCAGGCAGATTCTTTACCACCTGAACTATCAGGGAACCTCATTGAAATGATGTAAAAATTAATATTTTCACTCAGCTTTTCTTTCATGTTCTGTTATCCTGTTTTCTTTTCTTCCTCTCCTTCTCTTTAGCCACAGAAGGTGATGAAATTCGCAGTAGTCACAAAATAAATCAGTATTCATTGAACAGCATTCTCTTTCCGTTACAGTGCTAGGCATCAGTGACCATCCAGAAGGAATTGAACAGAGAAGCCATGCGTGAGTGTCTAATGGCGGTCCATGTGGCTTGGTTCATTCAGAAGTATAGCATGTTCATTTTCAATATAAATTTTATCTCAGTTTCCTTTTTGCCTTCCACATTTTTATTCTTTGAGCATGTTTCCCTTTCCTGAGTCCTTTTTTCCCATCTTTCTGTCCCACAGATAAACCTTGTTTAAGACATCTTCAGTTTTATTCTTTATTTTGCCAAATTTCAATTTGTTTTAGAGGGTAATATTGATACCTACTTATATAATGGATAATGATTTGTATTAATATTAAGAGTATTTGTCTTTATTCTGTGGTCTGTAGATATAAGGAGTTAATTTGATACAGCAATTCTGTTTGAAAAAAGATTTTTAAAAGAGATGGTATATAACAGGTATAAAAGTTTTATACTGCTAGCCTGTTTGTATTTTTATTTTTAGTAATCATTACGTGATTGAATTTCCTTTCTTTCATCTTTGGTCAGATACCATGAAGGGCTTTTATATTATTTCCTACTTTATTTTTAGTGTAGTATATTTTTTCAGTTAAGAAAAAAACAGACTATTGTTAGGTCTGCCACTCTTTAATGAATCATTGGATTGGAAAATAACTCATTATATCATCAGGCAGAGATATGTTCCTTTATTTGCATGTAGATAGTTGAGATGAATAATTTATCAAATGTTATTAGTATGGGCTCATATTGCTGAAGTCTCAGCAGGATATAATGAAATTTGTCTCATGCTAGTATGAAAATAGCATGCCTTTGCATAGTCATTATTGAACTTTTGGCATCTCTCAGAACTATTATGTTATCATGCCAGTCTTGCTCACGTCCTCATTAACTGGACTTGCGATGGAAGATTTGAACTTATCTTGGAAATCTGTGAAATCTTGTATGCCAAATGCTTGCCTGAGTCGAGCTATGTTTCTCCATCAGAGCAAGAATTTTCAGAGTAAATGAAGTACTTAATGTTTCTTATTAAAGTGATTAGTACAAAAAGGCTATGACTAATGGTTTTATTACTTCTAGTCCTGAAAAGCTGTCTGTACAGGAGATGTTTAAGCAATATATCTTTCTGAATTGAGGGATTATGAAACATACATATAATTGCTTATATGAATCTTATATGTGTGCTAATTATGTATTTGAAGTTATTTTAAATAATTGCTTTAAAAAATTTGGCTTTGATTAACTTGTGGCATGACTGTATGTGAAGGTCAACAAATCTCCCCGCAAGCAGCAATAAAACTGGTCAAAAACAAGCCATTCTGGCACTGTGGAAATTGACCGATAGCAGTCAGCAAACTGTGTGAACAACTGAACTTTGGGTAAGAACACTGTGAGTCTACAGTGTTTGTGCTTTGGGTAAGAACAGTGTGAGTCTAAGGTGGTGCTGTTATTTTCTTTCCTCAGCTCCATAGGCAGGGTTGTTCACCTAGGGCAGAGCAGGCTGTGAAAACCAGCAGCTTCACTGCTGCACCAAGAAGGCTCAGTTGACTTGGAGAACTGTTTAGACTGTAATGGCAAGTGACTAGGGGTGAGTAGGTTGGGGAGGGGTATGTAGGGGATGGAGTGTCTCTGACTCTGTATGCCTGAAGTTGTAGCTTGTTTGGCAGAAGTAGTAGACAGACAAACTAGCCACAGATTTAGCACAGACTTTTGGGAAGTGAGACAGAGAGAGGATGCTTGATAACTCTTCACAAACTGTAAGTTGATTAGAGAGTGCATATGCCTAGCAGGGACTAGAGTGGGCTCAAGCCACTTAAACTTACCTGTCTGCTGGAGCTTGTATGCACACCCTGAGAAGATGGGAGAGGACCCAAAAAAGTCCAAGAGAAAGTAAAAGGTGGGGCAGACTTGAAAATGGCCCTGACATTGAATGCTCTCAGCTCACACACAGATTAGTCAACAACACAGTTAGGAATTTTACTGGCTTAAGGTGTTTGAGCATTCTAGTCCTTCACTTAACTTTGCTATGCAGATACAGAATTGATTGCTAGAAATTTATATTTGGGGGCATAAAAGCCAAAGAAACCACGAAGGGAGATCAATGGCCATTCATTGTGGAGACATAGAATTCATAGATTCAGTCCAGGTGAATTACTAAACAAATACAGCAGCAACCTTTAGGAGAGAAATCTGAATTGAGCATTACTGCAATATAGTACCTAAAATTTTTAGTATTTAATAAAATATTATAATAGATACAAAGAAACCAAATATACATGTAACTGAGCCACTTTGCTATGTGGCAGACATTAAACACAACTTTGTAAATCAAGTATGCTTCAATGAAATGAAAGCAAAACCAAGTATAACCATAATCAAAGTAGGACAAAGCAGTAAGTGTCAATTATCTTTGGCCAGAAATGTTGGATTTAGAAGACAGAGACTTTGTAGAACTAAGTGAAGTGATGTTAAAAGTCTTAAGAAAAGGATGATGAATAAAGAATAAAGAATCACAAAATAATGGAAATTATATTAGAACCAGTAGGAAATCTGGAGTTGAAGAGTGCAGTACCTGAAGTGAAACATGGATTAGAGAGGCTCAACTGCAGATCTGAGATGGCAGAAGAAGAACATGTGTGGACAGACTAAGAGAAGGACCTGACTTGGGTCGAAGAACAGATGAAAAATGTGGAAGGCCTCAGAGACTAGTGGAACATCTGGCACACCAACAGATGTATCATCATGGGAGTTAAAAAAGAATCCAGTAAAAAAGCAATAACAGCAACAATAACATTTCTTAACAGTACTGGGTGAAAACTTCCCAAAGTTGATGAAAACTGTTAGTTTTGGATCCAAAAAGCTAAGTGAGTTCCATGTGGAAAATTCCCAGAGATCTGCACCTATGCACATCATAGTCATTGTTGAAAGAGAGGGTAAATCTTTATTTCATAAGACAAATGACATATTAATACTATGTGTGGGAGAAAAAGATTAATGGTTGACTTCTCATCAGAAGCAACAGAGGTCAAAGACAGTGGAGTGATGCATTTGGTGCTCAGAGAGCAAAACTGTCAACTAAGATTTCTATATCTAGCAAAGGTATCCTTCACAAATAACAGCAAACTAAAGACATTGCCAAGTGACAATTTTTCTTGGTTTACAAGAAATGTTAAAGATAAGTTTTCAGGCAGAAAGTGGAGCCAAATGGAAGTTCCCAGGAGGAAATGAAGAGTGCTAGAAGCGGTGATTCTGTGGGTAAATAAATTGTACTCTGTACATAGACATTTTTAACATTTAAAAAAAACATGCAATTGTATCAAACAGCAATTCTAGCATTATATTTTTGAGTTTATACAACTGTTTGAGGGCTTCCCTGGTGCCTCAGATGGTAAGGAATCTGCCTTCAATGCAGGGGATCCAGCTTCGATCCCTGGGTTGGGAAGATCCCCTAGAGAAGGGAATGGCTTGCGACTCTCTCCAGTATTCTTGCCTGGAGAATTCCACAGGCAAAGTAACTTGGCGGGCTACAGTCCATGGGGTCACAAAGAGTCAGACACAACTGCGCAACTAACACTTTCACAGCAGTGTATGTTAATATATGTGATGACAATAGCACAAAGGAGCAAGAAGAAAAAAGAAATGAAGCTGGGACAGTTGAATATCTGTGTGCATAAATAAACTTAGACTTTTATTAAAACAAAAAAAGTAACACAATGGGCCCTAGACCTAATTATTAGAATGAAAATGATAAAACTTGTAGAAGAAAATGTAGGAGGAATCTTTGGGCTCTTGGGCTAGTCAAAGAGTTCTTAGATATGACACCCAAAGCATGAGGTATAAAATAAAATATAGGTAAGTTGAGCTTCATTAAATTAAAAAGAAACCTTTAGTTTTCAAAATATGTTGTCATGAAAGTGAAACCGTAAGCCACAGGCTGAGAAAATATTTACAAATCATATATGTCATAAAGGTCATATAAACCAGAATATATAAAGAATTCTTGTAATTCAGTAATAAGACAAATACTAAAATATTGGCAAAACATTAGAGTAGACATCTGCACTGGTGAGGGTTCCCCAGAGAAAGAGAGCCCAGTAGGGGTGTGTGTGTTTGTGTGTGTATGTATGTATGTAAAGGCGTGTATTATTATGTTACTTGTTCCACCCATCAAGGAGGCTGAGAATTCCTAGTGTCTATAATCAACAAGGTGAAGACTCCAGAGACCTGATGTGTAGTTGTGTAGTTCTGGTCCAAGCCCAAAGTCCAGAGAATCAGGAGAGTTGACAGTGTAAGTTCTGGTAGGCAACTGGGAAGGCATGAGACCCCAAAAGATCTAATATTTCAGTCTCAGTCTGAAGGCTGGCAAAGACGGATTACTCAGGTCAGTAGTCTGGTGGGAGGAGTTCCCTTACTCAGCCTTTTTGTTCTATTCAAGTCTTTGGTTAAGTGCACTATGTCTACCAGTGTTAGGCAAGTCTGCTAATTCAGATATCAGTCTCAAGCAGAAACACCCCCACAGACACACCCAAAATAGTATTTGGCTAAATATCTGGGCACCCTGTGGCCCAGTCAACTTGATGTATAAAATTAACCATCACAACATGTTACCAATTGGGAATACAGTTGGCTAATCACATGAAAAGGTGCTCAGTATCATTATCATCATGGAATGCATAGTCACTCAAAGCACGTAATATACCACTATATGCCCACTAAAATAGCTGTTCTCAGAAGTTACAGTATGAGGCCTGGGTGATGTGGAGAAACTCAAACCCTCATACATTGCTGGTGGGATATAAAATGGTAGCACTTCTTTCAAAAACAGTTTTTTCTTATAAAATTTAAATTTACAGTGTAACCCACAATTTTCGTAGATATCTATCCAAGAGAAATGAACACATATATCTGCATGAAGATCTGTATTCAGATATTCACAGAAGCATTACTATAAAATGTGTTCATTGGAAACAGTCCAGATGTTCATCAGCTGGTTGATAGATTAACAAAATGTAGTATCTTTGGTATGGGAGCAGGGATAGACTATAAATAAGCTTGAGGGAATTTTAGAGGTGATGTTCTAAGTGTTCTAAAAATGGGTCATGATGACTGTACAGCTATATAAGTTTATTTAAAATTGTTGAATTGTGTATGTACAATGGGTGAGTTATATAGGGTGTACCTCAATGATATTATTAAAAAATCATATGTATGTATATAAATAAAATGGCAAAGTAAATATGGAAAATAATAATTAGGAAATATCAAGCATATGGAAATTCTTTGTTCAGTTCTTGCAGCTTGTCTGTAAGTCTACAGTTAATTCAGAATTTTAATGAGTCTTAGTCTTCTGATTCTTTTGTAATGTTTTTTGAAAAACTGTTTAAAACCTTTTTTTCCCCCTTAAAAATCCAACCCTCACGTGTCATTTTATCTCAGCTTTTTATTTTTCACTTCTTTGATTGACAGTTTGCCTTGAGCAGATGATCTGCTTTTGCTCTTGGCCTTCAGGACCAGTGCCCAAGTGAACCCTTCCTACTTCCTGTGTATATCTGGTCTGGGTTAGAGACCACTCAGACCTGTGGAATGACACTCTGAAGATATTCCTATTTCTCTCATCTGTGCAGTATACATGCGCAAATATTCTAAGTAAGGCGCTTATGTGTGGAGGACTTGGCCACAGCTGCTTTTCCCTTTGGTAGTATTACTTAGGGTCAATGATCATATCTTCTCTGGGTCATTTTTGTTTGTTTTCATAAAAGAAAAAGTTAAATGCGAATATCAACACATTTGTTGAAAGCAGTAAATTAAAGTGATGTTGTATGACTCATGCTCACATATATTTACATGCTTTATTTGAAGGTCACTCTGTGAGACTGTTGGGTCAGAAAAAGGATAATGGAAAACGTTTGGGGGGAGCAAGACTGGATTTGCCGAAGATTAGGAAGAATCCACTCATAGAAATTATTTCCATCAATACTGGGTAAGCTTTTCTTGCATTTACTCATTAAACATTCAGTGTACTCTAGTTTTTTTGTTGGTTTGTTTGTTTTCCTGGCTATATGATATAGGAAAGTAATTCAACATTTCCATGGGAAAGAAAAGTAGAAAATGAATTTTTTAAAGAATTGTGCCTGAATCTCATTCCCTCTGAGATGTTCCCTGTACACAGTTACGCTTATATTTGCAGCAAGGGTTTTTGTCTTTATAAAGATAAAAAATAAAATTAACTTTATTCTAACTTCTCCTTTTTGGTTGTAAACACGGCTTTTACTTTTCAGCTCTGCCCTTGAATAAAATCTTTTTAAGAATATTTCATTCTGTAAAATGGTTATTATACCCATTATCTTTGACTTTTTTTTCAGTGGGTTTTATAGTAAATATTGTCCAAGATCCTATCCATATTCTGATTCTTAACTATCTGAAATGAAGGTTTTTCAGTGTTACTTTTATGAGCCCTAAACTGCAAATAAATACACGTTGTGACTGGATATCAAGTACTCTGAGTTCCATGTTGATCTGAAGTTCTGCCTGACTCTTAACTCCTGGGATAACCAGTCATACTTGGTTTTATTTCCTTTTGTTTAAATTATGACTGCGTCTGATAAAGTTACTTATTTCCCACTTTGATCTACATTATTATAGGCTGATGCGAAACCTAAATTTAAACTTCAAGGGGTCCCTGCATTTATGCAGCTGCCTCACATTTCCCACAGATTTAAGCCTTCCTGCTCCTTTAAAATTTTATCTTCTTTCCCTCTTTTAAAAAATTGTTCTCTACCTGCCCTTTGCTCTCTTCATGCTCTTTCCCACTGAGAACAGGCGAACTTACCTTTCCTGCTTCAGCACCTTCCTGCCTCTCTCCCAGCCCGTGCCACCCTTTCTCCTACACTGTGGCAGCTGTCTTGTCACCTTTTGGTTCATCCCACCGCTGCAGCCAAAGACCAGGGAACCTTGAGGACATTTGAGTTTTCTCTAAAAGCCCTGGGGGACTTTAGCTGACTTTGTGAACTTGTCCAGGACTAGCTCTGGCTCTCAGTGTGGACGATTCAGAACCCCGCCTCTGCCCCCGCCCCAAGCAAGTCCTGCTCCTTCTCCACTCACTTGTGGGCAATCCTGCCGACACAGTTTTGTGCCCCTTTCTGTGGGTGGCTGCTTGTTCCTCCCTCATGAGCAGACTGAATATCTTCCTCTGCACCCACAGCATTCCCTATTTGCCTTGATTGTGGCGCTTCTCAGAATGTGTAATCTATATTTTCTACTACATCATGAGCACCATGAGTTTAGAAAGTATTTCAGTTATCACTGTTACTACCTCTGACTTGTGTCTTGTACACAGTGAGTACTTAATAAATGTTGAATTAATATTGTATTTTTAAATTATTTCTAATTTATTTGGCCATACATTTTTCAAAATTTCCCCTAGGTAGCCATTGCAAATGCATTAAGTTAAATTTCTTCCCCTATATTATAATTTAACATTTTCCTCTCTTGGACTTAGTGTTTCTTAAAATTAGGCTGTGGACTTTTTAAAGCTTGCTGGATATTTCCTTTCACTCTCTCATCCTCTTACATCTCTCATATTACAGTATAGGATTGGCCCTTAGTAAGTAAATTAGCAAACATTCTACTGCTATTAAGAGGATTCAGTTCATATTGTCACTCATTGAGGTAAGAGTTTCTAAACTTCTCCGACTGCTAATCATTCTTCAGAGTCAATTGGAGCCTTATCACTTGTTCCCAGATGAAAGTATCTCTGTGAATGTTTGTCAGTGATACCACTCTTAACATCTTTACCTTGATTTTTTTTTTAAACCTCTGATAGAACTCAAAACTTTTTTTTCTTTTACATTTAAATATTTTAAGAGTTCTGTGGGTAATTATTTCTTTCAAGTGAAAATGATCATCTCCATCAAAATCTTACACTTTTCGAACTTTTATGGCTTTCAAATTAAATATGGATATACAAGTTTCATTTAAATGTTGTATTTATCAGTTAGAGAAAGGATTCCATTTGTAACAAATTTCATTCCATGTATTGGTAAATTATCAAAGTGACTGTTAAACTCTACAGTTTTATAGTTCTAACTTAAATATTAGTTGCTTTAGCCAAGGAACAAATTAAAACTCTCAGATCATGCTAGATTGTGGATGAGCTGAGATGACTATTTGATCATATTGTGTAGAATATGAGTACCTTTATTTCTTAAATAACACTTATCTTTTCCTTCTATACTCTCCCAATTTTATGTTCAATCATTCATCCTACTCATGTTTGCTGTATTACATGTATAAATTTTGTCCACTCTGCTCCTTGTCCCAAGTTACAATGTTCTTTCTTATTTTTTTGAGATGAACCTTTTGAGGTTAGCTTCTCCTTGTCCAATGTCACTCTTATTTCTACACTGTCCCTTATGGGGTAAGGACTCCAGGTAGACATAAATAGGCACCTGTTTGTCTTAATAGGATGATAAAGCTATATGGATATGACTCAATACAAGTCAGAGTAAAATTAATCATTGCTAATGTATATATCAATGCCAAAGAATATTCAAACTACCATATAATTCCACTCATTTCACATGCTAGCAAGGTAATGCTCAAAAATCCTTCAAGCTAAGCTTTAGCAGTACATGAACCGAGAATTTCCAGATATATAAGCTGGATTTAGAAAAGGCAGAGTAAACAGAGATCAAATTGCCAACATTCATTGGATCATAGAGAAGGCAAGGGATTTCCACAAAAACATCTGCTTCATCGACTATGCTAAAGCCTTTGACTGTGTGGATCACGACAAACTGTGAAAAATTCTTAGAGATGGAAATACTTACCTGTCTCCTGAGAAATCTGTATGTGGGTCAGGAAGTAATGGTTAGAACCAGACATGGAACAGCAGACTGGTTCCAAATTGGGAAAGGAGTATGACTGAACAATAACAACAATGTATGTTAAGTGCTTAATATGTGCCAGACACAATTCTGTGAAATGTGTATTTTTTTCTGTATTTATTCCTCATAACAGCCCAGGAGATTGTATTAGTAGATGAGGAAATTAGGTTACAGAGAAGTTTGGTGATTTCACATTGTCCTGCAGCTAGTAGGTGGCCAAGACTGTGACTTATCTACTGTTCCCGTTCATAGGAGCAAAGGGTGATATCAAGTGAGGGAATAGAATAATCTTTGCGTTATAACAACATTTGAAATGTAGCATATATATATATGCTACACATCAGTAGCTATAGGCCACCCATGTTTTTTGCCCATGGTTCTGATAGCAACCCAGCCAGGAAGGATCAAGTGCCTGGGTGGTAGTTTCGGGAATGAAAAGCTAGGGTGGTAGAACTGTGAAATGGTTAAGAAGATGGGCTTTGGCATTCTTCAGTGGATTTATTTGTTTCCATGGAGCTAGAAGTTTCAAAGAGTGGTTGGAGGTAGACCTACAAGGCTGAAAAGAAGCCTTAGTTGGAGGGGTGAGAGTTGAGGTCATTGAAGGTGAATGGTCAGTGCCTGTGTACAGAAAATAAGAGAGAGGAATTATTTATGAAGTAGAACTAGTCAGAGGTGAAGAAGGTTTTATGAATGTGTAATGTCTAACTATATTACTTCCCTTACGGAGAATTAATACTGGAATTGTTGTTGCTATTCAGTTGCTAAGTCCTGTCCAACTCTTTGCAGACCTGTGAGCTGCAGCACACCAGGCTCCCCTGTCCTTCACTGTCTC
The DNA here is from genome assembly GCA_007570785.1 of Antilocapra americana. Lineage (NCBI taxonomy): Eukaryota > Metazoa > Chordata > Mammalia > Artiodactyla > Antilocapridae > Antilocapra > Antilocapra americana. The sequence continues at coordinate 7,232,488 of ML664180.1, read as the reverse complement.
CTGGACTGCTCAAACTCATATCCGTTGAGTCGGTGATGCAGTCCAACCATCTCATCCTCTCTCGCCCCCTTCTTCCCCAGTATCAGGGTCTTTTCCAATGAAGTAGCTTTTCACATCAGGTGAATAAAGTGTTGGAGCTTCAGCATCAGTCCTTTTAATGAATATTTAGGGTGGATTTCCTTTAGGATTGACTGGTTTGATCTCTTTGCTGTCCAAGCAACTCTTAAGAGTCTTCTCCATCACCACAGTTCGAAGACATCAGTTCTTCAATGCTCAGCCTTCTTTATGGTCAAACTCTCACATCTGTACATGACTACTGGAAAAACCATAGCTTTGACTAAACTGACCTTTGTCAGCAGAGTAAGGTCTTTGCTTTTTAATATACTGTCTAGGTTTGTCACAACTTTCCTTCCAAGGGGCAAATGTCTTTATTTCATAAGTGAACCACTTTGAAAGAGTGGGAAAATTAGAAATCTTGTTACAAATTAGTAGACTTTGCTAAACGATAATTACTCTTTGAGAGAGGTGATCTCTAGAAAGATTTTTCCTAGCTTGTTTATAGAGGCAGAGAGGTAAGGATTAGAAAGATACTGACAGGAGAAACTGAACAGGAACAGTTGTGAACATAGGTAGACAGGTAAGTACTGAGGAGAAAGATACTTTCATAATTCCTTAGAGATAGGATTTAAGGACGTAAGTTTAATTGTAGAGCTTATCACTTCATTTTTCTTAAAGATTTTCACTGATTTAGAGAAAGATGTTCAGTCCCTCCATGCCATCAGGCAAGATGGAGGGTGGAGGTTCTGTGTCACATCCCTTTATGCCAAAGCATACCATGGTTTCTTTTTGATGCCACTGACTTCAGATACAGCTAGTGCTTGATCACAATAACCCTCACCTTCTAGGATTTATCACTTTTCTTCTTCCCCCCTTTTCTGCCTTTGATGGTAGTACTCAGCTGATATTCTATCCTTGGCATTTTCTGTAAGCTGGAAGCCATATGCAATCTCAGATTCTAATTAAATATCTGGCCAGAAATAGTCTTGTTTCTGAGGATATAGTTAATGAAATTTGAAGATTTTTCCAGAGTGTTTCTTTGATTCGATTTTTTTTTCCTTCATTAAATTCGTGGAGTGAGGTCATGGTTCTGACACACAAGAGAGTAGGAAATCTGTGAGTATTTATGTAGAAGCATATCAACCAAGTATTCTGGTCAGTATAATGGGGAGTCAACAAGTGCATAAAAGGAAGAAGTATGCTGAGGTTGAAAAGCTCAGTTTTTGGTCCAGGGACCCCATTTGTGTGATTGCTTTATATGTTGTTGTTGTTGTTTTTAGTAGTGAGAATGGAGAATGGAGATAGAAGGTAGTCCTGGGGACAAAAAGTTAAAAATCAGAAGTTGGGCCATAAAGAAAATCTCTGGTTCATTTTGCCTTCTCTGTCACTATTGAAGTCATCATTTTTGACAATCCCTTGGCAATTTTCATTCTTCTGAAGCCAGGAGTTGGGTGCTGCTCAGTGGTTCTGATATGAGGTATGTCATTTTTAGATGTTGCTATCAGATTATCCTCAATTTGAAGAGATAATCCTCCCTAGGGCTAAACACATCTTAGAAAATACCCTCTGACCCTGTAATACTTTACAGATACTTTCTCTTTTAAAATTTATCTTGTCTTTCTTGTTATTTGACATCTGCCAGACATAAAATGATGGTATACAGGAATTTTTAAGGGGAATCTAATTTTTTTGAGATTACATACTTGAATTTATTATCATTTTTAAGGTATCTGTTACTTCCCCTCCCTGCCCCATGACATTTTAGCCTTGGGAAAATAAACTAATTTGGATGTTTTAACTTTTTTCTATAATGTCCAGAATTTATAAGTCCCTATTCCAGAGCTAGATAGGTAGGTGACTGAATGAATGAGAGCAAAAATGCAAATTTCTCTCATATAAGTGATGTTGTTTTTGGAGAAACAGAATTACTAATAACATTTGGTTATCTTTCTGGTTCTAATGATAAATCATGAAGTAGTTAATAACTTGATATAATCATAATGTATTTGAAAATACAATTATTATTGCTTACCTCATTACCAGCTATTGTGTTAGATATTATGACACATACAAAGATAAACATTCCTGGAGTCAACAGGTAACCAACATTGACTGAAATAATCTAAAAAACATGGCTCTAAATGCCGAGTAAATAGCAGCTCCTGTATGGGGAGCTTATTCTGTTCCATATTCTGGGGAGTGAATGTCCATAGATTCCAGCATGACCCTTGTCTAGGGGTGAGGGTACACAGCAGTGATTCCTGAGACCTCTGAAGGTAAGAAATGTCAGACACTCAGTTATCCCCTTACTGCCCTTCTAAGAGATGAGACAGCAACACAGGAAAATGGTCGTCTTCTCCTTGACCTTTGTCATCAAACAAGACTACTGCCCTTATCAGTACATACGTGGAATGTTACTTTTAAATTCTAGCTTTCAGAAAATAATCTGTTAAAATTTTTTTCTGGAGGTATTTAATTGTAAGTGTTCTTATAAAGCTTGAATTAAGGTTCCAGAGAGATCCTTAGAGGGTTGAATATATGCAGTATGACACTTGTGTTAGGCTGAATATTTCTAATATTTTTTAAGTTGTTATATCTTAGCATGGTGTCGTTAAGTAAGATGTTCTTTTTTGCTCAGTTATGTTGTACTGTTCTGTTCACATGTCTTGATTATATTAAGACATGTCCCTATTCTGAATCTGCTCTCCTGAGAAAAGTTCCCTAAGCCTGGTGCCATCCTCAGAGACAGCCAGGTCCTGACACCTTTCTCTGGGAGACAGTATCTCAAGACAAAACAAGTTCCAAAAAGAATTCAGCCGACTTAATAGTCACGCATTTACTTAAAATTTATGGGTCAGTATCATTTTTTTTTTTACATATTGACTACTGATTGAATATAAATTAATGTAACTCAATTGTGTCCTGTATAACTCTAGAGTTTTTGATGGACTGTAGTAGCTACCAGTGAGGATTAGTTTGCTTTCTACAACCCAGGTGTCAGGTTATAATGAAAGCAAGTCCCAGTGCAAAATCTGCAACAAGAGTTTAAGTAAGCTGGCACCTTTCACCTATTCTGGGTGATTAAATCAGACCTTGCGGGAAAGGGTCTCTTGATAAGACAGTATGATTAGCTTCAGGCAGCCAGAATCCTCTACGCAAGTGTCTAGAGTGAGGGTAAAAGAGGGACCAAGACAGAATAGTGTACTTAAGGGTCGAACAGTTTCCATTGTTTCCCCATCTATTTGCCATGAGGTGATGCGACTGGATGCCATGATCTTTGTTTTCTGAATGTTGAGTTTTAAGCCAACTTTTTCACCCTCTTCTTTCACTTTCATCAAGAGGTTTGTTCTTCGCTTTCTGCCATGAGGATGGTGTCATCTGCATATCTGAGGTTATTGATATTTCTCCCGGCAAGCTTCATTTCAGCTTGTACTTCATCCAGCCCAGCATTTCACATTTTGTACTCTGCATATAAGTTAAGTAAGCAGGGTGACAATACACAGCCTTGATGTACTCCTTTCTCTATTTGGAACCAGTCTGTTGTTCCATGTCCAGTTCTAACTGCTGCTTCTTGACCTGCATATAGATTTCTTAGAAGGCAGGTCAGGTGGTCTGGTATTCCCATCGCTTGAAGAATTTTCCACAGTCTGTTGTGATCCACAGAGTCAAAGGCTTTGATGTAGTCAATAAAACAGAAATAGATATTTTTCTGGAACTCTCTTGCTTTTTGGTGATCCAGTGAATGTTGGCAATTTGATCTCTGGTTCCTCTGCTTTTTCTAAATCCAGCTTGTACATCTTGAAGTTCACAGTTCACGTACTGTTGAAGCCTTGCTTGGAGAATTTGAGCATTACTTTGTTAGTGTGTGAGATGAGTGCAATTGTGTGGTAGTTTGAGCATTCTTTGGCACTGCATTCTTTGGGATTGGAATGAAAACTGACCTTTTCCAGTCCTGTTGCCATTGCTGAGTTTTCCAAATTTGCTTGCATATTGAGTGCAGCACTTTCACAGGATTATCTTTTAGGATTTGAACTAGCTCAACTGGAATTCCATCACCGCCACTAGCTTTGTTCATAGTGATGCTTCCTAAGTTGCACTTTACTTCACACTCAAGAATGTCTGGCTCTAGGTGAGTGATCACACCATGTAGTTATCTGGGTCATGAAGATCTTTTTGTATAGTTCTTCTGTGTATTCTTGCCACCTCTTCTCAATATCTTCTGCTTCTGTTAGGTCCATACCATTTCTGTCCTTTATTATGCCCATCTTTGCATGAAATGTGCCCTTGGTATCTCTCATTTTCTTGAAGTGATCTCTAGTCTTTCCCATTCTACTGTTTTCCTCTTATTTCTCTGCACTGATCGCTGAGGAGTGCTTTCTTGTCTCTCCTTGCTGTGTTTTGGAATTCTCCATTCAAATGGGTATATCTTTCATTTTCTCCTTTGTCTTTATATTCTCTTCTTTTCTCAGCTATTTGTAAGGCCTCCTCAGACAACCATTTTGCCTTTTTGCATTTCTTTTTCTTGGGGATGGTCTTGATCACTGCCTCCTGTACAATGTTCTTCATTGTTCAGGACCTCCGTCCATTGTTCTTCAGGCACTCTGTCTATCAGATCTAATCCCTTGAATCTATTTGTCTCTTCCACTGTATAATCGTAAGGAATTTAATTTAGGTCATACCTGAATGGCCTAGTGGTTTGCCTTACTTTTGTCACTTTAAGTCTGAATTTGGCAATAAGGAGTTCATGATCTGAGCCGCAGTCAACGCCCGGTCTTGTTTTTGCTGACTAATAAAGCTTCTCCATCTTTGACTGCAAAGAATATAATCAACCTGATTTTGGTATTGACCATCTGGTGGTCCATGTGTAGTGTCATCTCTTGTGTTGTTGGAAGAGGGTGTTTACTGTGATCAGTGCGTTCTCTTGGCAAAACTCTGTTAGCCTTTGACCTGCTTCATTTTGTACTCCAAGGCCAAATTTGCCTGTTACTCCAGGTGTCTCTTGACTTCCTACTTTTGCATTCTAGTCCCCTGTAATGAAAAGGACATCTTTTTTGGGTGTTAGTTTTAGAAGGTCTTGTAGGTCTTCATAAAGCCATTCAAGTTCAGCTTCTTCAGCATTACTGGTTGGGGCATAGACTTGGATTAATGTGATGTTGAATGGTTTGCTTTGGAAACAGATCATTTGGACATTTTTGAAATTGTACTCAAGTACTGCATTTTGGACTCTTGTTGAGTATGAGGGCTACTCCATTTCTTCTAAGGGATTCTTGCCCACAGTAGTAGATAGAATGGTCATCTGAATTAAATTCACCTGTTCTAGTCCATTTTAGTTCACTGATTCCTAAGCAGTCAGTGTTCACTCTTGCCATCTCCTCTGACCACTTCCAATTTACCTTGATTCATGGACCAAACATTCCAGGTTCCCATACAGTATTGTTCTTTACAGCATCGGACTTTACTTCCACCACCAGTGGCATCCACAACTTGGCATTGTTTCTGCTTTGGCTCTGTCTCTTCATTCTTTCTGGAGTTATTTCTGTACTCTTCTCCAGTGGCATATTGGTCCCCTACTGACCTGGAGAGTTCATCTTTTGATGTCACATCTTTTTGCCTTTTTGTACTGTTTATGGGGTTCTCAGGGCAAGAATGCTGAAGTGGTTTGCCATTCCCTTCTCCAGTGGACCATGTTTTGTCAGAACTCTCCACCATGACCCATCTGTCTTGAGTGGCTTTATACGGCATGGATCATAGTTTCATTGAGTTAGACAAGCTGTGGTCCATGTGATGAGTTTGGTTAGTTTTCTGTGATTGTAGTTTTCATTCTTTCTTCCCTCTGAGGGATAAGGATAGGAGGCTTATGGAAACTTCCTGATTCAAGAGACTGACCGAGGGGGAAACTGGGTCTTACTCTGATGGGCGAGGCCATTCTCAGTAAATCTTTAATCCCGTTTTCTGTTGATGGTCAGGACTGTGTTCCTTCCTTGTTGTTTGACCTGAGACCAAACTATGGTGAAGGTAATGAAGATAATGGTGACCTCCTTTAAAAGGTCTTGCTATAGCTGGTGACAGTAGCCATGAAATTAAAAGATGCTTGCTCCTGGAAGAAAAGCTATGAGCAACCTAGATAGCATATTAAAAAGCAGAGATATTACTCTGCTAATACAGGTCAATCTAGTGAAAACTGATTTTTCCAGTAGTCATGTATGGATGTGAGGGTTGAACTATAAAGGAAGCTAAGTGTCGAAGAATTGACGCTTTTGAACTGTAGTGTTGGAGAAGACTCTTTTGAGAGTCCCTTGGACTGCAAGGAGATCCAACCAGTCCATCCTAAAGATCAGTCCTGACCTGAATATTCATTTCAAGGACTGATGCTGAAGCTGAATACTTTGGCCATCTGATGCGAAGAACTGACTCATTGGAAAAGATCCTGATGCTGGGAAAGATCGAAGGCATGAGGAGAAGGGGACGGCAGAGGATGAGATGGTTGGATGGCATCACTGACTCGATGGATGTGAGTCTGAGCAAGCTCCAGGAGTTGATGATGGATAGGGAAGCCTGGCATGCTGCAGTCCAAGGGGTTGCAAAGAGTTGGACACAACTGAGAGACTGAACTGAACTGGACTGAATTGAACTGAATGGTCCAAAACAGTGCTACCCGAAGTGTGATCTGTGGACTAGTGCTGGCTTACTAACAACTGTGGATGGCTTGTCTGTGACAAGTATAGAAATCGAGAGCAAGCACCTTAGAAACTTTTAAGATGGTTTAACGTTGCTATGATGTCTTATAAATCCTTTTCATTTTATTTTAGAAAAATACTGGTTTACAAGAGATTGGAAACAAAAATCCTGGTCTGTCACTACAGTTTGAGAAATATCAATCTCAGCTAGCGTGTTGCAAGATTCTTTACCTTCTTCTGGGAAATGTTTCAGCCAGTCAGTTCATCTTGAGAGTCACTGATTTCACTAATGTGATCCCATTTCTACTATCTTTTATGCTGATCAGTAAGCACTTGTGTTTAATAGTCAGCCATTACTTTCAGAAATGAAATTTTATTTCTGTCATTTATTATGCTAATTTGCAAAGCCTGTGCTGTTGACCAAAGATGAAAGACAGCTAAAATGTATCAATTATCTCTGGAAGATAATCTTTCTAATTAAGTACTAGGAAAAGGAGTCTGTTCTTAGTTGTAGCTTCAAATAACTCACACGGTTTTATGGTACACCATTGACATTAGGGTTTTCAAAAGTAACTTATGGAAGTCCTAGTAGGGCCACTTGAATCTTGAAACTGAAGGTTATAGCTGTTCTTTTGGCACATCCCTAGTGTCAGTAGATAACTGTTATTATTCTTGTACTTCTGCAAGCTTATGGAGGCCAGAAAATATCTCTTAGTAATGAGCCTGAAATGTGGCTCCAGCATATTCCAGAGAAGATAGAGTTTATGGTTCATCGAAGGGACCTCTGTGCTTGGGGTTTAGAGTCATAGACACTGTTTTTTTTCTAGCTCCATGACTCAGATAATTTGGGTAACTTCTAAGAGCGGATCTCTTTTGTGAGTTAGACACAGACTACCTGCTGTAGATGTAGCCTGACACATCACGGGCATTTCAATAAATGTTTTCTGTAGCAGTGGCCTTGCTGTATCCTGTTTTCTACCAGCATTCTCCAAACCATCCTTTCTCTTTACCTTTTGTACTTTTTTGGCTGGAAAGGTGCTGGTACTAGAATTTAAGGTTAGGGGTTTATCTGAGAATCATCAGCTCCTCAACTTCCTATTTCATTTGTTGAGTTTAAAAAAAAATTATTCTTATTCTCACCCATAGCTTGTATAACAGTCTTACTCAAAATATTCATTTCATAAGCATTTTAGTATTTCAGGGACAGCAGGATTACTTAAATGCAGGAAGTTTTCTGGCTGAGCTGGAACATAATTCTAATTACTTCTCTCTGGCTATGGATGATGGTTTTGTAGAGAAAAAAAATGTTAATTGACCATGAAGGAAGTGAAACTTATCTCAAAAAATTAAATATGTGAAATTGAAGCATTCATGTCAGTTTTGAACTTGTTACATTTTTGCTTTTATCCCGAAACTAGTTGTCCTGAAATGTGCAGTGTTTTTCATATCTTCAGTGAAATCCTCAGATGCCTTATTTCCACTTAACTATTGTGGAAATAAAATTTTAAAGTAATCTTATTTTTAGTGCATCGTAAAACCTGTATTTGGGCAAGATCATTTATAAGAACAGTGGATGGCACTATTGGCTCATACCTGTGAAGTAATTGTCATTAAGCTGCAGAACTTTGAAATGCAAGGTTTAGTAAATGGCTTCAAGTGGCCCAGTTAAAAATTTTAGGCAGTGTTAGGGTGGAGATTTATTCTTAAATTTTGTAACTTCTTTTTTATGTAATATTATTTTACATAAACTTTGAAATGAATATATAACTTTTTTAGTAATTATATATAATGGCAGATTTTTAAAAGCCATTTCAAGTTCTAGCATGTTACTGTCTGTAACACTGTTGTAACTAAAAAGTGCATCTGGCTTACTATATTTCTCTGATCAACAAAATTGTTTAGTTTGATGAAGCTAGAGAAACTCTGAATTTGGATAAAAAAGCAAAATTTAAAAGTACTCAAATTTCAGCAAGGAGATTAAACCTCAAGGAGACCAAGACATATAGGAAATCAACCCTGGATAGTCATTGTAAGGACAGATGCTGAAGCTCCAATACTTTGGCTACGTGATGCAAACAGCCGACTCATTGGAAAAGATCCTGATGCTGGGAAAGATTGAAGGCAAGAGGAGAAGGGGGTGACAGAAGAGAAGATGGTTGGATGGCATCACCAACTTAATAGACATGAGTTTAAGCAAACTCTGGGAGATAGGACAGGGAAGCCTGGCGTGCTGCAGTCCGTGGTCGCAAAGAGTTGGATAAGACTAGTGACTGAACTGCAACAACAATCCCAACTATACAGAAGGTAGACCTCAGGCTTCTCTAGATTGCAGTTTCCTTAAGACCATGGAGGGGTAAATGACAGGGTCGTAACTTAAACCACATAGTCTAACCAGTTCTTCTCCCAGTAAACCACAGGCTCCCTGGCTTCTAGTGCAGTTGTCTCTTTTTTTGCTTGCATCAGAAACATAGTTGTTTAGTTAGCGAAAAGTGGAGCCAGTCTACAGGATAGTCAACTAAACTCGAAAAAGATGCTCTGGGCCTTTTGATTTTTATGAGGAGAATGGAAAACATGGGCTGTCAAGTGAAGGTGGACTGGGAGAATTTCTGCTATTAGGTTGTACTGTGTCAGATACCTCTTAAGGTGCATTAAGTTTATCCAGTGGGATAGAATCTGAGACTCTGCGACCCTGTGGACCGTAGCCCACCACAATCTTCTGTCCATAGGATTTCCCAGGCAAGAATACTGGAGTCGGGTGCCATTTCCTTTTCCAAGGGATCTTCCCGACACAGGGCTTGAACCTTCTTCTCCTGCATTGGCAGGCATATTTGTTTCCACTGGGCCACCTGGAAGTCCAGGCTGCGCTTAGAAGGGCACAGTAGGAGTGGATGAATGGATGTTCCCAAAGCGCTGCCGTTTGTCAGTTTTCCTGTTGCTTCAAGAAAACTTGTTTTCCAGTCTTGTCAGGAAGGGGAGAAAACTCCAATACTTGGGTTGCTCAACTTTAATTAAATACAATTGGACACACATGTAGTAAAAGTCTGTCAGTTTTTTTCAATACAAAAATAATATATATTTTATATTTATTTCTGAAACCACTTTGTTCTTATTCCACTCCGTCTCAGCGTGGTAGCACAGCAGTTGTCTTATTTTTGCTGACCCTAACCAAGCAGAGTGTTTGGTTTGGCTTTTAAAAAGGCGATAGTGCGTGTAGTTAAGACCTCCTTTACTTTATCTGATGAAGTCATCTCTGAGGAATGTCTTATTTTTCTGTAAATCTACTAAGGAAACGGGATTTAAGACAAGGTCACCTTTTAAAATCCTGGTTTTCTATTTTTACACAGTGTATATAGCTCTGTGATTTGTATGTGTATTTTTGTGGTTCTTTTTAGGTTGTCCTGAAAATATTAACAGTGAGAGAGAATACAGATTTAGGAAAATCTTTGTACCTTGCAGAGTACCATTGTTCCATTACTGCTCTCGAGGAAAACAAACTGTCTGAAATGAGATTTTTAGTCTGTTCTCCTCCTCCCCAACTTCCTTTGCCCCACCTCTGTTTCTCTCCTCTACCCTTTCTCTAGATTTATGGGAACGAGGTATGTACGGATGGATCAATTTATCTAGGACCTATACCCTTCTGACTGAACAATATCCCTAGTCATTATTGATGATCATATACTTTATTCATTGGTTTGTTCATATATTCATTTGTTTGTTCTTCAGTTGTTCAGCTATTCAGCAAACATTTACAGGTATCCATATGTATCAAATCCTCTACTAAATGCAGTGAAAGAAACAAGGTTTACCTATTTTATCACTGCCCCTATGAGTCTTTTATTACTAATGTAGTTTAGTTAACTGGTAAGTAACCCTGTTTTAATCTTCATTTAATATAATGATCATTAGATTTTTTTTTTTTAATGTGTGAGACATAGAGCTATGTGCCTAGAAATGGCCACAAATATAAAGAATGAATAGAACAGAACTTGTGTCATATATGATGGCTGAAAATGCACTTGTATAACAGTAGTATATCATTTTTGTAACAAGTCAACTGGGTAGGCCTCTTTGGTAAATTGATTACTGTTGAGAATTGTGTCATCCATTGTCACATACTCTTTTCACTCTGGAATTCAGAATTCAGGAAACCCATGATCTTTTGAGTGTCGATCCTCTGCCTACTCTGTGAAACATCTGATTTCACTCCTAAAGAATGAAAGTGTTTAGACCCCTTTTTGCTTCCTCCAACTTCTCTCTCATTCTTATTCCTACTATTATGTTTATTTTTCCATTTTACTACCATAATTGTCAACATGCCAAGTAAGAAGAAAAACAGTACCAGTAAAAGCATACAAAATTTTGAAAAATTGTCACATGTTTTTCTTTTGGTGCATCTCATGGCTTGCAGGATGTTAGTTCCCTGACCAGGGACTGAACCCAAGCCCTGGCAATGAAAGCTCTAAGGCCTAACCATTAGGCTGCCAGGGAATTCCCCAATTTTTTTTCATATTAAAAAAAAACATCTCTGTGTCCAGTGCCTACAAGGAGAGAGTGAGAATGAGGTTCTATTGGTGCTGAAAGCAAATTTTAGTGATATTTAGTGACATCTGATGGTGGCTACATGATGATTGGCACACTGCAAGTCTTATGTGTAACTGAGTTGTCTTACACTTACATATTTTGCTTTTTACACTAATATTTTGAATAATAACTTTTCTTAATTTTATTGTGACTTTGGTGTTAAATTTTCAATTTGCAATACAACTAATATAATTTAATGCTCCACTAACTTTAAGTTCTGTGATAGATTTTCAAAGGTAAATGATGAAAATAAGAATAATACATATATTTCAGGGTTTCTTCTTTTTATAGAGTTTTAATTGGATATCTTATTTTTGTATACCCTAATTCAGAATCCAAATGTGGGTAAAACTCGTATGTAGTTTCCTGATATATTTTATAAATGCTTATTTGAAGCCACACGACTGTGACTTGCCTAATTTTTTAGTTTCATTATCTTTTTTGCTTGTGTCTTAATAGTTCCTAGACAACTTTAATTAATTGATCCTATCATGTCTGTATTTTCTGATTTGTCTTATAGTCTCTTTGTTTTCTTTAAATTATTTCTTTGTTCCCTTCCCATTCCCATTCTTCCACCTTTTATGTCTCCTGTCTTTTCATGTGAGGTATCATTGCCATGAAGGTGCTTTGATTACTAGAATAGTTTCATCTTAAGAAATCACTAATGTACCGTTTTCTTCTCTACATCTGATATAGAATTATTTGTATTTTGTTTATTTGTTTTTTGTTTTTGTGGTTTTTCTGAAGAGTGGACCCTGGCAGAACTTTTCTCGTGAATTGAGATAGATATAGGGACAACAGCCAGAAAGTTGGTTTTATGATCTAGGCTCGATTATCTCTTCTTTTCAGAACATAGTACTTGATAAATTTATCCTTGTCCTTTTGCTCTGATGGTCTTCCTAGGTGCTCTGATAGCCTTCCCAGCTGGCTTAGTGGGTATAGAATCCACCTGCAATTCAGGGGATGCAGGAGACCTGGGTTGGGAAGATTCCCTGGAGGAGGGCATGGCAACCCCCTCCAGTATTCTTACCTAGAGAATCCCGTGGGCATAGGAGCCTGGCAGGCTACAGTCCATGGGGTCACAGAGTTGGACATGACTAAAGTGACTGAGCACACTGTTGGTCTTAAGTGCAGTTAAGTTTAACATGTCTCACTTGTACTATTACATATTAAAAAGCATAGATTTTCAAATAAATTCATAAATTCATTAGGGTGAATTTACAGAAGTGGAATTGTTATGTCAAGGTTAAGAACCTTTTTATGATCTTGGAATATAAACTCAAATTGCTTTCCAAAATATTGTCATTTACAATGCTAACAAGAGGTACACATTTTATTTCACTGTAAAGTCTTCATTATTATTACTGTTTTAGAGAAACTGAGGTTGGAGAGATAAATAATGTGCCCAGAACTACCACATTAGTATAGATACAGCTAAAATTTGCAGCCTCATTTTATTAAAGAGGCCTGTTAGGCCTAGTGTTAGGAGTATAATTCTGGAGCCAAACTTCGTGGGTCTAAATCTTGACTTCAGTGCTTGACTATGTAATTCTGGGCAGGTTTCATTGTTAGTTTTCTCATCTGTAAAGTAGGAATAATAATGAAAATAATATGTTTCATAGGATTATTGTGAGGATTAAGTATATCTTTCTCTATATATAGCTTAGAAAAACATCTGGTAAATATAATTGCTATATAAGAGATTGTTATCATTATCACCATTATTCTTTCTAAAACAACATAGGCATTTTGGGTAATCAGATTACTGAACAATTCAAACCATTTTGTATGGATGAAAGAAAGCCAGCCAGTTAGCCAACCAAACTAGAACCCACATCTTTGGCTTTTATATAATTATGATGTTTTACTAATAGCCTCCTTATTTTGATATACTAGATGAGAAAGAACTTGTCTAACTTAAAAATGTCTATTGTAAACATATGGATTTGTCCTTTGTAACATTTCCTTGCCAAATGTTTGGATGGGTCGTAGAGTAACATGATAGTTTGCATTTTGAACAGCAGTTTGATTTAAGCTATTTAGTAATGGGTTATACTGCTTAAGATCTTTTGCCAATTAATGAAAATGGTCTGAGGCCTCCTTTTAAATAAGGGATGGAAAAAATAAAACCTTTTAATTAGGGATAGACTCCGCAAACTATTTAAATTTTTCTTTATTATTTGTAGCCCCATGGCCAAATACCAACTGCCCACACACCTTCTTAATACGAATGTATTCTTGGATAATTAAAAATCCTTTTGGCAGATTTATACATTCAGAGACTGTTAGAGCTGGAAAAGATTTTAGAGATTCAAAATCTGTTTTTCACGGGTGATGAAACTGAGGCCCACAGGACACTCAACAGCCTGAGGTCTGGTGGCTTGTCTGTCACACTCACTTTTGGAGAATTTGGCTCATGATAAACAGAGACCACTTGGACAGGTGGTAGATCTTCACCTTTAGGATTTTGAAGGTTGGTGGGAGGATGAAACCCGTTTGTAGTCTTCAAGACATAAAAATGATATTTTATTTTCGCTTGTGTTGAGTTAAATATAGATCAGAATAGCAGAAAGTGGTATTGCTTTGGCCATTAACGTTTGGCCAGTAAACAACGGAAAACAGTGTGACTCTACGAAGTGAATTGGTTTGCGTGGATTTACAAGGCTATTGAGATCTGAGATTTTCGTTTGATGTGTGAGAACCTTCACAACAGCTCCAGACCTCACATATCCTTGTGTTCCTCTTTTATTGATTCATTATTTGCCTTTTCTGTCAATATTTCCGATTCTACTCTGTACCTTACATTTATTCCTGTTGGTTTATGTGTTTGTATACTTAACACCTGTATGCTAACAGCAACTAGCATGCAGATGCTCTCAAAAAAGATTTTATGACCCAGTAATGGTGTATTTTCATTTTCAAGTGTCACTGTTTTCTGACTTGACCATGTATTCCAGCCTTCCTCAGTTTGTGCCCAGAGAATTAAGCCTAAACTTACAACCCAAATGTAGGCATTCACTGTGGTTCATGGATTATCTTCTCTCCTGGGCATCTGGATTGGTAAATAGCCATGTACGATTCTTGGGAGAAGTGAGAAAGTGGTCACTTAGATATTTTTTCTACTACTTAATTATCTTGGCATACTGGTTGAGAAAGTCTGGTTTATTCACTTTATCCGACCCTCTAATACCCTTAAAACTTACTTTCCTAAGAAGTGTCATCATTGATTGACTTCATTTGGATACCAGTTTTTTATTTTTTTAACTCCACATTCCCTTAAGTTGTGTAGACTTAAATTTTTACTAATTGTGGTTGCTAAGTTTGCTTTTTACTGAAAAAGTTACAGAAAATTGGCTTATACTTTTCAAAGAACCAGCAGTAAGTGTATAATGGAGTTCTCATATTTCTGTATTTTTCTCCTGTAAAGCCTTTACTACTTGAATGTCAAACTGGTCACTTCCTGGGTGGTCTTGTATGTCACAGTCATAGCATGTCTTGCATGCCAGAATATCATCCATGTGTGTTATCCATGTCACTGCTGGAGAAAGGAGTACTTTCTGTATGGCTCTTCCTGAGAGAGAAAACAGGAAGCCTGTGTATGATGCCTCCAGTCTTCACGTAATAAGTTGTTTTTCTCTTGCCTATTACTAGAATCAACTATAGTCCTGAGTGCAACAGTCTCCCTTATAGTGAGTCACCACGTCTGTGCATGGTTTTGGGTCTCTTTATAGTGAGTCACCACATCTGTGCGTGGTCTTGGGTCTCCTAAAGCAGGAGTTTACTGTGGGATATTGCACTGATGCTCAGCATGTTACAGTTTGCAGTTATAACTAACTCAGCAGTGTATTGCTGTTTTTATTTATTTTGTTTTTGATATTTTTGATGATCAGAGCATAGCCATCATTCCAAACAAAAGAAAGGTATACTTTGAATGTCTCACTGTTAAAGGTATAGTGTAGTGAGGATAATTTTATTACCAGATTAGTTGGCAGAGCGTTGTGTTTATTATCCCCTGGCACTGTGCTGAAAGAATTACAACATGCCTTGATGTAACCAGAGTGAGCACTCATCACAGGTCTCCCAATCCACAGGAAGGCAGCAATCAGACAAATTGGCAATTTAACATAAAATATCTATTCAAAGCAGAATTTCTTTAGAAAAGTGAAAAAATGAAAGTGAGGCTGCAAGCAAATTAAGTTTCTGATGAGCACTGTTGTTAGCCATATAAAAAAAGCTGCTCATCAGTAGTGACTTAATTAAATCATGTTTGATTGTAGCACTAAGGCAGTGTATCCAGTGAAAATAAACTTATTAAACGTTAGGTGAGAACAGTTGCTCAAAGAGTTGAGGATGTGGGATGCTACATCAAGAGTTAATTAAAAAGCAAGACAAATGATTTTGTGTGGTTTTCTCTGGGTCTTTATTAGTCAACAGATGTTGCTAATGTTGCTTGGTTATGGTTTAATAGTGGAGTCACTGATGAATTTGTGGTGATGGAAAGATGAGCCTCTCTGAATAGACTTTGTGGGATGATCTACAGGTGAGAATTTTTACAAAGAACGTAAGAAAGCACTAATTCAGTATGAACTGAAACGGAATCTGTGAAGATGTGTTCAAATCTTTGATGAAGTTACAAAGGGACGTTATAAGATGTGTAAAGCATATAGTTATTGTTTTATTCATCAGCAGATAAGATTTAAGGACAATAATCTGAATCTTGGCATGTATTATTACACCAGTGATGTCATTGATGAACTTCATTTTTTGTCTCACAGCCTAAACCTTTCTCATTTCCATGGATTTTTGTCAGAAACTAAAGCTAAATATTGGAGAAGGCAGTGGCACCCTACTCCATTACTCTTGCCTGGAGAATCCCAGGAACGGCGGAGCCTAGTGGGCTGCCATCTATGAGGTCGCACAGAGTCGGACATGACTGAAGCAACTTAGCAGAAACAAAGCTAAATATACTGACTTGCCTTACTACACAGCAGTTGGCTACTTAGCAGTGGCATAGTTGTACTGTGACTTTTTTTTTTTGAGGTGGGGGCTGGAATTGGAATTTTTTGAATGGGGAGAACCACTCCTAACTACTATTGCTGAACGTTAAATGGCTTTTGAAATAACAAATCTTTGCTAAAGATTTGATAACATTTCTTAAAATTGAAAGGTAAACTGGAACTTACATGTAAAGCTTATGCTATAGTAAATTCATTGTTTGCAACTGATGTTCACATCACAAGTAATCTCCACCTATTCTCTGCTTCGTGTGCCATCAGAACTGAAACCAGGGAGCACACTCTCCATTCCCCACAGGTTTTGTAGCAGATACATCTTTTGATCTCCAACTACCATCCTAGCAAAATTTTTTTGGACCACAGTGTCAGAGCAAAGGAAATTTCCATACTTCAAAATCCATTTGAATGTGCAATGGGGAGCCCCCACCTGATCTTTATTGAAAAGGATTCATCTGTCTTGTAAATGACAAACTAAAAGGCAAATATTGAGAATAGAATTCTGTAGATGCCTTCCAAGTGATGATTATGCTCAATTAAAATCATTCTTATGTGTGGCTCTTGGTATTTGCCATTACTTATCTGTGTGAAAAGATGTTTTCAAAGGTAAAATAGGTAAAGTCTCTTCACATATCAGTCTTAACAGATGAACATTTGTGGTTGATTTTGATGATAAGGGGACATTAACTTTGAAATTAAATGTTCTCTCTCAAAAGGAAAGAATGTCACTCTTCTCATTAATATACTTTTATTACGTTAATATATTAATGTATTGATTAGTTCTGTTATTTTATTAACAGAATTAATTTTTTATATAAGTACTTACGTATTGACCTTCATACTGCCTTTTGGCCTAGAAAGCCTGGCCTGAAAAAAATATTTGCTTTCTGGCCCTTTATTAAAAAAAGCGTCCCATGCCTTTATTAGTTGATTGACTGTGGAGAGGGAGCAGTGGTAGCAGGAGTCATGATGCTGCCCCTGGCAGCAGGACCAGCCCTTTGTCTCTGGTGGGACATCGCCGTGATGTTCCTGCAGACAGGTCAAGAGAAGAGGCTTGGTGGTGACAAAAAGATGAACAGTTGAGTTTTGGCCTTGTGTTTGGGGTGCCTGGGGGAGATTTTCGGAAGCCATTTGAAAATTTGGGTCTGGGTTTCAGGAGAGAAACCAGGACTAAATATGCTGTCACTAGCATGAGATGATGATAGAAACCAAGGGTATATAGTTTTAAAGGTATTCTGTGATCCTTTAGGAAATAAGTATGTTTTTCTACTATGTTTTCTGTTTTGAAACAAGGCTTATTTTTCATGGAGTTCCTAAAACACAGACTGTGGTCACTAAGTAACTACTGGTCTTCGATTTTATACTAAGGGGAATATTTCACATTATTTTCTTGACTACATGATAGAAATCTCTTTCACTACACACACCTTTAATTCTCAGCTACAATACTTGAAATAGCATCTAGAAGATCTTTTTTGAAGGCAAAAGGCATACATGCATTTTGGCTTCACCAATGTTGCTTGCAGAAACCACAGTGTTTTTATCAGGGGGAAAGCAAAAACTTGTTTATAGTGGAAAGCATAACAAAATCTGTGATCTTTTTTGCCTGAGGACTCTTTCCAAAACAACTTACTGTAACAGACATCTAAGGTCAGTATTTCCTAATTAAGACTATTCAGCTAGAGCTGGGGCTCCCAGTCCCAGCCATCACCCATAGGGCCATTCCTTACACAGTCCCCACACACACTTCCCACACAAACTCCCCCCGCACATACACACATTCCTTCCATAATACGGCGTGTATTTCAAATTATTAGTCAGCATCTGGGGGCTGTGCTTTTTTTAGCGTAAAATAATATGTTACGAAAAGTTGTTTTACTTCATATCACAAGTGATTTTTAACTTTTATTTTTGCCCTTTATTGAAAAAGTGAATTAGAAATTCAGTGTGCTGAGTAGTAATGTCTCTTCCATAGCCAACTGTGAGCAGAGAATTTAATGTATTGATATTTTTGCATCTGGAGTATGTGAGATGAAGTACTGTCCCAAGGAAGCAACACACTTCTTTTTGTTCTTGTCTGCTCTCATCAGAATGCCTCATTCTAGTGAATATTCAGTAAATATTTGTTCAGTTGAACTCAGTAAAATCAGCGGAATAGAGGATTAACAATTGAAAAATAAATACATTTTAGAAAGGGAGGAGGGGTGCACTTGCAGATGAGTTGCTCTGGTTCTTGAAGAGTGACTGAAATTTGGGGATTGGTTTGGCATATCCCTTTTAGCTGATTTTGTTTTTCTTTTAAGAATGTAACTCCCTGAAGAAAGGTAATTTTATTTTTGAGGTCTTATGAATAGAAATTACTCCACAATATTAACTGTGTTTAGTATTCCAGTCTTGTCATATGAAAAAAATTAACAAATTCAAAAAGAGAATGCAGCACGTCAGTTTAAAGGTGCATCTAAACTTCAGGGCTTCCCTGGTGGCTCAGTGGTAAAAAGTCTGCCTGCCAAGTAGGAGATGCAGGTTCCATCCCTGGGTCTGGAATGTCCCTGGGAAGGAAATGGCTACCTACTCCAGTATTCTTGCGTGGAAAATTCCATGGACAGAGAAACATGGCAGGCTCCAGTCCATGGGATCACAGAAGAGTCAGACATGATTTAGCAACTGAACAACAACAAACTTACTTATAGATAGACGTCTCTATAGACTGATAGTTATCTTTTATTTTGTGTCCCATTTTTCTACCTGTACTCTTCCACATTTCCTTTATTTTTTTTTTCAGTATGGAAAGTTTTAAGCATATAGGAAAAAAAGGGTAATATAATGAACCCTCAAGCATTCACCAGCCTGCAATGACTACTACTAATGAGCAACCTGTATTATTTCATGTGCCTCCCCCCACCCCCCACCCCTTGTCTGCCCTAGCTCAACTTGATTATTTTGGAGCAAGTTTCAGACATTGTATCAATTAATTGGTAAGTATATCAGTTATATATTTCTGAGGAAAAGATCTTATTCATTCTTTTTCCTTATGTGGAAGGGAGAGAACAATCTAATATCATTGTTACACCTAAAATAAAATTAATAAATTTTCTTACTATCAACAAATACATAGTCAGTCTCAAAACTTTAAGCTGATGCCCTTGCTCATTTTTCTTCTGCTCTTCCCCAACCATCTTTACAATTGGTTCTTTTGAATCAGGACCTGAAGGAGATCCACACATGCTTTTAGTTGATATATCTACCATCACAGCACTGGTGTTACGTGTCCAATTTGGCTATCAGATTCATAAAACTCAAGTGATTTTAATCTGATACTGCTTTTAGGTCATAGAAGCACCAAGGTCAGGAGATAGAACAGGTACAGCATTTTCATCTCAGCAGGGAGCCTGGCTTACCTACTCCATATACAGCTTATTTTAGCCTTCACCTGTGTTGAGCATTTCACCTGCCATAGTCAAGAGTGTGGATGCCACATTGACAGTGAAGCCTCAACGGCAGTTTTTTACTTAAGTTTTAAACCAGTTAAATCAATTAAGTAGGCCCCACCCTCCATACTGCTTTGCTGAATACCAGGGGCAGTTCCATACTGCAGATGAAGCAGGCATAACATTCTGATTTCATAACCCCAACATTTCCAAGTGGGAGAAAAATGGTACTGACATCATTCCCAGGATGTCAGCCCAGGCCATTGTTAACCCTTTATTCACATGTTCTCTTTAAGTATTCTTTAGTTTTTTTCTTTCTTTTTGATCTTAGGAAGTCATTTCACTTGTCCTCCAGTTTCTCACATTCTAAGTTTTGTTGATTATATCCTCACCATGTTATTTAATATGTTTCTTTATTTCCTAGTTTCTGCTGTGAATTGGAAATTAGATCTAGAGGCTTGATCAGAATTTAGAATTTTGGCAAAAATATTTCATAGCAAGTGATATGTACTACTAATTGCATCATATCAGGAGGCTTATTTTTTGTTACCTTACTTTTGTTAAGGTGTACTTAGTTTGTTTGGGCTGCTATAATAAAATACCACTGAATAGTTTATAAACAACAAAAATTTGTTGCTCACAGCTCCTGAGGCTAGGCAGTCTAAGGTCAAGGCATTAGAATGGTCACCTTCATCTGAGGGCCTTCCTCTTGGTTCAGAGCCATCACCTTCTTGCTGTGTCCTCACATGTGGAAGGGTCAAGTGATCTCTCTGGAGCCTCAAAATTATAAAGGCACTAATTCCATTCATGAGGACCCCACCCTCGTAACCTATTCCCCTCCGCAAAGTCTCACCTACTAATACCATCATCTTTGGGGATTAGAATTTCAACATGCCAATTTTGTGTTAATTATGGGTTTTATGTTCTTGAGACAATTTGCTTCTGTTCTTAAAGTTGCTAAGGATGTTAGTCATGAATGAATGTTTAGTTTTGTTGAACGCTTTTCTGCATTTATTGAGATGATCATGTGCATATTTACTCTTTTTTAGTCTTAGTATGGTGAATTACATTAAAAGATTTTTAAATGTTAAACCAACTTTGCTTTACTGGTTGATATAAATCCCACTTGGTTAAGAAGTATTATTTTATGTATTTTTGAATTCAACTTATTTAAAGTTTGCAAAGAATTTTAAAACATATTTTCATGTAAAATGTTGGTCTGTAGTTTTCTTGAAGTCTAGCTTTTGTATATGAGAAATGCTGACCTCCATCTTTTTATTGGTATGTTTAAACCACTCACATTTAATTTTGTTATTGGTGTATTCATGCATTTTGCTGTTTGCTATCATCACATGTGTTTTGATTCCATTTTTCCTCTTCTCATGCCTTCTTTTGCATGAAATGTGAATGTTTTTTTATTCTATCCTTTGTTTTGTTTCCATTTTCTTAGTAGTTGCTCTGCACAGTTTACAGTATTTATGTTTACTATAATTTACTTACAAGTCATACCATTTTAGCTCCAGATTAAGAACTTTATAGCAGTATATGATTACATTCTTTTCTTCCTTCATTGAGTTGTCCTCCATTTTGCTTTTTTATATATTCTAAGTCACATACTAAATATGATTTTCTATTGCTTCATCTTGGCCAGAAGCTAAAGTTGTTTTGCCAGTGTTTTATTTAACATTTTTGCTCTGGTATTCTTGGGAATGGTTGCAGCTTTGGTTTAATTGTCAGATTTCCGAATTATTGTCATGTTTGTTTAAGATGAAAAGTATTTGGATAATTTCCTTATTTTTCTGTGTTTAAGAATAGTTTATGTAATGCTTGAATCATCTGCTCCCTCAAGACTCAGTGGTAGAAGGAATGCTTTAGATTGTCTGCTCTGATTTTGGGTCTTTTGTCTTCATGTCTTCTCTGGGATCAGTTTTGCTAATTTGTTTTTTTTCTAGAAGTTAATTCATTTTACCTAAAGTTTTAAAATCATTTACATAAGTTTATGCAAAGTGGTTTCTTATTGTTAAAATTTGCCTGTTTTAATGATTATTTCTTTCTTGGTCTTTCTGATTCTGCATGTTTTTCCTTTATGCCTTGCTTCCTGTTTAGGTTAGTATTTTTACACTTTTTTAAATGGAGTCATCCTTTATTGGCTTTTATTCTGATTTAAAGAGTAAACATGTTTATTGAAAAATGATTCACAAAATTTGGAAGAAGCACAACTAACAGGATAAAAATCAGCTAGTCTACCACTCAGAGATAACCTTTGTTAACAGTTTGGTAACATTTCATGTGTTGCTATGTGTGTAATTAATTGCATGTTAATTAAATAATTGACATCAATTTTCTGTGCACATATTTGTATTAATCTCCTAGGGAAACCATAACAAAGTAAACTGGGTGGCTTAAAATAACAAATTTATTCTTTCATGGTTTCAGAGGCCAGAAATCCAAAATCAAGGAGTAGGCATGGCCATGCACCTTGCAAACAGAACCCTGATCTCTGTTCATCTTCATGTGCCTTTCTTTATTGTGTTTTTGTACTTCCCTATTCCAGTTTTTTAGGTCATCCTAATTATATCTGCTAAGACTATATTTCAAATAAGGTCACAGGTTTTGGGTGGACATGAATAAAGGGGGTATACCATTCACCCAGGGCTTCCCTTGTGGCTCAGCTGGTAAAGAATCTGCCTGCTATGCAAGAGATCTGGGTTTGATCCCTGGGTTGGGAAAATCCTCTGGAGAAGGGAAAGGCTACCCACTCCAATATTCTGGCCTAGAGAATTCCATGGACGAAACAGTCCATGGGGTTGCAAAGAGTTGGACACAATTGAGCACTTTCACCATTCACCCAAATACTATATTCTGTTATTTCCCCTTCTATTTATTACAAGGCCTTTTTTGTACTTTTGTTTTTATAAGTGAATTTTAGGATCTGCTGCTGGCACTGTCAGTGCCAGAATTAATCAGCATTGTGATGAGCTAGCAGCAGACCACACTTACAGTTTACCCACAAGCGCAAATTGCTGTCTTTACCTAACAAAACGTTGTCGTAAAAAGAGGAGCAACGTTCATTACGTTTTCTTAGAGCTTATATTCTGGTTCATTTTAGAGGATGAAGATGTTCTTTCTCATATTGTTCTTGAAAATAATTTAAATGTATCATATATAAGTGAATAGACTGGATGTGTTATTTTTAAACCCAAATTAACTATTATAAAAAAGCAGATAGATGTAATTAAATTGTATCATTGGAAAACTTAAAAAAAATGGGTGGCTTGAGTGGTTTCTTTGGTTGGTGGCATCGGTGGTGGTGGTGGTTCTTCCTGGACCTTTATCATGATACCCATCCTGGTCCTCATGTACCCTGTAACATTCTCTAGTTATCTTCAACATTTCTTTAACAAATGTTGCTCTAGCTCCATTCCTGTTTTTGTAACACAAAAGTCAATGGCTTTTCCTTATTGTGATGAGTTAATAATAACTACTTACTGTTGTGGTTGTTTAACATTTTACATTTTAATTAGTCTGGATTCAGGATTCTAGAGGGCAGGTTATGAGAAAGGACCCAAACATTCTTTGTGGATATTATATGTAATGTACTGTGTGCTATTCATGTTGTTTTTGCTTGTTTCTTTAAACTGACTGAAAGCTAAGTATTGCACCACACAAGAGAAGACTTTACAAATGGACATCACCAGATGGTCAATACCGAAATGAGACTGAGTATATTCTTTGCAGTCAAAGATGGAGAAGCTCTATACATTCAGCAAAAACAAGACCGGGAGCTGACTGTGGCTCAGATCTTAAATTCCTTATTGCCAAATTCACTTATATTGAAGAAAGTAGGAGAATCCACTAGACCATTCAGGTACAACCTAAATCAAATCCCTTATGATTATACAGTGGATTTGTGAATCAGATTCAAGGGATTAGATCTGATAGAGTGCCTGAAGAACTATGGATGGAGGTTCATGACAATGTATAGGAGGCAGTGATCAAGACCATCCCCAAGAGATCGATATGCAAAAAGCCAAAATGGTTGTCTGAGGAGGCCTTACAAATAGCTGAGAAAAGAAAAGAAGCTGAAGACAAAGGAGAAAATTAAAGATGTACCCATTTGAATGCCAAGTTCCAAAGAATAGCTAGGAGAGATAAGAAAGCCTTCCTCAGCGATCAGTGCAGAGAAATAAGAGGAAAACAGTAGAATGGGAAAGACTAGAGATCTCTTCAAGAAAATGAGAGATACCAAAGGAACATTTCATGCAAAGATGAGTACAGTAAAGGACAGAAATGGTATGGACCTAACAGAGGCAGAAGATACTGAGAAGAGGTGGCAAGAATACACAGAACTATATAAAAAAGATCTTCACGACCCAGATAACCAGGGTAGTGTGATCATTTACCTAGAGCCAGACATCCTGGAATGTGAAGTCATGTGGGCCTTAGAAAGTATCACTATGAACAAAGCTAGTGGAGGTGATGGAATTTCAGTTGAGCTAGTTCAAATCCTAAAAGATAATCCTGTGAAAGTGCTGCACTCAATATGCCAGCAAATTTGGAAAACTCAGCAATGGTCACAGGACTGGAAAAGGTCAGTTTTCATTCCAGTCCCAAAGAAAAGCAATGCCAAAGAATGTTCACACTACTGCACAATTGCATTCATCTCACATGCTAGCAAAGTAGTGCTCAAAATTGTCCAAGCCAGGCTTCAACAGTATATGAACTGTGAACTTCGACATGTTCAAGCTGGATTTAGAAAAGGCAGAGGAACCAGAGATCAATTTGCCAACATCTGTTGGATCATCAAATAAGCAAGAGAGTTCCAGAGAAACATCTACTTTTGCTTTATTGACCATGCCAGAGCCTTCGACTGTTCAGATCATAACAAACTATGGAAAATTCTTCAACAAATGGGAATACCAGACCACCTGACCTGCCTCCTGAGAAATCTATATGCAGATCAGGAAGCAACAGTTAGAACTGGACATGGAACAACAGACTGGTTCCATATCGGAAAAGGAGTATGTCAAAGCTGTATATTGTCACCCTGCTTATTTAACTTATTTGCAGAGTACATCATGCGAAATACCTGTCTGGATGGAAGCACAAGCTTAAATCAAGCTTGCCACGAGAAATATCAATAACCTCAGATATGCAGATGACACCACCCTTATGGCAGAAAGTGAAGAACTAAAGAGCCTCTTGATGAAAGTTAGAGAGGAGAGTGAAGAAGTTGGCTTAAAGCTCAACATTCAGAAAACTAAGATCATGGCATCTGATCCTATCATGTCATGGCAAATAGAGAAACAGTGGAAACAATGGCTGACTTTATTTTCCTGGGCTCCAAAATCACTGCAGATGGTGATTGCAGCCATGAAATTAAAAGACACTTGCTTCTTGGAACAAAAGCTATGACCAACCTAGATAACATATTAAAAAGCAGAGATATTACTTTGCCAACGAAGGTCTGTCTAGTCAAAGCTGTGGTTTTCCAGTAGTCATCTATAGATGTGAGAGTTAGACTATAGAGAATGCTGAGTGCTGAAGAATCGATGCTTTTGAACTGTGGTGTTGGAGAAGACTCTTGAGAATCCCTTGGACTGCAAGGAGATCCAACCAGTCCATACTAAAGGAGATCAGTCCTGGGTGTTCATTGGAAGGACTGATGTTGAAGCTGAAGCTCCAGTACTTTGGCTACCTGATGAGAAGAACTGACTCATTGGAAAAGACACCCTGATGCTGGGAAAAATTGAAGGTAGGAGGAGAAGGGAATGACAAGATAATGAGATGTTTGAATGGCATCACCGACTCAATGGACATGAGTTTGAGTACACTCTGGGAGTTAGTGATGTACAGGGAAGCCTGTTGTGCTGCAGTCCATTAGGTCCCAAAGAATAGAACATGATGAGCAACTGAACTGAACACCCTTTTCAGAATTAGAAACATGAAGACAAAATTACATTAGTAGTTATTAATGTAATTGGAATTTTAATTTAAGCCTTAATATTCAAAATTTTGGTTACAGCACTGCAGACAGGATTTTTAACTTTAGATTATTGTAAAAGTGATACACATTCAGCAGAAGTCTTACTTAAAACTTATCATTTTGATCTTTTCACAGGCTCATGGTAGGGGGTGCAGTGCTTTTCCTTAATGCTGGGCAGCAGTGGTAAACACCTGCACACTGAGACATTCCCGATGCAAACAGCCGTTGTTTTAAATTTTCAGTACAGAATTCTGTATGTTAGAGCTCCAGCACTTGATTGTAGAATAGGCTTTATGTTAGGTGAGTTTACCCAACTGTGGGCTAATGTAAGCATGTGTATGGAGAGGTAGGCTAAACTAGGAGGTTTGGAAGCTTACTGTACTAAACGCAGTTTAGATTTAGCCATATTCTCAACTTTGAAAGAGTTTAAGACCTAACCTCATAAGCTGAGGAAGGTGTGTAGTTCATATTAGTAGGTGTGTGTGTGTGTGTGTGTGCCCGCGTGCGTGCGTGCACGTGTGTGTGTCCCCGGTGTAGAGGCAGGGGTGTGTGTGTGTGTGTGTAAGCATCCTGTATAAAGTCTTCTATAAGCAAAGTTTTAAGAGCTGACATGGCATTTTACATAATTAGTTTTTTCTTAAAGAAAAATCATTTACATTCTCAGCCATACACTATCTCTTCTTCATCATCATAGGTTTAAAACAAGTTATTTGTCAAAAGGTTGGAGAAAGTCATTGTCAAACTGCCTTTATTTTATGCTACTGACTTGCTTTATATTGTTGGATTAAATAAAAGGGGCCTTTTTAGGTGTTTTAAAAACCTGCCTTTAAAAAAACCTAACAAGAATTTACTAATATTTTTTGAAGGGTAATAATGATATAAAGTTGGTCTCCATCTCCAGCAAGCACACAAATGCACCATTGTCTAATCAGCTTGGTGTGATCTGAGAAAGTTAACTTACCACATTTTACTGAGAGTTTTTATGGTTAACGTCAACAAAGAACTTTATCATAGGGTTTTTGTGGGGAAAAAAAAATGGCTTGATTTTACAGAAATAATGGCAGACTGGATGAACATGAGTATTACCTAAAGTGCCTGGCTCTCAAAGAAACTTCCTTTTCCTTTAAAAAAAAAAAAAAAGGTCTTTTTACTCTTTTCTAAGCCTTCTGCTCCCATTCCCAACCCCATCCCCATCAGTACTTACCAAGTGGTCATTACATTATGGTTCATGCTGTGGTGTCAACTTTTCCCAAAGGTGCTCCCCTCAAACTAGTGAGTCACTTCTATGATGATGGCTTATTCAGAGCTTTCACAATCTCTCATTTGGTCTTGTGGAACCAAATGTTATACTGTCACAATCAAGGGTTAGATTATGGTCTTTGATAACATGTCTCTCTCAGAGTTGGAGTAAGCACTGTTTGTTCACCTGAGGGATGTTTCTGAATTGAATCCTGTAAACTGTTCTCTGATAGTAATGCCATGTATCTCAGATTAGTACCTCAGTCATTACCCACAGACTATGGAGCAATAAAGTCAAATTATTGTATAACCTTATTGGGTTGTCATTATTATAAATAGCAATCCAGTATCAACTAATTATCTTTTTTTGCCTGAGTGTTTTGTATTTAAGAAAAGTGGTGAAGTTCTTCTCATTAAAATTGAGCCAGTGTTACTTTTCTACCTCCTGTAATTGCAGTCCGTTACTTCAAAGAACTGTAGATCTGTATTAACCACAGAAAATAAAGAAGAGTAACTACATAATTGCCCATTCTGGGCTTCTCCTTAATAAGGCTTCATTCAGAATCAAAGAATAAGGTTTGTTAGAACAGATGTGTTCAAACTACATAAACATTTAAGAATTCATAGTAAAGTTGATATCAGTGTATTATGCTATACAAGTGTAGTATATGTATCTTAAAAGTGCTCCTTGTTAAGTCAGAGTGAGATGCTGAGGTACCCTGTGGAGTAAGGAGAGTGGCTCAGTATTCATCCTCTTGTGACACATCTTATAGAATGTTTTAAAAATCTTTTCATCCTCTATGTGTTATTAACTGTTGGCAGGAGTATGTGTTTCTCCAGTTCATAGATGATGCAAGTGCTTGATACGTTATCTGTTAAAACAATCATTTGGCTTAATTGTGTTTACAAGTTACTCAATTGATCTGACTGTCGAACAGTTTCTCATAGTGCCATTTTCAATGATGTTTTCTATATTTTTGGCCCTCATGTGGTCAGTGTATCTTTGATTTATCTGTTTGCTGTTTTATTTCCCTGTGTTTTATATGCTCAAGTGTTTATCTAGAGTATGTATTTTTTTTTTTTTTTTTTACCTATATTGATGGATTTCTCGGCAATGATGGCAGTCTGCTGGGCTGTCCAAAAATGTTTCAGGTGGGTTATAAGCAAACATCTTTTTCAATTTGCTCGGGAAAAGATTTAGAGTATAGAGATTCCCTGGTAGCTCATCTGGTAAAGAAGCCACCTGCAATGCAGGAGACCTGGGTCTGATTCCTGGGTCAGGAAGATGCATTGGAGAAGGGATAGACCACCCACTTCAGTATTTTTGGGCTTCCCTGGTGGCTCAGCTGGCAAAGAATCCACATATATTTTTTTAATCTAAGTTGATGAATAGTTTGGCAAAGATGACAGTCTATTGGGCTGTCCAGAAATGTTTCATGTGGGTTATAAGCAAACATCTGTTTTAATTTGCTTGGGAAAAGAATGAGAATGTGACAGGCTTGCCTTATAGATTTCGTCTGACTCCAGGCCTCTATGGGTACAATGATTTGGAGTTTTTTGAAGAAGTGGCAGAATATTTCATTGTTGCTGGCAAATGTATTTCTTTTGGATTCATTGAGAACTCTATCTCCTATATTCCTGATGGTCAAACTGATACCTGAACTCTGCTTCACCCCTTTGGTGACAGAAAACACCAACTAACTAGATACTGTCCTGTGGTGACAGATGATCTAAGTATTCATCTTCTGACTCATTGAAATCTTTGATCACTAAGCACATGAGACTTTTCTATACTTGAAAAAAATGCCAAGTGTGAGGATTTATTTACTGTATATGAATGTGTTTTCTTATATTCTGCATTATAAATGGATTTTTATTACAGAGACAGGAAGATAGCAATAAATCCCATGTCAAAAAATGTTAGCTCTCATTCAGTGTTCTGAGTGAATATTTTAGAGGATTTCTCAAGAACCTTGCTCACTCCTGCCTGTGACGCTGTGAGCTGATGTGGAGGCTGCCTAGTAGCCGTGGTTGCCCTGGCTTCTTCTACTCCAAGAACACCACAGGGCTGCAGTCTAGGGTGTAGCCTGCTCTGGGCACCAGTGGATTCCCTCCAAGAAGTCTGTGCTTGCTTTCCTCTGGTGCTCCTCAGAAATCCCGTAAGTAAGGAGAAGTGCTTAGGCCTAAAATGTGTCGACCGTATCGTCACTGCTCACAGCTCCTCAGAAACAAGGATTGTAATAGTGCCGGCAGAAGAGAGGGTAGACTTCTGACTCTGATTTCAGCTCCTTTTGCTGCCAGTGGTTACGCTAACACATTTAGTCTTGCTGGAGTCAAGTTTTCATGTCTGGAAGCCAGTCTATTCTTTAATAGTGGTGATGGTGGTGGCCATGGAGGAGGAGGGGGAATCCTTGTGCCCTGTTTGTCAGTGAGAGTATGAATTGGTAGCCACTGTGGACAACAAAATGGCGCTCTAGTTCTATGTACTTACATGCTCAAAATATGAACCTTGTAAAGAATATGTTACTGGTGTAAGACAAGGTCTATACAGAAATAAAGAGTCAGTGTTGAGAAATTTTGCATCAGGTTTTAAAATTTGTTTTGTGTTTTGGTATTTTACATATAAGTGATATTTCATTGTGTCACACCCTGTGCTGTTATTGACAGCTCTTGTAAATTTTTCGAGGATGACATGATTCTTTTTGGCAGTACTTGTGACATGAACACATATCCCTTAGTGACACGCTGTATTCACTGTAAAAGACTTTAAGAACTTTTGCTGATAGTAGAAGTCTAATAAATGAATTTTTAAATGATCCTGGTTTACAGATACTGACCCAAATTGGTTATTTGTAAATTCCTTAATGAAGGTCTTGCCAGATTCCAAACATGGGCAGGCTCCATAGGCCCCCTAAACCTCCTGCAGTCTATTATTTCTTTTGGATTTATATCTCTGCTCCATTCTATTTTTTAGAAATAAATTAAAAAAAATTATATTGTTATATTACATTATATTTGAGGGGAAATTAATTTCTTTTTATTCACAGAATAAATTTGGTCCTGAAAGATGTGTTCTTGCAACATGTAATTGTTTAATGTCCTCTTCATATAGGATCCATGTTTAAGTAGATGTAGCAACTTACAGTCTATCTGCAGCCTTTCTCTTTTGAGTTAGAAGTGGAGTTGTGAGTGAAAATTGCTCTCAGGGGAAGCCAGTCCCCCAATCTAGTGGACTCAGCCTATTGGCTTGAGGAGAGAATGGTTGTCCTCTTGGGCTTCATGTAAATACAGGAGGGAGGGGGACCTGCTCAATTAAGTCCTTATGACCAAAAGCTGTGACTGTTTTCTCCCTAAATATACTAATTTCTTACTGTGATATATTTCATCCTTTGATTTATAGTGTTTCTTTTTTGTCTTTTTTGCTTGCTTCCTTGGTGAAACTTGCTATTTTCAGGTGTTTTGATTTGGAAGGGAAGTTATAAATGGGATTGTGTATTTCGGAGAAGGTCATCACTCATCACATGCCTATCTCCCTTTTTTATTTTTAAACGGCACACGAGTGTCTGACTTGCACGTGGTGTTTCTTGCCTGGCCGGCTGGTGCCAGACGCTGTGCCTTTTGTTTTTAAGAGATAAACGTCTGGTGGTTTTTGTTTTTCTGTGAGACACATGTGAGTCATACTTATCGTGAACTGTGTCCTTCCCAACCTCTAATTATTTTGAACAACTTACCTAAGCATCTAGAAGCTAATAGGTTAAAGTTTTCAACTGTGTGTCTGTTTATAATGGATAGCTGACTCATCTATACTTTTTATTCCTTCATAGGTTACTGCAATTTTGTCTTGGTTGAGTATCTACCAGTCCTGTTGGCACCAGCTTTGTTTTTATACTTCTATATTGATTGCAAAGTTAGAAAAAGACTTTTTTTTTTTAAAGTATCACTCAATCTCTGTGACTTGTATCCTTCTTAGTCATGTGCAGTACCAAAAATCTAGATTTCATTTATGTGTTGAATCCTATTAGTTACACTCTATAGTTGAGTGGCTCATAGTTTTAAAAGGCAAGCAATACTAATTATCAAACAGACAACTGAAATATTTTCTATATTATTGAAAAATCTGTTCAGCATGATCAAGATCACCTTTATTTCCCAAATATATTATGTGTAATGGTTAAGAGAATGGATTAACCGTTCCATTCCCAGTGGAACCTGCCCTGTCTGGGCTTATATACTAGCTCTACCACTTAACCAGTTCTGTGATGTTTGTGATATTTGTCAAATCACTTTGTTTCTATGTGCCTCAAAAAAATAGGAAACAATAATAGTACCAACCTCAGAAGGTTGTTTTCAGGATCAACTTAATATATATAAAGTGCTTACAGCAGGTAGTTTTATATAAGTCTTAGCTATCACTAATCATCTTTGTGATTGTCTAGTGTTACTAACAAACAAAACTGTTTGTTAATAATAAGAATTTATTTATTCTATATTAAAAGTATGTACTAGTTTTTAAAGCTAAAAATTTCCTTTAATCCATAACTCTTTAAGAAGTGAACAATTGAAGCAAAACACTTTTCACTACCAAAGACAATTGCAAAGTAGTATTTTAAACATTAAAAAAAAATTGTACCTGGAATTGTATGAAACACCAAGGAATATGGTTCTGCCATTTTTAACATTCTTTGTTCTTTTAACATTTACTTAAGTTCCTAGTTCAAGACGTAATAACATCTGATTTTCTACAGAAAGTAGATACCAAATCTTCTGTCTTTTATCTAAAACTTAAATTTTCGTTGAGCTACCACTGAAGTTTTCTTTACTGTTGATACACTTCCACATTATTGTTTTAAATAGTCTTTTTTTTTTTTTAATTGGGAACATTTCCTTGAACATTCACTTAAAGTATCAAAAGAAGTTTTTGTTTGTGGTTGGAAAAAATGTCTTTAACCTGCCAAGAGAACTTAAAATTGCATAAGAAAATGGGTGTTGATGCTGAGAAATGGTGTGTAGGCTGCAGATCTCTTGTTCTGTCTGAAAACAGTGATGAAACACAAACAACAAATGTGGAATTGCTGGTGCTCTATTTTTGTGTGGGAAAGACAACTTCAGAGGAGAAAACTTTCTGCTGTTTTAATAAATTTTTATTATATTTAGGCATGGGATTTTCTTGGCAATCATTATAGAGATCATGAAAAGCTTATTCCTATAAAAAGTCCTATGGTGCCGATTTCATTATATTTGTGTCTAAATTTAGCAGGAGTTTATAACTTGGGATTCCTTGTGGATCTTTAGGTGATCTGTGAACTCTGAAAATTATCTAAAGTTTACTTTGTTTTTGAAGATTTTATGGTATTTGTTTTTTCATTTTTTTTACATAGTAAGAGATATATATATATATATATATATATATATATATATATACACACACACACACACACACCATAACATTAACCATTTTAATCATTTTTGAGTGTATAGTTCACTGGTATTAGGTAAGTTCATATTTCTGGGCAATCATCAGCATTGTTCATCTCTTAGAACGTTTCATCATCCCAAGCTGAAACTCTGTGCCCATTAAACAGTGGGCACATCCCACTCCATTCCATCACCTCCCCCATCCCAGGCCCCTGGCAACCACCATTCAAATTTCTGTCCTTAGGAACTTGACTACTCTAGATACCTCAAATAAGTAGAATTACACATTTGTCCTCCTGGCTCATCCATGTTGCAGTATGGGTCAGAGTTTTAATTTTTTAAGGCTAAATGACATTCTGTTGTATGTATAGACCACATTTTGTTTACAGATTCAACTGATGACAGATATTTGGGTTGTTCTGCATTGTGACTATTATGAATAATACTGCTATAAGCACTGATGTGCTGTTTAAGTTTCTGCTTTCAATTCTTTTGTGTGTATACCTAGATGTGGAATTGCTGGATCATATTGTGATTCCAGGGACAGGGGAGCCTGGTGGGCTGCCCGTCTGTGGGGTCGCAAAGAGTCGGACATGACTGAAGCGACTTAGCAGCAGCAGCAGCATTGTGATTCTGTGCTTCATTTTTTCAGGAACCAGCTTTCTGTTAGCCACAGTGGCTATTTTCTACTGTCTGTAGAATTCTGTGTTGTGTACATTTTTCTTGGGAATCAATTATGAGATTTGGTCAAAGTCTCAAAGTGAGCCATTTTTCTAGTATTTAATTCTTATCAGATTCATTTTAATTCCTACATACTTAATACAGTGAATATTGTATTCCAGACATTAGTTTTATTAAGCCACCCACTTGTTTCCTTGTTCTACCGAAACTTCCCTGGGAAGGTGAGATGCCCGGCATTACCTTCCAACTTTAGTCTTATAACTTAACATCAAAGTAGGTAGCCGTAGGATTAAGTAGACTTGTGTTCAAGTCATCCTGAAAAACAATTTTTTTTTCAAGCTAACCAACAGACTGAGATGACAAAACACAAAAAGTAGCTTAAGTATTTTACCTCAGGTCCTTGTGTCCAGATAGTATGGCAGTGATCTAACATTCATAGTGTTGATTTCCCAGATTCAGAGAACAGACTGTATTGTGTACCTCTTAGTACTTGGGTTAGCTGTTTTCTATGTAACTATAATAATCTGAATATGATAATTTTCATAAGTATTTTAACAGTAGGATTTTTATTCTCTAAGCTTTAAAAGAAGCAGGTGATGCTACCTCACTCCACCTCTTCTCTCTCCTTCTGTCAAGGATCCGTCTTGTTGATGGGACTGGGGTCTGTCTTGGCATTATCTTTGGTCAGGAGCAAAGGTGGACAACAAGCATTACCATTAAACGGCATTTTAGAAAACATGCTTTTTTCTTTTCTTCTTCAAATGAATTAGCTGAATCACTGGGTCTCCATTTCTTATTGGTAAAATGAGAGGATTAAACTAGAAGGATGTACTTTCTGATGTTTTTTCTAACTCTGGTTTTCTTCTGTGTGTGTATGTGTGAAAGGAGTATGATACCGCACTCTTAGAAACACTCCAAATTCTGAAACCTAGCACATCACCCAAATAAATTTTATGGAGTCTCGATAATATGTCTGTGCTATAATTCTTTTTAATTTGAAGGGTCTATCAGTCTTATAAACCTCATATCTCCCAATATAAGGCATTTTTCAAAGTTAGCACCAGAAAGAATGTAAGTGCAAAGAAAGTTGTTCAGGTTAAAGTAAAGGTGGAAGTTGCTCAGTCGTGTCCGACTCTGTGACCCCATGGACTGTAGCCTGCCAGGCTCCTCTGTCCATGAGGTTTTCCAGGCAGGAATACTGGAGTGGGTTGCCATGCCCTCTTCCAGACCCAGGGAAGGGACCCATGTTTCCCACATTGCAGGCAGATTCTTTACCGTCTGAGCCACCAGGGAAGCTCTGTTTGAATTAAGGAAGGTATAAAATTATTGTGGCAGACAGCATTTAATTAGTTCTTAGATGTTCTTAATGGATTTTGCTGCATATATTGATGCATTCACATATTTCAACTACAGATCATCAATAACTTAATGATAATGAAATATGGTGATTTATATAATGCTAAGTTAAGAGATATACCTTACTTTAGTGGCTTTGTTTGCATTTTTCTGTGGTATTTATGGCAACCTTCCTCTGACTTTCAGAACGTCACATGGGCTTGAGTGCAAGTCTGTACTTCATAATCTCTAAAGCTGAGGGACTATATTTTAAGAGCAAAATATTTTCTCCAAAGTCTCAGTGCATTTCGTTTATAAGAATTTTATTCTTGCACATTTGTAAATTAATTCCAGTTTCCATAAGAATGCCATGTGCTGATTGGCTTAGTTCTGCGTTCCTGAAATCATTCATTGGAAAAGGAAAAGGGATTTCTCTATAATCATGCCCTACTCTAGAATTGATGCTGAAGCCGGTTTTTCATGAGCTTTATGGGTGACACGAGGGAGGAATCGATTCCTGAACAAAGCCAATATTCTTTTAGGAAAGGGAACGGGACTGGGACTAAGTCCAGGGTAGGAACCTAACAACATGCCCGATAGTTCACTTTTCACTCCCAGACTCCTCTCATACATATTCTTAACTAAAATTTGCTCTTCAATGAACAGCCTCACCACTTCCCCAAACAGGGACATTTCAATGCCTCATTCAGTTCCAAGACCAGGTCCTCTTTCTCTGGTCTGATGGAACCCCTTTCAGTCTTGCAGCCTAAGGCTGGAGAATCACTTCCTTGTGTCTACTCATAATGCTGGAGCAAGAGCAAGACGGCAGTAAAAATTCCCACTTTAAAAGGATAATAATGGGAAGCTATCCACATTGGCCTCTCTTTCATGGTCCAGGAACAATGAGTACTCCTTGTACCAGCAGGAAGTTAATTTCTTAGTCAGTGTACTTGGCAGCAGGTGAGTTTTACCTCTGATCATGTTTCCTTTTTCTTGTCTTCCATGGCACATCTGGGGTGGCCTTTGGGAAAGACTGTCCGTTGGAACTGCAGCTTCTAGTAACTCTCCCAGTGGATGAGAGGCTGCCTCAGAGCAATGGTTTTCAGTGTGGTCTCTGGACCAGCAGCACAAATATGACCTAGAGAGCGAATTCTTAGGTGTCACCCCAGACCTACTGAGTCAGAGTAGGACCACCAGCAATCTGTCCATTGACAGCACTTTCTAGAGCTCTGGACCTACTCTCGAGTTTATGAGCGGTTGACAAAGACATTTAGCGGGTTTTATGGTTTCTTGGGCAGATTAGCTCCTGTAAAACCAAAGTAGACTACTGGTCGATTTGTGGTCACTTCCCATTCTAGGTACCCAGACTTGTTCTTCTTGAGCCTGTTAGAACGGGAAGCCTCCACCCAGACCCTGGGACCTTTAATTTAAAGGCCATTGCCCTGTCTTGGCCTCTGCTTGCTCCTTACCCTTAGGCTGCATTTCAAATCCACTTTCACAATGAAGTGTATTGTCTTCTTTGTTAGGCTAGGGCAAGCCCTATTAGCTGGAGGTGCTCTGGAAAGGACGGCTGTGGGGGCGGGAGTTAGGTGTCTTCTAGGCTGCAGTCTCCTGTCCTGTGGAGTCTAACTTCCCAGACTCTGTTTCACAAACCTTAGTTTGGCTTTCACAACTTAGCTTTTTGTTTGCTTGGTTTTTGTTTTAACCCTGCTGGAGTCTGCATAAGGCCAGACTTTTAGGTTATTTGGGTTATAGAGGCAGAGAGAGTCTCTTGTAGCAAAGATCTGTTGTCTCCCCTCTCTGCTTTTAGCCTCAGCTTATTTTAAGTAGGGAACACATTTCATCATTCTTCATCATTCTTTTATCATTCATCATCATTTCATCATTTTTGGGATGCCTCCCAAAAAAGGCTGAGAGAGAGAATGCTTGTGTCCTTCAGATTAACTCTCTTCCTCTCCCTCCTTCCTCCATCTGAGCATTGGAACAATAGCCCATGGGTTCTGGCTTTGACCTCCTTTTCCTCCTGTGTAATGGAAAGGTAATCTCGCCCACATATGCTCTGTTGAGTTGTGAATTGACTGAGTACCTGTGGCATTTGTTTGGAGATGCCCTCAAGAAATGGCAGTGGGATAAGAAAAGGCTTGAAGTCAATCAAACTGATGATTGTGTTTCAGTTCAGTTTGGTCACTCATTCATGTCCGACTCTTTGCGACCCCATGGACTGCAGGCCTTCTTTCCTCCAGGCCTCCCTGTCCATCACCAGCTCCTGGAGTTTACTCGACTCATGTCCATTGAGTCAGTGATGCCATCTAATCATCCTCTGTCATCCCTTTCTCCTCCTGCCCTCAATCTTACCCAGCATCGGGGTCTTTTCAAATGAGTCAGTTCTTTGCATCAGGTGGCCAAAGGAATGAAGTTTCAGCTTCAGCATCAGTCCTTCCAATGAATATTCAGGACTGACCTCCTTTTGGATGGACTAGTCGGATCTCCGTGCAGTCCAAGGGACTCTCAAGAGGCTTCTCCAACACTACGTTCAAAAGCTCAATTCTTTTGTGCTCAGCTTTCTTTATAGTCCAACTCTCGCATCCACACATGACCACTAGAAAAACCAGAGCTTTGACTGGATGGACCTTTGTTGGCAAAGTAATGTCTCTTGTGTTTCAGAAGCTGTTTAACTTGCTGAATTTTGCTTGTTAGCCCACTGTACATGTGATTAATTTGCATGTTAGGAAAATATTTTCTCTTAGAAGTAAGAAGGCAGCACTACCAAGGCAGTCATAGCTAGAGTTCAGTTCAGTTGCTCAGTCGTGCCTGACTCTTTATGACCCCATGAATTGCAGCACGCCAGGCCTCCCTGTCTATCACCAACTCTCGGAGTCTACCCAAACCCATGTCCATCGAGTCGCTAATGCCATCTAGCCATCTCATCCTCTGTCATCCCCTTCTACTCCTGCCCCCAATCCTTCCCAGCATTAGGGTCTTTTCCAGTGAGTCATCTCTTCGCATGAGGTGGCCAAAGTATTGGAGTTTCAGTTTCAACATCAGTTCTTCCAATGAACATCCAGGACTGATCTCCTTAGGATGGACTGGTTGGATCTTCTTGTAGTCCACAGGACTCTCAAGAGTCTTCTCCAACACCACAGTTCAAAAGCATCAATTCTTTGGTGCTCAGCTTTCTTTGCCATCCAACTCTCACATCCATACATGACTACTGGAAAAGCTATATCCTTGATTAGACAGGCCTTTGTTGGCAAAGTAATGTCTGTGTTATTCAATATGCTATCTAGGTTGGTCATAACTTTCCTTCCAAGGAGTAAGTGTCTTTTAATTTCATGGCTGCAATCACCATCTGCAGTCATTTTGGAGCCCCCCAAAAATAAAGTCTCTCACTGTTTCCACTGTTTCCCCATCTATTTCCCATGAAGTGATGGGACCAGATGCCATGATCTTAGTTTTCTGAATGTAGAGCTTTAAGCCAATTTTTTCACTCTCTTCTTTCACTTTCATCAAGAGGCTTTTTAGTTCCTTTTCACTTTCTGCCATAAGGGTGGTGTCATCTGCATATCTGAGGTTATTGATATTTCTCCCGACAATCTTGATTCCAGCTTGTGCTTCTTCCAGCCCAGCGTTTCTCATGATGTACTCTGCATACAAGTTAAGTAAGCAGGGTGACAATATACAGTCTTGACATACTCCTTTTCCTATTTGGAACCAGTCTGTTGTTCCATGTCCAGTTCTAACTGTTGCTTCCTGACCCGTATAGAGCTTTCTCAAGAGACAGGTCCGATGGTCTGGTATTCCCATCTCCTTCAGAATTTTCCACAGGTTATTGTGATCCACACAGTCAAAGGCTTTGGCATAGTCAATAAAGCAGAAATTGATGTTTTTTCTGGAACTCTCTTGGTTTTTCGATAATCCAGTGGATGTTGGCAATTTGATCTCTGGTTCCTCTGCCTTTTCTAAAACCAGCTTGAGCATCTGGAAGTTCATGGTTCACATATTGCTGAAGCCTGTCTTGGTGAATTTTGAGCATTACTTTACTAGCGTGTGAGATGAGTACAGTTGTGCGGTAGTTTGAGCATTCTTGGGCATTGCTTTTCTTTGGGATTGGAATGAAAACTGACTTTTTCCAGTCCTGTGGCCATTCCACATTTGCTGGCATATTGAGTGCAGCACTTTCACTGCATCATCTTTCAGGATTTGAAATAGCTCAACTGGAATTCAATCACCTCCTCTAGCTTTGTTTGTGATGATGCTTTTTCTAAGGCCCATTTGACTTCACATTCCAGGATGTCTCGCTCTAGGTGAGTGATCACACCATCGTGAATATCTGGGTTGTGAAGATCTTGTAAGTACTGTTCTGTGTATTCTTGCCACCTCGTCTTAATATCTTCTGCTTCTGTTAGGTCAGTACCATTTCTGTCCTTTATCAACCCCATTTTTGCATGAAATGTTCTCTTGGTATCTCTAATATTCTTGAAGACATCTCTAGTCTTTCCCATTCTGTTGTTTTCTTTTCTTTCGTTGCATTGATCGCTGAGGAAGGCTTTCTTATCCCTCCTAGCTATTCTTTGAAACTCTGCATTCAGATGGGAATATCTTTCCTTTTCTCTTCTCTTCTTTTCACAGCTATTTGTAAGGCTTCCTCAGACAGCCATTTTACTTTTTTGCATTTCTTTTCCATGGTGATGGTCTTCATCCCTGTCTCCTGTACAATGTCATGAACTTCCGTCCATAGTTCATGAGGCACTATGTCTATCAGATCTAGCCTCCTAAATTTATTTCTCACTTCCACTATATAATCATAAGGGATTTGATTTAGGTCATACCTGACTGGTCTAGTGGTTTTCGCTACTTTCTTCAATTTAATTCTGAATTTGGCAATAAGGAGTTCATGATCTCAGTCAGCTTAAACTTGTCTTCTGTGGCAAATTGAATAACTTTACTGTAAGAAAGAAATAGACGCTCCTGCTCCTGTAGTACATTGCAGTGGGGGATGCCTGGCAGGCTACTGTCATAAGGAGTAGTGACTTTGCAGGATCTGCAGATGTTCTAGGTTAACATTTATGTAGTTTACAAGCTACTTTTCTTGAAATTTAAATACCTTAGGATATAATATTTGGTTGTGGATATCAGAACATCAGTCGAATCATGTCTGTTAATCTAGCTAATTTTGATTTTGTATCTTGAAATCAGATGACCTAGGGCTTCTTAAGTTCAAATCCGAGCCTCACCACTCATTAGCAGACTTTCAAAAAAAGAAAAAGGACTCACTGGACTATCGTTGCTTTACAGTGTTGTTAGTTTCTGCTGTTCAGCAAAATGAGTCAGCTATACGTACACATATGTATCCCTTCTCTTTTGGGTTTCCTTCCCATCTAGTTCACCACGGAACTTTGAGTAGCGTTCCCTGTGCTTGATTCTCATTATCCGCCCATTTTATACATACTTAGTCTCATTCAACCTGTTCTTTTATGTGTGAAGGAAGGTCGATAAAAACATGAACCTCACTAGGTTGCTGTAAGGACTGAAAGTGGTATGTTGTTGTTGTTTAGTCACTAAGTTTTGTCTGACCCCATGGACTGTAGCCCACCAGGCTCTTCTATCCATGGGATTTCCCAGACAAGAATGGTTTGCCATTCCCTTCTCCAGGGGTTCTTCCTGGACTGGGGATCAAACCCATATCTCCTGCATTCACAGGTGATCCTTTAATACTGAGCCAACAGGGAAGCCCATAAAGTGATTTAATACATGTAAAGTGCTTAAAATAATACCTGCACACAGTAAACATTGTGCCACTATTAGCTTACTGTTTATTATTATGCCAGCAGTAGTGTTTTGTTTTTAAGAATCTGTGGCTGAAAGATTAGTTCTTTATAAGCTGTATACAAATTGTACAGTTTTAAAATGCAATAAAATATGAATTAGGTTGGAAATCGAAATATTGGGGGATATTGTGAGGCTTCACCACATATTAGCAGGTTTGTCTTCAGAAAAGTTAGACCAGTTTGTACCCTTATCAGCAACCTCTGAGAACCCTGGAAATGAAATTACCAAGACAAATTAGAATAATTTTTTCTTGAAAAATCTGAAAATGAACCGATTTCTCCTATTTTATCTAGAAGAAAAGTTAAACAGAATAGGAGATACTGGAATTTTCCAGTAGGATCTGTTGAAAGCCAAAAAAAAAAAAAAAAGGTTAAGGCATCTACTCTAATAAATAAGATTTATTTATTAGACTAATAATTTATTTATAAGACTAATAAATAAGATTTCCTATCATTTGTTTTATATTCTTTGGGAATTGTGGTCACTCAGCTACCTGGTCTGATCTCTAAAATTTGGGTAAACGTTTTTACCCAAGCATGGTTCTTTAGAAAGGATTAAATTCTGTATTTAATTGAGATAGCTTTGATCACTCCTCTCCCTGTCCCCAAAGAGAGGGAACAAAAAAAGATTTTTGGGAATCAATAGGGGTTCTTGCAGTTGTTCAAGGAAATAGGTGTAATATGTATGAAGGAGAACACTGTACACAACACCTTTGTGCAGCTGAAAGTTGAGTACAGACAGCATTTTGGAGGTTTTGGTGGTTTGCGTCATGGGCAGCGACCTTCCATTAGGGACCTGCTGGTCCCCTCATTTTATCGCTGAGATGTGGTATTTTGTCTTGGCCCTGCTTTAGGTATAATTAGCAAAAAGAAGAACTAGGTAGATGCATTTTACTTATTCAGTTATTTTAATTCTAATTAGAATTATGCTTCTCAAATTTGGAGGTTTTGTTGAAGTTAAAATGGGTAATTGCATAAATGCTTAGGTGTTACTTTTACATTTCAATTTAAAACATCTCCTCTCTTTTCATTATGTAATTGCACCATTATTTGGCCCAAACTATTTTCCTACAGAGGTTAGAAAATTATTTGGGTTTAGCTTTCTAGTTTTAACACAGTCGGAATATAAGATATATATTTTTCTTTCCCCAGAATGTTTTGATCCATGTTGGAGCAATACCGTTTATCCTAGGCACCAAAATATGGTACCTGTTACATGTTATAGAATTCATTCCTGCTAGTGTTTTCTGTGAGGTTTCACCCTGACAGACGTCTGCCTCCAGAGCCATTGAGGAAGCAAAAACAATAGTTCTTCACTGATACTCCAAGTTAATACATTTTAGGGTCAGTTATTCGGGTTTTTATTCTCTTGGTGTAATTAGTGTGTGGTTCATCAAACTTTGAGGAGTTTAACCCTTAGATAAATGTTGCTGCAGATTACTTCTCATATGTTATCCATTAGAATACTTGGAAGTGAAACTTCAGTTTTCCTTAATAGCAGATAACATTAGCAAATATGTTAACTATTAAGCCACAAGAAGTAAATTGTTATTTCTGATATCACCAAGTAAATTTGGCCTCAATTCCAGCATATAAAAATAGTACCACTTTTTACGAATGCATTTGCCTTGGTTCCGTTCTTGTAGATTCTGATTCAGT
This sequence comes from Antilocapra americana, assembly GCA_007570785.1. Lineage (NCBI taxonomy): Eukaryota > Metazoa > Chordata > Mammalia > Artiodactyla > Antilocapridae > Antilocapra > Antilocapra americana. The sequence continues at coordinate 7,190,590 of ML664180.1, read as the reverse complement.
ATGTTTGGAAAGGGGACCAGTTGTCTGTATCAAAAAAAAAAAAAAATCAAAACCAAAAACAAACTGAGAGTGAAAGTGGCAGAACTTTCTGTGTGTATATCTGTGTACTTGCACATCTGTGCTTTACATACAGGTATATATCTACTTGACTATATTACCTTAAAAGAGTATTCATTTCTGCTTTTTGACCTTATCATATATATATATATATGATTTACACACACTTTGTAAGTAAAGTACCTTATTACTCTGTTAGCAAATAAATTGTTGCCATCAGAGTCCCTGTTTCTTTTTCAGCTTGGACATACATAAGTTAACTCCCATCTGCTGCACGTAGTCTCTGTGACCAATCAGGTGGTGTTGCTTCACTAGTCAATATTACTTGATGACTACAGCCATCTCCACTGAGAGAGAGAGAGAGAGAGAGAGAGAGAATAGCTTAACCTTGGTTGTTTGTACTGCTGTCATTGTTTTATAAAATTAAAAATAACAATGTAGATGGAATAAAAGAACATTTTGGAAAAGTATGTGCTTTATGTTTGTCAGAATTTCCTCATCTTTCACTATGCTGTTTTGGTAAACACATTCAGAAAACAGTTGTTGCTGTTATGGGTGTGGAACTGTGTCCCCCAAGGAGTAAGCCACTAGCTACAAATAGAACACATTGAAAATCCAACTGGTGATTTTTATTGTTGCTTATTAATTATAGTCTATGTTTGTATCAGTTGGCATGTTACTTGATTTAGGCTAATATTCAGTAAAAGTCTTTTTTTTTTTCCTGCTTTTTTCACCTATCCATCTTCAGTTCTAAAGGTTATCATTGGCCAAAAAGCATATGAAAAGATGCTCAGCATCACTAATTACCAGAGAAATGAGTCAGAACTATAATGTGGTATCACCTAACACTGATCAGAATGGCCATCATCAAAAAGTCTACAGTCAGTGCTGGAGAGGGTGTGGAGAAAAGGGAACCCTCCTAACACTGTTGCTGGGAATATAAATTGGTACATCTCTATGGAGAACAGTATCTAGGTTCCTCAAGAAACTAAAAATAGAACTACCAATTCTTTGCAGTATAGCTCTCAAAGTGGAATTGCTGGATCACATGGTAATTCTACTTTTGCTTTTCTTAGGAGGCACCATACTGTTTTCCACAGTGGCTGTACCATTTTACATCTCCACCAGTGCCCAAGGATCGTGGTTTCTCCATGTATATACTCCAACACTTGTTTTTTGGTTTTGTTTTGTTATTTTGGTAATAGCCGTCCTATTGGTGTGAATTAGTATTTCACTGGAGTTTTGACTTTTATTTCCCTAGTTATTTGAGTATCTTTTCAAGTCCTTCTTTCGGTCATTCATAGGGCTTCCCTGGTAGCTCAGCTGGTAAGGAATCCGCCTGCAATGTAGGAGACCCTGGTTTGATTCCTGGATCGAAAAGTTCCCCTGGAGAAGGGATAGGCTACCCATGTGGTGTTCTTGGACTTCCCTGGTGGCTCAGACGGTAAAGAATCCACCTGCAATGCAGGAGACCTGAGCTTCAGTCACTCAGTTGGGAAGGTCTTTTGTGGGAGAGCATGCTGGTCCACTTCAGTATTCTTGCCTGGACAATCCCCCTGGCAGGCTACAGTCCATAGGGTTGCAAAGAGTTGGACACAGCTAAGTGACTAAGCACAGACATTAGTCATTCATGTATCTTCTTTGGAGAAATGTCTGTTCAAGTCCTTTGCGCATTTGTGAATTGGGTTGTTGTTTTTGTTGTTACTGAGTTTTTGAAGTTCTCTATATATTCTGGACATTATCTTTTATCAGGTATTTAGTTGGCAGATATCTCCAAATCTGTGGGTTGCTCTTTTACTCTGTTGATAATGTCTTTTGATGCAAAAAATTAAGAACTTTTCCTGAGGTCCTTTGTCTGTTTTCTTACATTGTCTGTGCCTTTGATGTCACATCCAAGAAATTATTGCCAAACCCAATGTTGTGAAGCTTTTGCCCTTTGTTTTTTTCCAAGAAGTTTATTGTTTTAGCTCTTGCATATAGGTCCTTGATCCATTTGAGTTAATTTTTGTGTATCATTTCCGGTAAGGATCCAACTTCACTTTTGCATATGGATATCTAGTTTTCCTAGCATCATTTGTTGAAAGAGTGATCTTTACTCTCTTGTATATATGAGGGTTTATTTTGGGGCTCTCTGTTTTATTCCACTAGTTTACATGTCTGTGTTTATGTCAGTACCACGCTGTTTTAATGTAGCTTTATAGAAAGTTTTGAAATCAGGAACTGTAAATCCTCCAGTCTTTCTGTTTTGTTCAAGATTGTTTTGGCTGTTTGGGCTTCCCTGATATTTTACATAAATTTTGGGATAGGTTTTTCTATTCCTGCAAAAAATGTCTTTGGAGTCTTTATATTTTTTTTTTAATGGATTGCATTGCATCTTTAGATCACTATGGATAATACTGACATTTTAATGATGTTAAGTTTTCTAATTTAACATGAGGTCTATTCACATTTATTTATGTTTTATTTGTTATCTATGCATAACATTGACATTTTAATGATATTAAGTTTTCTAATCTAAATTGACATCTATTTGTATTTTTGTGTCTTTAGTTTCTTACAGCAGTGTTGTAGTTTTCAATGCAAAAGACTTTACAGCACTTTGGTTCAGTTAATTTGTAAGTGTTTTATTCTTTTTGATGTTATTGTAAATGGAATCATCTGCAGAGATCATTTTACTTCTTCCTAATTTCGATGTCCCTTCCTTTCTTTTAGTTGCCTAATTGATCAGGCTAAAACTTTAAGTATTACGTTGATTTGAAGTGGTGAAAGTAGGCATCTATGCCTTGTTGCTTGAGGAAAAACGTTCAGTTTGATCGCTGCACATGATGTTCTTTGTGAGTTTTTCACATATGGGTTTTTTTTTATTATGTTGAGGAAGTTTCTGTTTCTAATGTGTTGATTATTTTTATAGTGAAAAGATGTTGAATTCTGTCAAATGCTTTCTCTTCATCAACTGACATCATGTTTTTTTTTTCCCTCTTTCATTCTGTTGATATAGCATATTATGCTGATCAATTCACATTGTTGAAACATCCTTGCATTTCAGCACTAAATCCCAATTGGTTGTACTATATAATTCTTGTAATGTGCTGCTGAATTCTGTTTGCTAGCATCTTGTTTACTGAGAATGTTCACAAGGGATTTCCTTTTCCTTTTCTGTGATTTCCTTCTCTTTCAGTGGCTTTGTATGACTTGAATGTTAATGTAATTTTGCTCTCAGAGAATGAGTTGGAAAATATTCCCTTCAGTTTTTGAAAAAGCTAGAGAGGAATTGTTATTAGTTCTTCTCTTTATGTTTGATAGAATTCATCAGTGAAGTAACCAGCTTCAAAGCTTTTATATGTTGAGAGATTTTTGATTACTGATTCAAGCTCTGGATTAGTTACAGATATATTCACATTTTCTCATTCGGTCTGGATATGTATGTGCTTAGTTGCTTAGTCACGTCTGACGTTTTGCACCCCGCGGACTGTAACCTGTCAGGCTCCTCTGTCCACGGGATTCTCCAGGCAAGAATACTGGAGTGGATTGCCATGCTCTCCTCCAGGGGATCTTCCCAACCCAGGGACTGAACCCAGCTTTCCTGCATTGCAGGCAGATTCTTTACCATCTGAGCCACCAGGGAAGTCTATTTAGTCTGAATATATATTTTTTTATTTTCAGATATTTGTTCATATCAACTGGGTAATTCAATTTGTTGGTGTACAATTGTTCATGTCATCCTTTGAATATCTTTAGAGTTAGTAATAATGGTCCACTTTCATTTCTGATTATACTAATTAGTTTCCTCTTTCTTTTTCTTTATCTAGCTAAAGGTTTGTTGTTTTTATTAATCTTTTGAGGAATCAACTTTTGGTTTTGTTGATTTTCTCTTTTGTTTTTCTATTCTCTATCTTTTCTCAAATCTTTATTTCCTACCTTCTGCTAGTCTTGATTTTAGTTTAGTCTTCTTTTTCTGTTTACTTACATTTTAAAGTTGAGTATCAATATGAGGTTTTTTTTTCAAGTGTTTTTAGCTGGCTATGAAATTTCCCCATAGTACTCCTTTATCTGCACCCCATAACTTTTGGTGTGCAGGGCTTGTTCTTATTCATATCTAATTGTTTTCTAATTTCTCTTTTGTGGTTTCTTTTTTGATTCATAGGTTATTTACAAATGTGTTGTTTGATTTCCACAATACTGTGAATTTTCCTCTCCTTTTTTGTTACTTACTTCTGACTTCATTCTCTTGTGGTCTGAGAAGAAACTGTGTGTGATACCTATCTTTTAAAATATTTGGAGTCTTAACTTGTAGTCTAATATCTGGTCTGTCCTGGAGAACGTCCCATGTTTACTCTGTTGTTATTGGGCAATTTGCATTCAGATCTTTGCCTGGAAGTTGCTAGCCTTCAGCAGACTCCAGAATTCCGAAATAGTTACACCAGACAGATTCTGCCAGTGCAATTGTTGTCTAGATGGGGAGCCAGATTCTTAGAGTTTCCCACTCTACCATCTCACCAAAATCCTCCCCAACAATCATGTATTCTTGCCTACAGTAATTTATTGTATCGTATGAGAAGTAGAGTACAATCCATGATACAGGAATTTCTGATAAGATCGATTGCACCTTTCACTGGGCCATCTATGCAAATTTGGACAAGTTTTTCAATCCTTTTCAAGCTCAGTTTCCTGTATGAAAGTTAGGAATAATGATACTTATACCAAGATTGTTGCAAAGATAAATGAAACAATTAATATAAAATTATTGTATGGCTGACTGCCTGGCAAGCATTCCAGAACCATCTTTTACTCTTACTAGCACTTCCCTTCCCAGATGATTTTAAAGCTTGTGTTGACTTTTATAGAGATTGATGGACAATGATGATAAAGATATCTTTCAGGTAAAGGAAATGAGAAATAAGGGTACAGAGTTTATATAAATTGACACAACTCCTTGAAGCAAAGGATGTAGTACAGCAGCTAATGGGAGTAGGATAAGGAAAAAAATGTAGTTGCGGTTGTTTTTTGATTTAGTACAAATAGAAAAAAGGTTAGCAGCTGTGCTCTCAGACCCTTCTATCCCAACCCCTGCAATTGCAAAGGTCACAATTACAGTTAAAGACAGAAGCAGCAGTTATTACAATGAAATTTTGGAGTAGGACGTTGTGATTGGATATGGAGGCAGGAACTCAAGTGGAGAGATTTGTTCTATGGGAGGAGCCCTGGCCATTGGTTCATTTCAGTCGCTTAGTTGTGTATGGTCTTTGCGACCCCATGGACTGCAGGCCTTCTTTCATCCAGACCTCCCTGTCCATCACCAACTCCTGGAACCTGTTCAAACATCATGTCCATTGTGTCGGTGATGCCATCCAACCATCTCATCCTCTGTCATCCCCTTCTCCTCGCACCTTCAATCCTTCCCAGCATCAGGGTCTTTTCCAATGAATAGGTTCTTCACATGAGGTGGCCAAACTATTGGAGTTTCACCTTCAGCATTATTCCTTCCCATGAATATTCAGGATTGATTTTCTTTGGGATTGAATGGTTTGATCTCCTTGCAGTCCAACGGACTCTCAAAAGTCTTCTCCAACACCACAGTTCAAAGCATCAAATCTTCGGCGCTCAGCTTTCTTCACTATCCAACTCTCACATCCATACATGACTACTGGAAAAAACATAGCTTTGACTAGATGGACCTTTGTTGGTAATGTCTCTGCTTTTTAATATCCTGTATAGGTTGGTTATAACTTTTCCAAGGAGCAAGTGTCTTTTAATTTCATGGCTGCAGTCACCATCTGCAGTGATTTTGGAGCCCAGAAAAATTAAGTCTCTCTCTGTTTCCACTGTTTCCCCATCTATTTCCCATGAAGGGATGGGACCAGATGCCATGATCTTAGTTTTCTGAATGTTGAGCTTTAAGCCAACTTTTTCACTCTCCTCTTTCACTTTCAGCAAGAGGCTCTTTAGTTCCTCACTTTCTGTCATAAGAATGATGTCATCTGCATATCTGAGGTTATTGATATTTCTCCCGGCAATCTTGATTCCAGCTTGTGCTTCATCCAGCCTGGCATGTTGCATGATGTACTTTGATATAAGTTAAATGAGCAGGGTGACAGTATACAGCCTTCATGTACTCCTTTCCCAATTTGGAACCAGTCTGTTGTTCCTTGTCCATAGGAGCCTTAAAGAATTTAGGATATATTCTAGTTTTTCAGGTATGTTATTTTTCCTTTGCTTGTTCAGGATTTTGTTCTTGGCAAACAGGAATTATCATCTGAAGCTCCAGTCAGATTTTGCTGATAAAGAGTATCTTTGGATTTGTTGAAAAGATAAAAAAGTTTGTAATTTTCCTGGAAGTACTCTTGAATACTATAAAAACCATGATGAGGGTTCACAATAGACTATATTTGACAATCAAGTCTGGCACAGCCTGCAGTGTGCAAACCTTTTTGTTTCATGAGTTTTTGTTTTTTCTTTGCTTCATGAGTGTTCCATATGGAAAGCCACAATATGATTTTTCCAAGGTTTTGGTCTACAAAGAACTTATTTTGTAAAATTTGAAGCTTTGAGAAAGATGATGCTCTGTCAACTGATTAAAAATAAATAAGGATTAGAGTATGTGAGTGACACAGATGTTAGTTTGAAGTGTTAATGTTATTGTTAAAAACAAGAGTTTTTGCATATTTAAAATCATCTTTGTCCCGAAGCAGAAACAGAATCCTAAGTCACATAATTTTTTCTTCCCTTAAAAAAAGAGATATCAGTATGGGTGAATTTTTAAAAATATAACTCTGATTTGTAACTCATTCTAAAGCTTGTGATATCAGAAAATGCTCTTTAGAAGAAAAAGCCTAATGTATTAAAACTTTTAATTATTTACTTTCTGTTTGTGGTTTAGGTATCAAATTAGCATGTTATGTATTTGAACCCTTTGAAATATTTTTTTGATAATTTTTAAATTTTAATTGTGGAAATTCATTATTTTATTTGTTTCATTTCTGTAATGTAAAACTGTTATACCATAGATGTTTTTTAAGACTTGAATTATACTGCTAAATTAAATGCTTGGTCTGCCTCTGCTTTTGAGGTTTTCCGTTATTTGTTGGCACTTGGCCATCTAACCTGTATAAAGATGGGTAGGTGGAGTGTGCTAGCTTTACCCTTCTGTGACAATAGGGTATGTCTGTTCAGGATTTTGCTTCTTCCTTACAGTTCAACAGCCATCTCTTTTTCGTTTTGGCTTTCAACAGTCAACCCTCAAAGATCTTTTGTTTTCTAACAGTTAAAGAAACAGGCTCAGTGTTCTTACTCTTAAACAATTACTTAATTGTTTACAGATAACTGAAACTACGAAGGGTTTCTGTGATGAATCTGTTTTGTTGGAGGCTTGTCGTGTGGAAATGATTGGCCATCATAATTTCTGGTGGTTGAGAAGATTGTTTTTAAACCAAAGAGCATCAAAAATCTCACTCTTTTCTGATTTTGCATTGGCTATTTTTCCTGTGTTTTGTAACAAACCTCTCTCCTTTTTAAATGTAAGACATAGTAGACTTAGTGCTTGATTAGTGATGTTTTAACATGCTCAAGAAATACTCTCCATGGAAATTTTCACTTTATTTAAATAATAATAGGTATTATTGTGGTAACTGCAGATAGGGATGAACCTATCTTATACAATGGAGAGTTTAGAACTTTAAAAATATATCACATCAACAACACTAATTAACCTGAAGGGAGCAGTTTAGTAAAGAATATTTTGAATTCTTAATGTAATATTTATACTTGATGCCTTGTTTTGATTATTATAAATGTTTCTGAGCATCAGTCACCTTGTTTTATTTAAATGTTTTAGTTCATTTTCCTCATTGGTTTTCCATGGGGAGTACGTTCCCACCTTTATTAAGTGAGCCAGTAGGAAAACATGATTTGGTTTCCATAGTTGATTGAAGTCAACCTATCAGCAACACATCAGTTCCATAAGGTCAGGTATTCCTGGAACATGATGATGCATAACGATTTCCGTACAGAGTTGTTGAGGATGGTCACAGTGAACAACCACTGACCAGTACTTACTGATCACTTAACTTGGTGCCAGCAGTATTCTAAGTGTTTTATGTGTGTTAATTCATTTATATTATAAATACTTAAAATGCATTTTCCCCTTCTGTTTTCCTTCCCCTCCCATAGGCTAGTGTCCCTTAAGAAAGTTACTTCTAAGAAATAGCCGAAGTTAGAAATAGTATCAGCTTTTATCGAGATTGTATACTTAATTTACTGAGCTCTGTGTTAGGAGCAGGAGAAATAAGAGAATGGGTCTGGAGAAATAGATCAGGGGAAGTAGTATCAGGGGGTAGAGAGAGCATTTTCCTTGGTTCAACTTGAGTGAATGGCAGAGGAATCCTGGATATATGAATGTGGGGTGTGCATCATCGAGCCCATCATAGAGCCACCAAGGAGCAGAGATACCTTCGTAGAATTTAAAAATCACAGCAAGACCAAGAAAGTGACACATTCTGCCACAGAGCAGCTGTAGTGTGAAAGTAGAACTCTTGTAAACAGCAAGGGTGAAATAACTAGTTTGGGCCAGTGGACGGACAGGAAGCCTAGCCTGAGGTTTCCAAAGAATGAAAGAGAAAGAGGTTTCAGACAAATAATTCCATACACAAGAGGACTTCCCTAGTGGCTCAGAGGGTAAAGTGTCTGCTACAGTGCGGGAGACTTGGGGTTGATCCCTGGGTCGGGAAGATCCGCTAAAGAAGGAAATGGCAACCCACTTCAGTACTGTTGCTTGGAAAATCCCATGGACAGAGGAGCCTGGCAGGGTACCGTCCACAGGGTCGCAAAGAGTCGGACACGACTGAGGGACTTCATGTTCATTTTTCCATACACAAGATGATGAGTACCACCTGTGTCTTTGAATATCCATGCTGCATCACTTTACATCTCATGTCACATTTTTGCTTGTCTTATTATGCCTTATTTGCATTTGTCTGTAGCTAGGTATTTGATGGGCTTCCCAGGTGGCACTAATGGTAAAGCACCCACCTGCCAATGTGGGAGATGTAGCAGATGTGGGTTTGATCCCTGGGTCAGGAAGATCCCCTGGAGGAGGTCATGGCAGTCTATTCCTGTACTCGTGCCTGGAGCATCCCATGGACAGAGGCACCTGGGGGCTACAGTCCATAGGGTTGCAAAGAATCTAGCATGCACACACAAGATATTTGATAAACTTTTATTCTGGGGAGGCAGCTTGGTATGGCAATAGGAGGGAATTTGAAATTTGATGGGCTTCTGTTTTGAATTTCAGTTGTTAGATGTCTTGAACAAGCCATTTATCTGACTCCCCTCCTCCCACACTGCCGGCACAGTTTCACTGAGATGTAATTGACATATAACATTTTATGAACTTAAGATAGAAAGCATAAATATTTGATACATGTATATATTGTGAAATGTTTACCACATTAAAAATTCCTCCTTTTATATAATTACAGATTTTTATTGTAATGAGAACTTCTCAATTCTCTTTTCTTACTGCTGTTCAGATAAACAGTACAGTATTGGTAACTATAGTCATCATGCTCTACATTATACCCCTAGAATTTATTTTATAAGTAGAAGCTTGTACCTTTAGGCCACCTTCACTTTTTTTCCCCGCCTCTCACAAATCCCACCCTCTGGTGAATGAACAATCTTTTGTTTGTTTCTATGAAGTTGTTTTTTGTTTTGCTTTTGTTTGTTTGGCTTTGAACTTCACATAAAAATGAGATCATACAGTATTTTTCATTTTCTGACTGGCTTATTTTACTTCACATAATGCTCTCAAGATCCATTCATTTTGGTGCAAATGGCAGTTTTTCCTTTTTTTTTTTTAATGACTGAGTAATATCCCTTATATAAATGTATCACATTTTCTTCATTCATCTATTTGTTGAAGAAACAGGTTGTTTTCCATGTTTGGCTGTTGTAGGTAATTCTGCAGTGAAAATGAAGTTGTAGATACCTCTTTTTCATCTCCTTTGGAGATATACCCAGAAATGGAATTGCTGGATCGTATGATAATTCTATTTTTAATTTTTTGAGGAACCTCTATAATGTTTTTCATGCTAGCAATAACAATTTATATTCCCATCAATAGTGCACAAGTCTCCTTTTGTCAGGTATTGTCAAGTCTTGTTTTTTTGATAATAGCCATTCTATGAAGGGTGTGGTGATATCTCATTGTCATTTTCATTTGCATTTCCTTGGTGATTAGTAATCTTGAGTATCTTTTCCTATGACTGTTGACCACCTGAATATTTTATTTGGAGAAACGTCTAGTCATAGTCTTTGGCAATCTTAATATTTGATTATTATTTATCGAGCTGTATGAGGATTTTTATATCTAGAATATTAACCCCAAATCAGATAATATGAATCCCTTATCATGGAAAAGGTCAGTTTTCATTCCAATCCCAAAGAAAGGCAGTGTCAAAGAATGCTCACACTACCACACAATTGCATTCGTCTCACACACTAGTAAAGTAATGCTCAAAATTCTCTAAGCCAGGCTTCAACAATATGTGAATTGTTAACTTACAGATGTTCAAGCTGGTTTTAGAAAAGGCTGAGGAACCAGAGATCGAATTGCCAACATCCACTGAATCATTGAAAAAGCAAGAGAGTTCCAGAAAAACATCAATTTCTGCTTTATTGGCTATGCCAAAGCCTTTGACTGTGTGGATCACAACAAACTGAGGAAATTTCTGAAAGAGATGGGCATACCAGACCACCTGACCTGCCTCTTAAGACACCTGTCTGTAGATGAGGAAGCAACAATTAGAACTGGACATGTAACAACAGACTGGTTCCAAATTAGGAAAGGAGTACTGATTTGTACTGTAAAGGCTGTATATTGTCACCCTGCTTATTTAACTTGTATGTGGAGTACATCATGAGAAACACGGGGCTGGAATAAGCACAAGCTGGAATCAAGATTGCCGGGAGAAATATCAATAACCTCAGATATGCAGATGACACCATCCTTATGGTAGAAAGCTAAGAAGAACTAAAGAGCCTCTTAATGAAAGTGAAAGAGGAGAGTGAAAATGTTGGCTTAAAGCTCAACATTTGGAAAACTAAGATCATGGCATCCAGTCTGATCACTTCATGGGAAAGAGATGGGAAAACAGCGGAACAATGAAAAGACTTTTTTTTTTTTTTTGGACTCCAAAATCACTGCAGATGGTGACTGCAGCCATGAAATTAAAAGACACTTGCTCCTTGGAAGATAAGCTGTGACCAACCTAGACACCATATTGAAAAGCAGAGACATTACTTCGCCAACAAAGGTCCATCTAGTCAAAGCTATGGATGTGAGAGTTGGACTATAAAGAAAGCTGAGCACAGAATTGATGCTTTTGAACTATGGTGTTGGAGAAGACTCTTGAGAGTCCCTTGGACTGCAAGGAGATCCAACAAGTCCATTCTAAGGGAGATCAGTCCCGGGTGTTCATTTGAAGGACTGATGTTGAAGCTGAAACTCCAATACTTTGACCACCTGATGCAAAGAGCTGACTCCTTTAAAAAGGCTCTGATGCTCGGAAAGATTGAGGGCAGGAGGAGAAGGGGACAACAGAGGATGAAATGGTTAGGTGGCACTACCAACTCAGTGGACATGAGTTTGGGTAAACTCCAGCAGTTGGTGATGGATAAGGAGGCCTGGTATGCTGCAGTTCATGGGCTCATAAAGAGTCTGATGTGACTGAGCGACTAAACAGAATGGAATTATGGAATAATAATCATATACTATGAATCAAAGATTCAATCATTTATTTTGAATCAGATATGTGTTTTGCAAATATTTTCTCCCATTCTCTTGTTTGCCTTTTCATTTCATTGATTGTTTTCCTTTGCTGCGCAGAAGCTTTTTAGTTTGATGTAGTCCAGCTTGTTTATTTTTGCTTCTGTTATTTGTGCTTTTGGTGTCATATCCAAAAATAAAATCACTGCTGAGAACAATGTCAAGGAACTCTTCCCCTGTGTTTTCTTCTAGGAGCTCCAGGTTTTACATTTAATTGTAATTGTAGTTTACATGGTTTCTGGTTTTACATCTAAGTCTGTAACTCATTTTCTATTATTTCTTCTCAGTGATGCATATAAGTGCTTTTGCAAGTGAATATTCGATTTTCCCAGCACCATTCGTTGAATAGACTGTCTTTTCTATATTGAGTATTTTTGGCTCTTTTGTCAAATGTTAGTTGACTGTATATTCATGAGTTTATTCTTGGACTTTCAATTCGTTTACATTAGCTTATATGCCTGTTTTTTTTCACTCTAGCTACTATTTTGATTACTGTAGCTTAGTAATATCATTTGAAAGTAGGATTTGAGCTGCCTTTTGCTTTGCTCTTTTTAAAATTTTTCTTTCATCAGTATGTTAAACTTTTCATTCTATAGATCTTTAACCTTCTTGGTTAAATTTATTCCTAGGTATTTCATTGTTTTTGATGCTGTTGTAAATGGGATCATGATTTAGTCTTGGTGGGCTGTATGTTTCTAAGGAGGTTTTTTTTATCCTATGGTGTGTAGTTGTTGCCACAGTAGTATATTATGTTCCTTTGTATTTCTGTGGAATCAACTGCATTATCTAACCTTTTTGAAGCGTCTGTAAGATGGAGACAGTAACACCCAATTTGAGAAGAGTTAAGTGGGATAATGTATGTACAACATCTAGAAAAATGCCTGGTCCTCAGTCAGGGCTAAACAAAAGAAAGTTAGTCTTCCACAGTGTGACAGTCACTCAGTCGTGTCGGACTCTTTGCAACCCCCTGGTCTATACAATCCATGGAATTCTCTAGGCCAGAATACTGGGGTGGGTAGCCTTTCCCTTCTCCAGGGATCTTCCCAACCTAGGGATCGAACCCAGGTCTCCCCCATTGCAAGCAGATTGTTTACCAGCTGAACCACAAAGGAAGACCTAGTCTTCCATGGAGAAGTTTTAAAAAAACTTAGTTTTTTCCCTTATTATGGAACAGACGAAAGTTCAAAAGAGAAGACATGTAACAGTTGGGGGACCAGATCCTCTATTCATATGCTGCTGCTGCTTCGCTTCAGTTGTGTCCGACTTGGTGCGACCCCATAGACGGTAGCCCACTAGGCTTTGCCGTCCCTGGGATTCTCCAGGCAAGAACACTGGAGTGGGTTGCCATTTCCTTCTCTGCTGTTCATATGAGAGACCACAATTTGTGTGTGTGTGTAAACGGCTTAGGAAGAAAGGGATTGCTAGTTTTTTTAAGAGTATGTGGTCAATTAAACAGTTAAAAATCCTTGTCAAAAACAAATGAGTTGTTTTACTCAAGAGGGATTCACTCCCTGGTGGCTCAGAGGGTAAAGCGTCTGCCACAATGCCAGAGACCCGGGTTTGATCCCTGATTTGGGAAGATCCCTTAGAGAAGGAAATGGCAACCCACTCCAATACTCTTGCCTAGAAAATTCCATGGATGGAGGAGCTTCGTGGGCTACAGTCCGTGTGGTCGCAAAGAGTCTGACACGACTAAGTGACTTCAGTTCACTTCATGCAAAAATAATTATAAATTAGGCATTACATTGTTTCCTCCTGATTTATATGTATTTTTAAATTATATATTAACAAAATGACATATTGGCCACTTGTAATTATTAGAAGTTTAATTTTTCTCAGTTTGAAATTTTAAAGCATTTGCTTAGTGATGGTCTTTAAAAACCTTGCTATTTATTATAGCAGTTGAATCTTTGTAGAGAGGTTATTCTTTGTTTCTATCAATGTTGCTGAGATTTATCTTTTTAGCAAAAGGATATTTTATTATGTATAACAGTTTTTTTAAATTTTATAATAAAATATATTTAAATTATTTTTAAATTACAAGAGTAGAACCAACATTTTCATTATTAAAAGACAATTCTTTGTCATCTCTTAAGTATTTTGAGAGATAATTCTATTTTTTAATTTTTTAAACTAATGTTGTCATTCACTTTCTTTGAGTAATATAATCCCAGAGTGCATTCATTGGACCTGTTTTAATATTTCTTTCTGATTTTGAATAGTTAAAAATATTATCTGAAAATTACCAAGAATGTATTTTCTTATGAGAATTCTGTGTTGCTGATTTATTCTTATTAGTTAAAAGTTAAAACTTTTTCATTTATGAATAATGCAGTAGATATAAATGATACTAAAATTTTAGTTTTTAATAGCCAAATAAATTCCATTGGTTTAAAAATTATGAATGATTTTTCTTTTGATTAACCATTTTAAGCATTTATAAACTTTGTTCCATATTAATGTGTGAATTTGAAGTTAATATTATTTGGTTTGTACAACCATTCTTGAATAGTTGAAACTTAAAAAGAATTACAAATTGCAGATTTCTGTGCCTGGTGGAAATAAAATAAATATGAAGCTTGGTAGATACTCATTTTTAGTATCTCTTATATAAACTGGCAAATGATACTAAAACAGCACATTGCTGTATATTTTGGATATTTTCCCACCATGGTAAGTATCTTTTAAAAGTTTTAACTGTATTTATCGCTATCATTTGAACAGGTGTCTTAATGCTTGTACCTACTGCAAAACTAAACACGCCAGAGGAAATTTGGCCAGTTATCCAATTGATGAATTAGTAGACAGAGCCAAACAGTCCTTTCAAGGTAAGAGTTTCTAGAATTCTGTGTGATTTCAGTCTCTCTAATAAATTTTAATAGTCTTCTAAGTAAAACTTCACTTTAGGTGTATGCTTGTTTAGCTTTCTGAAGAGTTTACAAATATTTGAGCTTATCTAATAGAAGATGTTATCAGATTCAGGTTATGGTATTTGCATCACTTTTCTTTCACCACTGTTCTGTTTTCTTGTGCGTCTAAGGTAAGTGACATACTTTGAAATTTATCGTGGAAAAAAACAAAAAAATTAAAATGAAAACCATGACCTTCTTGTGTGTGTTAATTAGACTTTTGTGGACTTAATGAAATGGCTTTTTAAAAAAGATTTCTGCCTCTTTCTTTGATAAATTTTGGGCCATTTAGAAAATAGAACTAATAAGGAGTATCAAGAGTCTTGGAAAGAGAAGGTAGATTTTACTTTGAGCAAGTAACGATAACCCCCACTCATCCATAGGACTGTTGGAGCTGTGAAGATTGGTAATGGTATAGAGTCCTAAAGAGAACAACTCTGTGTAGGTGGCCAGCTACTTCTGATTCATCACTTGCTGGAAAATATGATTACCTCGCTATCTCTCAGCATATAATAAGACATTTGTAACATGACTCACAGTTGTGTTGACACATAACCATAAATTTCCTCTTTTGTCTTTGTTTATAGTATGTGTATATAACATTGGTGTGTTTTTATAACCAACATGAGATAATCTATTGTCTCATAATCTTGTGGGTTAATACTTATTGGTAATGTGCTTTTCCTTTTAGCAAGTAACTTAGAGTGCTACTTCCAGTACTTTACACCCTGAGTCTCAGAAAGTATGTATTACAAACACACGTATTTAGTTAACAGTTTTTATCAACATGAATTTGAACTGTTCTTTAAAACAAAGAGAAAAATATTCTTGATTAATTCAACACTCCTAGACAGTTTTTTTTTCCTAACTTTATATTCTTATCACAGTCCCCTCTTCTGTTTACATTCAACTTGTATTGAAAAAATAAATGGAAACTCATTGACTCTTGTAGTTGTTCTGTTTCAGAACAAGGAAATAGGCTAATCAGAGAAGTGTGAGTGGTTGTCTTTTCTGCAATATGGCTACTTTAAGAATTCTTTAGAAAGGGAATGAATTTGTACAGAAGCCTACATTGTTTGAAAAATGATCCTTTGCTGGCATTCTTACTTGGTGTTTGTTTGTCCATGCATCTATTGGATAACAGATATTAGAACTGTGATCTATGCACTAACTCTGTGATTTAGAAGGCATACAAGTTACAAGTGGGTTTGCTGATTAAGATGAGTGACTCAAAGAATATATCAGAGGTTAACAGAGACTTAGCGGCTATTTCTAGAGAAAGTATTAAAAGAGATTTATTTAATATTACTTTCATCATCATTAGTAGATACATATGTGCTTGGTTAGTCCCCCTCATGAAATGTGTGCACGGCAATGTTTTTCTATTGTCTTGTTGATTGAAGGCTAATTTTTGGACTGATGGGCTCACTGGGTTGATATGTGGAACTTACTAAAATACCAAGGTCTTCACTTTCTAGGTAAGCCAGTGTGTTTAGGAAATTTTAAGTTATGAGTATCTGATGCTCTTTGCCATAGGAGAGTTTGAATTCACAATAGTGTTCTGCTGGGTTCCAGCCACATGATCTGACAAAGGTACTTGATGTATACAAGTCATTATTTTCTCATTACTATGACATGTAGTGTTGCTTGTTTGAATTTGAGATAACTTACACGAAGTCAGTGGTTGTGCCCTTATCATAAAAGAGGCATGTGACTTAAACTGGAGGAATTTAAAATAAATCAAAGAAGAGAAGTCTAATTTTTTTTTTGAGAAGTCCAATTTTGAGTGAGAATATTGTAATCTCTGTCACATTAATAATTAGAACCATGAGACATTCTCTTTCACTTCTAAAATGTGTGTTATGAAGAATGTCTTTACACATAGGAACTATTGAGTATGACAATCATATTCTGTTTCCTCAGTTTGACAAATGCAAAATCATGTTAAGGATGGCCTTATAATTTCACAATAGGGAATAGCAATGTGTAAGCTCATATTTTAAAGACATTGAATTAGTAGCATCATCTTTTGTTCTGCAGTTGGTATCATAATGGTTGTATAGACTTCCTATGAGTTTTAAAATTGCTACAAGTTTTTAAATAACAAAGAATAATTATGAAGTTAAATGTAATAGTAGAAATAGCCCGTTTTTCTTCTTCGGTGACTTGTGTATCTCATTCTTTAATAATTCAGAAATTAGGAATATTTAGAGGATCAGAGCCCCTTAAATTCTACATTATACCATTATTAAATTTTCCCATAATCAGTAATAAACAATTATGTTTTTTTTAGAATTTAAGGAGAAAAGTCTAAATATGCTGTCACTAAATTTTAGTGTTTAAAGCTGTTATGTCAATGCAAGTTAAATTTCCCAACTGAAAATTGCATTCCTTTTCTTACTCTTCCTTAAATTTTTAAATGACTATGTGTGACAAATACAAAATGGTTTTTAGAAAATCTCTATACCAATTGTAGAATAGGGATTACATCCCTGGTTGCCTGTCATGTGATAGGCTATACAATAAGATCACAATTTCTTTCTGAATAGCATATTCATGAAACATTTTGTATTTGTAAACATTTATTACTTATACATCTAATGAGTGAAGAGACTAGTGCTAGCCCATAGGCAAGGGAGCATTCAGAAGAGATTCTGAAATAATTATGAAATCATTCTGAATATAAAGTGGATTCCTAAAGTACTAAAAATATACTGACTATACATTCAGCTGCCAAGAATGAGAAAAGGAGCCCATTAACTTTTGAATGGATATCATTAAGCAAACTTTATATTTTTTAATAGAAACTTTAGTTTACCTTTTATGAAAATTTATAGTTTATATTTTATTGGTTTCCTAGCTTTTTTTTCCTTCACATTTTCATTGACTATTTTAACTTTCTCATTTGTGTTTCATTTTCGTGGCAGTTCTGCATATGAATGTGATAGTTACCAGGTTAATTTCTGAGTATCATCTCTTTATTCTAACAGACACCTTCCACCCTCACTTCACATGTGCTGAGCTTTAGGTTTTAAAAATTCCTAGCCATGACAGTCTTTGGGGACTGGGGTTTGACATGGTTGCATTTTAGATATCTAGAAAAACATGTCAAGCAATGACCAGGACTTTGTTGGGGCCAGAATGAATTTACAAGCTAGTGTTTTCTAGGATATTTGTATTGATTTTTCTCCAGCAGCTAATCAATCAGTTTCAGTTGTATAAGTGATGGAGCAAACCTTTTTAAGTGTGCTGGGTGAGTGGTGTGGAAACAGCACCTTTCTCTGCTGTCTCTGAAATCAAAATGTAGAGATGATGGATGGGCTGTTTTCATAGCTCTTGTGTGCTTTTCTAGATCTCATTTCTGTGTTGTTACTTTTTTTTTTCTTCCTCATAAATCTGAACACCCCCTCCAACCCCACAGGATAAGTGGCATAAACCGGTTATGGAAAGGTGAATAAATTAAGATGAAATATTCAGAGCAAGGAGAAAATTTCTTGATGCTTTAGTGATTTAGAGATTTATGTTGGAATTTGATGAATTCAGTTTTATTTCAAGACTTGCAAAGATACCGTCTAATGTGTATGAGATTAATTATGCAATGCACCTGGAAAATATTACTTCCTTCCCTTTTGGATAGGAGAAGATATGAGCAATATTTGATTTTCTGGTGTATAAACTTGAAATTGTTGAGTTGTATGGTTTACATGAAGTCACATTTGACTTATAACCTTTAGCAATTAATACTGTATATTGATTTTCATCTAAGATGAAAAAGAGACCAATAATTGCATCCTGTTAATTTATATGGCAGTTGTTTAAATGTCTCTCTTATTCTTTTGTCTTTTCATTTGTGCTGTGTTCAAACTGAGAAATCTGTTTCTTCTGTAGGATTAATAACGTTGACATATATATTTCTTATACATTGTCAACTTCCACAAAGGATTTTAAGTAGTTTACATTATGTAATAGACCATTAAAAAAAAAAGGCTATGTGAAATACTGTACTGTGTTTCAAAAGAGGGAAGATAATTTTACCAACTCTTGAATCTTGGCTCTCCCAAAGAATATGGAGTTAGGGTGATTTATATAATTTGATAATTAGTTTTTAAGGAGAAATCCCCATGTCTCTAGACTGTAAATACTAAGAAGAGTTATTTGCTTACATCCTTTTGTAAGAGTCATCGACAAATATAATAGAAATGCCTTTAGCCTGTAATGTATGGAGAATGAAATGGCAGCCCAAGCTGGTATTCTTGCCTGGTGAATCTCTTGGACAGAAGAGCCTGTTGGGCTACAGTCCATAGGGTCACAAAGAGTCAGATACAACTGAGTGATTTAGCACAGTGATGTATAGAATTTCAAGATAGCCTTTTCTTCTGTTGATTGCTACAACCCCCCCCCAATATACCATTAAAACAACTTTTAAAAGAAATTTTAATGGCAGAGCTAAATAAATTTATATAATATGTATAACTTGATAGGAGAATCTGATACCTAAATAGCTGTTGTCAAATAATTGGTTTAAATAAGCTGAGATTAATCACTTTGGTGTCAGAGAATGTTAAGGTTATCTATGGCAGACCAGAGTATAACTGACTTGATTCTTGCCTCTTAAGACCTTTGAGTTTCTAAGTCAGTGGTGTTCAAAGTTTTCTTAGCAATAAAGCAACTCTTCCTTCAGATGAATTTGAGAAGTAAAAGCAGAACTGCCAGGATTGAAGGTAAGAGGTGGCGCCCTTTTTATTACGAGTCCTTTGCTTCTGAGGCCTTTCTTTCCTCAGAACATTTAGGATTCAGCCTGAACTGACTGGTACTGATCCATGTTTCTCTGCTCTGTTCCTTAAATACACCAGTCCAGGGCTAGCAGATGATTTCTTAAAGGGCCACATCATAAATGTTCTAGGCTCTGTGGGCTACAAGGTCTCTGTCACATCTGTTCATTTTTGTCCTTGTAGCATAAAATCAGCTACCTGTAGACATGAATGAACGGATGTGGCTGTGTTCGAATAAGGATTTAGTGGTCAGATTTGGGGAAAGGTAACTTAAATAAAATACTATTGAGAACTGTCTTACGGTCTCTAATGTGCTAGCCAGTACACATAAATTCATAAGAGAAGGCTGTAGTCTTTAGGAACTAATGTTCCTCTGGCATCGATTAATATTATTAGTCTGGCTGTGTATTTTAGTCACTTGGAAATTTTGTAAAACCAAAACCACACTAATGTCTCTGTCCCCTTGCTGACAACTGCATCATCATTTCTGTGGGTTGGGACGCCCTACACTTTCTAAAATGTAGATGATTTAACTTATAAGCCAGAGTTGAGAACTTGACTTGAGATCCACTAGTTTAGATGATTTTTTTGGTTGAAGTTATTAAGTGAACTGACCCTCTCAATCTCTACTAAGAGGGACTGTGAGGATGAAACCCTGGTTGATCAGTAAAGAATGAACCAGCCTAGGGAGGGTGATGGGGCAGCATGAAAAGTGAAAGTGAAGTTTGCTCAGCCCTGTCTGACTCTTTGTGAACCTATGGACTGTAGCCTACCAGGCTCCTCTGTCCATGGGATTTTCTAGGCAAGAGTACTGGAGTGGGTTGCCATGCCCTTCTCCCATAGTACTCTTCATTTGTAGATACCACCCTGCTGGTTAATGGCTGGTTTCAGAATCCCCTGATTCTGATAAGGGAAGAGGCTCAGTGATTTTTGTTTTCACTAGGTATCACAGAAGGGTCAGCTGGCATATTACAAGTGTTTCCTGGGCTCTGTGGAAATCAGAAAGAAGGAAAAGGCTGGTCTCTAAGGAACTTCTCCTAATTCAGGGGGACAGAGTAGCCAGTTGGACTAATGAAAATTAAAGTACACCAAGCCAGGAAAGCCAGTGTTCAGATTGCAAAAAACATTGAGCTTTTTTAACTTTGGATTTTGATCCATGATCTATCTGGGTGGTGTCAGCAAATTGATGGCCCTTGTATTCCTCCCCCACCTTCCCAGCTCCAGGCATCCTTCACTGATCAGCCAAGCTTTCCCCTCAGAATCCCTCTCAATACTGAGTGCTCTTCGCCACTGCTTAGTATTCTAGACGAACTCTACTTGCCATTTTGAATCTTAAAGTTTGTGTTATGCTGGAGGTAGATGGATGAAACCATAGTAACTATTGGAACTGTATAGTTGTTGTTTTGCCATTCATTCAACAAATATTTATTGAACATTGATTAGAAACAGTTCCTAGTTCTACTGATAGGTATGTGCTTTAGAAATGTGGTGATAACAATACATTATTATAATCAGCCTTTGATTACTTCTGCCAGTAAGATAGGGAGACCAGTGGTGAGGTTTGGTTATCCCTGCTGTGAGAAAGAAAGATTCAGTCCCAGGGCTGTTTTACAAACCGGCATCTGTTTATAATTCTGTAAGCTTTCGTAGTCCAGAGTACATATAACCCAAAAGTACAAAAATTTGGAGCTTCTGGGAATATCATTTTTAGTCTGTCTGTTGGAAAACTAGAGTATAACCAATCCCCCACTGTTATTGGTGAATGTTACCTTTTTCACTCTGTTTTGTTCTACAAAACAACCTGCAAGTATGCAATTAGGTATGAAAAATTATATATAATATGATAAGACCTTTGCAAAACAGATGGGAAAAGTCAAGACTTGGTGTGGAATTGGAACTTGGGAAAGTAGGCCATGGTCACATATGCTGTTTCGACTCTGAACTTGTCTTAAAAGCTTATTTTCTGTAAAAATGAAAAAAACCAGCTTGGCATTAGATTGGAAAGAAAATTTTCACTTGTGAGCTCTTGTAGGGAATGGGAGAGATGCATTAGGTCTCAACAGCATCCCCTTAACACGCAGATCCACATACCGAGTTTCTTACAGTTGTATGTTTTGGCATTCCTTGTTAGAACTTGCAGCCATGACCTATAAAGCATAACACTCTGACAGGATTTCTTGGGAGCCTAAGAGAATACATTCCAAGTGTTTGGGACTTGCTAGTGATCCAGCTCCACTCCCATGGTCCTTGGGTACCACAAAGGAATCCTGCTGTAGAGGCTAACAGCTGAGGGTTTGCACGTTTTGTGAGATGATACATCAGAGTGTGGGAAGCAGATACAAGGATTTGTATTGATTTGTGTTTTCTCTTCCTTAAGCTGTTTTTGGTGTATGTTTTATATTGTATATAATAGCACAGTAGTGCTTGAGTATAATTAGTAAATACATCTCCATGGGGATTCATTAAACCTTTTTTTTAATTCATCAGGAGAGTGATTTTCTAAAATATGGAGACCACTGATTCAGAGGAACAAATAATCTGCCCATTTACCACTAGAAACCCAATTCTTTCCACCAGGCATCTGGTTTGAGTAGGGGTTGCCCTCTGTCAGGATCCTAAGGTGCCCCATATTCTGTTTTGATTGAGGGCAAATCCATCTGCTTTTGAGATCAAATAAGCAATGAATAAAGTTGATGACCTTTGGAGGAAACCTGTAGTACTTATTGAAGACTTTGCCGAGCATCTGCTCAGAGGCAGACTCTTAGTCCTCAGCAACATGTGTTTCCACTCTCCTTCCATCTGGGTTTCAGATCCTTGGATGACTGAGCCAAGAGGGTGTCAGGTCAGGCCTGGGTGACAGTCCATATTTGGGTTTAGTAGGTGCTCAGTGAATGTTGAATCGGTGGCTGATCCCGAATTGATTATGCTCGATGAAATTCCATATGCGACTTGGAACCTGCAATGAAAATATAGCCTGGAAAAGCTATATTTCTAAAGTGGGCAAGGGATATTGCTTAGTTACAGCTGCTCTTGTGTCACAATTGAGTACTGTGTCTCATAACACAGGCTTGATTTTATGACACCATACTTTGGTGGTGCTGGCTTTCTAAGATTTGCAGAAGAGAATTTACTTTTGGAAAGTATCTCCTCATAGCTAATAGTACCTGTCATTTTACCAAATGAGTATATCCATGTAGGTCCCATGTTTCTAGGTATAAATAAACATTTGCTTTGACATTTCTCTTCTATGAAACAGAATTCAGCAAACAATTTGTGGTGACAAGCGGACCAGTTAACTGAGGGTTTGCTTCCGAAAGTTCGAACTGAAGGTAATCTGTCTCTGGGATCATTTTGGTGAAGTTTAAAGGCTGCAAGTTAGTTTTGGAAGGTTGTTTAATGGAATTTTAATAGCCCTGGAAAGATGTGAAAGTGATACTGCTACCTGGTGGTTTGTAAACCTGACCTTTGTGAGCTGTTTTCTGGGCAAAAGTACTATTTTGTGATACCAGCAGCTTTTATTGATTCTGCCGAGTCTGCAATTTTCTAACACTGGCTGTCAGTTCATTCCAGCTGAAAAATTATTAAATTTCTTCTCCTGCTTGTGTGGGTATTAAATTGCAGTAAACATACTTGCACAGTGTCAGGTACAGCGAGCACAATTTTCTGTGTGAAAAAAATGTTTGTTAGTGGGACCTTGGTGGTTCAGCAGAGGTTATAAATTTCTGTATTTCTTCTTATTTGTTGCTCTCAGTTATGCTTTTTATTTCTCTTGGTGAGTTTCTTGTTTTTTGTAATATAAGAAAGAAAAGTTTGATTTAGACTGCCGACTTTTAAAACGATGCCCTTTAGTTCATTTCTGGTCTTGTCAAAAGAGAAAGATGGGAGTAAGAGGATTTAACCAGTAAAAATATAATTGGAACAGAATGAGAAAGATCTGATGAAAAAATGAATTGAATGAAAAAGGGAAGGGATAAATAAATCGATGATCTTCAGTTTAGTTGCTCAGTTGTGTCCGACTCTTTGGGACCCCATGAACTGTAGCACACCAGGCCTCCCTGTCCATCACCGACTCCCAGAGTTCACCTAAACTCATGTCCATCAAGTTGGTGATGCCATCCAACCATCTCATCCTCTGTCGTCCCCTTCTCCTCCTGCCCTCAATCTTTCCAAGCATCAGGGTCTTCTCAACTTAGTCAGGTCTTCTCATCAGGTAGCCAAAGTATTGGAGTCTCGGCTTCACTGTCAGTCCTTCCAGTGAACAACCAGGACTGATCTCCCTTAGGATTGACTGGTTGGATCTCCTTGCAGTCCAAGGGACTCTCAAGAGCCTTCTCCAACACCACAGTTCAAAAACATAAATTCTTCAGCGCTTAGTCTTTATATTCGAACTGTCTCATCCATACATGACCAATGGAAAAACCACAGCCTTGACTAAACGGACCTTTGTTGACAAAGTAATGTCTTTGCTTTTTAATATGTTGTCTAGGTTGGTCATAACTTTCTTTCCACAGAGTAAGTGTCTTTTAATTTCATGGCCGAAGTCACCATCTACAGTAATTTTGGAGCCCCCCAAAATAAAGTCAGCCACTGTTTCCACTGCTTCCCTATCGATTTGCCATGAAGTGATTTGACCAGATACCATGATCTTAGTTTTCTGAATGTTAAGCTTTAAGCCAACTTTTTCACTCTCCTCTTTCACTTTCAGCAAGAGGCTCTTTAGTTCTTCTTCACTTTCTACCATAAGGGTGGTGTCGTCTGATATCCAACCAGTCAATCCTAAGGAAGTCAGTCCTGAATATTCATTGGAAGGACTTATGCTGAAGCTGAACCTCCAATACTTTGGCCACCTGATGGGAAGAACTGACTCATTGGAAAAGACCCTATTGCTGGGAAAGATTGAAGGCAGGAGGAGAAGGGGACGCCAGAGGACGAGATGGTTTGATAACATCACCGACCTGATGAACCTGAGTAAACAAGCTTCAGGAGCTGCTGAAGGACAGGGAAGCCTGGCGTTATGCAGTCCATGGGGTCACAGAGTTGGACATAACTGAGTGACTAAACTGAAGTGATCTGGCCAGATTCACAATTTAGTAGGTCTGCCGTAAGCCCAGGAATTTGCATTTTCAAATGAATTGCTCCTAATGACCCAGATGCAGGTGTTTTGGGGAACACTTCCAGAAACTTGTATGGTGAATTTTCTTGATTAAATACACCAAGTCATTTGATCAGAATATTGAAGTGAAGAAGAATTGTACTGTTTATGGTCAAGAATATCAGCATAAACAATTTAAGCTACACAAATGGTCTTCTACATGTTCATCCTATTGGTAAATACGTCTTTCATTTCTCTCCATACCTTTGTCAATAGATGTGAAGTGACAGGCTTCAGTGGTGGCCTGTGGGACAGTAGCAATGTTTCTTGAGTCAGGCCTGATACAGAATGTGTGTGTGCACGTGTGCACACTTGATGTGGCATGATTCAAGCTCAGAATTATGGTCGAAAGTAGCCTAGAAAGGCATCAAAACAGAGATCTGATCCAGAGATTAAAACCAGATTCTGAAACCAAAAAGATAGAAAATCAAATCCAAGTGAATGGAGTATAAATAGGTGAAAATCCTAACTTATTAATTAGAATGGGCCATGTAGCTTCCTTGCTACTTACAGAGTGATGAACTTAATTCAGGATTTAAAGGCAATTGCGCAATGGACAAAACCCACTTTTGGCATTATAAACTGTTTGAAATATTTAAGCTTAGGCTTTTTGTTTGTGTGTTTTGGCTGCATGACATGTGGGACCTTCATTCTGTCACGAGGGAAGCAACCTGTACTCCCTGCAGTGAACACATGGAGTCCTAACCACTGGACCACCAAAGAAGTCCCATAAGCTTAGCTGATTTTATGTTTCATAATTAATTACATGTTTTATAAATACATTTTAGAATCTAAGATTTAACAAACCCAGCAAATCATAATCCCTTTTTTCTTCTCTCTAAATATCATGTGGATAAACAGTGAAAAATCTATTACTCAGTGGCCACCATTGACTCACTCCCTGGTAGTCATGCTTTGTGTAGATAGGGCCCTTGTACATTGGCTGTCTGCTTGGCATGTGTCTTGCTTTGGCCGTTGGAGCATGAGAAAGCCTGATGCAAGCAGAGTTTTATAAACACTTGTATACTGAGGCTTGTTCTTATGGAATGTTGCTTGTATCCCTGAGTCTCCCTCAAAGCAGTCCAGCTAATCTGTTGTAGTTATTTCATGGAGATAGTCAGCCCACAGGTGTACCAGCTGAGACTCGAGATGTGAATGAGGAAGCCATCTTTAATGCTCCCACTATCACACTTATCAAAATGACAAAACCTAATCCACATTGCAGAACTATGAGCAATAATAAATTATTGTTTTATGCGACTTTTTGTGTAGTTGTTTTGCAGCATCAAGTATATAGTGTTAGCTATTTTTAAAATGTATTTTAAATTAAAATACCATAATGCTATCATTATATTTACAGTTCCTGTTCATTTTAACCAAATGGATTCAGGATTGCATTTTGGTTATGAACAGAAAGGGTTGAATTCTGTGATCTTAAGAAAGCTGTTCTCTCTCAGGTTCAGTTTTTTCTTCTGAACAGTAGAAATAAAGCATAATCATTAGATAATGAGCATGGATTTTAAGCAAGATGCTGTAATACTGAATCTATGATACTTTTGATAATACTTAAAAACTGTTGTTTTTGTTCAGTCACTAAGTCATGTCTGACTCCTTGCAACCCCATAGATGGCATCATGCCAGTCTTCTCTGTCCATCACCAACTCCCGGAGCTTGCTCAACCTCACGTCCATTGAGTCAGTGATGCCATCCAACCATCTCATCCTCTGTCGTCCTCTTCTGATTTCAGTCTTCCCTAGCATCAGGGTCTTTTCCAATGAGTCAGCTCTTCAGGTGACGAAAGTACTGAAACTTCAGCTTCAGCATCAGTCCTTCGAGTGAATACTCAGGGTTGATTTCCTTTAGGATTGACTGGTTTGAGCTCCTTGTTGTCCAAGGGACTTTTGAGTCTTCTCCAGCACAATTCAAAAGTATCAATTCTTTGATGCTCAGTATTCTTTATTGTCCAGCTCTCACATCTATACATGACTACTGGAAAAACCATAGCTTTGACTACATGGACTTTTGTTGGCAAAGTGATGCTTTGCTGCTTAATATTCTGTCTATGTTTGTCATTCCCTTCCTTCCAAAGAAGTCTCTCTACCTCGTGGCTACAGTCACTGTCCGCAGTGATTTGGGAATCCAAGAAAATAAAATCTATCACTGCTTCCACTTTTTCCTCTTCTAATAAATGGTTACTTGTTGTGTTTGTCCTTAATGATTTAGTAAAAGGACGAGGAGGAAGGGGAACAGAAAAGAGAAAATGCTGTTGCCATTTTATTTTTCTTTCCAAATCTGTCCCGTGTGTATTAGTGCATATAGCCACATGCCCAGGCCTGGATATTTTTAAGAGGAAACATTGGCTAGTAGATGTGCTTCTCACACTTTAAAGGGCAGACAGATCATCTGGAAATTTTGTTAACATGCAAATTCTGTTTCTGATGCTTCTTGAGTGGGGCCTGAGAATTTGCATTTTGCTCTGTATTGATACTGATACTACTGGTCCGTATGACCTTTCATATTTTAGTCCTGAATGCCCTCTTCAGCCATCATCTTTCACCATTCATAGTTTATTCTTCACTCACTCAGAATTTTTTCTTCATATGTTTGTGATAGTGCTTGCCAGGTGTAGTTAAAGTGATCTGTTTAAATATTTATATTTCTCTACCTCCTTTGTGATCTCTCTGATAAGAACTGCTTGGGTCTCACTTTTCTTGATATCACAATTAATGTTCAATAAATGTCTTTTGATGCATGCCCTTATGATTCTCATAACTGAATTGGGAACTTCATCTTCCATTTTACTAATCGGAAATAGTAAATGTTCAGAGAATGAGCCTTCTCAATATCTGCCTGTGAATCCTGAAGTTTGAAGAAATAGTCAGCTAGTATCCTTGCTTGGGAATGAGAGAAGAATGGATTGTTCACAGATGTGAATAATTTGGGGAGGATAATGGGGATTGGGCACAGTTCAAACTGTTTCTTTTTGTGAATATTAATAATGTACACCCATACTATATCATATAAGCAAATACTAGAAAATTAGAATATTTGAAGCAGATTTAATGTTCTAGGTAGGAAATGTTGAAGAAAGCTTATATTTAAAAAGATAATCTGTTTTCTTTGAAAAATTGGGTTGCTACATATTACATAAAAATGAATTCATTTCTACTTTTGTATTTTTATTTGTTCACTCTGACTACATCTGTGCTTTATTTTTTAAACTAGAAATAATTTATATGCAGTGGTCTGACCTTCATTTACAGTTGTACTGACTTTCAGATATAATTCACTGTGTAATTAGTTTTAGTAAAAAAAGAAAAATAAAGGGAGGTGAGTCGGAGAAGCCTGGCACTATGTTAAGTGGAGAATAATTGAATAAAGATTTAAAAAATAATTTCTCTAACTGTATTATCCCTGTATTTGAATGTTTCCAGCAGGATTTTTTCTGCACCTAAATTTTAATAGTATGTGGTTTTTATAAATTGATAATATTGTAATCACATGAAAATATACCTCTCCCTGTGAATTTTGAAAATTTGTAAATTTTTTTGCTCTGATTAACTGACATTTTGCTGAATAGTTCTTGATTTGAAATGAGTACATACAGGAAAATGGATGATGTTTCATTTTTTAAGTACCTTAGCCAAGATGAGTGTTGGATTTAATCTTAATTGTTATTACTGTTATTTGTTTATTTAACAAACATTTGTCAAGTAGCTTGTAAGTGAGGATATGTGATAGTGAAATCCTGCTTACATTCTACATTTTCTGTAGTGAATCTTGGGACGTCTAGAATAAACAATTTGTAACTTTTAAGTATGACTTGATAGCAGGTTATGAAACAAATATATATTTTTCTTCACTCAAATACAGAATTTGATAAAATAAAAGTTGCTACTTAAAAATGACTTGTTCAGAATAATTCATATCAAAGGAAAAGTGAATGGACACTTGGATCAGTGTATTTTAGGTATGACAGGATATTTCTCAAGTTGGATATCAGCTAACTCTTGACATCTAGTCACATATTCAGTCCGTACTTTGCTAATTATTTTTACACATGGACTTCAGGAAGCTAAACTGCCATCCCTAAGCAAAGAAAAAATTATTTTATATGCTGCATAGTATTTATTATATTCTACTACCAAGCAACATAGAATTTTTGCACATCACTGATTTTCTTCCTTGCTTCGTTTTATTCATAGTAGTGACACTGATTTTTTTGTGTGTGATGAATATAGGTGCAATTGTAAATCTAATTCAGACAATTAATAAAACTGTCTAAGAAGTGGGTGTCAAGTAATGGTCTTTGTACTTTTACATCTAGCATTTCACCTCACCCTTACGTTCGTTGAGTGAATTGTAGCTGCTGCTGCTTGTTGGCCCTGTTTTACTGAAGCACAGACCTCCCCCGAAGTCTGAAGAAGAGTGTGAAGGTAGAGATCTCCTGATGGATGGGCAAGTGTGCTTTGCACTGCAGCATGCTGCTCCTTAGGGAGACTATTGCAGATGCGTTGGTTGCTGTAGTGCAGTTTAATCTGTCGTGATAACTGGGGTCGTTTCATCAGCTGGGATCATTTTGAGAGACGCCCCTCGAGGAATTGCAATCATCATGTCCTTGAATGTGGCAGCGGCACATTTCACAGTTTTTTCAGCTGCTTTGGTCATCGCTCTTTGAAAAGGTGAGGTACCTGTAAAGATAACAGAATGCTGAAAAATCAGGCCCACACGAAAGTTTTAGATTCTAGGTACCTTAATACACCAGGAGGAAGTATTTTCATATGTGTGTCAGGAAATAGACCACATTTAAGTCTGTTCATTAAGTAGTTCATTAAGGTACATTTAAAACTCTGCCTTCTTGTAAAATTACCTGTTCTTTTCAAGTTTGGAGATTTAAAAATGTTTAAAAGTGTATTTCAATGTATGTGAAACGAATATAGAAATGATGTTAATGATGCAGAAAGATTAGTTCTGTATCTAACTATTACCTTGAGACTTTGGATCCGTGAAGATCCTTAGTTTCTAGTGTGCCCATCAGAGTAGCTTGGTTGCCTAAAATCTATGTTCTCCTCATGCCACAGACTTGCACTAAATGAACTGTGAATTTTAATTTGAAATGTATTTGGAAACCAATTTCTATTAAAAAATGGACTTACAGCTTGAAAACTGGATACCTCAGAAATGCCAAGTAAATCCAGTTCATCTTCAGTTACCAGCTGTGTCTGTTTTTAATTTTAGGCAATTGCGTTTGTGACCCACTCTTGTTTGGCTTTACTTTTTGAGAACCAGTGCTCCAAAGAAAGAAAAAATAAACCCACTTTTGTTCCTAGTTTATTTGCAAACCAGGTCAGACGCCCTTGATTAGCTCTCAGTTGGAGGATAATTTGAACCTTGACAGATTGAACCCAAACAGCAGGGTTTCTCTAGTCTGGCCAACAGATAGAAAAAATAAAATAAAAGCTAATTCCAGTTCATAAGCCATACAACAGGACTGAATAAACGTGCAACTGTTAATGAATAGCTATTTCAAATATTTACAAAAGGCCCAAGAAAAAAGAAAAGATTAGCATCTTAGGCAGCTGTTCTAAGGGAACGCTATTAAAAATAAACATGATAAATGATGCTCGAGAGCTTATATATCTGTCAAATATCAAATACATTCAAAGAAAAAAACCACTATTTCAGAAAAACAAAAAACTATTAAGACTCTTTGGAGCATGGCTAGCCTGCTTTGTGGTTTACACTGGAATTTTATTTTTATTCTTTTTTTAAATGTATCTTTTCTAACCCCTCAAATATTCTTAGGGATGCTGTTTTATAGAGTGTAAGGTTATGGGTAAGTGAATAAAATCATTTGAATGGTATCCATTGTGACTAAATTGGTTAGGAACTTTAAAATTTGGCTGTCTCTCATTTGAATGAAGACATACTGTTAATTTTTATTTTATGGGATTGCAGATGACATAATGGTTTGAGTATGACTGTAAGAACATTTTAGCATCGCGGCAGTTGTGCTAGAAAATGCTATGTAGAAATGGAAATTATTACTGACGCAGTGAGATGTTGGTTCCCCATGCTGATTACAAATGCAATTATTGTCTCTGTGTGCTTTGAGCAGTGTTTCTACAAATCCACCCTAGTCTGTTTATGTAAAGTACCCTTTGTGTGCTTAGCTAGAGTTAAAGAAACTATACCTGCCATACATTAATGACTTATATAACATATCTTTGGAATTCGAGACTTCCCATTCATGTTTCTAACTATTTTTGATTCTTTGAAAGTTTGGCGAGGAGCAGTTTGAATTTCTGAAGCTTGAATTTGTGTTTGAGTAGTTGCGGTCTGAGGCTAAAGTGGGAGATCAAGTCATTTATCTGATGAGTGAGTTTAGATAGCAGCTCAGCCTTTGTCTCATGCGATGTAGAGTAAGTCTCTTGTCATGTTTTAGTTGTAAATGACTAAATCTTTGTCTTTGTGTCCAAGATGTCACCTAAAGGAAAGCCAGTACTAGTGGTGTAACCTTGGTGAATGTGGAGGTTTGTAGATGATAATGAGCTACTGTATTAATAATTGAATATTTGAAAAGTTTAAAAAACTTACTTATTTTGATTTGAGATCATTTCTGATTTGTAAAAGTGTGATTCTTTATCAGGTGTGCAGATCATTTTGTGAAAGTTCAAAAAACATGTCAGTGGTTTAAGTGTAGCCTGCATGGGTGTGATGTCTGTGATATAAATATAGAGCAGCTTGGTCGTGATCTCAACTACAAGTCAGATTAGATATATTGATGGATTCTTAGGCCCACTGTTTGTTTTCAGGCCAGTTTCAGAACCAGTGCAGGAGTGTGGCCATTCTCAGTCCGTTCTATAAAGTGTATGTATAATTTGGGGGGACCAGGCTGACAAAGAATCATGAGATGTCTTGATCTGGCCCTAGACTTCTCCAACTTCATGTTCCTTTCCTCTCTAGCAGTACCTTTATGGACCCACTCCCCATGTCCCCACCCAAACTGGCACAACCGAATGCTCCATAATACCCTATCATCCTGAAATAGCCTTTCAGTTCAGTTCACTCACTCAATCATGTCTGACTCTTTGCAACCCCATGAGTCACAGCACACCAGGCCTCCCTGTCCATCACCAACTCCCCGAGTTCCCCCAAACCCATGTTCATCAAGTCGGTGATACCATCCAGCCATCTCATCCTCTGTTGTCCCCTTCTCCTCCTGCCCCTA
The DNA here is from genome assembly GCA_007570785.1 of Antilocapra americana. Classification (NCBI taxonomy): domain Eukaryota; kingdom Metazoa; phylum Chordata; class Mammalia; order Artiodactyla; family Antilocapridae; genus Antilocapra; species Antilocapra americana. The sequence continues at coordinate 7,158,648 of ML664180.1, read as the reverse complement.
ATCCTTCCCAGCATTAGGGTTTTTTCCAATGAGTCAACTCTTCACATGAGGTGGCCAAAGTATTGGAGTTTCAGCTTCAACATCAGTCCTTCCAATGAACACCCAGGACTGATCTCCTTTAGGATGGACTGGTTGGATCTCCTTGCAGTCCAAGGGACTCTCAAGAGTCTTCTCCAACAGTCATCATTAATTCATTTTTGCCCTCTAATGTAAGGGTTAGAAAGTGGGAGGGAAATGACTAAAGAACATAAAACTGATGTTTAAAGGGGGCATGAGTATGTAATAAGAGGATGAGAAAGAAAGACAAGTCAGTCCTTTTCAGTTACAGGTTGCTTCTGTGTAATAAACAGTGTTATTATATTACTGTTTAATTCTTTGAAATAGGCACACTGCATATACACACACCTGAGGGGAATTATATTATGACTTATACATGTAAGGAGACCAGTATCACAGTTTGGTATTTTTAATGGTAACTTTTCTGTTTCTGCTCTGTTGCAGGGGTACTCAATATCACCCCTTTTCTGAAAGTGGTTTTAGTGAAATCCAAAAGGGTCTGTTCCTTCGAAAATACTTGGGTTCAGACTCCATTGATAACATTACATTTTCATGCTGTTCTGCAGTTATATTAGACCCTTAAACTTAGAGACTCTCTTTGTGCTTTATCATTGTAATTTACACACTGGGCTGGTACATTCTCTTCAAGACAGTTTGTCTTGTGCCTCCAGCTGCTCCCCAATAGCCATTGTGCTGAATAAGCACTTATTTCAGTATGTCCTTGATACAATTAATGCAGGCATCTGCAGAAGCGGCGGCGGCAGCAGCAGCTGCAGTGCCTTATGGAAGCCAACTTCTGCTTAGCATTGTGATAAAAGAAATAGTTTTGAGCTGGAAGCTAATGTTGGCTTATTTTTAGCATAAAAAGAGTTGCACCTGCCAGGGCTAGTGGAGGACTGAGGTTTGTTGATTACACGTTCTTGTTAGTGCCATTGTTATTGGTAAAATGGGGATGATGTCATCCTTATCAGACTGAATTGGCACCCTGTAGAGTGACAAATAATTTACCCTCTGCGGCTTTATCAGCATGGGCCGCATGTTAGAAGCAGCCAGAGTGCTGGGTTTTCACAGTTGAATGCTATGGAACTGCAGAGGTGTATGAAAATGAAAGGGATTGATACTTGTAATCAGTGCACACAGTCACGGCCAAGGTGTAATGAAACATAAGTGCACATTTAGGGTAATTATGCTGCTACCAGGTGGGGCCCTGGGGCTTTGCATGTATAGACGCTGCTTGAGGTGGCGGATGTGCAGCCAGGGACCCTGCAGCACCATCTGGTAGATTCTCATTTTCTCATTAATTCTTCTGTCCCCTAAGTCTGGGCTACATTGACTTGGAACAGTGCTTCATCTGTTCAGTATCTCATCTCATCTTAGTTGGGACTTGCTTTCAACAGTGATATTGATATGATGTAATTCACAGTCTCAGCTATGTGAAATGTATTAGAGCAAATGATCGAGGTGATTTTTTGTTTTGTTTTGTTTTTGCAGTAAAGTTAATGGTCTTTGGTAACATCCACATGGCTAATTATAAATGACTCACCACTTCTGTAGTTATTTTTTAATAACATAATTAGAATAGCTGTTCACATAGGCTAAATGTACATGGCTCTCCAAAATGTTTTATAAAATACAAGATTATTTTATTTATAAAAATTACAAAAGTGCATTTTCTTTGGTAATTAGAATAGTTACATGTCTTATTTCTACAGGGTGATACAATTTTTGTCTCAGATAATAACAAAAACTTACTTTACAGGCAAGCTTAGGGATAAATTATTTGCATAACAATATAAATATACTTAATGCCCCTGAGCTATACATTTAAGAATGATTAAAATGGTCCTTAAAAAAAGAATAAGAAAGTGATATTTGAAGTTATGTATGTTTTGTAGGAAAGTAAAATGCTTGAAATTTGCTAAATGAATTTTATAAATATTTTCACATAATATTAAAAATAAATTTAAGGCACCTAGCATAGTGTTTGTAGGTAGTTCTCACAACTGCTTTATTTATTAATATAAATATTAATATCTTAAAATATTTTAGTCAAATCTGTAGTATACATTCATATAAATACAAAAAATAACAAAGTAACATCTACTGGATGACTTTTTTGTACCATATATTTTATATCAGAATTTGATATATCAGAATAATGTGGATAATCTTCTGAAGTCTGTGGTTGCATTTAAGTGACATGAGATTAGTGATTTCACAATCTTTAATAAATACAAATATAATATTTGTATGGTCTGCATGGTTCTCTAAGAGCTTTTGATCAATAATAAAAATACCCCTACTGAAATTTTCCACCAAGGGAATCCCCATGCATTTTGTCATTCCATTTCCATGAATTTTCCTAAAATGAAAAATGAAAGAAAGACATGATCAGCTTCTTCTAAAAACTGTAGGAACGCCCCCAGCGATGCCCCTGAGGTCTGTGTCAGTGCGCTTGCACAGAGGCGTGGGGGACATTTCTAGTCACAGCAATACTGCTATCTAAACATCACTTCAATGGATCCAGCCTGGTACCCAAATACCCCTATCTGCATGGAAGGAGAGAGTTAAAGGCAATTTACTGCTTTAAGATACCAAACTATTTTTTTTTTCATATGTCTTGAATAAGGCCCCTAAAACATTAATAAAATGTATCTCATTTCCCCTCCTTTCTATTTATATAAATTCATTTAAGGCAGAAGATTAGAAGTTGAAAACTCCTTGTAAGTTATTTCTTGGGAAATTATTTGATTATTACTTACTAAGTAGTGTGGTGGACAGAAAACATGTCAGCAGTACTTTATTCTCTCAAAGTTTATTCATTTGTGTTCAGAGCATTTAAATAGGATTTTTTTTTTTTTCCTCATACATTCAACAAATATTAGCTAAATCACCTATTTACTAGGCTGTGAGCTTAGCCCAAGTCTGGGCAAGAGGTCACAGCATTTGAATCCTGACTTGGCCACTGACCAGATATGTGACTTTGAGCTAGTGATGTAACCTTCCCAAGCCTCAGTTGTCTCATCTATAACCTGGAAATAAGAATCCTTTACACAAATCATGAAAATTCTTGGTAATGTATTCCTAGCAGAGAACCTCTGAATGGGCACTCAGTGCATGGTTGCTGCTCTTACGGTTTTTTACTAACAAGTGTGATTAAGAACCTATACTCCAATGTTTAGACTATCTTCAAAGAACCATTTCACAGGAAAACACAAGAATAAGTCAACCTATATTGACTAGCACCACACGTTTCTCAAAGCCAAAGGTGGACATTTACCTACATAGTTCCAAGATATTTAATAGATTAGAAATGCCAGCTGGCGTGTATGGATCAATTAGGAGAAATACTTACATGTATATCCCTTCTCATTGTGGTATTATGTATGTCTGTATTATGTATGTATTTTTAAATACATAAAATACATAATAATAAAAGAAATTATATTGAAATATCATTAATGTGCAGAAAGGACATTTTCATGGTATGTGTTTTTTATGAAAATATTAAATAACAAGATGCAGCTATATATCTAATAATTTTAATAATTTCCTAATTGTGATATATCAAAATATCTGGAATAACTATAATATATAAAACTATAATTTTATGGAGTAAAATTATAGTTACTGTAAATACCTGTAACTTGGCACTATAATTCTAGAAATGCAAAAATTTGGTAAAAGATTAGTGAAAACAGAGTTCATTCTTTCCTCCACCCCTCAAGTCTGTCATACCTTCAGATTTTTTGTACACAAAATAAAACCCCCAGGTAATAATTAGCTTTTAACTAGCTTTCTTAGTGAAGGAAGAGATGTATACAACAATGACGAGAGCTAATACACACACTTATCAATATCAACAAAACAATCCAAAAGTGATTCAGACTAGCTGGTTTTTTGTTGTCTTAGCCATTGACCAACATCCCTGATAAATGGACTCTTCAATACGACCTCTGTCCCTCACGTCACAGTTTTATACTCAATAGTTTCTTGTTATTTGATTATGTTTACAAATATACTTAACTATTTTATTTGAACTAGAATACAGACTGTCCATAAAACTGATATAACTTCTTGTTAGATCTGCGTCATAGGTCTATAACATTCACTTAGTTTAGAAGAAAATATCTCTTCCTTTACCTGTGAGCAAATTCAGGAACACAGAAGATTTGGACTTCTCAAACCATGTGACCTTAGCTTGAGTAGATACCTAAATTGAAATCTTCAAATTCTTTTGTCCAAACATGGAGCAACAGGAAAGATCCAAACATATTTCTTAGAAATTGTAGTTGAGTAGTTTTGTATATCTTTAATTATAGAAGATTGTAGCCACAAAAATATGCCATGTTTTTAAAAACATATTCAGCAACTTATATTGTTGAAAACATTTTAATTTAAAGTACATACTTTAAAGCAGCAGCACTTTCTTTTTTTCTTTTTTTTTTAACTCTGAAAAGCTTACTTTTCCTACTGTGGGCTTTTTGGATTAGGGTTTTGATGATCAAAATTGTACTCAGAGCTAAGTAAAACTAATTTAGTGAGAGTCATCAGAGTGCAGAGAGAGAGATGAATTTTGGCTTTCAAGATGGATGCAGGATTATCTAGGCGATACCTGTAAGCTGAGTTTGAAAGGACATGAGGGATTTGACAGATGGGATTATGTGGTAAAAGACCTTTCTAGGCTGGAGGATGTAACGGAAAGTAAAAGTGAGAGCATTAGTCCCTAGACTGCAGCCTGCCAGGCTCCTCTGTCCATGGGCCTCTCCAGGCAAGAGTTCTGGACTGGGTAGCCATTCCCTTCTCCAGGGGATCTTCCCGAACAAGCGATCAAACCCCAGCCCCCTGCATTGCACGCAGATTCTTTACTGAGTCACCAGGGAAGACATTTCGAGGCCGGAGAAAGAATACGATCAAATACTGAAGAAGAGTGACATACATATTTTCATTAGGAACAGTCCGAATAGCTAGGTTCATGTTAGTGTGTGCTGGACTCTATAGAAGCCCAATTATTGAAGATTTATGTCCACAGCTAAGAAGCTTAACCATTATTTTCTAATTATTGGAAGGAAATAAACTTCTTTTTTCAATCAGAAAAAAACATGGGAACAAAACTACGTTTTAGGGAAATAATTCAGGTTATATTATGAAGGATGATGAGAAAAGGGAAAACACTGGAGAATGAGATTGTCAAAGGCTGTTCGAATGTTTCAGGTGAGAGACTTGAACTTAGCATTGGGAATTTTGAAAAGGGTACGTTAGAACTAAGGGATATCTTAGAATATAGATTTTAAAAAAACTAGAGGATGGGGAAAAACACACACAGTTGCAAATAACTGACATTTTAGCCTGCGTGATTGGAAAAGGAAATGGAAATCAAAAAAGGAGGAGCTTGTTTTAGAGGAAAAGGCAGTTTTAGGCTTAGGCTCAGTGTAGTGTTGGAAGCTTTCCTTCACAGAAAAATACAACTGCCTATTCCAAATTCTCATCTGACGCTCTCCTAAGAAGTTGAAATTTGAAGAAGACTGGAGAGTCAAACCTTGAAGCAGAAAGCTAAAGAGGTGTCTCCATTTTGCAGAGGTTGACTAGGATGAGATTTAAGAAGATATCATTGATGTGAAAATTAGGAACTCATTGATTGCCTGAAGAGAACAATTCTATTATAGTAGCCAGCCCCAGACTTTAGAATGGGCTTAGAAAGCTTGTCTAAAATGTAGGTTTATTAAATCTTTATCACCGGTCTCTAGGACTAGGGCAGGGCCTAGAAGTCTGCTTTGAAAACCACTCAGATGATGGTGATGGTGATGGTGATGATTATAAGTAGCTGATACACACACACACACACACACACACACAGACACACACGATTTATTATATACCAGACACTGTTTTAAGTTGATTATAATCATAGTCTCATAAGAACTCTATGAGGTATGTACCATGATTGCTCTATTTTACAAATGAGAAAACTGAGTCACAAGGAGATTAAATAACTTGCCCCAATTTACATAGCCAAGAAATGATGACTCCACAGCCTGTGATCTTGACCATAGCATTGCTTCCAGTGAGTGCTGAGAATCAGTAACAGCACACTGGGCATCAAAGGCAGCTAAAGGGAGACCATTGACTCAGCCTTTCATCTACCAAGGCCCTTAGTCATTGTATTTATTTATTTCTGTGGGTGTCTTAAAAGGCATTGCTTTGTTTCCTGTTACAATTCTTGTAACCCTGTTTTGACCTTGCTTAATTTTTAATATTATTTGAACCTTAAAAAATGTAAGTGACTAGATTTCTTTTCACTTTCCAGAGGCCCTAGGCAAGTGATTGCAGAGGGAGTTAGATTGCACTGAAATTAGTAGTTGAGGGGAGGCAGAGAAGTCAAAAGTAGCTGGAGTTTGGGGGTTAAGGAGTAGTGCCTGGCCCAGAAGTCTATGTAGAAGGGACTTAAGGAGACCATCCGAGGTGGGGAAGCTGTGGCTTTAAAACAAACACTGAGTCCAGTTCGAGTTACATTAACTTGTGCTACTTGGTTAGGGCATTGGGCCAGGGGTACAGAGGGAGATAATTGAGGTTGGGAGCTGGGGTCAGGGGGAGATTGCTAAAGCCCCATTGAAAACTACCCTTCAGTGTCCCCAGTTATGGAAAGAAGAACAAAAATAATGTGGTAGATGACGAAATTGTATGGAGGGAATGCTATTTTTACATTAGGGGCTACTTGTGCATGTTTTGGTATGACAAGGAAAAAAAAAGTATAGATAAAGATTTTGGTCTTACTGGAGAGAAATCTTGCTTAATGGGAGAGCAATTTCAAAGGAAATGGGAAAGGATAGCAAGAAAGAAAACTAGACAAGTTAGTTAGACAAGCAGAAAACTAGGAGTACTCGTTACTGTGACACAAAAAAGGGAAGAGGAGAGTTCATGTCAAAAAAAAAAAAGAGAAATTTTAAAGTGATGGAAGGAAGGTTAGAGACTTTCAAGATGAATGTTCTCCAATTTTTTTTAATAAGTAGGTAGCAAGATCGTTGGCTTCCAGGACTCACTGGGATTTGAGGAGGATGGTTGTATATCACCTGATAATTATATGTTTCTGTAACCTTTAAAATGAGTAAGAAAAAAGTAATAGAAACTCTTAAATGTTTGAGTATTTAAAATGTTTCATCTTCACTGTTGTTTCTGAGATGTGTTTGGGGGGGTTGGAAGACTGATTCCAGGAGGGGGCAGCAGCGCTATAAGCATTTAATTTGGGTACATATTTCTTTCCTCTATTCACTTGGCTTTTAAAAATAAAGTAATAATGTGTTTTCTGTCCCTATTACCTTAACTAATGAAAAAAATAGAGTTTTATAAAGGTACTTAATTATTTTACAATTTATTAATTTGTCTCACACTACTAAGCGTATCAATTGTGGAAAGTACTAAGAATTATCCTTATATGTAATAGTTTGATTTGAAAATTTTGATTTGAGATTGGCCTAATTTTGTCTCATCTCTGTGTGTAGCTTGTATAATAAGAAATTAAAGAAAAAAACTCACCAGCTTAAATGGCTTTTAAAATGCAAACTGTGGGAATATAGGACTAATTGTGCTTGTTGAAAGAGATTTTAACATATAAACATTAATTTTTATTGAGCACAGACTGAATTGAAAAAGGCTAAACTTCCATGTTAAAATAATTTGGCAATCTAAGTACAGATTCAAAATTTCTGAAAATATAAATAAATTAAAATGTTAGGCAGTGTTTTGCCATCTGTAATGAATTAGCATTCCATTTTACCAGCTGCTGCTGGGGTTTGGAAGCTAACGCAGGATCTGAACACACTGGTGGGTTGGTTGCTACTGATAGATATAAGAACCTGTAGTTTAGACTGAGGGAGGGCTGGACCAGTGATTAGAGAAGTCACTGCAATTTTAAGCAGCAGAAAATTCTTCCATTTGAGGCAGGAAATAAGGGTACACTTTGTGTATAGATGTGAAGTACAAAAGAGGAAGATGGGTACCACTACGTGCTACTAAGGGGTCAGAACATTCAAGATGTTGTTCTGACTACTCAGCAGTAGTGTTTGAGCAAGGAGTTGTCCTTGCAGGGGAAAAAAAGGAAAAACGGCACCCATGTTTTATCTCAGTTCAGTCACTCAGTCCTGTCCAACTCCTTGTAACCCCATGGACCGCAGCACGCCAGACTTCCCTGTCCATCACCAACTCCTGAAGCTTTCTCAACCTCACGTCTATCGAGTTGGTGATGCCATCCAACCATCTCATCCTCTGACATCCACTTTTCCTCCTGCCTTCAGTCTTTCTCAGCATTAGGGTCTTTTCCAATGAGTCAGCTCTTCTCATCAGGTAGCCAAAGTATTGGAGCTTCAGCTTCAGCCCTTCTAGTAGGTACATTTTAGGCTAACCGGCAGTATTTGTATATTGCCATGAAATTTCATACTCCAAATTCTCAATATTTTTTTCTTCTTGCATTTTATTTCCAAAGCTTTAATTCTGAGCCTAGAAGAGAGAAAGATTTCTTGGAAAGAATTTGAACTTTACTAGACAAACCTAGAAGTAAATTCAGACTTTGCTGTTTCTTAGGTGTGTGATCTTGTTGAAGAAGTTGCTTAAACCTTCTGCACCTCAGTTTCCCCATCTGTAAAAGAATGATGATATCTATCTGGTGAAATTGTCAGGATGGTCTGACACCGTGGAAAGCCAGCTCATTCTGATAACTGTTTCTCTAGCCCTGAACATATGTAAATCAAGGGAGAAAAACAACAGTGGCTTGTGTTCGGTTATTTTGCCTTTCTGAGGGAATAAGGCCCAGCTCAGTCATCTGTTGATTTCCTCCACCATGTTAAGACCTGTGATGCTATGAGTAATCACCAAGACACAGGTGTGAAGGTTCGCTATATAATAATGTGCCCAAACGGCACTATATTCTTTCACAGATAGGAGGTTATGTTGGTAGCTCAGCTGGGTAGCAATGCAGGAGACCCTGGTTCGATTCTTCAGTTCCTGGGTGTAGACTTATCAAAAGGACAAATGCTTCCTGAAAGTTTGTTTGCTTCAGAATTGAAACATTGGTGTCCTACATCCTTATGTTGGCAGTATCTTGTGAACTCAATACATGCTGCTTCTAGAACAGATTTTGAGTTAGGTGTGTGATCATTAAACATTTTGTTGTCTTTCCTCATATTGAAGAGGACAGTCACTTTTAAATGTTTTGCTTTTGGCACCTTTAAGTAAAGAAAACAGTTATGTAATAGATCGACCAGTTCCCAGTGTGATAAACACACATACACACACATCTCTGTATTTCCCTGTTGCCTCTTGACTGTCGATATTCTTACCAGTTAGTCTTCTAGATACTGTAAGAAGTCTTCTAGATATTATAAGATACTGTAAGTCTTCTAGAACTTACATGCTAGCCAGAAACAGCTCAAAGTCAATATTTACTCAGTCCACACACAATATTTTCAGTGTACTGTGTGTGCTAGGTATGGGAAGACCTAACTAAGCAGTGACTGTTACAATCCTGGCCTCACAGGGCTGACATTCTAATGGCAATGGAGCAGGTGATGGTTTGGACGGCTGCAAATGTCTGAGAAAAGATGAGCGTTTCTGCTGTGATCTGGCCAGTGCAGTGATGGGGAAGACTAGCATGGTGAAGGGAGCTTTCCTGTAGCCAGTGGTACGAAATCTACAACACTTTACCCCAAAATATGTCTTTAATATCAGTTAGGACACAGGGATGTGGAAATGCCTCTGTTGTTCGATAAACATAGTGATTCTGACTCTGATAGATTTGGGCAGGCTGTATACAAACCTGTGTGGTCTAAAACCTGACCACAATCTGGAGAGTTTTTAGGTAAATACAGTGGAAGTATCCTGGGAGCTCTCAGATCTTTCTTTGTCTAAAATTTCTGTCCTGTCCCCACCACGACAGAACCTGCAGGTGTCCTCCAGGTTGACCAGTACTGCGGGTACCATCAGGCCACTTTCAGGCCTGCCTGAGCTCACTGACACGAAGTCCTGTGTCGTCGGTTGACTAGTGACTCACCTGGTGTTGCTCTGACTGGCCCTGCCTGCCTCCTCAGCGGGAGGTCAGTGTGAACTCAGAACCTCTTTGTTACCCTAAATTAGTTCTGTGTGCATTTCTCCCCGTTCCTCAGCCATGCATGACTCATGGCTCGGCTCTCATTTTAAATGTGTGTGTTGGGGTCGCTCTTAATTGACCCTTCCTTCTCTTAGAAGCAGAATCCTACTTACCGTGTGTTGACTCAGCCCTTGAAAGTCTGAAGTGTCTATTTGGCTTTGTATGGTTAGAATCCTAGCTCCATAGCCTGGAAATTCAGGCTACTTGTGGTCTCTATTTCCAGCTGGTGGCCTAACCACCCCACTTCCTGCTGCTCCTGTCAAGCTCACCTACTTAGACTTTTCCACTTGTGTTTCGAGCTTTCCCACTAAGATGATGGATCTTTGCCGACCTGGTTTCATTCCTTCAGGTCAAGCTCAAAGTTGCTGCATTGCTTTTGAAATTTGAGGTGATTTCTCATACCAGAAATATTTACTCCATATTCAAAACTGTCTCGTATTTAGTAACACTTTCCTTTTTCAACTTTGCATTGTAGTTTATTTGTATTATGTCTTGTCCCCTCTACTAGAGTGTAAGATGTTTTTGTCCATGTCTCATGGAGAAGGAAATGACAACCCACTCCGATATTCTTGCCCGGAGAATACCGTGAATAAAGAGGAGTCTTGTGGGTTATACTCCATGGGATCACAAAGAGTTGGACATGATTGAGTGACTGAGTACACATGTAGTGTCTCCTACATATAGGTTCTAAGTAAAATATTTCTTAAATTGAAGAAAGTGGGGAAAACCACTAGACCATTCAGGTATGACCTAAATAAAATCCCTTATGATTATACAGTGAAAGTGAGAAATAGATTTAAGGGACTAGAGCTGATAGACAGAGTGCCTGATGAACTGTGGACACAGGTTTGCGACATTGTGCAGGAGATAGGGATCAAGACCATCCCCAAGAAAAAAGAATGCCAAAAAGCAAAATGGCTGTCTGAGGAGGCATTACAAATAGCTGTGAAAAGAAGAGAAGCGAAAAGCAAAGGAGAGAAGGAAAGATACACCCATTTGAATGCAGAGTTTCAAAGAATAGCAAGGAGAGATAAGAAAGCCTTCCTCAGCAATCAGTGCAAAGAAATAGAGGAAAACAACAGAATGGGAAAGACTAGAGATCTCTTCAGGAAAATTAGAGATACCAAGGGAACATTTCATGCAAAGATGGGCACAATGAAGGACAGAAATGATATGGACCTAACAGAAGCAGAAGATATTAAGAGGAAGTGGCAACAATACACAGAAGACCTGTACAAAAAAGATCTTCATGACCCAGATAATCACAATGGTGTGATCACTCACCTGGAGCCAGACATCCTGGAATGTGAAGTCAAGTGGGCCTTAGGAAGCATCACTATGCACAGAGTTAGTGGAGGTGATGGAATTCCAGTTGAGTTATTTCAAATCCTAAAGGATGCTGCTGTAAAAGTGCTGCACTCAATATGTCAGCAAATTTGGAAAACTCAGCAGTAGCCACAAGGACTGGAAAAGGTCAGTTTTCGTTCCAGTCCCAAAGAAAGGCAATGCCAAAGAATGCTCAAACTACTGCACGATTATACTCATCTCACATGCTAGTAAAGTAATGCTCAAAATTCTCCAAGCCAGGGCTTCAGCAATACATGAACTGTGAACTTCTAGCTTTTCAAGCTGGTTTTAGAAAAGGCAGAGGAACCAGAGATTGAATTGCCAACATCTGCTGGATCATCGAAAAAAACAAGAGTTCCAGAAAAGCATCTATTTCTGCTTTATTGGCTATGCCAAACCCTTTGACTGTGTGGAGTACAATAAACTGTGGAAAATTCTGAAAGAGATGGGAATACCAGACTTCCTGAGCTGCCTCTTGAGAAACCTGTATGCAGGTCAGGAAGCAACAATTAGAACTGGACATGGAACAACAGACTGGTTCCAAATAGGAAAAGGAGTACGTCAAGGCTGTATATTGTCACCCTGCTTATTTAACTTATATGCAGAGTACATCATGAGAAACACTGGGCTGGAAGAAGCACAAGCTGGAATCTAGTTTGCGGGGAGAAATATCAATAACCTCAGATATGCAGATGATACCACCCTTACGGCAGAAAGTGAAGAGGAACTAAAAAGCCCCTTGATGAAAATGAAAGAGGAGAGTGAAAAGGTTGGCTTAAAACTCAACATTCAGAAAATTAAGATCATGGTATCTGGTCTCATCACTTCATGGCAAATAGATGTGGAAACAGTGGCTAACTTTATTATTTCAGCGTCCAAAATCACTGCAGATGGTGATTGCAGCCATGAAATTAAAAGACATTTACTCCTTGGAAGGAAAGTAGTGACCAACCTAGACAGCATATTAAAAGCCAGAAACATTACTTTGTCACCAGAGGTCCATATAGTCAAGGCTATGGCTTTTCCAGTAGTCATGTATGGATGTGAGAATTGGAGTATAAAGAAAACTAAGCGCCAAAGAATTGATGCTTTTGAACTGTGGTGTTGGAAAAGACTCTTGAGAGTCCCTTGGACTGCAAGGAGATCCAACCAGTCCACCCTAATGGAGATCAGTCCTGGATGTTCATTGGAAGGACTGATGTTGAAGCTGAAACTCCAATACTGTGGCCACCTCATGCGAAGAGTTGACTCATTGTAAAAGACCCTGATGCTGGGAAAGATTGAGGGCAGGAGGAGAAGGGGACAACAGAGGATGAGATGGTTGGATGATATCACTGACTCAATGGACATGAGTTTGGGTGGACTCCGAGAGTTGGTGATGAACAGGGGGTCTTGGTGTGCTGCGGTTCATGGGGTTCCAGAGGGTCGGGCACGACTGAGCAACTGAACTGAACTATCCATCTTAATGTTCTTATGCATTTCAAAATAAGATGCAGACATCAGTACAATTCATTCTAAATACTTCAGCAAGCACATATGGCTATTTATTTTTAAATTAGTTAACATTAAATAAATAAAAACATTCAATTAGTCAGTTGTATTAGCCACATTTCAAGTGTTAAATTGCCACTCTGTCTTTGGCTACAAAATCACTGGAGGAATAGAATACCCCATGACGCTCATAGATTCTACATTCAAAGGGAGGGAGTTATGTACGGCGTGTACAACAGAGGGCAAGAATCTTAGGGACCATATTTTAGTTCTGCTTACCACATGTGGGAAAGTGACAGCTACCTGGAATTAGACATCCTTATCTTGATGACAGTGCAACAACTGGGAAAACAAAGCATGCCAGAGAAGATAAGAAGAGCTCAGGTCCAGTTCCTCATGCTCTGTTTCCCATCCAATCACCTATTAAGAATTGGGTTTTATTATGCTTCAGTATAGATCTGAGAAGTTCCTGTTGAAAGAATAATTGGGGCCCTAGGCCAATCTATAACAGAACTCATGGTAATACTTAAAGTATCCAATTTTATCTATGACTCACAAATGACTTTAGACTGCTCTCTTACAAAGGATGAATTAAAAAAAAAACACTGAACAAAAATTTCAACATCAAAACAAAATAAAAAAACAAGTTTCCATCCGTACAAAATGTAAATATAAGAACTTTTATTTCAGTTTTGGAAACTTGTTCTTAATACAGAAAAGGACACTGAGTCCAGAAATCAGAGGAAGTGACTGAGAAGAGAAGACATTACAAGAAGTAAAGATTACATGAAAAAGAAATAACTGGTAAGAAAAGTCAGAAACTACCTAGGATGTTATTTCACAAAAATCTACACATAAATTTGTATAGTGGCTTTATTGATAATTGCCAAAAATTGTAAACAATTGAAAGGTACTCCAATTGGTGAACTGATAAACAACTTATAGAATGTTCATACAATGGAATACTGCTTAGCAATAAAAAGGAATAAATATGCAACAATATGCATGAATCTTAAATACACTATGCTAAGTGAAAGAAGCCAACCTGAAAGGTCTACATACCACATATAGTATATGATTCTATTCATAAGACATTCTGGAAAAGACAAAACTACTCGGACAAAAAACAAATCTGTGGTTGCCAGGGCTTGCAGTGAGAAGAGGGTTGGACAGTAAAGGAACAAAGAGGACATTTTTCATGGGTGGTACAGCTGTTTAGTGAGTTTACCAGGTGGCTCAATGGTGAAAAATCCACCTGCCAATGCAGAAGATGCAGGTTCAATCTCTGGGTTGGAAAGATCCCCTGGTAAAGGAAATGGCAACTTCACTCTAGTAATCTCGCTTGGAAAATTCCATGGACAGACAAGCCTGGTGGGCTGTAGTCCATAGGGTCCCCAAAATCTGACATGACTAAGTGACTCAGCACGCACATCTGTTTACTATCTTGATTGTAATGGCAGTTGCAATTTCCAAACAGGATGAATTTTAAACTATGTAAATTTAAAAAGGAATTTCTAATTTGAAGGCATAAATAGTAGATTTGAGATTGCTTAAAAGTAAATAAGGACAGACTTAAAAAAGTAAAACCTTAACGAACAAATAACAGCAACGTGCTGGCAGATAGGAAAAACATTTCACAGAGAGACATTTTGGGAATAAGCGGAGTTCAAAGAGGAAAACAGAGATAATATGGGTGTTTACCTAGAAAGCCCAAAAGAAGCAACTAAAAATCTACAGGATTAATTACTAATAAGAAAGCTTAATCAAATGTATGGATATATATAGCAAAATCAATAGCTTGCCCATCTGTAGATGATAAAGTCAGAAGGTATAACCAAATAAGAAAATCCATTCAAAAGAATTAGCTAAAAATAAAGTCATAACAGAGAAAAAGAAGTTTTTAGTGTTACATATCATATATACAGAATATATGTTTATAAATATTTAAAGAAGGGGTTTCCCAATTGGTGCTAGTGGTAAAGAATCCCTGCCAATGCAGCAACTCAAGAGACCTGGATTAGATCCCTGAGTCAGGAAAATCTCCTGGAGAAGGAAATGGAAACCCACTCTAATATTCTTACCTAGAAAATCCCGTGGTTAGAGGACCCTGGTGGGCTACAGTCCATGGGGTTGCAAAGAATCAGACATGACTGAGCACTTGATGTCAGCATAGTGAAGGAGGAATAATACAATGGAGAAAGGAAGATCTCTTTCCAGTGATCCCTGAAGTACAGTTGAGACCACCACCAGCATCAGCATCTTCAAACTTGAAAGAAATGCAAGTACTCATGCTCTACTCTAGATCCACTGAATCATGAACTCTGGGAATGAGGCCCAGAGTTCTGTGTTTTTAATAAGCCTTCCAGGTGACTGTAATGTTCCTTAGAGTTTTGAGAACCAAGATGGTGATGCTGGTTTTAGGATCATACTCAGAGAACTGGTAGTTTATTTAAGGAATGGTGATGGGACAAAGACTTAGCAGATATCTGGAAGGACACAACATTAATTCCTCATTATATATACACAATTTATACTTAAGGGTACCAAGTGGGTCAGTGGTAAAGAATCTGCCTGCCAATGCAGGGGATGCAAGAGATGTGGATTCGATCCCTGGGTCCAGAAGATCCCCTGGAGGCGGAAATGGCAACCTGCTTCAGTATTCTTGCCTGGAAAATTCCATGGATAGAGGAGCCTCGTTCAGGAGCTACAGTTCAAGGGGTCACAAAGAGTCAGATATGACTGAATGACTGAGCACATATACACACATACATATGCTCATATGTATATTAACAGATTTTATCCTGTGTAAGCTCCAGATGGAAAAAGAGTAGCTAAGGGTGATGCCTGGAAAGCTCCCCATCCTCAGAGAGCTGGTGACCCCTTGCTGAGCAAACACCCAAACTTATTCAGCCAAGTTGCCTGTGGATGTTCTTCCACCTGCCGAGCTGCTCGGGTGTCTCAAGAACCCATAATAACCAATTTCAAAATCTTCCTTTAAGCCTTATAGGAACTTAATTAGCAGACTTCTGCCTTTTATAACATATAACTCAAGAAGTATATAGTTATACAACATATAACTCAAATTTATAGATAGTCAACCTTCAAATATGTTTTCAGATCTACATTATAAATTCAGGAGGCTTTCTGTAGGTCATATAAGATATATAGGTCATAGTGAAGTGAAGTTGCTTGGTCATGTCTGACTCTTCGCAACCCCATGGACTATTGCTGACCAGGCTTCTCTGTCCATGGAATTTTCCAGGCAAGAATACTGGAGTTGGTTTCACATTTCCTTCTCCAAGGGATCTTCCTAACCCAGGGATCAAACCCAGGTCTCCCGCATTGCAGGTGGATGCTTTACAGTCTAAACCACAAGGGAACTATATAAATAACAGAAATACCTATTATGATATGGCATCTATTATATTAATGATATAATGTAAATGTAAATTTACATGTTTCACAGTAAAATATTGTAAAAACTGAAAGAATTTCATTTCTTTGACTGGGGTCGGGGGTGGGATGCCCATAACATAAAATATGTAGAACTTCTTACCCTTACCTCACGTTCCCATTCTAAATATTCTGGAGCCCTCGGCAAAACTTCTTTGCATTGATGCATAAGGAAATTACTTACAATAATTCTGATATAACATAATATTCATGAGTGCTTCTCTGCCTGTTATGTTGAAGACATGGAATTTATTTACAAAAATAAAAAAAATAATAATTGAACTATTAAAGTCACAACCTCTGAGAAAATTAAAATGACTCTTTTGGTGAACCAAACACTGGGAAACAATGGCAAGAAGATGGCAGACATCCCTGCTCGTAACAGCCGAGGAGGCGTGAGACAGAAGAAGAAAGAAGCAAGCAGATGTAAAACACAGGAAGACAGAAATTGAAGGAAGGCTGGGAATAGCGAGAAGATAATCAGCACCACAATTCTGCCTGTAATTGAGAAATGGACAGTAGTGGTAAACCTTTTAATTGACAATGAGGAAAAGCCTCTGTTTAAGAAACATGGCCAACCGCTTGGTTTTAATGGGTTGGATTCTCTCACTAAATGTCACTGCAGGAGGCAGGCAGCTAGTAGCAGGGATAGTTGTGCAGACAAGGACCCGGAGTCCAGGGACTTCTAAAATGAGAGAGGGAAGAATAATTAGGGGAGGTCAGGGGCAAAAAGTGTAGAAATCCAGCAAGGACAAGAAGGAATTGGCTGATAGAAAGGAGAGTGAAGTTTAATTTCAAAACACCAGGCAGAGACAGCAGTTAGCCTGACACTGGGACATACATTTTTGCTTCCTGTATTTTGGAATCTCAGGCTTTTTCATATATAAAAGCAGGAATAAAATTACCCCAAAAAATTGTTTTGACAATTAAGCAAACTGTTCAAAAACCTTGTACATAATGGGCAGGAAATACTATTTATTGAGAGCTTTTTAAAGTGTATATGAGCTGTTTTAAACCAAGAGGTGTATTCTGTTGCTCTTAACCAGAGTGTACCAATACTGTACTTTAAAACTAAATGGAGATTGTTACTGCACTTTCCTCTCACTTCTAAAGTGTTCTCTGCCTGTTCAGCTTTGTCAGTGGTACTAATGCACTTTCTGGGTCCAAAGAAATGGGAAGAAAGCCCAGTTGACGATCAGCTTTAACACTGTAAATACTTCTCTGTTCTCTTAGTACTGGAACGATCTCTGATGAGAAAGGTTTATTTAAAAACATAGGGTTGTTATGGTTGGCTTCAAAGGTTCATTCACTTACTCAATAACTGAATGGGTGCAGGACAACAGTGCAGAGCTGCTCCGTGCAGGAATGAGGGCCGGGGAGGTTAGCACAGAAAGGGGTGCTGGAGATCAGAGTCTTCGAGGAAACAGGGAGAAGCTCATTAGGTAACAGGTAAGAAGGACATTCAATCTTGCTGCTCTTGGTTCCTAGCTAACATCTGGGAGCCCACTCCTTTCCACTAGCAAAATTTTCAGTTCAGTTCAGTTGCTCAGTCGTATCTGACTGTTTGCGACCCCATGGACTGCAGCACACCAGGCTTCCGTGTCAGTGATGCCATCCAACCATCTCATCTGCAGTGTACACCACCACTGGTGTACATTCAATATAATCAAAATTTAAAAGGTTGACAACACTAGATGTTGGCAGGGATGTTGAGTGACTGGAATTTCACTTGTTGTTGGGAATTGAAGTTTCTAACCACTTAGGTGGTTTCCAGACCACCAAACCTGCCTCTTGAGAAACCTGTATGCAGGTCAGGAAACAACAGTTAGAACTGAACATGGAACAACAGACTGGTTCCGAAAAGGAAAAGGAGTACATCAAGGCTGTATATTGTCACCCTGCTTATTTAACTTATATGCAGAGTACATCATGAAAAACACTGGGCTGGAGGAAGCACAAGCTGGAATCTAGATCCCCGGGAGAAATATCAATAACCTCAGATATGCAGATGACACCACCCTTATGGCAGAAAGTGAAGAGAAACTAAAGAGCCTCTTGATGAAAGTGAAAGAGGAGAGTGAAAAAGTTGGCTTAAAACTCAACATTCAGAAAACTAAGATCATGGCATCTGGTCCCATCACTTCATGGCAAATAGATGTGGAAAACAGTGGCTGACTTTATTTTTCTGGGCTCCAAAATCACTGCAGATGGTGATTGAAACCATGAAATTAAAAGACGCTTATTCCTTGAAAGGAAAATTATGACCAACCTAGACAGCATATTAAAAAGCAGAGACATTACTTTGTCAACAAAGATCTGTCTAGTCAAGGCTATGGCTTTTCCAGTAGTCATGTATGGATATGAGAGTTGGACAGTAAAGAAAGCTGAGCACCAAAGAATTGATGCTTTTGAACTGTGGTGTTGGAAAAGACTCTTGAGAGTCCTTTGGACTGCAAGGAGGTCCAACCAGTCTATCCTAAAGGAGATCAGTCCTGGCTGTTCATTGGAAGGTCTGATATTGAAGCTGAAACTCCAATACTTTGGCCCCCTCATGTGAAGAGTTGACTCATTGGAAAAGACCCTGATGATGGGAAAGATGGAGGGCAGGAGGAGAAGGGGACGACAGAGGATGAGATGGTTGGATGGCATCACTGACTCGATGGCCACGAGTTTGGGTAGGCTCCGGGAGTTGGTGTTGGACAGGGAGGCCTGGCATGCTGCAGGTCATCGGGTCACAAAGAGTCGGACACGACTGAGTGACTGAAATGAACTGAACTCATCTGAATCACTTACGGAAAGGTCTTACAGTTTCCTATAAAGTGAAAGTGAAAGTTGCTCAGTTGTGTCTAACTCTTTGCAACTTCATGGATTATATAGGCCATGAAATTCTCCAGGCCAGAATACTGGAGTGGGTAGCCTATCCCTTCTCTAGCAGATCTTAGTGACCCAGGAATCGAACCGGGGTCTCTTGCATTGCAGGTGATTCTTTACCAACTGAGCTATCAGGGAAGCCCAAAAGTGAATGTACACTTTTCTAATGCTCCAGATAGCCTACTCATTTACTGAAGAGAAAGAAAAGCAAATGGTCAGAAAAGATTTGTACAGGAATGTTCATAGCCATTTTGTTAACAGTAGTCAAAAAAAATTGGAGACATCTCATGTGTCCATCAGTTGAAAATAAATAAAGGATAGTTTATTCATACAGGAGAGTATTATTTATAGATTAAAAGAAACCACTGATAGAAGCAAACATTGATTTGTCCCAAAATGTGCTAAGCCAAAGAAGCACTACTCAAAAAGTACTCAAGGTATGTTTTCCATTTACACGTGTCTGTCGAACAGGTGAAACTAACTTACGGTGGGAAAACGTTCAGTGTATTGTTTCCTCCGGGATGTGGCGCACGAGGAGGTAGTGGAGGTTGATTGATCAGGTGCGTGGGGATCACTTTCCAGAGGAGTGCTGATGGCATCTTAATAGTAGCTTGGGTTCCATAAGTGACAAATATACATTTGTCAAAACTCACTTAAGATCTGTGCATTTCCCTTATGTAAATTTTGCATCAATAAAAAAAATAACTAGTTCATGCTATAAGAGGAAAATAATTCTAAGCTTTGAAGTCAGTCGCTCAGTAGCATAAAACAACTGCATGTCTTTTGGGGCTGTTACCTCTGGCCTTGGGCAGCGAGAACCTGCTGTTTTACATTGCACTCACCATACATCTTAAAAACAAACCCTCTAAGCTACATCTTGGTGTTTCTGACTGCTTAATTATCAATTTATAGACTCTGAGCAGGATGCACAAATGCTGTTTATGGAAGCTTTCGTTTCTCAAGAACTTCCTGTCTAGTGATAAAGTCGTCGGGGCCCAGATTTGAACACTGTGTGCAGTTGTAAAAAAAAAATAAAAGTGCTCAACAATGAAAGTGGAGGAAAGTGTACAGTAGATAATTTGATATGTTTTCAAGGATAACGGAGTAATTATAAAATCTAATCTTCTTTTTCTGTTTGTGCCCTTTGTAATTTCAGTCTGATGGCAAAGAACTTTCTGGTGACATCCAGATTTTCCGCTCCTAATTTCTTTGTGCACAGTCATTCAGTCATGTCCAACACTTTGCGGCCCTCTGGCCTGTATCCTGCCAGGCTCCTTTCCATGTGATGTTCCAGGCAAGAATACTGGAATGAGTTGCCATTTCCTTCTCCAAGGATTTCTTTAACATTGCTTAAAATAAGAATCACCTGGAGTGTGGGTTCAAAATAAGTTTTCTACACTCCCCTCCTGGACATTCTGCCCCAGTGTGTCTGGATGGGAATCGTGGTACATGTCTTTTGAACAAGTACAGAAGACAGTTCATGTCAAATTGTTTGGGAGACACTGCTTTCAGATTGTATGTAAAATCATCAGACGTTAAGTACTCTGGTAATTCTTAGTGGTGACCAATAATAGCTTAATTATTCAGTAGAACAATAATAACAATTATACAATCATATTATTGAATATGGCACTGTTAATATAGTCTAGTCACTCTTCTGAATGCCTGTTTTTATTGCCTTGTTTAATCCTCCACAGTAGAAGACGGTGCTATTATTACCTCATATTACAAATGAGGAAATAGGCCCAGAGCGGACAAATATTTAATGTGCCCTTGGTCATGAGGATAGAAGGTGACGGGATCAGGCTTTAAACCTAGATATTCTGGCTGTAGATCCCATCCCTTACCTAGCACTTTGCTTGATGACAAAAATAGGTTGTGGAATGAACCTCTTTAAAAATAAAATTTTTTTAACCTTTAAAAATCAAAAATATATATATTTATTTGGCTACCATGGATCTTAGTTTTGGCACATGATGGCATCTTCCATCTTCACTGGGGCATGCAAACTCCTAGCCTCCATATGTGGGGTCTAGTTCCCCAACCTGGGGTAGAACCCAGGCCCCTTGCAGTGGGAGCTCAGAGTCTTAGCCACTGGACCACCAGGGAAGTTCCAAGAATATCTTCTTTTGGAGGTTGGAAGGAGCTTTTCTCTACGCATGTGATGAGGTAGAATGATGGTCCAGTGCCTGTATCCTTCCTCTTATCTCCTTACTGACTCTCTAGCACTCTTGACCTTGAACCACATAGGGGTTGGAAGACTTTGCCTTGAGCTGTGGCAGGATCATTTATTAGCAACAGGATGGTGGCTGTGTTGCAGCCTGTCCTTACCTTAACTGCACAGTGCTTCCTGTGGTGGCTGGGTCACGGCAGGGGATACAGGGCTTATGTCAGTCATCCTCTGCTCCTGTGCCGTTTCACCCTTTGCTGACCTGCCTGCTCTTTTCTTGTATGCATATGGGGCTCATCCACTTTTTCTGATGGTTGCCTGTTTTTCTTTTTAGCTATTACTGTTTGTCACTAAGTCATGTCCAACTCTTTGTGACCCCGTGGGTTGTAGCCCACCAGCTCCTCTGTCCATGGGATTTTCCAGTCAAGCATACTGGAGTGCCCTCCCCCAGGGGATCTTCTCAACCCAGAAGTCAAGTCCGAGTCTCTTATGTCTCCTGCATTGGCAGGTGGGTTTTTTTTTTTTTTAACCACTGGGGCCTTTAGTCTAATCTCCAGGGAGTTTTCTCCTCACTTCTTTTGTTCCTGTCGCTTCTTTAGACCTGCTCTGGTTTTGTATCTCTCCTCTTTAGCATTTTTTGACTTTTGCTTATTGTGTATCTCTGTTAAAATAAGTGTTTCCACACCACCCCCCATGAAGAATCAGTAAAAGTTGAACTCAAATTTGATGAAAGCAATGCTGAAGACACGGGGACCTGGGAAACTGTACTTGAGCGATGCAGTCAATAAACTCCAGACTGAGGAACTTTATGGGATCAAAGACACATATCTTTATCAAAAAAGAGTGATAGGAAGAGAGATGGAAGGGGAACCGTATAGATGAAAGGATTTTAAAAGAAAATTGTAGGGTGTGGAGTACGTGTGGATCCTTATTCAAACAGACTTTTAAAAGATGGACACTTAAAAATTGAATACTGATGAGTTAAAAAATATTTCAAAACTTTTTAAATGTGGTAATGAAATAGCTATAGTGAAGTGATATGTCTGCAGTTTGCCACAAAAATCTCTGGGAGGAGTCAAAAGGGAGGGCATGGGTCTCTATGGCTTCTATTTGTTGAAGCTGATTGGTAAGTATATGAGGGTTCATTATACTATCTACTTGTATATATGTTTGCAATTTTTCATTATAAAAAATTAAAATGAAATATGTACTTATACTCATTCTTTATCTGCATCAACCTCCAGAATGAATGAAGCAGTTCTTACTTTAAAACGGATTCTTTATCAGCAATTTTCATTTACCTTATAGTAACTATCCATACCTTGAATTGCTAAGATTTTGTTCCAGTATTTTCTGACAAGGCCTTTTGAGATAAACCAAGCCTTTAGGAAGCAGTTCCTCTCAGCATCTGTCAGTAGAGTCTGATCAGATGGGTTAAATTAAATGAATTCAACTGAGGCAAAGCCAAGTGCATGAGAACCTCCTGGTCTCCACCGAACATCTGCTCCTGGGACGGGCTCACAAAGGTCAGGCTACCTGCTTTACCTGAGCTGTAGTTGAGGGAGCAGGTGCAGAGTCCTTGGCTTCTTTTGCCCTGCACCTGCCTCACCTCAGGTAAGAGAAACAGCTGTGGAAAGCAGAATAGCATTACTCTGTAGGTGGTGGGTCTGGAATGATACCAAATAGGCAGCTCTCTTTGCAGCCTCATTTTTAATAGCTGATAGCTTTAACTTGGCATCACAGAAGAAGCACATTAGGACATCTGAATAGGTACTAAATTCTTTGGGATTTTGATTGGAGTCAAGTAATCCTGTTTCATTCCACTACCTGCCCCAAACTCAGCTTACAGCCTACTGTCATGAGGTGTTTGCTGGCCTTTTCCTTGCCTCAGAGCCGCAGGGTAGTAGGGTTCTCTGCAGCTGCCTTCCTGCTTCATGGCTTAATGGTGCTTGGCATATTCATTTTAGATCTCAGGCCTGTAGCAAGTGTTTAATAATTGCAGTAAAGTGCAGGGATGTTTCTAGTGCTAAAGAACCTGCCTGCCAATGCAGGGGACATAAGAGCTCAAGTTTGATCCCTGGTAGGGTCATTTGCTTATTGGCTGCACACTTAGTATCTAAAAATGTCATTTTGAGAACTTCCCTGGTGGTCCAATGGCTAAGACTCTGTGCTCCCAATGCAGGGGACCCGGATTGGATCCCTGATCAGGGAACTAAGATCCCCCATGCCACAACTAAGACCTGGCACAGCCAAATACATACAAATAAATATTAAAAATGTCATTTTGGAGTCAGTCTAATAGACTAGTTTTCATTTCAGTGTATTATTGACCACAGCTATTTGGTTTTTTAAAAATTCAGCTTAACTATTTTTTGAGTCAAACATTGTAAATTAGTAAGCTAGTATACATATTCAAGAAAAATCCTTTTATTTTTTACCATACCATTCAGATGGTCCTAATACATTGACAGTAATAAATTTACTAGTGTTAGAACTTGGGAGAATTAACCTCTGATCTTGCATTGTGCACTGTTTTTGCTATGTTTTCAATCATATAGGAAATAATTCTTCAAGTGGTATCAAAGGTAAGGCACAGTAACACCTTAAATTTTTTGAAAGCCTTAAATTTAAGCTGTTTTTAAAAATAATTTTGAATGATAATCTTGCTGGTAAAGGCTGCTCTTCTAAATAAGAGATTTTCCATTTGGGAAAAAGTGTTTCAGGTATAATAAGTGACCTTACATTTATAGAGCTGAACCACAGATTTTTAGAGATAACCATTATTTTTATTTTTCACTAAGCTATGTACTTTCTAACTTTAGTTTTGACAAACAAAAATAACATGTCAGATACATAGCTATTATAGAAAAAACTGAATTTTTCAAAGAGAATGAACAGATGTTGGTATTCTCACATGCTCTTTAGTTTGTTTGTTTTTTTAAGAAATAATTCATGTCCCACCAGGTTTTATTCTCCTACTTTTCTACCAAAAGTAACTGCTGTCATAAATTTGATATTTATCATGTGTGTATGTTTTATAATTTTATAACATTGAAAAATGGTTTCATACTCTAAAATATTTTTTAGCTTTTCTCTTTTCACTCAACATATTCTTTTACAGAGCTATCTATGTTGGTCTGTATATCTGTTTCACTCATTTTAACAGCTGTATAGTATTTCATTTTATGAGTTTACAATTTATTCATTTATTTGGTGATGAACGTTTGGATTCTTTCTGGGTTGGGAAGATCCTCTGGAGAAGGATATGGCAACCCACTCCAGTATTCTCGCCTGGAGAATCCCATGGACAGAGGAGCCTGGCGGGCTACAGTCCATAGGATCACAAGACTTGGACACGACTTAGCAACTAAACCACAATTACAAATAATAAAATCACAATGAACATCCTTATGCTTATTTCCCTGCATACATGTGTGGTAGTTGCTTCAGGGTATATTACCTCTAAGTGAAATATTGGGTTAATGAATGTGTTTATTTTCAGCTTTACTGAATATTACCTCACTGCTCTCATATAATCCTTCCAGAAGCATATAAGTATTTCTGTTTCCCCACATCCATACAATTCTTTTTTAGAATTCAGAATCTAGAATTTCTGTCCGAGAAATGATGTCGGCTGACAGACAGACAGATCACTGGACAGAGGTGCTTTTGTTCAGTGGGTATTTACCATCATTGTGTCGATAATTTCCATTAGGAGAGGTCAGAATTTGCAGGTTACATCTAACACTGGCTATTGTGAGAAGGTCACATACGTCTCGTGTCTCTTTAGCTTTGTTTAACTTCCACTGTTTATAATCATTCCTAGAAAGAACAGTTATGGCTTCCTGTGGTAATAAGCCCTAGTGCAAGCACCGCTGTGTCCAAACCCCACTCAGATGTGTGATTACCCAGTAGAAACATGCATGTTTGTTAATGACTCCTTAAAATTCTGTTTCTCAGCTTTCTTTTCTCCTTCTGAAGAAGCTCAAAGTCTGATTTCCCGTGTTCCATGGCAGTGTGTCAAAAATAACTTAGCATTCTGGACATAGGCTAAAATGGAACACTGATAGATAAAAATTAAGAGATTGGGATTTGGAAATGGCTTTTTTTCTTTTGAAATTACTTTATGAAATTTAGAAATAAGATTCAGGAGGATGGATAACAAAGTCTTGGTAAAGGCATAGTAAGACAGACATATGTATTATGTCCTCTATGTATGTGTGCTCAGCTGTGTCCAACTCTTTTGTGATCCCATGGACTGTAGCCCATGAGGCTCCTCTGTCTTTGGAATTCTTCAAGCAAGAATACTGGAATGGGTTGCTATTTCCTTCTCCAGGGGATCTCTGCTGCCCGGGGATCTAACCCACCTTTCCTGTATCTTCCCGCATTGTAAGCAGATTCTTTACTCAGTGAGCCACCTACATCCAGTTGATATAAAAATATATATTTGGGAAATTGCTTATATGAGTGTTTTCTGCTCATCTGAGAATGGAAATAAAAAGGTAAAGAATATTTTAAATCAACAATGAAAGCCAGCATTGGGTTTTGTGGTGTAGAAAATAAGTATGTATAGTGTTTAATTTGTGAACTCATCAAATTAATATAGTTCTTTCATTTTTCAGTTAACATTTCAATGTTGATTAGGTTTCTGTACCCCACTGTTTGAGACTGAGACTGCTAGATGTTACAGGTTAGGTGTGGAGTACAGTAGGGACCACCGGGATGAAAACTCCATCTCTATTCTCTCCCTGCCTTTCTCAGAATAAATCTGTCTTCTCAAAGAGAGCTGTGGCCTTGGAACCCTGTAGTTCCTAGAACTCAATTGGGTTACAATGTTCTTGAATTCAGAGGATGATCTCAGAAATTATTCTTTACTTAGACCTACTGTTTCCAACAGTAAATGAAAAGGAGTTGAAAATTCTGTTGGTGAAAGTGAATTTTAAAACAATTTCTGTATGAAACTTACATTTAAATGAAGAGCTGCAGGTAGAGTATTGACAAGTGTGGCAGTCTTGGCTAAATGTACCTAATAATTTGGAAACTAATTGTTAAGTTTCATTGTTTCCAGGACTCCTGTGCTACTAATGTAGATTCAGAATTGTCCTAGACAATTAGCTTAATGTGCTCAACAACCAATGCTCTGCTGGAGACATGGTTATCTTTATGGAAAAGATGCCCTTCGACCCGAAAACAACTGAGGTACAAAGGGTGGATGAGGATCGAAACAAGTAGTTATCTCTCAGTAATGGAACTTATTTTAACTTTATATTATATAGACTTTTTACAGTGAGTGTGCAAAATCTTTTTTCCCACAATTAATGTGAATCACCAGCTCCCCCTCATTATTAAGTAATTAAAAATACGTAGCTAAAGCACTTAATGGTTTTAATGCTGAGCAGAAAGTAGGAGGATATATGGCAGCTCTGATTTTTGTGTTATTTATTTATTCTTTTTTTTCCAGTTAAATGTCTTCACAACTAATAAATCAATCTGTTTAAGATTGGATTATATGAATGATTCAGTCAAGGTCTGATGAATTGATGAAATTAAGTTTCTAAATCTTTAGAAAGTCTATGAAAAATGTAGTTACTCTTCAGGGTATAGTCTTGTTAATCAACAGACTTGATTACTCATTCACTCCTGGGTGGAGAAGGATATCTCAGTGACTCTTGGGTATATTTCAGTTTGTGACAATTTGTAACAGCTGGGTTCTGTAATGGGGGACTCCTTGGGCTCTTTTTAACTGTTATTGCTTGGTCTGAGTTTTGTTTCATTTGCTTCTGCATATCAGCATACACCATCCTGTCCTGGTGTCTTTCTCCATACCTTTAGATCTTCTCTTGGTCCTTAAGGTGCAGTCTTTCTGCCCCACCCCCTCCGTTTGTCTCTCTTCTTGTTCCTGATGAATTTGTAGCCCTCTCTAGTTGGGGCATTCTGATGAGACATTTAGATAGGCTAGACCTTAATGTGGAGAAAGCAATGGCACCCCACTCCAGTACTCTTGCCTGGAAAATCCCATGGACGGAGGAGCCTGGTAGGTTGCAGTCCATGGGGTCGGTACAAGTCGGACTTGACTGAGCGACTTCACTTTCACTTTTCACTTTCACGCATTGGAGGAGGAAATGGCAACCCACTCCAATATTCTTGCCTGGAGAATCCCAGGGACAGGGGAGCCTGGTGGGCTGCCGTCTGTGGGGTTGCATAGAATCGGACACGACTAAAGGGACTTAGCAGCAGCAGCAGCAGACCTTAATGACTGGAGCAGACTCACTAAATGTGACTGTCATCCAAAGAGTGGCTTCATGCTTAGTTTTCTGTAGCTTCTTCTCAGAAGTGAACTCATAGGAATGCTATCATTATTCTAAAGTGGCCTACTCTTGACTAATGGCTATTTTTCTTAGCATCTGAAATCTAACAGAAAACCAATTCTGTTTTCTAAATACTATGAATACAGTAGGATTAGGAATACTTATTGATAGTACTGATAAATGGACCAACATTTAAATACTACCACCATGAAAATTATTGAATAAAATAATGTTCTGTGAAGTCAATCAAATATATTATCTCATTCTCAAACAGTAAGATTCTGTAGTTAATCTTATGATGGAGCTTTTTGCAAAACAGTTCACTCCTAATTTATGTTTGTTCAAACTAGCTTATTGCTAAGATTGATGACTTCCAGAGGTTCCCCCTATATAAAATATTTTATTGCTAATGAGTACTTTGGATATCATCTTACTAAATTCCGTATTTTATTGGTATGGAAATTGAGAGCAAAAGGGGCTAAGTGACTTGCTCATGTTATATAATTATCTAACTAGTTCTAGTGAACTCAGCACAACAAAACATAGTATCCTAGAATCCTCCTTCTTCTGTTCCACTCCCAGTTCTGTGGTCTGAGAGTCAGGTGCCTGTCAAGTCTATTGGTATTACAGTTATTAAGGTGGAGTCTTTATTTGTGACTCTTACCTTTATTTGCAGAATCTGTTTTTTTCTTTCGAATTTTGTTTAATAGCACTATTCAGGTATAACATTACACAAAACATTAAATGAATCTTAAGTGTACAGCTTGATTTTTGGAAACTGGAACCAAAAAATGTACTATCTAATTGCACCCAGATTAAGAACCAGCACATTCCCAGCAACTCAGAAACCAGTTCATACACCCAGAGTAACTACTTCCCTGAATTCTAATACATTGATTAGTTTTACCTTTGTTAAATGGCCAGACTACAGGTTTGAACTGTATTTAACAACAATGGAAAGAAGTCATAACAAAAGTTTTGAGAGAGTGAGGTGATATCGTCTGATTTGCATTCATAAAAGAACAATAGCTACAGTGTAGGAAACAAGTCATAGGGGTCCAGAACTGAAGCGGAGGGACCAGATAAGAGGCTGTGCGATGAAATCACCTGGTGGTTTGACTAGTGCCCTGGCAGTGCAGATGGGAAGAAATGGACAGGCTGAAAACACACACACACACACACACACACACACGCACGCACACACCCGTTGTCTGCACAGTTGGCTAGGTCAAGTAAGCAGAATTTAGATGTAAGGTGTGAGGAAGAAGGAAGGGAGGCCCAGGTTTATGGTTGTGATATAATGTACTGAATGAGAAGGACCAGAAGAGGCACGAATTTGTCTCAGAAGCTCTAGAGGTCCATGTGGGGCATGTTATTTTGAAATAACTTGAGCTGTCAAAGGGGGGTGATCAAGGAGATGGTTAAATATGTAGCTATATTTGAAGTCTGAGAAAAAGAGTTTGAGCTGGAGATCTGAATTTAAGAATCTCTAAAATAAATGATTTAAGAAGGTATGGAATACCATAAAAGGGAGACAGAGAAATGAGGATGTAATCCAAAAGGCTGCAACTGAAGAATGGCCACTGGTTTTGGATGGCAGCAGGTCATTTAGGCAGGCGGTCCACATGGATGATGAATGAAGAGCCTGTTGAGGTGAAGCCCTCCTGGGAGCCCAGGAAAGTAGTGATATGTTTGGTTGTGACCTTAGGGCTTTTGCCCACAAGTCATCCATCTGTCATACTGTGGCTATCAGTGCATTCTATAGGCTAAATAGCACATAGCTTATAAAAGTCAGTCATTTCAGTCAGTCATGCCCAACTCTTTGCAACCCCATGGACTGTAGCATGCCAGACTTCTCTGTCCATCACCAACTCCCGGAGCTTGCTCAAACTCATGTCTATTGAGTCAGCGATGCCATCCAACCATCTTCTCCTGCTGCCTTCAATCTTTCCCAGCATCAGGGTCTTTTCCAATGAGTTGGCTCTTCACATCAGGTAGCCAAATGATTGGAGCTTCAGCATTAGTGTAAGTGGTGATTCTTGAGGGAAAATGGGCAAGTTTGAAGTTGTGGATGGAAAAGCCAGACTATTTTTAATGTACGTTTGCCAGTCCTGCTTACAAAATGTCTATGCCTAATTTCTATATCTGAACAACCAAGCTTAACTACAATCTTCCCTTCCCCTCTCCCCTTTATACATACACACACACATACCTTTAATGCTGAATATCTTAATTTTGTTATCAAAGCTTTTCTGAGGATGTTAGTCTTTGAAGCACTTGCTCCTTTAATCTTCCCAAGCATCATTATTTGGAGATGTGTTCTTGAATACAGTGGTGCTGGAATTGGTAAATGTCTGTTCATTACTTGACTCAGCCCAAGTTCCTTTGAGACTTTGTAATTGAGCATTAGTAATATGCATCATTTTAGAAGTCTGCAGAGATCAATCTTGATGTTCCCTCTCTTAGCGCTGCTGCTCTTACATGCCCGTGTATATTTATTGGAAAAGACTAGATGATTTTCTTCTGCATGCTTCAGTTCGATTGTTCAGTCGTGGTTGTATTTTCTATGTAGTGCATATAGTAACTGAGAAGACAAAAAAATTCTGGCAACAGACATGCTATTTTTAAATAGAAAGTGTTTAAAAATAAACAAAAAATTTGGAGGTGCATATAACCAACCCTACGGAGTAAGTGAAACTCAAATCTCTATGCAGTCCTGTCATAGAACAGAGCTGGACTTGCTTTATTTTGTCATGGTAGACATAAATCCTTTTAGGGTTAGAAATTGTAGTCTCAAAAGTGACTAAGAAGAAAAACTAGTAATTAGGGAAACAAATAACAACCGTTAGCTGATCCTCTCCCCACTGTGATCTAGGAGGTATATAGATCAGTTAGGTCTGTCAGGGGAAGCAGGGTCACTGGGAGTTATGGGATAAAAGATTCCCTATAGTGGGTGGGGGAAGTGACAAATTCTCCAAGCGAGGCTTCAACACTACATGAACCAAGAACTTCCGGTTGTTCAAGGTAGATTTAGAAAAGGCAGAGGAACCAGAGATCAAATTGCCAACATCCATGGATCATTGAAAAAGCAAGAGAGTTCCAGAAAAGCATCTATTTCTGCTTTATTGACTATGCTAAAGCAATTCATAGAGTTACAAAGAGTCGGACACGACTGAGCGACTGAACTGAACCGAAAACCTTTGACTGTGTGGATCACAACAAACTGGAAAATTCTTCAAGAGATGGGAATACCAGACCACCTGACCTGCCTCCTGAGAAATCTGTATGCAGGCCAAGAAGCAACAATTAGAACTGGACATGGAACAATGGACTGGTTCCAAATCGGAAAAGGAGTACATCAAGGCTGTATATTGTCACCCTGCTTATTTAACTTATATGCAGAGTACATCATGAGAGACGCTGGGCTGAATGAAGCACAAGCTGGAATCAAGATTGCCGGGAGAAATATCAATAACCTCAGGTATGCAAATGACACCACCTTTATGGCAGAAAGTGAAGAGGAACTAAAGAACCTCTTGATGAAAGTGAAAGAGGAGAGTGTAAAAGCTGCCTTAAACTCGGCATTCAGAAAATGAAGATTGTGGCATCCAGTCCCATCACTTCATGGCAAATAGATGGGGAAACAATGGAAACTTGGCAGACTTTATTTTCTTGGGCTTCAAATGGCTACAGATGGTGACTGCAGCCATGAAATTAAAAGATGCTTGCTCCTTGGAAGAAAAGCTGTGTCCAACCTAAACAGCATATTAAAAAGCAGAGAATAACTTTGCCAACAAAGGTCCATCCATTCAAAGCTATGGTTTTTCCAGTAGTCATATATGGATGTGCGAGTTGGACCATAAAGGAGGCTGAGCACTGAAGATTTGATGCTTTTGAACTGTAGTGTTGGAGAAGACTCTTGAGAGTCCCTTTTACTGAAAGGAGGTCAAACCAGTCAATTCTGAAGGAAATCAGTCCTGAATATTCATTGGAAGGAGTGATGCTGAATCTGAAGCTCCAATCGTTTGGCCCCCTGATGCGAAGAACTGACTCACTGGAAAAGACCCTGATGCTGGGAAAGATTGAAGGTGGGAGAAGGGGATGACAGAGGATGAGATGGTTGGATGGCATCACCGACTCAATAGGCATGAGTTTGAAAAAGCTTAGAGATTTGGTGATGGATAGGGAAGCCTGGCGTTCTGCAGTCCATGGGGTCGCAAAGAGTCGGACACAACTGAGCAACTGAACTGATAAGAGGTGGAGCTTCCACAGCGGGGCAGGAACTGAGGATGCATGTCCAGGCGAGGGATTGGCCGTGGACCTCAGGCTGCTGCTGTTCCACAGGGTCCCGCTTCAACACACTCGCTGGAAACCAAATGGAGGAGAATGAGAAGTTCGAATCTGTTGACATTTCTGTACTGTCAGCACTCCTAATTAGAATGAGTTCTTTGAGAGTTGTGGCTGCTGCCTCACTTTGGCTTTCAAGCCTGATGTGAGCTCCTCCTAGGGCAGCTTTCACTCAGGACAGAGCAGAGGAGAAACAGACAGCCTCAGTGCAGAATCTGAGCAACAGGGCTCCTGGAAGTTGATGTTTGCTTTCAGCCACTTTAAATACCAGAATTATCGAATGGAGATAAAAGAAATGTTAATGGATTTTTCACTAGAAAACAAAAGTCTTGAATATGTAAGGTCAACTTATTAAAATTACAGACTGCCTATGTTTATCAGATTTAGATGGGTCTGAGTGCAGTTGCTTGAAAATATTTAGTATTGATTAAAACTGATAGGAATTAAGAGTTCAAATTTAATTGAGTGAATATAGTGAATTCCTTCCTGAATCTTCGTTGGTAGGCAAATAAAAAAACACAGTGGGCCGGGCATGACTCTCTTTTTTAACAGTAGCTGTGTTATAAACCAGCTATGTGACTTGGCATAAATATTTAATGTTTTTCATCTTTACCTTCTTTATTTATGGAGGTTAGAAGAAATAATGTATATGAAAACTAAGAAGCAGTATACAATCTTTAGATATTACTATGTCTTCAGGGGAGAAGTTCCCTCCAGTCGACAAAAGGTTGACTTATAAACATTTTTATATGAAGTAACAGCCTTTTAACGAATAGACCGTGTACAATACATAGTAAGTCTGACTCCAGTGAAGTCTGTCTTCAAGCAATTGTAATGTGACAGAATATTTTTATTAAAATTTAAGTATTCATATTTCTTGGTTGCTTTAAGAGGATCCTCCACCTGTATTTTCAGTGAAAGTACTGGGTTAGCTTTAATAATAAGAAAATTATTCATTTTCATCATAGAAATTATATCCTTGTTTGCACTGTTGCTACAGTACATTGCAAGGAGCACTAGGCATTGATCTCTTCTAATGATTTGTCAGATTTTCTAGTTGTTTCCTCTTTGGTGCTGTCTCCTTTCCTCATATACAAAACTACATTCAATAAAAGATCAAGCACTATATGTTAAAACCCAAAAGCTAAAATAACCAGTAATGTGGTAAAACCATGTATGCTTTTCTCTCTGTGATTTGTGTGTATGATGTGATACATACAATGGTTTTGTTGAATTTATGCCTCTCTAAGACAGAGTTCAAATTATATAGGGTGAGAAATCTTTCTAAATATCTCATACAAGAAGAAAATTGAGGTTAGGTAATCAGAATTGATGAAGGGACCAAAAATGGGTCAGATATTCCCAAGAATATATCACTGATCAGCACCTCTTAGAATTAATCCAACAAGTCCTGACTCATTCACTATAATTTAGTTTTGTAAACCATTGATACTTTGCTTAAAAGGCCACTAGTCACATCTAGACTATTATTGCGTAGGTAGTCAGTAAGATTTATCTAAATGCTTTAGGTGCTTCATTTAAAATCAACATAAAACACAGATTTCATTTTCATGTGGTATTTGCCCTGGTTTTGTTTTCCAGTGTTTGAAATATATATTAGTACGTTGAGCTGCGCCCAGACCACCCACCAACTAGGTGCAACTCTGCCCTTATTCTCCATTTACAGGGAGAAAAGTGATGCCCTTGTGAGAAAGAGGCTGAGACTCAGGAGGCAGAAAAAACAGACTCCTGGGCAGGCCTCAGGCAGAGCAATGCTGTGGAGCCCAGAGAGGCAGACAGGAAGTGCAAGTGCCCTTGGTGGTGGAGCAGTCTGAGTTTAAGCTTGAACCTGGTGGACTGAGCCCAGTGGGGAACAGTGCAACTCATACAGTCATCACACCCACTTCCATTTCCCCAGAAGATAAGCATTAATTATTTGTGGTTATCAAGTCCTCCTTCCTGTATTCTCATGCTTTAAATGAGAAAACACTTGTTATTCTCAACTGTTTTATTTCTGGTTGTTTTTACTTGATCATTCTTCTTTGTTCTTATCCTAACAGCTGTTCTTTGACCTCAGCTAACACACTGTTTCCCAAATGTCTTTGGTAGGAATCATCTTGGCTACTGGTTAAGCTTCTAGTTTTCTAGCCTTTTCCCATGGAGGGTCTGCTTCTGTGATTTTGGGTGGAGCCTGGGAATGCACATGTATAACAAGTACCTCAGGGGATTCTTAGGGTTTAGGCAGCACTGCCTGACCTTGACCTCAGTGTGGCAGTGCACTAGCAAATCCATCTGTGGGTAGGATGCCAGCTTTAGCAAATAAAAATACAAGAGACTCATGGAACATACTTATGCCCGAATTATTCATTGTATATCTGAAGTTCAAATTTAACTTGGTGTTTTATCTGGCAGTCCTACCTTTGGGATAAAAAGAGCTCTACTGTAGACGCACCTGTTTGAACTTATATAGCCTGGGGGCCAGATAAATTCTAGCCAGAGTTAGAAGTCTCTCGGACGTAAAATGGAGATGCCCCTTCAAACCCTCTATGTGTCCCCTCCCCAGAATTCATATGTTGAAGTCCTAAGTCCCAGTACCTCACCTTATTTGGTGGTAGTGTTGTTACAGAGATAATCAAGTTTAAAAGAAGTCATTAAGATGGGCCTTAGCCCAGTATGACTGGTGTCCTTATCAAAAGGGGAAATCTTGTTGACAGGACTCACATAGAGAGAATGCAATGTGAAGATGAAGGCAGCTACGAGGGTGATGCCAGGGAACACCAAAGATGGCCAGTAACCACAGGAAGCTAGGAGACAGGCATCAGATTCAGCCGTTGTAAGGAATCAACTGTTCCAACTCTGTGGTCTTAGACTGTAGCCTCCAGAGTAGGAATTTCTGCTGTTTAAGCCACTCAGCTTGTGGTGCTTTGTTAGGGCAACGCTAGCTAGCTGATAAACACACGGTACAAAAATTGGGCTGATGAACTTTCTTCTTGCTTTGGTGTGGAAAATCTGTGGAATGTGGGCTTGACAACTAGCATGATCTCCATTTTACAAACGTGAGAGCTCAAGCACAAAGTAAAAGACTTACGCAAGCTTACACAGCAAGCCACTGATCACGGTGTTTCATATTTACCAACATTTATTAACGTATAAACAGGGAATCATATTTATTGCCAGTAAAGTAAAAGGTAATAATAACTTTTGTTGAGTGACTGTTTTATGCCAACTACTTCATATGTATTATCTATTTAATCCTCAAGATAACCAGTGATTAGGTACTGTTCATTAACTTCATTTTATGGATGAAAATCAAAGCTGAGGAAGATGAAGGGTTTGGGTACAGTCAAGTAGTACTTCTCCAAGAGGAGGAGCCAGGAATCAAGTTCAAGTCCTCGGGTTCCAAGCTCTATTCTGTACTACTTCTAGACAAGAAAGATGCTCACCAGTTGTGTAGCTCTGAATAGATGAGGGAAAAATAGGTTATTTATTTAGTTGGATTTTGTTTGCTCTAGAAGTATGTATTTTGCTTCACATTTTCATTCTGCATACATGCACATGAATCAGTAATCTCAGATGTGGGCAAGGTCACCCACAATGCCTCCATTCATGAGTTTTTAACCAAGGATTAGAAGAATGTGATAAAAGTAAGGTTTTTGTATTATTACAGGCACTTTTATTCATGCTCTTTCTGTTTTGCCTTTGGACCAGAATAGATATTGTCAAATTTAATTTCTGGGTCTTAAATTCCTATTAATGCTCAGCCGTTTCCCTATAGGATTGCCGTCAATAAAATTTCTCTGATGAGGGAATGTTGAGATTTTACTTCTGTCTTCTTCCTCCTGTGCCTTCCCCAGCATCTGAGCTTTGTGGTGCAGATTTATCCCTTTGAGTTTTCACTGGAACGTGTCTAGTCCAGCATTTTAACAGTTAATGTTTGCCTAGAAACGTTGGAAAGGAGGATTTCTCACCAGAGGTGATTTCTGGCATGCAGAGTGTGTGGCTTCTGAGATTTATTATTTTTATGGGGTGGAGAAGTTTCTGCAGGCTATTTCTGTGAATGAGAGATCAAAGTCAGATGGATCTGACAACTTTCCTCTGAGAAGGACCACCCAATAGTTTGATAGTTCTTGTTGTTGTTGCTGTTTTTTAAACCACTTGGTGATTGATGTTCTCATGATCCACTGTCATTTTGTTTGGAGGAAAAGTGTATGAAGAGCCCCTGTTTCTGCTCTTGATTTTACCAGGGTGAAAATCAGTTGATTTTTACTGGGTGATTTTGTTGTTGCTATTATTATTGCAGTCAAATTCATAAAAATTTCCCATGTTCTTTTCCCTCCAACCATCCCGCAGCTTCTCTTTAGCTTCTACTTGTTTTTCCTTCATCTAAAGTGGACTTCAGTGAAACCTATTTGACTCCCTGTCTGGGTCTTTTCCTGGATTGGGTTCTGGCATCAACTTGGAGACCAGTTTCACCTTCTCTTGAGGTGAAGTTGGTCTCCTAAATTCTGCTGATGAATAGTTTTATCAGGGAAGTGGTGTGTTACTTTGGCCTTCAGTTCCTTACCAAGGGTAAGGCATTCAGGAGTCTAGATACATGAGGAACGAGGTGATCTAATTTAGGAATACCTGAATGAGGCAGGCAGGCAGAAGTGAAATCAGAGGCACCTTGTGAAAAACCAGATAGTTCAGCAAGCAAGATGAAGTTGGAGGCACACACAGTCAGTTAATCTAAGAATCAACTTTATCTCAGGGAAATTTCTGCGGATCTCACTTTTCACGTTGCTTTGTGCGAGGTCGCTCTTTTAAAAAGTCCATGTTTCACACAAAACTTTCTCTGTTAAAAGTATCTTCTAATGTTATTTTAAAAAAGGAAAATGAAAAATCATAATAATCTTGAATTTTGCTAGAAGATAGCATTATAGGTTAGTTAGATTTGGAAACTATTTACTCAGTAAACGAATCTGCCTGTTTTCCCTAGTGGGAGAATTGTGACACTTTGTCTTTCTTGCACATCAGAGAAAAGCCACAGAGAAGAGTAAGTCATGCTCATTCTATAATTCTGCCCACATATAAGTACTGTGAAGTTTTGTGTGTGCTTTTAATTATTTTTAAGGCTTATACAGTCATTCTACTTGGCTGCAGGAGGGGATTCCAGGACTCTTGGAAACACAAAAATCTAGGTTGCCCAAGTACCTTATATTAAGTTGCACAGTACAGTTGGCCTTCTGTATCCATGGTTCTACATTCACTGATTCAACCACTGGTTGATTGGTTTTGACCAGTGATTGGTTGAATTCCAGGATCCCGAGTTCACAGATGCAGTGAAGGCCCACTGTAGATGCAGTGTTTGTCTTAGGACTGCAGCCTGGAGGTGATAATCCTCTTATGTATACTTCTCAGTCTATTTACTCACTTATATTACTATACCTAAATACAGTTTTTCGCATAGAAGGCTCCATAAAGTGATGCTGTCTTATGGAGGATTAAGAAACAGAGATCCACCCATCTTTGTTGTGTTTATCCATGCATGATGCTGAGGTGGGCAAGAATGCCAGCAGCACTTGGCTTTCCTGGACAATCCTACCCTCTAGGATTGACCAGTAGCAGTTTTGTACATATCTTATCCTGAAATCCTTCACTTCATGAGTCACAACAAAGTGTTCATGTTACAGAGGTGGCTCCACGTGAATACATGTGTTTAATGATGAAAGTGGTTTTCTGTGAGAACTTAGTGAAAACTAGTATGTCAGTCGTCATTGAGTTACTAAAGGTTAAAGGGAAAAGGAGGATTAAAGGAAAGAATTCACCAAGTGTGACATAAATCAGTAAAGGGCATGAAGCATCAGCTGTTCCTATACAATTTGAAAAGGGTGAGGATGACTAATATGTGTTGGAAATGTTGGCACCAGACAATTAGAAACACTGCAGATTTTCTTCCTCTCTGTTTATAATGGACTTAAATCATGCTTGAAGATACTACTTGAGCCAGACCATATTTGTTTGCTGTATTTGATACAATTATTTGTTTTAAAACATTCTCTTTTTCCACGATGTAGGGAGGAAAGCTATTCATTTTCTTCTTTGTGAGGCTGTTTATTTGGTCTTAGCAATTTATAACTTTATCCTGTTGGCATTAGTTGTGTTTGCTGGCCACCCAGTACCTTTTGAACTTTCTTGGGTGTATCTGGATGTTTCCAACCTTGGAGAACCACTTCCCCAGGATGGAGCTCAGAAAACCAACTTCCTGTGCCCTAGAGCACTAGAGCATGACCTAGATTCCACCAGGAAATCTAAATTCCGAAGTGAGCAATTTGAGGACAGCTCCACCTGTAATGCATTTTTACTAGCCAGAGAGGTGGAGCAGCCCCCTGCTCTTGGGGGTGGCCACGTTTGCAGGCTTGGATTCTTGGTGCAGCAGAAGCACTGACGTTCTCCTTCAGCCTGTTTTGTGTTGTGTCATATGTTGTTCCGGGAAGCTCAGTACTGAGCCTCATTCTCGGTATCCTGTTAATAAACTCCCCTTTTCTGCGATCATTCAGAAATCAGCTGCTGTTACTTACAACTAAGAGCTTGAATAGTATCAATTCTCAATTAACACTATGAAGCATCTCATTAGGGTGCCAGACTAAACTTAGCATGCCTGTGTTTCAGTGACAGAGAAAGGCAGAAGACAGGGTCTAGGCTTAGAACTTGAAGAATGATACCATTTTTAGGACTAGACCTAGAACGATAGGCCTGTCAATGAGAAGTGATGCTTGGTTTCAAGGTAAAGGTTTAAGTTCACTCTGGGGAAAGACAACTCCAACATGAGGTGACAGATATCAAAGTCAGTAAAGTGAATGGAATACATTAGATTCATGCTTGATAGGCATGTTTAAATATGAGTAATTTTGTATTGGTTTTAGACGATTTTAGATTTCAATACCAAATTTTGATTCTGACTTTCCTTTGTCATATTCCCAAGATATTAAGTCTTAAAAAGTTTCAAAGAATTGGGTTCTTTGTCTACTATATACGGAAGTGACTAAGCCTAAATTATTTTTATCTTTAGGATTATGTCTTATCATCCACACTTCTTTTTAGTTGATTTTAAAATAATGATGCTAATTTTTTAATTTTTAGTGAACAGTATGCCCAAGAAAGCACTTACAATGAAAATACACTTCAAAAATTGTGGACCTGTGAATTTACCATTTGGATACTCCTAGTTTAGTAGATTTATCCCAATATTGTGAGTTTTACTTAAAATGAATAATAACTCTTAATTGGGGAATATGACAATCTGAAGGTAATGTTATTTTAATAATACAGACCAAATGCTAAGTGCCTCTCTTCCTTGAGATTAAGATATCTTAAAGTCCTTCTCATACCTATACAACTAAGGTTTCCTTCTTAAAATTTTCTTATTAAATATAATGATAATAATGAAAATAGCCTCCATTTATTTAGTGGTGATTGGATCCAGTCTCTGTGTTATATGTTTTACATAAATGATCTTTAAACAACACCCAGTAATACAAGTTGTTATTCCTGTCATATTGATATCAAGAATATAAGGCTCAGAGAGCTTAAGTGACTTGCTCATAGCTCTCCAGGTCTGTTTAAAGTTGATGTTTCAGAGTAATGTTGTGTTTGTTTTTGGCCACGCCATGCAGCAGACAGGATCCTCTCAGACCCTGGATGGAACCTGTGTCCCCTGCGGCAGGAGCGCGAGGGTCTTACCCACTGGACTGCTAGGGAGGTTCTCAAAGTAACTTTAAACAAAAGGAGACAAAGGTGCTTTTCTTGGGAATCTTTACTTGTTGCTTAACCCTGAACCTGATCTCAGAGTGTTAAGTATAGTGGCTCTGTGGCCCATCCGATTAGCTTTTCTGTTCCGAGAAGAGCTGTCCTTACTCTGTGGACCAGATCTGGGTCTTGATGTCAGAAGTTACTATCTTGTAACAGCCGGCAGTGACTACTGAGAATGACTTCATTTCACTCCCTGTTGAAGTAACTCCTCACGGATTTCAGCTTCACTTTGTCTAGTTTCCGTTCTTCACGTGTGGCTAAAACAGTAAAATGAGTTGAGAGTGCTGTGTGGAGAATGTAAACCCTCTGACTTGTTTCTCAACAACTGCAGACACCTCCCCTATTTTCTTATTCTAAGAAGGAAAAAGAAGTCAAACGTTTCCTCTTATCCTGGGAGTTGCCAGGCCTGATTTGCACTTACTTTAGAAGCCTTAATATATTATTTGTATGCTGTTAACTGTGAATGAAGTACCTCAGATAGATTTTCCAGAGCTGTAGTACTTAAAAGTATAGGCTATTTTGAATAAAATATAACAGGATATTTGAAACAAAGTTCAACCTGGTTTTGCGATAAGGGCATGCATTCTGAGCCAATGCAGAGAGAAGAATCACATCAAACTTTTGTCAATCCCCCTGTGCTATTTGGAGAACAAACTTTATATTTGAATAGATCATTACCCCGTCAACCTTCAAAGGGTCTGCTTCATGTTCCATAATGGATCACATACTCAAAATACAGACATAAAAGGAAGCACTGTAAATTTTTTTTGTGTGTTTTCAGCTATAACGAAATTGTGGTTTTGAAGTTTTTCTTTCTTGACCCTCTTCAGTATTCTTATTTCTGGGATGTCTGAGTAGGGGTGAAGGAAACACTTAAAAAAGCAATGATCTCACCTGAGAAATACTGGAGTCAGAGAGAGGAGACAGTATGGAAATGAAGATTTTCAGTCTTACATAATAATCTAGTAACATCTAGTCATGTGTGTGTGTATGTACTGTTTTGGGAAGGATGACAGGCAAACTGCTATAGTGAAAAAGTGGCAAGTTTAAACTGAGGATTCCTTCATTTCCCTGTGCATTGCATTCAATATTATTTTTTAATTGTTTGACTCAAACAGCTCCAAGCATTTCACCCAGAAAGATAGTCTGCAGTTTGCAAGATCTGACTGAAGACTGGGATGAGAACAGAGAAACGGGAGTTGAATTTTCTGGCTTGACTTTATTTACCCAATAACTATCCCT
Source organism: Antilocapra americana (assembly GCA_007570785.1). NCBI lineage: Eukaryota > Metazoa > Chordata > Mammalia > Artiodactyla > Antilocapridae > Antilocapra > Antilocapra americana. Next base: position 7,117,433 of record ML664180.1, on the reverse strand, counting down.
TTCGAAGCTTTTGTTCATTACAAAAATAGGTTATTTCAGTAAGTCGAAATAATACACAGAAATTTCCATCATTTATCAAATGGTTTGTAAGTTCAGCTGCATCTACATACATTTGAGCTGATATATTAAAAATAATGAATAGCATAACTTACATTTAAGGTATAGGTCTTAAGCATTAGGAACCAGAGTATTTATTAGGTGGGGTGGTATTTGACTCAAAAATGTTCTGTTATGCAAAGTAGTGCTTATAAAAATGATACTGTCATTTTTTAAAAGGTATTTAGAGGGGAAAAGCATGAACATATGAACTTAGGTATTTAAGGTGTTCAAAGTTCTAATAGAGAAAATTGGTTATTAGCACACTGACTTGTTAGATAGTTAACTCTCTAGCTTACATTATAAGTACTACATTAGTGATATTCTAAGATGAACTTACTATAGAATACAGTGTTGCAGGAGCAAAAGTCCACAGTACCTTGTTTAGTAAATTTTAGGGTACATTAAGTTTTACTTTGAAGTGAGGATGCATTTATATATCATTTTACACCTAAATAAAGATATATTTTACAAATGAGGAAATTTTGTAATTATTTGGAAACATTTTATGGTAGTTTATTCCCTTAGAACCACATTTTACAAAGTGTATTTTATTTTTTCCCAGCTTTATTGATACACAAGTGACATATAACAAAAACAGTGTATTTTATATTGTTGGTGTCTTACACTCCATTATATATAGTAATTATTTTTTAAGTATACATATCAGTAAATAAGAATTGTAAATACTAGAACCTCAACCATTTTGAGGTTCTAGTTAGTGTTAAGCCAATGATATGGGTTGGTAAGTACTGTGGCATCTTGAAGAATTCTTCCAATTAATTTTATCTTTTTTATGATAGGGATGGCCCAGCTGAAAATATGGAAAGGAGTTAATGTTAATTATCCAGACATCAATGAAAATTTTGACAAATTCCAGGATATCTTTTTCATAAGAATGTTAGGAAGATGAACTCAAACTATTAAAAGATATTTTACAATGCTCTATTTAGTCTGTGGATGGTTTCCTACAGATGATATCATTAAACTGGAACATTATTGCATTTTATTTAGTAAATAGAATGAAAAGCATACAGAAAGTATTGATGTAAGGTATCAGTATGGGAGAAACTAGTGGTGTTAACAGAATGGAAGACTCTGAATTAACTGTAGAAGATTTGGTCTAAAACATCAATAAGTGGATTAGTGCGTTGAACTTGTAGAATTGTTTCTGTTAAGAATTGAGGTTTAGCACTCACCCTGCTTGGGGTGCTGGGGGATTGGGGGTCTGGGCAGCTCATTTAGATTATGTCAAGGATTTATTGTTCTTGTAAGAGTTAATACTACTTTGGCATAAACTATTGATATGTAAGTATTGAGAAATAATTCTTCTGTTAGTCTCTGGGGAAATTCAGGGGAAATGGGTTAGAAAAAGAACCTCTGAGAAAAATTTTTAAAAATTGAAATGGTTTGATTTACACAGAAGAATCAAGCAATTGAGATATAAAAAGAGGTACCAGCTGTCCCCCATTTTTGTGAACAGAGTAAGAATAAATGAATATCAGTGAGAGTGGAAGCAGGATGATCATTGTATTAGTACCAGAAAGAAAAAGAGGAACCTATTCTTAGGAATTTTGAGTACAGTACATAATTGCACCTGGTAATAACTATTTACTCATTTCATAAATATTGAATGTCTTCCATAGGAAGGTCTAATGTTAGGTATTGATTCCTGTGTGAAGCCAAGAAACTAAGGACTAGATATACAGTACCCTTCCTAGTTCTCTTTCATGAAAGTGGTTAGCAGGCTAAGTGAGACTTCTTGAGAAATGGAAAAATGTGTGTGGTATCTATTCCATGAGGTGATATATACATACAGTCAAGAATAGAATGGTTCTATAGAGTTCGTCACTCTTTGATGTCAATTAAACTGACCTTCATATTGAAGTGTCTTTTGCATATTCCTTAAGAAATGTCAAGAGAAGCAAGAGAAGGTTAGTAATGCGGCTTATATTTTCTTTGTCATTATTTACAGTGTATTATGTACATAGTGTAATCTGTCAGCCAGCTTTAATTTCATAAGCTATTCATTGTGTTTAAACAGTGCCTTTCTTATATTAAATATTTATGGCAGTCTTTGAGAAGAATACATTAAAATGGCAGATGGGGGTTGTTTTAAACATTTCCTTGATTGAAGGCAAGGGACCCCCTTGTGAATTTATAGTTTGCTTTCAAAGAAAAGTTCACAACGTCTGATAATAACCCAAGGAAGCTAGAATCCCACCAGTTCCCAGCACTGTGGTTTCAAAATGCAATGGCTGCAAACAATCTTCATGCTTCAGCACCTTCCATTTTGAAATTGTTTGCAAGGGCAGTGAAGAATGATGAACAAAAACATCTAGTTGTATTGCCTATTAATAATTCAATAGGAGTACACCTATTTTGCATTAATATTACTTTTTCATTGATTTTTATCCACAGTAACAAAGATAAGTGGAAAATCAAATTTTTGACCTATGTTGGACAAGAAGATATGTCCTAAACTCTAGAATCTGCAACTTAAGGGATACTCTTGGGAGTCACATCCTTGGTTTCCTGAAGGAGGGATGTGCCTTTTTGCTTTGCTATTTTCTATTTGCCTTGGTAGCTATAAGCCTGAATGATGGTTATTTATTGGAAACCATCCAGTAACACTTAACCAGAAATAACACTTTTTTTTCCTTTTTTCCTTCTATAATGATGTCTTCTAGGTTAAACTTGGAAGAACTATTTATCTTTAATTACATTACTGTCTTTAGAAGTTATGATAAAATTTGTTCTCTTTAATAAGAGCTTTGCTGAGTATAAAAACAAATTCTGTTAATTTTTATGAAAATCTTAGAAGGTTTTAAGATTATTAGCTGTCTCATCTGACTGTTGATAATTGAGGTGCTGTCTTCTTAACCACTCTTACTCTCTGTTTCTAAGTGAACAGCCTGCATTGATGTAAAAGGGTAATGACTGTTTCTGAAAACAAGTTATTTTAGTTCATCCAACTACTTCATTAATGTTTGGTGAGAGCTTTGAAAGTTTCTAGTTGGAAAGAAATTATGACTCTTGAACTACTTAAGTCACTTCCCAGTCATTAGTGGCCATCCTCGTTTGATAAAGTGATTATTTACAACTAGCAGAAAGTATGGGTGTGTGTGGGTACCGTGGACAGTCTGGTAATTTCAGAGTTCTTTTAAATTTATATCTTTCAAATAGTTGCTTGATAGTTGTTTAGTGCAGATATTAGGCAGTTGATTTTCTAGTGGTAAAAATTGTGTATCTTAATTTTTTTAAATGGTTTATTATGTGTATGGTCTCTAGCATCACATTTTAAATATATAATTGAAAAATTCTTCCACACATATGCTTTCAGGCATCTTTGAATCCCCTGAAATAGCAAGCTAAATGTTGTATGTGGCTTATTTCTGGAAAGGGATCCATAACTTCTACCATGTCAAAGGCTATCTCTAACCCAGAAGATCTGAGCTAAGTAGCCTATTTTAATTTCCTTATTTTCCAGATGAAGATAGTAACAGCCAGTAAAGTCAAGTGACTTATTTAAAGGTAGACAGTATTGAAAGAGCTTCATTTAAAATCCTTTCTCCCACCATAGACTGTCCCTGAGGTTTTCCTATTTTAAAAGTTATATGTGCAAAACCTGGAATTGAAAAAAAATAATGGACCTTTTCCATACAAAAATCTATTCAACCCAAGATACGTATGAGCTAGAGACCTGGACTTATAATACATCTAAGATACTGTTTTCAGTTGCATCTCAGCTTGAAGTTATTATCTGCAGAAGACAGCCAGTATTGATTCTATTTTGTAAAAGGAAGTAATGCCTCCTCTCCTGCCTAATTTTAACCTTATACAGTGGAAATTTAGCTTCTCCTTCTTCTGACATTTACTGAATAAATCTTGCTAGTTCCCAGATAATAAGGAGAATTCTCAGTAGATCCTTAAAAGATCCTCTCTTAAAGGCCCCAGCTTAGTGAGATGGCCTTCCTGTGAGGATGGTGACAACATATGGTTTTAATACATGCAACCACTCATTTGTTGGGTTTCCTCTGGGGATACTCCTGGTCTTCTTGGGGAGAGGACACATAGAGACATTATCCCATTCTTTCTGGTATTAAAGGCTAACTTGAGGGCAAGGATACTAGTTACCAGTGCAGCACAGTATAGGAGAAGATGGAGGAGAGAGTCCCAAGGAGCAGAGATGGTCTCAATCCAGAGCCACAGTACGGAAAGTAAGACACAGTCAAGAAGACAGTGGGATGGGGATGTTCTGACAGGGGCAGCTACTCACAAGGAAGGAATGATAGCAGATTGGATGTTTTCTGTTTAATCTTAATCCTGTTTTTTAATAATCTTTCTGTATATTTTGATGTCAGCAACAGTGATTTTTTCTTTGTATTTGGCCTGTCTTTAACATTCATAATAATCAAAATAGGGTTTTTTGGGTTTGGTTTGTAGGAGGCAGGGCATGGGCTAGATTTACTATCTTTAATTTTTGCTGGCTCACACGAGCCCTTACTGAAAATCTACCCCTGTCCACCTCAGCAGTTGGTGGCACCTGTGTTCTCTCCATGGGCAGGTGGGCTGCTGATGGCCCCTTCTTGCACATCATTCAAGGACCAGCTCACATCAGTGTTTCCTATGCCATTTGAACCAGAAAATATACAAGGAAGAAAGGCTAGAGATTTAGTGCACTTTTATTTGGGAAAAAAAAAAAGATGTCAGCTCCTGGCTTATAATGTAAGTACTTGTTTAAATATTCTAAAACTGTATTTTCTTTTTCTTCTCTAATTTTAACTTGTCTTCATAAAGTTCATTTTCAAAAATGTTGATCAAGTTTGTTTGGATTTTCCAGATCAAAAGTGTCAGTAGTTTCTGGACTTCTTTCTTGACCAGAAAGTGCCAAGAAAAGCTGCATTAAAACAACAAATCTAATTTTAAAAGCACTTCATGTGTTAAAAAGTAGACTCAAACCAAACTAATGAAAGCTATTTAAGAGAAGTCAGTTGAAGTGGTTCTAAGCACTTATTTCATTGCTTTCTTAACTCCTTGACTGTTAACACTATAAACGTGAATTTGAGAAAAATTAACTTGTTTTTGAACTCTATAAAAAGTATTTTTTTTCTTTTAATTAACTTTATTGTTTTTAAAGCCCAGCATCAAGCTCTATTTCTGTGCTTGGGTAGTTCCCATTTGCAAATGGGGCCATTTCTGCATATAGGTCTGAACAGACTGTGCCACAATTATCCTTTTTATTGTAACTTGACTGTCAAATAAGTGGTTTTCTTCTCCAAATGGAAGTTCAGAGTAACTCAAATGCCTTTGTAAACATATTGTCATTTCCAGTTTCCAAAGGCAATGGCCCCTGATCCAGCAAACAAAAAAAAACCTGCATTGAGACCTGAAATGGACCCAGACCGCCTTGTTGTTACTTTGGTATTTCACATAATAGTCACGTTTCTGGTATTTGTTGTCTACTCTGTGGCAGCCAGAGTGGGAATTGCTTTGTATGGATTATATTGTTTATCTTTACATCTTCCCTGTGAGGTGTGGGTTTACTTATCTTCATGTCCCACCTGAGGAAACTTGTGCTCTGAGTTATGGAGCTGACTTTAGCCAAGGCTTTCTTGTTGTTTAGTTGTTAAGTTAATGTCCAACTCCTTTGTGACCCCGTTGACTGCAGCCCACCAGGCTCCTCCTTGTCCCTGGGATTCTCCAAGCATGAATACTGGAGTGGATTGCCATTTCCTTCTCCAGAGAATCTTCCCAACCCAGGGATCAAACCTGCGTCTCCTAGCCAGCTGGCAAATGGTGGAGCCTGAATTCTAAACCAGGCTGACTCCAAAGCTCCTGTAATGTGAGCATCTGTGCTGTACTGATAGCCAGGGATGTATGTATGTGTGTGTGTTTCTAGTGCTAATTCATCTCTGAAGCCTCTTCAATTTAGAGGACTCGGCTATACGCAGTAGGTGGCCTTGCTGGCTTAGGTCCTGTGCTGAGTTCTTTATTGGAAAATTTGCTGTCATTGAATTGTCACGTTCTGACATTGCTGTGCCCACTCTACAAACAATACAGAAGATTTTAATGTGGTCATTGTTGCTGACTAGTAAGAGGCCATCCTGGGGCATTAGAACCTGGTCTTCCTTACAAATGCGATGTCACTTGTGTGTGGAATCTTAAAAGAAAAAAAAAAAGGAACTTACTTACAAAATAGAAACAGACTCAGAGAACGGTTACCAGGAGAAAGACACGGGGAGGAAGGGGAGGTTGAGAGTTTGGGATTGATGTCTATAGTTAGTTAGTTAGTTAGTTCAGTCACTCAGTGGTGTCCGACTCTTCGCGACCCCATGAACCGCAGCACGCCAGGCCTCCTTGTCTATCACCAACTCCCGGAGTCCACCCAAACTCATGGCCATCGAGTTGGTGATGCCATCCAGCCATCTCATCCTCTGTTGTCCCCTTCTCCTCCTGCCCTCCATCTTTCCCAGCATCAGGGTCTTTTCCAATGAGTCAGCTCTTCCAGTTAGGTGGCCACAGTATTGGAGTTTCCGCTTCAACACCAGTCCTTCCAGTGAGCACCCAGGACTGATCTCCTTTAGGATGGACTTGTTGGATCTCCTTGCAGTCCAAAGGACTCTCAAGAGTCTTCTCTACCATCCGTTCAAAAGCATCAATTATTCCACACTCAGCTTTCTTTATAGTCCAGCTCTCACATCCATACATGACCACTGGAAAAACCATAGCCTTGACTAGACAGACCTTTATTGGCAAAGTAATGTCTCTGCTTTTTAACATGCTGTCTAGGTTGGTCATAATTTTTCTTCCAAGGATTAAGCATCTTTTAATTTCATGGTTGCAGTCACCATCTGCAGTGATTTTGGAGCCCAGAAAAATAAAGTCAGCCACTGTTTCCACTGTTTCCCCATCTATTTGCCGTGAAGTGATGGGACTGTATGCCATGATCTTAGTTTTCTGAATGTTGAGCTTTAAACCAACTTTTTCACTCTCTGCTTTCACTTTCATAAAGAGGCCCTTTAGTTCTTCTTCACTTTCTGCCATAAGGGTGGTGTCGTCTGCATATCTGAGGTTATTGATATTTCTCCCGGCAGTCTGGATTCCAGCTTGTGCTTCATCCAGCCCAGCGTTTCTCATGATGGACTCTGCATATGAGTTAGACAAGCACTGCTATAATTAGCATTTATAGTCAGCAAGGACCTATACTGTATAGCACAGGCAACTCTGCTCAATCATCTGTGATGACCTAAATTGGAAAAAAAAATTGAAAATGAATAGATAGGTATATATGTATAACTGAATCACTTCTGTCTATTCCTGAAACTAACACAGCATTGTTAATCAACTATGCTATAATATAAGTAAAAATTGAAAAAGAACATGTTCTTTCTCCAAACAAAACTATTTTTCTATTTTTGGGTATTCTATTTAGAAAATAGAAAAACTATTTTCTGTTTCGTACTATTGGACAAGTTACACAAAAGAATTAAAGTACAGATGCGGGGGGGCGTTTTGTTTTAGTGTGTGGTGGTTATTTGTCTCTGTGGGATCTAATCATCTTCAGAACACTTTTGAAAAAATTGTTTCCTAACTACAGAAATATTGGAAAATTTTGTTATTAAAAAAATGCATCCTTTCCACAGAGGTTAAATATTTGAATCACTTCCCTGCTTTCTGCCCCATTGCTTTTCTTCCTTTAGCAAATATGAATTAAGTAGTCATTACGTGCTATGGTCATTGTATGAAGAGCTGAGGGCATCTAAGTGAATAAAACGCACACTGTGACCTGTGTGAACTTCCAGGTGTGTTTTGAGCAACTACTGTATGCTGTTTACTTTGAGGTTTGCAAGTAAAGGAGTAAAACTCCCTGAGATCTTCAGGTGATTGATTTTACAGTATAGGTAATATGTTTACATATTTAATATGCATCTCAAAACACTGAGACCTTATTCTGTATTTTAGCTCCCACACCTAACCACAACATCTGACCATTGTCTTATCTCTGTCCATTCTGTGTTTCTTTTAACTGTAGTGGGAAACCTGTTCATCATGGTGACAGAACTATTTGCAAACTCTTGTTAAGAATCGAGAGCCTATAATCCTTTGGGGGATCAACAGTTGGGAAGTATAAAATCATAGTGTGTTAACTGTTTTCAGGGAGGGAATTTTAAAAGTCTTGAAAATATTTTTTTTTATGAATTTTGATCATTTATTCAATTGTTGTTGCTGCATACTCCCATGATGTCTAACCCCTGGTGTTTCCCTAGATGTGGTTATCAATATCAGCAGAATACATAGACTTAGATAGACATCACCCAGATGAACTTCAGTATAATTTTACCCACCCTGCTTGAATTTTTCAGATGCTTTGTAAGTGATTCTTAAGCACAGTAGCACTTGAAATCTCTTTTCTTGTTGATTTTGTACGTATTTAAGCAGAAGCAACTCTGGTTTGAGTAAAACATAAATTACAGAGGGATACTTAGTGACTTGTGAGCCCTAAAGAAAGCCTTACTAGATGCCTGTATGCCTTCTGGCCCAAAGATGTGCCTTCCTTAAACAAATGGTCATTTCTTCAAAGGTTCTAAGTAGGGTGAGGCCAGAATTCCGTAACACCAGATTCCAGAGCTTTGAAAACTCCCACTTCTCAAAGAATCTAATTTCCTAACCAACACCAAAAATATTCCCTTACAAAAAAATGGAGAGAGATTTTTTTTTTTTTTTGCTACTTAATTCCAAAGAGACCTCTTTTTCTGATGGATTCGTGTAATCCTCACAGACCCCTCCTGGGAAACAGTGTTAACTTTTTTTGTTATATCCTTGCTACGGATCAGACTGTCTAGTAGATATTTTTTGTTATTGAATTGAACAGTTGGGTGAGATGGTTATTATTTATCTTTACATCCTAGTTAAATAACTAGCCCAAAGATACCACGTTAATCAGCAAAGGTTTTAGGAATGAAACTGTGGTTGGCTGAATTGCACAACCCTCTTTCTAAGGCGAGAGCAATGGAAGACAGCGCTTCCCATTCTGAGCCCCACACACAGAAATTCCTGTCTGATGAAGCCAACACCTTTCCAAGCTTCTCAGCAGACTAGCACTGAGTGAAAGGACTTTCTTCATCCCCTGAAAGAGGAATCACCCTAATTCTGAATTTAGGTGGCCTTACTCCTGAGACTGTAGTGTACGTTGTGCCCTCTGCCTCAGGAAAGTAAGGTAATTGTTTTGGTTTTGGTGGTCTTTCCTTTTGGCTCTTACAAGTTTAGAATGAACAGAAGTCATGTTTTAGTAAACAGTATTATACAGCCAATAGGTGACACGGTCCATGTGAAAGTTGGATGCGAGTTGACTCTAAGACAGTGAAGAGACGTTTCTGAACTAAAACTGGAGACTCAAAATTAAGAATGTCTCTGCAACTGTAACGTTAGCGCATTTGACTGAATATTATAATGTATTCGCTGTAAAGTCTAGAAGCCTTATAAATATATGACTGGCAGTTGCCTTAGGCAGAAATCTTTTACTGATGCAATGAGATAAAAGTAATTAAGCTACATGTAGACTGATGGGTAATTAAATCCATGTGAAGCATTTTGTAACTAATTGCTATGTTCTAATCACAGATTGCTTTCTATTTGTCAAGGTAAGTGTATATAATTACACAGTCCTTATTTTCTTTAATCTGAAATCATCCCAGTTGGATGAATATTTTTAAGCACTGAATCTTAGACTACATTCGGTACATTTCTTGCATAAAGATAATTTGCATATTTTGTCATTTGAAGGCCTTTTATAATAAAATAGCTGTTAGCTTCACTGACGGCAGTTCTGTGGTCAATAAAGATTTCTGCAATCTAGGTTCACTGTTCATTTTTATTTCTTTTAATAGTAAAGCTGGCTTGTTATTTGCTGAAACTGGTAATGTTCAAAGCATCATGCGCACTGTGGTGCTGATCACAATCATTAGAAGAGACCAAGGGTCAGTATGTGGTGTGAAAGAATTTTAGTCAAAAAGGTGGCTAGAGGATGTGAAATGAAAAATCTCAGAAGGATGGAATTTAACTGAAAGAATGATTTCTCATGAATATCTGATTTACATAAGATGGAGTCATATTTCTTGTATGTTGTTGTTTGGTCGTTAAGTTCTGTCTGATCCTTTGCGACCCCATGGACTGTAGCCCACTCGGCTTCTCTGTCCATGGGATTCTCCAGGCAATTATACTGGTGTGGGTTGGCATTTCCTCCTCCGTGGGATCCTCCTGATCCAGGGATAGAACCCAAGTCTCCTACATTGCAGGCAGATTCTTTACCTGCTGCACCATCATCGAGGAAAGCCCCTTTTTATTGCTAATGACTATAAATAGCCTTGTAATTTATAAAATACTCTTTACCTTTGGTCTCCTCTGGTAATTATTATGCAAGTCATGGTTTCAAGATGAATTGTAATATATTTGATAAAATGCTAGATACTTTACCCCCTTGTCTTTCCCACTGTTTTTCCTCCAGTTGTTCAAGTTGCCCTGGGTAGATGTGGAATTGGACTCCTGCTGCTGCACACCAGACCTCCCCTGCCCTCTCTATGGAAGAGAGTCTGCAGCTTCCTAGTGATGGGATCTGCTCCTTATCAGTCATAAGTGTTATGTTGATTCCTTTACACCAGTTTCTTGTCCTCTAGATTCTCCTTTGTATTAGTGCTTATATAATAATAAATATAGATGTAACATATTTTATCTTTGTTTTGTACTGTGCTGTGCTTAGTTGCTTCAGTTCAATTCAGTCACTCAGTTGCGTCCAACTCTTTGCAATCTCATGAGCTGCAGCACGCCAGGCCTCCCTGTCCATCACCAACTCTCAGAGTCCACCTAAACCCATGTCCATCAAGTCAGTGATGCCATCCAGCCATCTCATCCTCTCTCGTCCCCTTCTCCTCCTGCCCCCAGTCCTTCCCAGCATCAGGGTCTTTTCCAATGAGTCAGCTCTTCGCATCAGGTGGCAAAAGTATTGGAGTTTCAGCTTCAACATCAATCCTTTCCAATGAACACACAGGACTGATCTCCTCTAGGATAGACTGGTTGGATCTCCTTGCAGTCCAAGGCACTCTCAGGAATCTTCTCCAACACCACAGTTCAAAAGCATCAATTCTTAGGCGCTCAGCTTTCTTCACCGTCCAACTCTCACATCCATACATGACTACTGGAAAAACCATAGCCTTGACTAGATGGACCTTTGTGGGCAAAGTAATGTCTCTGCATTTCAATATGCTATACAGGTTGGCCGTAACTTTCCTTCCAAGGAATAAGTGTCTTTTGATTTCATGGCTGCAATCACCATCTACAGTGATTTTGGAGCCCCCAAAAATAAAGTCTGACACTTTTCCCACTGTTTCCCCATCTATTTGCCATGAAGTGATGGGACCAGATTCCATGATCTTACTTTTCTTAATGTTGCGCCTTAAGCCAACTTTTTCACTCTCATCTTTCACTTTCATCAAGAGGCTTTTTAAGTTCTTCTTCACTTTCTGCCTTATAAGGGTGGTGTCATCTGCATATCTGAGGTTATTGATATTTCTCCTGGCAATCTTGATTCCAGCTTGTGCTTCTTACAGCCCATCGTTTCTCATGATGTACTCTGCATATAAGTTAAATTAGCAGGGTGACAATATACATCCTTGACGTACTCCTTTTCCTATTTGTTCCCTGTCCAGTTTTAACTGTTGCTTCCTGACCTGCATACAGGTTTCTAAAGAAGCAGATCAGGTGATCTGGTATTCCCATCTCTTTAAGAATTTTCCACAGTTCATTGTGATCCACACATTCAAAGGCTTTGACATAGTTAATAAAGCAGAAATAGATATTTTTCTGGAACTCTTGCTTTTTTGATGATCCAGCTGATATTGGCAATTTGGTCTCTGGTTCCTCTGCCTTTTTTAAAACCAGCTTGAACATCTGGAAGTTCATGGTTCACATATTGCTGAAGCCTGGCTTGGAGAATTTTGAGCATCACTTTACTAGCATGTGAGAGGAAATAAATGGAAAGAAATAGAGGGAAACAACAGAATGGGAAAGACTAGAGATCTCGTCAAGAAAATTAGAGATACCAAGGGAACATTTCATGCAAAGATGGGCTCGATAAAGGACAGAAATGGTATGGGCCTAACAGAAGCACAAGATATTAAGAAGAGGTGGCAGGAAGACACAGAAGAACTATACAAAAAAGATTTTCATGAGCCAGATAATCACGATGGTTTGATCACTCACCTAGAGCCAGACATCCTGGAATGTGAAGTCAAGTGGGCCTTAGAGAGCATCATTACGAACAAAGCTAGTGGAGGTGATGAAATTCCAGTTGAGCTATTTCTAATCCTGATAGATGATGCTGTGAAAGTGCTGCACTCAATATGTCAGCTTTTGGAAAACTCACTAATGGCCACAGGACTGGAAAAGGTCAGTTTTCATTCCAATCCCAAAGAAAGGCAATACTAAAGAATGCTTGAACTACCAAACTGCAGCTTAGTTGCTTAGTCATGTACTACTCTTTGTGAATTCATGGACTGTAGCCCGCCAGGCTCCCCTGCCCATGGGATTCTTCAGTAAAGAATACCAGAATGGGTTGCCAGGTCCCCTTCCAGGGGATCTTCCCAACCCAGGGATTGAACCCACGAATATCTCAGTTTAATACTTCAGAAACATGGAATATTTTTTCCACTGCATGTTGACATTATCATTTTCACATCTCCCCAGCCTACTCCTTGTGATTATTTAGAAGATAGATAATATCTTAAAAATATGTAACTTAAAAATATTCTGAACACTTCCTTTTAATTCTCTTTTGTAAACGTGTCATCCATTTTGTTTATAAGTGCCTTAAGCAACTTACAAAGGTCACATAGGACTCAATGGTGACTTCTTAATAAGTACTACTTTGTGATGTTAATGGCAGTAGTAAGACCTGTTTCAAAACCAAGTCTTTCACTTTTAATAGAAAATAAATATATAACATTTTTCTTCTTTATGTAACATGTGAAGCTTTTTATTTGAAGACAAATTCTTCAAATTCGGTTCATTTGATACTATTTTTTTTCAAACTAAGGTGATAATTTTTAGAAGCATCCTGACATTAGCTACTTTAAATCAGGAAGTCATCCTCTTTGCTAAGGGAAATGGGTTCTTGATTTGCGTTGTTTTTATGGGAGAATGATGTTTAAACCCAAGGTCACTGATTGTGCTGACTGCTTTTGGGTTATCATCTTCTGGCTTGATCTTTGACATTTGTGTGGAGTTCTATGGAACTGAATAAAGTGCACTTCTGTATAAGGTGATGATTTTCAAATGATTCTCTAGTGGAACTCTTTTTCCTATTAGAATAATGCTGTTTTCTTCATTTCAAAAGGAAAATATGAACTTAATTCAAAGAAATATCTCAACTGTATTTTTCAGAGAACTTTTTCTCATTGTTTTGATGTCTAGCCTTTACTTGACTGGATGTATGAAAGATGACAAATTAATGCCTAAATAGAAAACATGTATTAACTGAAGCTCAATTAATTTATTATGATTATTTTATTGTCTTTGATTTTTTTTTCTGTTAAATACATATGTTCAGTATATTTTAAGTATTTTTTGATTGTGCAGTTTTCTACTATACTGAGAAAAACATTTATTTTTCATTTTAAAATTTTTAATTTGAGGATAATTACTTTACAGTATTGTGTTGGTTTCTGCCATACAGCATCTCAAATCAGTCATAACTATATACATAAATGTATATATATATCCCTCCTTCTAGAAGCTTCCTCCCAGCCCCGCCCATATTTATATTTTGTATTGTGCTTGAAATACTATGACTTTCTTCTGTCCTTGCCCCTTAAACCTGCATTTCTAGGCTCCTAAATTAGTCCTCCGTGCTCTCACCCCCTAGTCGTCTTCTCCTTCTCTAGCCCTTTGTGTGTTCCTTTCTTTCTGTCCTTTTATTAACTGAGTAACTAAATCAACAAATATACATCGGATGCTCATGAAGTCTCAGGCAATGGTCTATTACAGCAGATACATTAGTGAAGAAAACTGATGAAAATCTCAGTCTTACTGTAGTTTTCATCGTAGTTGATGGTGGGAAGAGCAAAAATACACTATAAACATAATTAGAAGTAAGCTGTTGTGTGTTAGACATTTTTCTCCATGTTTCCTTTTGCTGACTCCTACCTCCTGTCCTATTCAGTGAGTTAGCAGGGATTCTTTTGGAGATCTTAAGAATAACTAGAGAGTGAAAGAGACCCTCTCTAGGACCTCAGCTTAATCCTTAGCCAGTTGAAGTCACATGAAATAACACAAAGAACTCGGAAATTTCAGAATACAGAATAAATCCCCACCACCACACACACAAAGGGTTTTTTATATTTTAAAGAATATTTAAGTAAACCTCTTTGAAATATTGAGATTGGGTTTCCTGGAAGAGATTTTGCAGACTTAATAGAGGTAAAATAAAGCATTTAAAAAACATAACCAACTTACTTATTTAAAAAAAAAGAAATTAACAAAATGACTTTGCTGCAGATGGCTGAGTTTGGGCCAGTGCAGTTACCACAAGTACTCTAATTTCTTTTTAAATCATTTCTGCATAGTTAGAAAATATCACCATAATGTATTGACTGGAGGAATGGAGGAGAAGGTAGAGAGTTCCTTGTAATGGTTTTATGCAGGGGAATTGAGGGAAGGCAAACTTATTATTAAGTTAACATGAATGTTTGAAATTTCAAACACAAATGAATGGGTGATATTTCATTTTTCACAAAGAAGAAAAGTTGTGTATGTCAGCCTTGAAAATTAGGAGCTTTTTAAAGGATTTCTACTCAACTGATATGTTGGTTAATAATAAGTGAGCCACTTATCTCACTCATTTTCTGTGTTTCCTCATTTTTAAATTATGAGATAAATAATGGCTTACAATTAGAGGCAATTGGTAGATCTTTGTATCAAAGTTTTGGAATGCTGTTTGTAGTAATACAAAGTATCAAATTAAGTATTCAAGGAATTTTTAAGTATAGTTTTAAATAGAATAATAATCTTGCTTTTTTTTATATAGTAAACTATATGAAATGTGCATGTCAAAGATGACTTAAACATAATACACAAAATGGTTGTAGTAGAATTGGGAGTTTGCTAATGGCATTTTTATTAACTTTAATATTTTGTGAGATTTTAATACAGTATAGCAACACAATCAAATAAAATACAGATGTAAGTAAATGAAGTATAAAATGTATAGGGGATAACATCTTATATCTATTATTATCTAACTGAAACTTTTCAGTTTCTCTTGATTATTTAGAAGAAAGTACTTTTTATTAATGAATGAAACTTCGTGTTCTTTTAGTTCTGCATTGTAGACAATTTTATAGTCTACATAACAGTGCTGTCCAATACAAATACAATGTGAACCAAGTATGTGATTTAAAAGTTTCTAGTAGTCACATTAAGAAAAGTAAAAGAAAAAGCTACAGGTTAAATTTTATCAAGTGTTTTAATTAACCCAATGTATCTGACATATAGTAATTTCAACTTATAATCAACATAAAAGTTCTTAATGAGATACTTACAGTCTTATACTAAGTCTTCAGAATCTATGTACTTACTGCACATCTCGATTTGAACTAATCACATTTTAAATATTCAGTGGCCAAATGTGGCTGGTAGCTGTCATGTTGAGTGGTGCAGGCTCATACTCTGGATGCATCTCATGTGTTAGCTATACCATGTTTTGATTTTCTTCAATCAATTCTTATTTCTAATGCTACTAATGCTTTCTTTCTTTTGAGTTTTAGTTAGTACTTTTCAAATATCCTTTTCCAGAGGATCTTCCTGATCTCGGGATCGAGTTCACATCTCTTGTGTCTCCTGCATTTACAGGCGGGTTGTTTACCATTAGCTCCACCTGTAATGTCTGACTCTTGGCTACCCCATGGACTGTAGCCTGTCAGGCTCCTCTGTCCATGGGTAATCTCCAGGCAAGAATACTGGGTGGGGTTGCCTTACCCTCTTCCAGGAGATCGTCCCAACCCAGGGATGGAACCCAGGACTTACAGTTAATCCTTCATGTGTAGAAATGGAAGTCCTCACAATATTTCTTTTTAATTAAAATTATTTGCTGTCATTAACAT
Organism: Antilocapra americana; assembly: GCA_007570785.1. NCBI lineage: Eukaryota > Metazoa > Chordata > Mammalia > Artiodactyla > Antilocapridae > Antilocapra > Antilocapra americana. The sequence goes on along the minus strand of ML664180.1, from coordinate 7,101,183 downwards.
GGCCAGAGTCCGCGTTTCATCCTGGATATTATGGGTTCCTCTACAGAAACAGATGGTTGGTGAATCTAATTTTGAGTAGCGTAGACTGGTCAGGCTACAGAGCTGGGCTTTGGCGTATATGTTATTCTGTTATAATATGTATTAAAACTTTTATCAATATAGTGTGCAAATGTTTATAGTGCTTTGTTCTTAAAAATTTTGAATTGAAGAGTTAGTTGATTATGAAAATCAGACCTTCCTATTCTGATTCATCTTCTTCTCCAGGCCCAGCAACCAACTTCTCTGTACAACTTCCAAACGTTTCAACATGTTTTTGTCCTAAAATTGTACTGTAACATTTCATTATATAGAAATAGCACTCACCTCTCCACCCCCCCAACATTTTTTTAGTTTTCCTCAGCAGAAAGCATAAATATCTTTTGATCTCTGAGATATCATAGCTGGAAAGGGCGCAAGTAATGCTTCCTGACTGTTTTAACTAGCCTGTTTTTTTGTCAGTTGCCAGTTATAGTAAAAAAGAGTAAAACTGACCTCAGTTATTCTGTTTATCATAATAGTTACTTGGTGTGTGGGTAATAGATTTTTTAGCACAAGCCTCTTTGTCCTTTCTTTTTCCCTGCCACACAAGAGAGGATTCCATTTTACTTATTGTAAGCTGTCCTTCCTGAAGTCATTGTAGTGGTTGAACATCTTTGAAGACCCTCCAAGTTTGTGGCAATTGTTGGTTTGTTGGATGTCAGCCTAAGTGATGCTCAGTGATGGAATAGTAGCATTATGCCCAGTAGTAGTGCTTAAGTTCTGTTAGATGGGAAGAAGAAAACGGAGCAGATATATAAGGATGATATCACTTTCTTTTTCTCTTACTGCTCCCAACTAGAAAGCATAAATGTGTTTCTAGTCTTGGGTTCTTTGCTTGTTTCTATTTAAATACATGAGTCTTGTTTCATGCATTTTGGTCAGTTATAATGAATTCCATTCTTCAAAAAAACAGTGAAAGAAAGCAATTTACAAAAGACTGGACAGTGACATTTTCTGTTACTTCTTGTGCTGGCTCTTCTTATATGCCAAATCTAGTGATTTGAGGATTCCAAAACTATTTTTGAATGTTTGTGAGCATAGGTTTGAGAGTATCTTAAAACATGGAGTTACTGAGAGCTTTCACTAGCAATTATAATGTTCAGCTTGCATATCCATCACACACAATAGTTAATAGATTATGGATGTGTAGTGTTTGCTCTCTTAGCTCTGCCCAGTGAGGCTGAGCCTCTTGGAGCAGCTGCTGTCACTGGTGGCTCCCGTTCTACAACTATTTTTTTTCCCAGCACACATCCCTTACCCGTTGTGCCCCAACCACGCTGACAGCTCGTGCTCTCTTGGGAATTGTACAAGTGCTTGTGCTAGGTCTTTGCACGTACAGTGCTTTTGCTGCAAGCGCTGTTCCTTCAGATCGCTGGTCTACCGGGCTTGCTGCTTGGTTCATTCAGATCTCATGTCATCCTGAGTTGTCCTCACTACTCCCTGCCGACAATGACAGCATCCTTTCCCCACTGCTGTATCACTCGTTCCTTTTATGCCTGCTTTCAGACATTTTATTAGGAGTTATTTTTACTTGACAACATATTCTTTATCTCACTTTAGTGTCTCTCACTGGAATATATTTCTCGATGACAGAGACCTCATCTCTAGATCTGAAACAGTGTCTGGCACATAATAATACTGAACAGATGCTTGTTAGAAGAATGATTAGTGAAAAAATGATTGAATGAATGAATGATGTTGTGTTTGTATTAAAATACCTGCTCGATACACCTTCAGATTGAACATAAGAAAGTACTAGAAAACTGTTTGCTGTTTAAATACTTGAAATATTAATAAGCTTTATATTTAAAGTCAATGTTCCCTGATTATAACTACAGAATTTCTGATCCTATTTGACTGTATGTTTGGTGGAGTTCACTTATGAGAAAGACGTTTAGGATCAGAAAATGTTAGTCATAAAAACATTCTGTTTATAAATGTTTTGTAATAATTATATGTAATAATTACATAAAATTTTTCTGTAATAATTTAAGTTCTGTTTATTCCTCATTCTGTAATTGAGTTCAGTGGCCAAAATAACACCAAATCTTTTTTGCTTCTTTAGTTTCCTTTACCCTCAAAACTCTTCTGTAGCTCTTCTAGTTTGTCTTGGAATCTAGATAATTTTCTGTCCATCACTGTGATCAGCTCATATTCTCTGAGACTAGGTCCTGCATTACAAGTGTCTGTTCTTTCCTCCTCCTACTTGCTTTTTTGTCTATACTGTTTGGACTGCTGGGAATGGAGCCTGCTGTAATTTAAAAAAGAAACAAAAACAAAATAACATCTCTTCCTGCATCCTAGTTAAATACCAGAGGGTCCTTTCATAGACATGGCTGTCTATATTCTCTCTAGGGGTATTTAAAAAGCCCCATGTATGGAGCATAACACACTGGTATTAAGAGGATAAACTTAATCTGCCTCATTGAGGCTTATTGCAGATTTTTGGAGACTGGGGAGTCAGATCCCTTATTTTTAGAAAGTGTGTCACCCTTTTGTGGTGTTCAGTTTGGTTTTAGCTTTCTATTATTTCTAAATTCTTATGAAAGTGCAGAAATAAACAATTTTTGTATGATTATGACCTTTCAAAAGGAATTAAGTAGGTTGTTTTTATTTAGCAGCAACATTGTCAGTTTATTCCAACAATTTTTTTTTTTTTCTGTGCATGACTGCAGTCAGATGTCAATGTACTCTGGAAATACTGTGTCTTTGTTAACTCTTATTGTTAAAGCACTTAAAAAGATCATCTTAAAGTTTAACAAATTTATGGATAATGGATCCATCTGAATTTACATGTACATGGGAAGTTTTACCTCTTAAGTAAAAAGATGGTTTGTATTCACTTGCCATGGTATCCTATAATCACTATCCGTTAATAAGGAGCTCTAAGTAAGGATTGCTTAGAAGTTAAGAAACTATGCAACAAACGTGCATTGTTCAAGTTGCATTTTCATAGTGTCCAAATAAAACTGATTTTGATATTTTCTCATTGCCGAGTGCAGAACCTGGTAAATTACTGTGTACACTCTGCATGTATCCATGTGCATACTGTATGTTTATATATACCTATGTGGGGACAAGGAAGAGGTACTTTCAAATGTTAGCTGAATTCAACTTAATTAGTTATTTTTACTAACACAATCTTATTAATTAAATTGATTGGAACCAAAGTTTACTGAGGGCTTCCTGTGTGCTAAGGCACCATAATAGGTCCTCGGCCTAAGTGTATTAGGAAGATTTTGCATCTCTGCCTAGAAGATTCTTCCATCCTCTTAGGAGAGACAAGCAGTTAAACCAGTAATTATAATGCATTGTGGTATGGAATTTTGTACAAGATGCTGGGAAGCACAGGAGAGGAGCATCTCAGTTAGCCTGCTTGGTCAGCAGTTTCCTGGAAGAAGCGTTCATTATGCAAGAAGAGTGAGGTGTGTTTTAGACAGAACAGTGTGTGCCAAAGCATTGAGTTCTGACCACAGTGTTCTCCAGTGTTCCCCTTGCCTAGAGTAGTGGTTGTATTGTGAGAATGTGAGGCAGAATGTTCTTGATCTTAGAAGCTATATGCTGACATATTTAGAGGTAAAGTACCCTAATGTCTGCAGCTAATTCTCAGACAGTTCAGGGAAAAAAAAAAAAAGGAAATTGTATTTGTGGATGTGGAGAGTGTTCTCAAATGTGACAAGATGTCATTCCTGAGTCTGGGTGAAAGGGGTATGTGGATTTGTTGTACTTCTCTTGAAAATTTTCTTGAAATTCAACACTGTTCAAAATAAAAATGGGGCAAAAACCTTCAGGCCACTAATAAACTTTTTTTTAAAGTTTACAAAAATAGTATAAACATAATTGAAGAATTAGCTCATCAATAACTATCTTCTTTGGTGGCCTTTTTGGGTATTTGTCCATGGTAAATCATTGTCCTATAAAAGATAGCCTTGATTGGATATGCTGTGATGCTATCTTTAATAAAAGTGTTACTTAAGCCCTTTTTATCTCAATGGAAACATAAGATGGCTGAGTGTCTAATAGTAGGATTAGAAAGGACCAAAGGAATTATATTGTAAAATCACTCTTAAATGAAATAGCTAAATAGGTGGAAGGCTACCTGTGTATATTATTACTTAGAAATGTTGCCATTGAAGAAATTTTCATGACCTTTCATTTGATTAAACAGAGGGTCATATTCAATTCTGAATTTTCTTTAAGATAATTTTTTAAGAAGAAAGAGCCCATAAAAGTCTAGTTCATATACACTGTGACCCTTAAAAGAGAGAATGGGGAATTAAGAGCAGAGAATGTAAAGCAGACTCTTCTGTCCATGGGATTTTTCAGGTAGGAGTGGTAGAGTGGGTTGTCTTCAGGGGATCTTTCCGATCCAGGGATCAAACCTATGTCAAGTAAGTTCGTTTGTGTCTTACTTTAGATTCCACATATAAGTGATATCGTATGATATTTGTCTTTCTCTGTCTGACTTCACTTAGTATGATAATCTCTAGGTCCATACATGTTACTGCAGATGGCATTTCATTCTTTTTTGTGATTAATATTCCATTGTATATGTGTACCCTGTCTTTATCCATCCACCTGCCAATGAACACATGAAGGTTGCTTCCATGTCTTGGCTGTGGTAAATAGTGCTGCGGTGAACATAAGGGTGCATGAATCTTTCAAATCATAATTTTTTCTGGATACCTATGCCCAGAAGTGAAATTGCTGGGTCACATGGCAACTTTGTTTTTCGTTTTTGGAGGCCCCTCCTTATTGTTTTCCATAGTTGCTGTACCAGTCTGTATCCCTACCAGCAGTGTAGGAGGATTCTCTTTTCTTCACATGAGATGGGTTTTTTTATATTATGTTTAGTTGATGTTGATTTTCTTACCATATAGTGGTAAGAAAATATCACAATTTACAGTTTTTATATTGGTATAGTCTCTATTTTTAGAGACTACTCATATGGAATAACTGAAGCAACTCATGATGGTGGAAATTTTTCCCAGTGATAAAGCATGAGCTACCAGAGAAATATCACTTCTCTGATCAGATGAAATCAATCATCCACCTGTATTTTAATTTGTTACAATGAGGCTCATACACAGGAAAATTTATAGTGAGTCATAGTCTTTTGGAATTGAGTTTTGGCAAAGTTTGGTTTTTTAGAAAGGATTGTCTTTATTTTGAGACTGTTTTACTGAGAATATTATCTTTCTTTTACTATTAACCTTTTATGTCTTCTACTTTTTCCATCCTCTGTCATCTCAAATTACTGTGGAGCAGAGATCAAAATCCAGCTGTTGATGTTTCTCTGTCGTCAGGAGAAAGAACATTTCACCTATAAGCTGATCTGTAATTACTTGGGTAAAATGATAATAAATTCCAATAACTAAACTTTTTAAAGAATTTTTCCTTTATAAGATGCATTTCATTTCTTCCTGGTATCTGCTTTTTTTAAAACCAAAATTAACACAACCAAAGGATGATAGATAATCTTATGAACCTAGTGTTCACTAGGAAAGTCAGATAGACAGTAAGGAAAAAAGTCATTTCCTAAAAATGACGAACAAAAGTCATTTTTAGGAAAAAAGTAAGATACCTCACAAGGATGCTTAAAAAAGACTCATTCCTGTCTCCTGAGTTTCTACCCACCACTTTCTTTTTATGCATGTGTTTATTATAAATATGGAAGGATTTAATGGTGATTCACTTCTCTTATCTCAGTTCCTCCTGTCTCTGACTCTGTTTAATTTCCATGTGTTTGTTTTTCTGACATGTATCGGTATTAGTTAAAATCTGTGTTGCATCGTAGACTGGCTCTGTGTCACTGGGGTTACCTCATATGCACTTCAGGCCCCTCAGATTGCCCTTGATTTCCGTTCCTCAGGCTGTGTCTCCAGCATCCACCCCCGTCCACCATCACCACTGATAGGGATGTATGTGAAGTTCCCAGGGCATCTGTCAGTGTCCCCTCACCAACGCCTGAGTAATAGCCAGTCTCGGATCACAGACGTATAATGATGAATCCATATCTGTCATGAGCTGGAAGAGCTGCAGGGCACATAGTAGGTAAGGGCCTAATAAGTGTTTGATGGACGAATAAAGAAATGAATGTGCAAAGGAATAGAACTCATAACTGAAGTCCTTGAGGAATGAAGCTGTTTAGGCAAGCACTTCTGTCCCTAAGTATAGCCAATTAAGTGTGCAGCTTGAAGCATGCATGCGTCCCAATATCCATTAGTGATTGCATACTGCAGCCTTGGGTTTCCCTGGTGAATTCATATGCAAGCTGACCTGGCAGGAACCGCTTGCATTATGAATAATCACACGGCTTCCCAGAGGGCAGGGTTTCAGTGGAGGGGATTCCGCACCACAGAGCTTCACCTTTGCTGTGAAATGGCTTTCTGTGTCCTAACGGTGGGAGAGATCCACTCTCATTAGAATGAATGCTTGAAAGGTCATCTTCCAAAACCTGAACTTTCTGACATAAAGAGCAAAATCATCTTTGACAAAGTTGGGAATTGAATGTGCAAGGCACAGTTCTCCTCAAGTCCAAGGACTTCACATTTTACGTATGTTTCCTCATTTCATTGTGTTTTACACCGGGTTGCTATTATATCAAGCATTTTAGCAGCCTTGATCTTGGAGGCATGGAGACCATTATTCCTGTTGTCGCTGACTTAGTGCTACAGCTGCTTCCTCTTTCTGTGATTTAATTTGAAGCTTCAGCCCACCAGGGGGCTGTTGGTCCCCACCTATGCAGACTGAAGAGCTGGCTGCTGTTTTCCGCATGGCTATTATTTCCATCCTATTCATAGCGATTTTTCCCCTCCTATATTCATCTAGCAAACAGTAAGGTCCTGTTCCAGGAACTTGCTCTCTCTACATAAGGCATAACATGGAACCATTTGGATGGAAAAATTATAAATTAAAATTATTCTGTTCATTTTAAAATATTCATATTGTGTTGCTCAAATGCCAGTAACTGGAAAATCATGGATAATGTCCTGTTTTTATAACCTCTTTCAGAGTGTTTTAAAATCCGTTTATGTTGTTACTTAGCCATCTCTTTTCCTGGAGTGGATTTTGTGATAAGATTAAAAAAAAATGGTTGTATGAGTCCAGTGTCTGATGGCATATGTCATGTTAAAATACAGATGATACCACTAATTGCAACTAGTTTTTTCAAGAGAAAAACACTCTGTGTACAGAGGATATTTATAAAATTATAGAGCGACAAAGATAGCCTGTGGATGTGCCAGATTATTTACTTTGAGGATAAAACTTTTTATTAAATGATTAAAACTGAGCAAATGTTTATTAATTTCTGAAACAACATATTTAAATTAAGAAAAGACATATATTCATAACATTACAGATTTTCAAATATGAGGTGTTAGAAATGTTAAAAAATATCTCTAACTTTTAAAATGGAACTTTTTTTTTAATGTCTTCTTTAATTTGGGGAAACTAAATTTTATTTCTATCCTTGTGTTTTCCATGTTGTCTGGGTGTGGGTGAGGATGTGCTTGTCTGAGAAAGAGAATCAAATGGGGAAGAGTTAATATGTTTTTATGCCGGTTGATTCATTTGTTGATAAAGTAAATATATCTCTTCTTCTTATGGAAAGAACTATGATTAAAGATCTTAACTTCATGTATATTTTTCCACTTCTGTGCAACACATTAGAGATAGTGAAGATCTTTCTTTTTTGCTTCTTTTTTCTGTTAGAGTTCACATTCACACAGAAACTGTATGTTTTATTTGTTTTCTCTCTTGGCTAGGAATATTTAAGTGTATTTTTTAGATTCTTCTGTCAACCAAAGACAATTTAAAATTTTAATTTTTAAGTCTCTTCCTAGAAACTTCTACTTTGGGTTCAGGCTGTCGTATTTGTTTGTGTGCCTTGTGTGTGTGTCGAGTTTCTTCAGAAGCAAGGAGCCACATGAGCCTGAGCAAATTTCACAGGCCCTTGTCACTGTTTGTTTTCGCCTTGTGAATCATTTGGCCTTATAAAACAGGCTAATCCTTTCATTGAATATGCCTTCAGAAACAATCTGTGCACCCTACAAACGTGGGTGGTTCTTGCTAACTCTGCTTTATTTATTTTAAATAATACTAGGTGATTCCCAAAGTATTTCCTTTCAATTTTTGGAAGAATGTTATGGCAAGCAGTAATGTTTGAAGTCAGGATCCTGTATAACAACAGTAGCAAGGAAATGTAGATACATTTTTCTAAAGTCCAACTGATGGAAAATAGGATGCAGTCTGTCCTATTTTTGGTACACAGGTTTTCCAACACAGATGCTTAGTTCCTGCAGTGACCAGCTTCTTTGAATGCAGCAATACAATGCACTCTATTCTTAATTGAATAAAGAAAACAAATTGGCATAGTTACTGCAGGAGAAGTGGGTACCTCATGATGAATAATTTGTGAATCCAACTTTAACTACACTTGACATTTTTCCTTAGGTCGCTGACAGACTGATTAGTGAGTTAACTGCTGATGGTATCTATTCTGTGGAGGGACTCTTTCAGTTCTGGGGCTTCTGCCCTTCAATCAACTAGGTATCCTCTGTGATGAGACTAAAGCCTCAGTCTTGATCAAAAGGCTTTGGAGGAAGCATGGTTGAACTGATTGGCTGTGAATGTTAATCACTCCATAGGACGCACTGATAATTTACAGCATTGTTGTAACTCTCTGGTGTTCATAAAATGAACTTAATAACCCGGTGCCACCATGGGATAAGCTGCTTTTTCTCTGCAATTGAATACCCAGACTTGCCTGCATAATAGTGTTGAAAAAACCTGCATTAAAAAGAGTGAGCAGCTGTATGATGAAGGAGACGGCTCTGCAACAGATTTGTTAATTATCTCCTTTGATTCACAGAAGGTGTTTGTGAGATATGGTTGACCAGTGAAGACACGGGGGCTTACGGCAGAGATATTGGCTCCAGCCTCCCGGCCCTGCTGTGGAAGCTCGTTGAAGTGATTCCTGAGGGAGCGATGCTGAGGCTGGGCATGACCAATCCACCCTATATTTTAGAGCACCTGGAGGTAAGGAAAAGCGGCTCATTTCCATGTTGACACAGACTCGAACCAACCCAGACAGTGTGGTGGCAGCCTCAACACCATCCCACAAGATTCCTTTAAGACCACTTACACATTTCTTTTGTGGTCTTACGTTACCAAGAATGAATTGGGAATTTCAAGTCCCCTTCTTTGTCATTCTGCACATCTTGTTTCTGTTTCCTCACCCTTAGTTAATGTTGCCTAGGTTGTCTAGCATTTACCATCTTGTCCCCGTTCTTTGTATCTTGCTTACAGCCCTTCAGTTTTCCAATGTGTAAATTTGCCTCAATCCCTCCATTTCTAACCCTTGTCTGTTTCAGGACAGATAATATGGTGCATTGATTTTGTAACCAACTGTGAACATTGCGTTATCTGAACTGCTGTTAGCCCTACCAGTAAGATACTGTGCTGCAGAATTTAAGGATGTTTCAAACTCCATCCCTTTGTCTGGCAGTAGTTAGGGGTAAAATGAGATTAAAGAGACACAGAGCTTCATATTCTTCCACTTGGTTTTCTTATGACCACTGTGAAAAAAGAAGCTATGATAATACGAGATCCAGAGTCTTACTTTTACAACTTGAATGGATCAGGTTGCTTACCCTCAAGTAGCCTACTGTTAAATTAGGAAAATGGACATTTATACAAGTAACTATGGTTGTTGTTATTGTTTAGTCACTCAGTTACCTCCAACTCTTTTGTGACCCCACCCACAGACTGTTGCCTGCCAGGCTCCTCTGTCCATGGGATCTTCCAAGCAAGAATACTGAAGTGGGTTGCCATTTCCTCTTCCAAACTCTTCCCAACCTGGGGATTGAACCCATGTCTCCTACACTGCAGATGGATTCTTTACCACTGAGCCTCCAGGGAAGGCCAAGTAACTGTGGTGCAGTTCACTTCAGTCACTCAGTCGCATCCAACTCTTTGCGACCCCACGAACCGCAGCACTCCAGGCCTCCCTGTCCATCACCAACTCCTGGAGCCCACCCAAACTCTTGCCCATTGAGTTAGTAATGCCATCCAACCATCTCATCCTCTGTTGTCCCCTTCTCCTCCTGCCCTCAACATTTCCAAGCATCGGGGTCTTTTCAAATGAGTCAGCTCTTCGCATGAGGTGACCAGAGTATTAGAGTTTCAGCTTCAGCATCAAATCCTTCCAATGAACACTCAGGAATAATCTGCTTTAGGATAAAATGGTTGGATCTCCTTGCAGTCCAAGGAACTCTCAAGAGTCTTCTCCAACACCACAGTTCAAAAACATCAATTGTTTGGTGCTCAGCTTTGTTTATAGTACAACTCTCATATCCATACATGACCACTGGAAAAACCATGGCCTTGCTAGACCACCCTTTGTCAGCAAAGTAATGTCTCTGCTTTTTAACATGCTGTCTAGGTTGGTCATAACTTTCCTTCCAAAGAGTAAGCGTCTTTTAATTTCATGGTTGCAGTCACCATTTGCAGTGATTTTGGAGCCCCCCAAAAATAAAGGCTCTCATTGTTTCCACTCTTTCCCCATCTATTTCCTAAGAAGTGATGGGACCAGATGCCATGATCTTAGTTTTCTGAATGTTGAGCTTTAAGCCAACTTTTTCACTCTCCTCTTCCACTTTCATCAAGAGGCTTTTTAGTTCTTCTTCAATTTCTGCCATAAGGGTGGTGTCATCTGCATATCTGAGGTTATTGATATTTCTCCCAGCAAACTTGATTCCAGTTTGTGCTTCATCCAGCCCAGCGTTTCTCATGATGTACCCTGCATATAAGTTAAATAAGCAGGGTGACAGTATACAATCTTGATGTACTCCTTTTCCTATTTGGAACCAGTCTGTTGTTCCATGTGCAGTTCTAACTGTTACTTCCTGACCTGCATACAGCTTTCTCAAGAGACAGGTCAGATGATCTGGTATTCCCATTTCCTTCAGAATTTTCCAGTTTATTGTGATCCCCACAGTCAAAGGCTTTGACATAGTCAATAAAGCAGAAATAGATGTTTTTCAGGAACTCTCTTGCTTTTTTGATGATCCAGTGGATGTTGGCAAATTGAACTCTGGTTCCTCTGCCTTTTCTAAATCCAGCTTGAACATCTGGAAGTTCACAGTTCACGTATTGCTGAAGCCTGGCTTGGAGAATTTTAAGCATTACTTTACTAGCGTGTGAGATGAGTGCAGTTGTGCGGTAGTTTGAGCATTCTTTGGCATTGCCTTTTTCTGGGATTGGCATGAAAACTGACCTTTTCCAGTCCTGTGGCCCCTGCCAAGTTTTCCAGATTTGCCTACATATTGAGTGCAGCACTTTCACAGCAGCATCCTTTAGGATTTGAAATAGCTCAACTGGAATTCCATCACCTCCACTAGCTTTGTTTGTAGTGATGCTTCCTAAGGCCCACTTGACTTCACATTCCAGAATGTCTCGCTCTAGGTGAGTGATCACACCATTGTTATTAACTGAGTCGTGAAGATCTTTCTTGTACAGTTCTTCTGTGTATTCTTGCCACCTCTTCTGAGTATTTTCTGCTTCTGTTAGGTCCATTCCATTTCTGTCCTTTATTGTGCCCATCTTTGCATGAAATGTTCCCTTGGTATCTCTGATTTTCTTGAAGAGATCTCTAGTCTTTCCCATTCTGTTGTTTTCCTTTATTTCTTTGCATTGATCGCTGAGAAAGGCTTTGTTATCTCTCCTTGCTATTCTTTGGAACTCTGCATTTAAATGGGTATATCTTTCCTTTTCTCCTTTTCACTTTTCTTTTCACAGCTATTTGTAAGGCCCCCTCAGACAGCCATTTTGCTTTTTTGCATTTCTTTTCCATGGGGATGGTCTTCATCCCTGTCTCCTGTACAATGTCATGAATTTCCGTCCATAGTTCATAAGGCACTCTGTCTATCAGATATAATCCCTTAAATCTATTTGTCCCTTCCACTGTATAATCATAAGGGATATTTGATTTAGGTCATACCTAAATGGTTTAGTGGTTTTCCCCACTTTTTTCAATTTAATTCTGAATTTGGGAATAAGGAGTTCATGATCTGAGCTACAGTCAGCTCCTTGTCTTGTTTTTGCTGACTGTATAGAGCTTCTCCATCTTTGGCTGCAAAGAATATAATCAGTCTGATTTTGGTGTTGGCCATCTGGTGATGTCCATGTGTAGAGTCTTCTCTTGTGTTGTTGGAAGAGGGTATTTGCTATGACCAGTGTGTTCTCTTTGCAAAACTCTATTAGCCTTTGCTCTGCTTCATTCTGTGCTCCAAGGCTGAATTTGCCTGTTACTCCAGGTGTTTCCTGACTTCCTACTTTTGCATTCCAGTCCCCTATAATGAAAAGGACATCTGTTTTGGGTGTTAGTTCTAAAAGGTCTTGTAGGTCTTTTAGAACCGTTCAACTGCAGGTTCTTCTGTGTTACTGGTCATGGCATAGACTTGGATTACTGTGAAATTGAATGGTTTGCCTTGGAATTGAATAGAGATCATTCTGTCGCTTTTGAGATTGCATCCAAGTACTGTATTTTGGACTCCAGTTTCCAAGGCAGATTGGAAGTAGTCAAACAGGAGATGGCAAGAGTGAAAGTGGACACTCTTAAGAGTCAGCAAAGTAAAATGGACTGGAATGGGTGAATGTAACTCAGTAACTGTGGTACTTGATGACAAATGGTACAATAAATATGAGCAAAGAAAATGGACAAGGGAGCAACCATTTAAATGAAAAAGTGTGTGCTGGTATCCATGATTTTTATCTGAGAAATAAATTATGCTTTTAATCTCATAGTTGAGGACAAGTCTCTTGAGAAACCTGCACATGGAACAACTGACTGGTTCCAAATAGGAAAAGGAGTACATCAAGGCTGTATATTGTCACCCTGCTTATTTAACTTATATGCAGAGTACATCATGAGAAACGCTGGGGTGGAAGAAGCACAAGCTAAAATCAAGATTGCTGGGAGAAATATCAATAACCTCAGATATTCAGATGATACCACCCTTATGGCAGAAAGTGAAGAAGAACTAAAAAGCCTCTTGATGAAAGAGGAGAGGGAAAAAGTTGGCTTAAAGCTCAACATTCAGAAAACTAAGATCATGGCATCTGGTCCCATCACTTCTTAGGAAATAGATGGGGAAACAGTAGAAACAGTGTCAGACTTTACTTTTTGGGGCTCCAAAATCACTGTAGATGGTGATTACAGCCATGAAATCAAAAGACGCTTCCTCCTTGGAAAGACAGTTGTGGCCAACCTAGATAGCATATTGAAAAGCAGAGACAACACTTTGCCAATAAAGGTCCGTCTAGTCAAGGCTATTGTTTTTCCGGCAGCCATGTATGGATGTGAGAGTTGGATGGTGAAGAAAGCTGAGCACTGAAGAACTGATGCTTTTGAACTGTGGTGTTGTAGAAGACTCTTGAGAGTCCCTTGGACTACAAGAAGATCCAACCAGTCCATCCTAAAGGAGATCAGTCCTGAATATTCACTGGAAGGACTGATGCTGAAGCTGAAACTCCAGTACTTTGGCCACCTCATGTGAAGAGTTGACTCATTGGAAACGACCCTAATGCTGGGAAGGATTGAGGGCAGGAGGAGAAGGGGACGACAGAGGATGATATGGTTGGATAGCATCACCGACTCGATTGACATGGGTTTGGGGTGACTCCCCGAGTTGTGATGGGATTCATGGGGTCTCAAAGAGTTGGACACAACTGAGCAACTGAACTGAACTCTTGGAAAATCATGCACAAAATGTACAAACAAATCACTTGTATTTTTAATCAGTTGTGTTCTTTGCAATAAGTTTGCACAGAAAAATGACATTGCAAAATTTTAAAAGCAAGTATAGTGCCTGCAATTCAATATGTAAATGCAAATAAATATCCCTGAATTGTTTCTGTTGATTTGGTCTAGAGGCATTTACCATGCGATTATTGCTGAAAAGTCATGCTGCTATGAACAACGTATTTTAGAAATTCTGACAACAGTTGATCACAATCTGATTGTTAAATATAAATATATAATGAAGAGATTTAGCAATTTTGTTACATTTTCCTAGCAAGATCTTTTTAGTAACTGTGTGTGATTTATATGTTAACTGTGGTACTTTGAGCAGTATGGGACAATTATGATTTGCTATTTAAAAATAAGTTGCAGGCATGTCTGTTTTTACTGAACTCTTTGACTTTGAACTTGAAAAACCAAGATGATTCTCTGTAAAAAATCACATCTGCTACGAGTGGTCTTGCTGTGTTTGCAGTAAATGTGAGGCATCATGAAGACCAGGAGATGTGTTGGGTCTTTAGTCGGTAGGAAGAGAAGTAAGCCCTGCCAGTATACAGCTGATAAGAGGCCAGTTTCTTTGGATTAAATAAAGAAAAAAACTCATTAAAGATCAAGGGAACATTAGTAGCTACAGTCAGAGAAGTTCAGGTGGGGAGTAAACACAAGGGGAAAAAAATAATGTATTGGCTCTGAGATGAGTAACCTAATATCTCTTGGAAAAAAATCAGCTCTTTAATAAATTGCAAAATTGCAGAAGCTAATATTGCAGTATAGCAAACCTAATGCTCAGCATCTGGCATGGTGCTAGAGTTGTTGACCTCCAAATAGATGCTCCAGAAGAGCTACTAAATAAACAGTAGATGCCAAATGTAGCTTTATACTTTACCTGGAAAAACGTGTTTAGTTCATAGATTGTAGTTAGAGTGAAAATAAGTTCCAATTGTCATAACGTTGTTATTCAGTCACCTACCTGTGTCTGACTTCAAAATCTCATGGACTGCAGCATGGCAGGCCTCCCTGTTCCTCACTATCTCCTGGAGTTGGCTAAGTTCATGTCCATTGCATCAGTGATGCCATTCAGCCATCTCATCCTCTGTCGGCCTCTTTTCCTTCTGCCTTCAGTCTTCCCTAGCATCAGGGACTTTTGCAGTGAGTTGGCTGTTTGCATCAGGTGACCAAAGTATTGATAGGTCATAACATTTCCTTTTAAAAATGCTTGCTTTAGGGTATCTATAATGTTGGCCTTCCCTCCTACATTTCATCTTCACGATGGCATTGTCATTATCTGTCTCTCAATACCCCACCCAGTAGTGGCTCAATGAGTGAATCAAAGGGTGAATAAAGAAGAGTTTTCTTCATAAAATAGATTGTAGAGCCCACGCTATCGTTTTGAGTTTCAAAGGCTTAACATTCTGGCCAGAAGAGGTAGCACAAGATGAAAAAGTAAATGAGCTTCAAGGGCTTCCATGTTTGAAAAAGGACATTAGGGAAGGGAGCCAGCATTAGGGAGCTTCAGCCTGTACACACAGTGCATTGTATTTACCCGTTTTCATCTTGCTAAACTTAGACCACTCTGAACAAATTACTTGATTTATCTAAAGTGCTGAAGAGTCAGAATGGCTGTCATCCAAAAGTCTACAAGCAATAAATGCTGGAGAGGATGTGGAAAAAAGGGAACCCTCTTACACTGTTGGTGGGAATGCAAACTAGTACAGCCACTATGAAAAACAGTGTGGAGATTCCTTAAAAAACTGCAAATAGAACTGCCATATGACCCAGCAATCCCACTGCTGGGCATACACACTGAGGAAACCAGAATTGAAAGAGCCACGTGTACCCCAATGTTCATCGCCACATTGTTTACAATAGCCAGGACATGGAAGCAACCTAGATGTCCAACAACAGACGAATGGATAAGAAAGCTGTGGTACATATACACAATGGAATATTACTCAGCCATTAAAAAGAATACATTTGAATCAGTTCTACTGAGGTGGACGAAACTGGAGCCTATTATCCAGAGTGAAGTAAGCCAGAAGGAAAAACAATAATACAGTATACTAACACATATATATGGAATTTAGAAAGATGGTAAAGATAACCCTGTATGCGAGACAGCAAAAGAGACGCAGATGTATAGAACAGTCTTTTGGACTCTATGGGAGAGGGCAAGGGTGGGATGATATGGGAGAACGGCATTGAAACATGTAAATTATCATATGTGAAATCAATCACCAGCCCAGGTTTGATGCTTGATATAGGGTGCTCAGGGCTGGTGCAATGGGATGACCCAGAGAGATGGAATTGGGAGGGAGGTGGGAGGGGGGTTCTGGAAGGGGAACACATGTATACCCATGGCGGATTCATGTCAATGTATGGCAAAACCAACACGATAATGTAAAGAAAATATATAAATAAATTAATTTTTTTATTTTTATTATTTTTTATTTTTTAATTGTTTTTGCCATACATTGTCATGATATCACTAATTAATTTTTTAAAGTGCTGAAAAGAATTCATCAATAAGGAAAAAAAGAAAACAGAAGGAAAGCTGAAAATGGAAGGAAAAAAAAATCACAGTGAATGACAGGTGATTTTTTTTTTTTTTTAAACCATCAAGATAGAAGTAACCACTCTTGAATAACTTCTCGGATGTTTGAATACCTTTATGATGGGCATTCCTGGCAAATTATATTGGGACGACTCAGACTTTTTGTGTTTCTGTAAGATACTTCATGCTATAGACTTTAATTACAGAGCACTTCACTAGGCAGCTTTCCTTCCTCTTGGTTCTGTTCACTTCACATTACCTGACTCTTGAGATTTTTCTTAAACTCTTTTAACAGTTTTTTCTTTTAATTGAACAGTTTAAAGGAAAAGTCATTTAAAGGAAAATTCCAAAATTTCTAACATTTTTTAAATATAGGGTGTGGAAAAAAGGGTTGGTTGAAAATACATTTTTTAAATCTTCCCAGGGACAGAAGATACCACACTTAACATAGGATGTAGGTTTAAGTTTTTCTTGAGAATCTAGCATTATGTATAGCACTTTATATAGCAGATATTGCATAAATGTGTAATGAATAAAAGGAAAGGAGGGAGAATTCTTAATCCCTAACAGGCAGTCAAAGTTGAGTATCTGATTGGAACAGCTACAAACACTATTTTTAACTTATCGATGCTGTAACAGAACCATAGGGTATTCATTTTAAATGATGACATAACTGACAAAGATATTTATACACACACACATATATGTACATATAATCTATATATGCATGTGTGTGTATGTGTGTGTATAAAATACTTGGTGGGAAAACACCCTGAAATTGAAGAAACATAATCTACGTAATAATTATTAATATGAAATAGAAACTATTGATAAAATAATAGATTAAAAAGCATTTTACCTCATATTAGATGCCTCTTCATTACTCTCCACGTAAAGATAAGCTCTTTATCACAATCTACAGGGTCCTACCAGCAAATTTGGATAACTTAGCAGTGCCCACAGAACTGGAAAAGGTCAGTTTTCGTTCCAATCCCAAAGAAAGGCAATGCCAAAGAATGCTCAGACTACCACACAATTGCACTCATCTCACATGCTAGCAAAGTAATGTTCAAAATTCTCCAAGCCAAAATTTTGCAAATCAACAATACATAAACCACGAATTTCCAGATGTTCAAGCTGGATTTAGAAAAGGCAGAGGAACCAGAGATCAAATTGCCAACATCCACTGGATCATCGAAAAAGCAAGAGAGTTCCAGAAAAACATCTGCTTTATTGATTATGCCAAAGCCTTTGACTGTGTTGATCACAACAAACTGTGGAAATTTCTGAAAGAGATGGGAATACCAGACCACCTGACCTGCCTCCTGAGAAGTAGGTATGCAGTTCAGGAAGCAACAGTTAGAACTGAACATGGAACAACAGACTGGTTCCAAATCGGGAAAGGAATATGTCAAGGCTATATATTGTCACTCTGCTTATTTAACTTATATGCAGAGTACATGATGAGAAATATCAGGCTGGATGAAGCACAAGATTGCCAGGAGTGATATCAGTAACCTCGGAAATGCAGATCATACCACCCTTATGGCAGAAAAGAACTTCCCATCACTTCATGGCAAATAGATGAGGAAACAATGGAAACAGTGAGAGACTTTATTTTGGGGGGTTCCAAAATCACTGCAGATAGTGAGTGTAGCCATGAAATTAAAAGATGCTTGCCCCTTGGAAGAAATGCTATGACCAACCTAGACAGCATATTAAAAAGCAGAGACATTACTTTGCCAACAAAGGTTTGTCTTGTCAAAGTTATGGTTTTTTCAGTAGTCATGTATAGATGTGAGAGTTGAACTATAAAGAAAGTTGAGTGCCGAAGAATTGATGCTTTTGAACTGTGGTGTTGAAGATCTTGAGCGTCTCTTGGCCTGCAAGGAGATCCAACTAGTCCATCCTAAGGAAGTCAGACCTGAATATTCATGTGAAGGACTGATGCCAAAGTTGAAACTCTAATATGCTGGCCACCTGATGTGAAGAGCTGACTCATTGGAAAAGACCCTGATGCTGGGAAAGGTTGAAGGCAAGAGGAGAAGGGGATGACAGAGGATGAGATGGTTGGATGTCATCACCAACATGATGGACATGAGTTTGAGTAAGCTCTGGTAGTTGGTGAGGAACAGGGAAGCCTGGCGTGCTGCAGTCTATGGGGTCTCAGATTTGGACACGACTGAGTGACTGAACTGACAGGATGCTTAACTGACTGACTTAACATGCTTCTTTCATTACATTCCTGTTTGCTCTTCCATTTGCTACCCTTACGATGCCTCCTGTATAGCCTGCATTTTTTTTAAACCATTTTATACTCCTGCTATTTTTACTTTAATTTTTTTTTTACATTTCATACTTACCATAACTTCCTTGGTGGCTCAGATGGTAAAGCGTTGGCCTACAATGCGGGAGACCCAGGTTCAACCCCTGGATTGGGAAGATACTCTGGAGAAAGAAATGGCAACCCACTCCAGTATTCTTGCCTGGAAAATCCCATGGACGGAGGAGTCTGGTAGGGCTCCAGTCCACGGCGTCATGAAGAGCCAGACTTGACTGAGTGACTTCACTTAATACTTACCATATGATGACAGTAGGTAGTCATCAGTTAATCAGAATTACTAATATTTCCTACTGCATATGTTGACTAATATATTCCCTTAGTATATGCTCCTGTTGCATCTAGTAAGGGATATTTTCCGTCTGTTTTTGGTTTCCTGTTGATATCGCTAAGATATTAATGGTGGCATATTCCTCTTCAGTGAACTCCAACCTTCTAAATGGAGTGGCTTGTAAATGTGATACTCTTGAAACTGCATTGCTTAGTTTTGCCCTCTCGGTTGTTGGTAGCCCACAGGTAAGGTATTATGTAACTTCAGACTGACCAGTTGGTGCTTTACCAGTTGGGAAAGAATCTGTCTCCTGGTGCAGGAGGTGCAAGAGATGTGGGTTCGATCCCTGAGTTGGGAAGATCCCCTGGAGCAGGAAATGGTCAACAGCTTTCCAGTATTCTTACATGGAAAATTCCATGAGCAGAGGAGGCTGGTGGGCTAGTCCGTGGGGTTGCAAAAGAGTCGGACACAACTGGGCAAGTTAACAACATCTTCATTTTATTGACAGAGAAGCCAAGTCTTAGAAAGCTTTAATGATTGACTATATTACATAAGTGATTAGTAGCTGCCTGGTCTCTAATCTCCTCTGATTCTAAAATATTTACTACAATCCTGCATCTTCCATAAGACCTTCCCCAATAAGTTCCAGTTTCTTTCCTTGCTTTGTCAGACTCTGTCCAGTATGTTTCTGTCGGCATTCGTCATGGGGCATCATGAGTCCTTATTTACACATAAATCCAACAAAAGCGTTCCCATCCTTAGGGGGAGGCTGTATTGTTTGTCTTTGCGTTTTAGCGCCACGGAAAATGTACTTGATAAGTGTGTATGGAATGATGTGCTGGCTCTCACTTTACCTGCTGTTCGACTGCATGTGTTACACGTTTTGAGGCACTTTCATATCTGGGCCGAGCATCTGGTTTTGCAGTAGTTTGTGGATGGTTGTCTTATGTACTTCTCACTGTGCGTCACCCTACTGTGAAGAGGCACTAGCTGGTGGGGGAAAACCCACCTAAGTGGTTTAGTTATTTGCCCTGCTAACGTATCATGGTGACAGATCATCTCTTTTGAACTACCTGGAGCCAGTGCGTCCATTATATGATGACTGGACCTGCCGATTATTTAGGTTTTTAGCTTCTTTCTTCTCTTTCCTGCCTCAAAACTGCTTTTTATTACCTCCCTCAGAGAAGTCAACAGTGGACGGTCAAGGAGGAGAAATTAAAGCCAGGCAGTTTGTTTTGCCCTTTGTTTTATGGGTTGGCTGGTAGAGAAAAGCTAGGAAAGCTGTTGACCAGTCAGAGATATGGGAATTATGTGTGGATTTGATTTATCTAACCTATCCTGGTTCTCCTTGTGTTACGAATAATTTAAAATAACTGTTATCTTCCTTGAAGATGCCTGTATGTCTTAGTCATATCAGACTTTTGGTGTACTACTTATATAGCCTGATCCAGAGAGAGCAAGTTGATTAATCTGGAGTACATATGCTTTTTACTAAGGACTTTTCTTATGTTTGGATTATGAATAAAGCAAATTGGTTACTTTTAAATTTATGTTACTTTGCAAAAATATTGCTGAAAAGTATTGCCGCTCATACTTACATTGATATGCTACATTTTAATCAGCTTGATTTAAAATGTGTAGTTTTTTACAAGATTTATATTTAGTATATTTGTTATATATATTATATTATGTAAGTTTAATCATACTGATGTTTTAAGTATTCCATTCGTTTTTGATTGAGAAATCCTGTAGTTACTACAAGCCAGTTTCCTGCTACTCTTGATTTTTGTATATTTACTTACTTCTGTTTAAATGAGCTTACATTTTAATCTAATTGTTGATTTAGCAAAGTTAATTTATCTGGTAAGAAACAGTAGATATCTGTCAAGGACTTTTGCTGCGTGGTAATTTATGAACATTAATGGTATGTTTGGCTTGGTTGACTTCTGAAAAATTCCTCATAGTTTCAAAATAATAGCAAACTCAGTACCTGCTGTGCTTATGTTTCATCAAAGCAATACAGAATTTCCAGATTGAAGTGAACAGTTCACATGTGTCTTTAAACCTTTGGATTTTTCCTTGAGATTATACTTTGCAGCATAATAGAAAAATATGCAAATATATTTTGTGCTGTTGTATGCAAACTATTTCACCCTTTCTTAGAATAGAAGGGCAAGGAAATGAAAAGGAGAAATCTTTTATTTCTGCAGTCCACTATAGCTTTTGAGTCTTGTCAGTGTGGTTTGATGTGACTGTTGGCACCCAGCTTTCTACTAATTAGAGTTACCAGCACTTTACTTAATTCTTAACCTACCATTGATTTATGAGTGGATTTCAAGAGATCAGTGAAACTTCTGAAATTGGAAACCAGAGTTTGTGCCTCTCTGAAAATTTAGGAGGAAGAGGCCTTCATCAATTATTAAAAGGATTTCTATATCCTTAATAAAGAGCCTGTCAGGCCTAGTTCTGAGAGCTGGGTGCAGCCCCCCCCCCCGCCCCCAGAGAAAAGAAGATAAATGGGGCTTGTGCCCCAGTCCTGTTTGCCAAATGACTTGAATCCTGGTAAAACCATGAAATAAATTCATTTATTTATGAAGGCACTGCTTGTACTTTTAAAATTTTTATTGGAATATAGCTGGTATAGAATATTGTGTTGCTTCTTCTGTACAGCAAAGGCAATCAGTTATCCATATACCCACTCTTTCTTAGATTCTGTTCCCATATAGGTCATTACAGAGTACTGGGTAGAGTTCCCTGTGTTATATAGTAGGCTCTTATTAGTTATCTATTTTGCATATAGTAGTGTTTGAGTGACTAAGTTTCATAATAGTACCCTGGCCAGAGGACCCAGAAAAGAAACAAGCTCATAGTTAGACTTGATCTCAACAAATAACTACTGCTATCCTCACAGCCACAGATTCATCAGTTTCCTCAGGAATTTTATGTTTATCATCCCAGGTATATTTTTCCCAGGAGGAGAATGAACTATTTTGTGCATGACTGTTTCTCATGTTGAAAATATTATCTCTGTCCTCTTGGGGAGAACAATGGAGAATCCATGTGTTTGGATTCTGTTTATGTGGTGGTAATTTAGACAGCAGCTCACCCTGTGCTCCTCCCTGCTGCCCTCAGTTTCTGAGTGACCAGATGGCGTGGATGACAATGTAGACTCAGCGAAGGAACGTAAATAGATTGGTTTTTGGTTATCATAATATGGTTTAATCCACTTGGTGATAAAATTGTCTGAACTTTGCAACCACTGATAATACTTTTCTCTTGCCATTGGCCTAAATTTTTATGTATTGCTCATAAAATCTAGTGACTTATTGACAATTATTCCCCAAAGAGATGATCCTTTTCCTGAGAGGAAAAAACATAGAGATAAAATGTGGGTCAGGATGATAAGTCAAAAGGCTTCAGCACATGCCTTATAAGGAAACTTATGTCACAGTCAAATATCTGGAATTGTGGGTGTGTGTGTGTGCATGCACGTATCTCTCTTTCTCTCTCTGTATATATATTTATATTTATATATCCTTTAACAAAGCAGAACACTTTAATATGTCAGAATTGTAAATATAATTCTAGGATACTAGAAGCCTGGAAATTTACATATTTTGATTGTGGCATACAAAATATTCCTGTTTCATCTTTCAGGATTCTGGTGTACATCTCAGTTTCTAAAGAAGAGCGTTGGATATGTATATGCTTTAATTTGCATCTTAAAAGGCATTTCACACTGCCATTTTCCTGAATCCTTAATTTCACAGGAGTAGCTGAGAAGGCTTCCATGTCACCTGTCAAAATTAGTATAGTTCAAACTCCACAATACACCATCTGGGGGCTTTATCTTTCTCATTAGTTTAGGAAGTCAGTTATGCTCAAACCATTGAGAAAAGCTGCCTCTGACTTTTCCTTCAACAGCACAGAATATGGCAAACACATAAGGCATTCGATGTAATTTTTTCTGTACACCTTTCTTTGAATACTAGGATCATTTCTGTATTGATTTCTTCTCTCTGATAGCCTACGAAAGGCTACCGTACACCATTGCTAATTCAGCACTTAGTAAAATGAAATCTTCGTATTTTATATCAGGTGGGTAATGGAATTTTCATGTGATTCATGGTGTAGAACAGAAAGGTTGGTAATGAAGTTAATGGTTCATAGAATAATTGAGAGATATTCTGCATATTTTTCAGAAATAGTTCCTTGGTTTGCTTCTATTTATTTTTAATCTACTAAATTGTTTGTTGTTTTTAGATCCAGTGTGCATCTGTCCTTTTTCCCATATCTTCCTTTGCTTACCACAAAAATAATCCATGAAAATGTTATGCTTTCACATTTTAAGTCCAAAATTCTTTAATGTCATTTAACAGTAAATAATGATTGTGTCCTAAATTGGAAACATAAGGGTTCTTAAAATATTAAGAATGCCATTATTTGTGTTGAACAGAACTATCGAGTAGATAATGAGCATGAATGGTATTTGTATAATAAATCATTGTTAGCGTTAGTGGGTGCTGCATGTGGGCCAGATGAGTCAAACTGTTTAGAGTAATATTGAAAATTCTCCAGTTGTTCATTAGTTTGGGGGGTGGTGCAAAATATTCTGTCTCTTTATAGCTTGTATTTTTCTCTGTTTGTCAAATTGCTGTGAAAAGTTTGCTCCTTGTAAAGCCTTGCTTGATTAGAGAAAACATTGTTGATAAATCTGTCCCTAACATGTGGCAACAAAGAAGTAACTTTCATAGTTATGTGTTAAAATATGTCTAAAAAGCAAGCTTTACATCAACTTTTTATTACATAGTCAGATGAAATAGCAGCCTAAGTGCTGCTCAGTTGAAATTTCAGACATTGATCTTTTCCTTCATTGTCTGCTCTATATTCATGCTTCATTTTTCCACCTCAGCAGATCTTGTTGTTTTTTGCTCCTCTATTGCTCTATTACTGTCTTTGTATGAGCTTCCTAAGGTCACTGTAACAAAGTACCACAAGTTGGATGGCTTAAAATAACAGAAATCTTTGCTCACAGTTTGGGAGGCTAGAGGTTCCTGAATCAGTGTTGTCAGGGTTAGTTCCTTCTGACCTGTTCTCTCTCCCTGCTTCTGCTGATTGCTGACAGTCCTTGGCGTGCCTTGGCGGTGGACATATCACTGCAGCCTCTGTTTCCATTGTAACATGGTGTTCTCCTCTCTCTCTGAGTAAACCTCCTCCCCTTTATAAGGGCACTAGCCATTGGATTAGAGCCCACGCTAACTCACTGTGACTTCATTTAAACTTGATTACATCTGCAAAACCCTGTTTCCAAAGAAGCTCATTTGCATAGGTTCTGGGGATGATGATGTCAAAAATATCTTTTTGTGACTCACAATTCAGCCCACAACAGCATTCTTTTGTGATAAATACCTATCTTCTATGTGCCATTTGAATTTATATATTATAATCTTTAAAATCACTTTCTCAGTACTTAATTTCATATCTTAATCTATAGTAGTCTAGTTTAGGCTGATATCAACTTTGGAAGCGACTTAGCAGCAGCAGCAGCAACTTTGCAAAAGGATGCACAATTTTTGCTTCTATATGTAGCTCAATTCTCTCTCCCCTTCTTTATGCTGATGTTACCATACACAAGCATATCAACATATTCATAATTAATGCTTCATGCAATTGTTTAAGTTAGACAAAAGTAAAAGTTACATACAGAAACCACATTTATATCATCTTGTCTACTTACCTTTACCTGTGTTTTTTATTTCTTCATGTGGATTGGAGTTTACTATGTAGTGTCATTTCATTTTGACCTTGATAGACTCTATTATGTGCCAAGTGGCCTCAGTCGTGTCCGACTCTCTGCAACCCTATGGACTGTAGTCCACCAGACTCCTCTGTCCATGGGATTCTCCAGGCAAGAATCCTGGAGTGGGTTGCCATGCCCTCCTCTAGGGGATCTTTCTGACCCAGGGATCAAACCCGCATCTCTTGTGTCTCCTGCCTTGGCAGATGGGTTCTTTACCACTGGCGCCACCTGGGAAAGCTTAGCTTTTCTTTATTTTTGGAAGATGGCTTCTCTGCAGAGAGAATTCTTGGTCAGCAGTCTTTGAGCACTTTATTTGTCTCTCCACTACCTTCTGGCCTCCAATTTCTAATACCAACTGTTAATTTTAGTGAGGATCGCTTATTCATGATGCGATACTTCTCTCTTGCTGTTATCAGGATTCCTTTTTTATTTTTCAGTGGTTTGTGACATTGCTAGATATAGATCTCTTTGAGTTTATCCTATTCAGAATTTGTACAGCTTCAAGGTTATGCAGATTAATGGTTTTCCTCAAACTTCTGAGTTTGGGGATATAATTGTTTCAGACATTTTTCTACCTTTTTCTTCCCTTCTAAAATTCATATTATGTGTATACTCTTATTTTTGGTGGTATCCCACAGATTTGAGACACTATTAATGTTTACTCATTGTTTTTTTCTTTCTGTTCCTCAGACCGAGTAATCTCAACCTGTCTTCCAAGTTTGCTGATTGTTTCTTACACCAGCTCAAATCAGCTGAAATCCTACAGTGAATTTTTAAATTTCATTTCTTTTACTTTTCATACCAGAATGTCTTCTCATTACTGATATTCTTTATTCAGTGAGACATCATCCTCATGCTTTTCTTTAATTCTTTAAGCATAGTTTTCTTTACTTCTTTAATGTCTTAATCAGTCAATTGTGTCTCTCTTGCGACCCCCTGGACTATAGCCCATCAGGCTGCTCTATCCATGGAATTCTCCAGGCAAGAATACTGGAGTAGGTAGCCATTCCCTTCTCCAGGGATTTGTCCCGACCCAAAGATTGAACCCAGGTATCCTGCATTATAGGCAGATTCTTTACCACCTGAGCCACCATAGTTAAAATAATGATTTAAAGTTATTGTCTAGCAAGTCCACTATGTGGGCTTTTGCTGGGTGAGTTACTATTGATTGTTTTTTTTTTTTCTCTGTGTGTTTTTCATGCTTTGTAATTTTTTGTTGAAAACTAGACTTTTAAATATAATGTGGCAGCTCTGGAAATCAGATACTCTTTACTCCCCAGGATTTATTGTTGGTGGTGGTGGTTTAGTGACTTTTTAAAATTCAGTCAAGTCAGTACTTTGTTATATGTGGCCAGTGAAGTCTCTATCAAATTAAAAGCTTAATAGTCAACTAATGATTGGACAGAAATTTCCTTAAATGCCTAGAACCAATAAGTTTCTGTCTTTGCAGAAGAGCCCTTTATGCATATTGGAGCATCCTTCAGTGCTCAGGTTGCTTACCATTCCTGTTTGCGTAAAATCTCAGACTTAGCCAGAGGTGAGAGCCAAGGGCCTTCGCATGTCTGCTGCGTAGGTGCATAGCCAGACATGCACACGGCCTTCTAGAGTCTCAGGAATATGTCAGTGTGTTTCAAAACCCCTTCTGGACATCACATTCCCTAGCTTTTCCTTTTAAGCTTTTTGATTTGCTTATTATTTGCTCTGTTATTTGCAGCCCCAGGCAGCCATGATGTTAAGCAATTGCAGCTGATTGTTTTTGACAAATGCCCCTGGGAAAAAGGCTTTTCTCACTGGGTGAGTGCCAGGTCAGGTTAAATAAGAAATCCATGTGAGTGGAGTCTTCCATGACCACGACACAGGTCAAATAGAGACAGTTTTTCTGGGAATGGAGTTTTGAAGGCGCTCCAACCCTCTTCTGTCCCCTCCAGTGGCTGCCACAGCTGCTGGTTTTCACCATGATTAAAGATCGTTGGTTTTTAAGGCCACCACGGAACTGAGGAGTGGGAGGTGAGAAAAGAGCCAGTTTAAAAT
This sequence comes from Antilocapra americana, assembly GCA_007570785.1. Classification (NCBI taxonomy): domain Eukaryota; kingdom Metazoa; phylum Chordata; class Mammalia; order Artiodactyla; family Antilocapridae; genus Antilocapra; species Antilocapra americana. The sequence goes on along the minus strand of ML664180.1, from coordinate 7,074,304 downwards.
GCCACGTAACTCTGTGTTCTTACCAAAACTGCTCGACTTTTCTTGAATAAACACTCCTCAGGTTGCTGTAAGCCTTTAGTTAATTTCCAGAGTTCCGGGAAAAACTGATTCTGACCATTTTTGCCACTGTCCTCATTGTTTTTTATGGAGGAGAAGCTTTTCAGGGGTCTTTACTCTGCCATCCCTGCTGATGTCAATAAATATTCCTTTTACCTTAAAAGGGGGTGCCTCTGTGTCTGTCAGGCCAGGGGTATATGGGGTTGGCTCAGTATTCTTCCTTAATTTCTGTGTTCCACATCAAAGGTGCCATCAGCCACTTATGGTTCCATCTGCTCTTGTAAAGCTTGTGAGGAGGAATTCATGTTATTAGTTGGTTATTGACTGCAAAAGACCACTAATAATTGAGTCTCTCAGTGGCCTGTAACAAACAACAGCCTCACAGAAGGCACAGAGATTTAGCAACTAAAATGCATCCTTCATTAGATACTCATAGCTATGGGCATCAAACAAGAAAATGTTGCTTACATCTACGGAACCTTGCCTGAGACATATAGTTGTTCCCCTATCTTTTTTTATTGATTCTTTTTCTAAAAACCATACCAAATATTGCTCTGTTACATATATTCTAGTTGATCAGCCTCCAAATCACTCTCCTGTATTGTTGAAGCTATTGTAAATCTCCTATCATGAATATGCTTCATTTTGTTGATACATGATATTCCCACCTATGTTCCAGCCTCTGGGTCATCTTTGAGAAAGCTTTGTGAATCAGTTGATTAGGTGTTTATTAATTAGAGGTTTGCTGTTGATGCTGCTTTACTAAACTAGGACGATATCAAACTTAGAATTAAACTGTACACTGTAGAATTTGCAGTGAAGCACTGGAAAATATTGGTAATTTGCAGATATGTAACTCCTAAAATTTAAGAGTTGTTTTGCAATTTTCAATGCATTGTTTTACTGTCACGAAAATAAACAGATTTTAAAGTAAGCATAGATTTTAAAGCTTACCAAAATTTTTGTTAAAATATCTTTATGATATTTTTCTTTATTATCCTTCTAGCTGAAAGGCACATGACTGAACTGAAATGTTCACAGAAGTAGGAGACCTGAGTCTGAATCAGTTTGTCATTAATCTGGGGAATTAGTTGAATCTTGATCACTCTATTTACATTTCAGTCTTTTTGAAAAGGGTAACATCATTTTGAAAGGATTGAGATGAATGAGATAGATTGAAATTTTTCCATTTGATCTCTTTAATTCTGAGCCTTCTAAAATCTTGGCAAACTCATTTTACTTGATGTGACCTAGAATTTTAAAACATAGCATTTTAGAGACTTGCTGGACTTCCCTGGTGGTCCAGTGGCTAGGACTCAGTGATTTTATTGCTGAGGGCACAGGTTCAATCCCTGGTCAGAAAACTAAGATCCCACAAGCTGTGTGCTGCAACCAAAAAAAAAAAAAAAAGAAAGAAAGAAACCCACAAACAAACAAAGCCAAAGAAATGTTGTGTCATTTCATCATTCCGTGTTTGGTATGCAGTACTCTTCCTAATACTTTCTTTGATGGTCATATCATATTTATATAAGCCTGTGAATGAGAGGCCTGGACCACAAAAGCTTTCTGATTGTGTAGTTACGTGTGGGTAATCACTTAACTTGTATCCTTCACCTAACACCTGAGAAAGAAGCAAGGCGCTTCTCACTTGGAAGTGTTTTTCATGCTGCAAATGATACAGTAGAAAAGTGGAATCTGTAGAAAGCCATATCAAGAAGAGCTCTCTCTTACTGAAGGAATAATTGTTACATAGACCATTCTGTTTCCCTGCTTATAACCCTGGAGAGGAATTGGGGACCGTTTGGGGGACTGGTGCCGTAAACCCTTGGTTGCTCCCAGTCTTCCTGGGTTTGAATCACTTGGCCCCCATGGGCTATCCAGTCCATGGAATTCTCCAGGCCAGAAGGCTAGAGTGGGGAGCCTGTCCCTTCTCCAGGGGATCTTCCCAACCCAGGTCTCCCGTATTGCAGGCGGATTCTTTACCAGCTGAGCCACCAGGGAAGCCCATGGGGTCGCAAAGAGTCAAACCAACTGAGCGACTTTCACTCTGTGTTCTTGTAGTGTTCTTTTACAAGTCTCCCAGGGCACCAGCCACTCTTCTTTTGTATACAAACCTATCTCAGTTAATTGCATTTACCAAATATGGTGCTTTATACAGGTTTAAAGGTTTGTGGCAACCCTACATTGAGTGCCTATCACTGCCATTTTTCCAACATCATTCGCTCACTTCGTGTCTCTCTGTCACATTGTGGTAATTCTTGCAATATTTAAGCTTTTTCATTATTATATTTGTTATGGTGATCTGTGATCTTTGATAAATCTGTTTCAAAAAGATTACAACTTGCTGTAGGCTCAGATGATTGATTAGCATTTTTTAGCAGTAAAGTATTTTTTAACTAAGTATGTACACTTTTTAGACATGATGCTATTATTGCCCACTTAATAGACTACAGTAAAATATAAACATAACTTTTCCCACCCTTTCCCCCTTTTTTCCCCCAACTTTGAGTTATAATATAATTGACACATAATATTGTGTGAGTTTAAAGTATACAATGTGATGATTTGATTCAAATACGTGTTGTGAAATTCACCACAACAGGTGAATTGACACATCCTTCACATCACGTAATTACCACTCTATTGTTGTTTTTGTTATGGTGAGAATATTAAAGCTCTGTTCTCAGAGCAGGTTTCCATGATGCAATACAGTATTGTTAACTGTAATTGCCATGCTGTGCATTAGATTCCTAGAACTTAATTCCTCAGAGTCCTTACTATTTCTGTAAAGAAGTTGTCAAAATAGAGCAGAAAAACCAATAACCTGTTTCTCTGTTCTTCTATACTTCCAGACCTTTTTTTGCCGAGTGATAGGGAGGCTGTGCTGTGTGGCATGTGGGATCTTAGTTCCTCAATCAGGGGCTCAAAACCTGCACCCCCTACAGGGGAAATGCTGAGTCTTAACCACTGGACCACCAGGGAAGTCCTGTACTTCCATATTTTGATATAATCTTGGATGTGCTGCTGATGTGTGGGGCACTGAGGGAATTTTTCACATTTCTCTGGGTTTTGATGTTTTCACATATCAGCCAGGGCATAATAGCAGTTACCTGTACAAAGAGTATTAAACAGTGTATCCCCAGTGCTCTATGGGATGCTATATAAATGTAAAATTTTGTTTTAGTTGGATTAGAGTAACATTGGCAGAAAAATGAACATCTTAGAATAGTATCTAACATATAGAAGTACTTAACAGTTTTTAGCTATTAATATTACCATTATTATATAATAGTTTTGAAACTTTAACTTAAACCAGTGCATCAGATCAGAAAGTACGTAACTTGTTCTTTTTCTGTATAAAGGTATCTTTTGGATCACACATGGATTTGCTTGTCAGAAATCTCACAATTAATAGAATAAACTGAAGTATAAGGTCCTCATGGGGAAGGAGAAAGAGATCTAGTGAGGGAGTGAAGCAGGACTCATTTGGAAAGTGAGAGCCTTTCCAGGGGCTCTGGGTGAGGAGTGGCTCGTCGGTACCTGGTAACTGTGAGCACGGATGGAGGGGTGCCCTTGTTCCCCTGGCCTCTGCAGCGGTGCTGCTATCTGTCATCGCCCACCAGAACGTCTGCAAGAGTCCCCCATGTTACTCTCTGTACTGGGAATTTGTTACTTCTCTATTGTTGTGAAGTGTTCCTTAGTGTGAGTATATCATAGTTTGTTCAGCCATTTTCCTGGTGAACAGTAGGTGATTTCCGGATTTCAATTATTGTGAATAAAGCTTACATGGGCATTATCACATGTGTCCTTTGCTGAACCAATGTATTCATTTCTCTGAGGTTTATACCTAGGAGTGGTATTGCTGGACCATCAGTTAGACAAATGTTTGGCTTTGATAAAATTGCCAGCCTTGTGTGAGAGTTGTCACTATTCCCTTAAATAGACTTTTGAATGGGAAGACCCTTCAACAGGTGGCCTAGTATAACATTCCCCCTGTGAGGCTAGGAGTTTGGAATTGGTTGTGAGTTGGTTTTCTCCAGTAGGCACTTGCCTGTTAAGTACCGATTAAGTACCTTAATGCTTATTCAAGAGAATTTTTAAAAATTTAAATGTACAGGTTTTATTTATGTTAAATATATTTATATAATAGCAGATTCAATAATTGAACCAAATATTCTGTTAGAATCCCTTTTGATATAATTTAGGTTAAACTGCCTATCATACAATACAATTTAGATTTATATTTGAGAGGACACTGCTCTGAAAATGTGAAGATCTTAGTTCTATCCCTAATTCTAGCACTGTATATCTGTTTGACCTTAGGCAAGTCATGTAACCTCTTTAAATCTTCCTATAGAAGTAGTAGAGGTAGAATGGGAGTTTGATATATATATATGTCACTTAGTTTCCTCATTCTATGATTTTTTTAATAGGTCACAAAGTTAATATTCTAGTTAATACCTAAATAATAAATTAATGACCTAACAGATTAGTTTTCATTAACTCAAAGAATAAAAGTGGTTATAGACTCAAAGACATGGGAAGTGACTCTCAAATTTTCAACTGCTGAGACTGTAGGATTTAGTAAACCAAAAATGTTAAGTTCTTAAAAAATAAAATGCTAGCAACTTTTCTGGCAACTACTTTGGTTTTGTAATATGTCACAGATGTGTCTACTCCACTACTACATAATCAGAATCCTAAAGGAATTCCCACATATAACATTGCAGAGGTTCAGCTTTGGACTGGGTTTTGTAAAGTCAGCTTAAAACAGATTCAGGCAGTCTGTGGCCCTTCAGATCCTACCTAAACTGATTCTGAGGTTCACATGTGGCTTGTGTTTTTCTTACAGATACTAGTAAGTGCCATAGTATAGGGAAAAGGGCAATATCTCTTTCTGTTCTGATTAAAGGTAGAAATTTCCTTTCACAGTCTTGCCATTTCAGAATTTGATTCTTCTATTACATCCAGATAGGACTAAAGGAAGCCTTATATTGTACTTTTTCTTACTGAAGAATATATAATTACACTGAGCAATGCAGAATACTTTGTGAAAATATAAACAGGAAACAGATGTTAAGTTAGACATGCAGATAACTATAAAGTTGAGCTGTCTCTGAAGAATATCATGTTTTCATATTCTCTTTGGGCTATAAGTTAATAATTACATTAGTGTGATGACATGTTATATATTCTTTTTGAAATGGACATGGAAATTTATCACTGCACATTTTAATGTTGAGTAAAAAAATTAAAACGTTTAATTATCATTTTGTTATTGGTTGTTATTTCAGAGACATAAACAGTAAAATGGCTAGTGAATATGAAATTTTTTGGGTTTTGGGATTGTAGTTTGTCTGCTTAGAAAATTTCATATTTTGAACAGGAAAAATTTAAGATATGTTTGTGTATTTTAGCATTTGAGCAGTATTGTCTGCTCTTCAACTGATTGGCCTTGTCATGTGACCTCCTTGTATCTTAAAAATGGCTTTAATTTTAGGTTCCTATAATTTAGTAATACTTATAATTGGTCTCACATTTGAAAATGGTGACAAATTAATTTTTTTAACTTCATTAAAATTTCTACTGTATAAAAAATGTAAGATGTCCATTGATGAAATGAATACATGAGAACAACAACCTTAATGGACCTTGAGGACATTATGTTAAGTGAAATAGGCAGAGAAAGACAAATACTGTATGATCTCACTTATATGTGAAATTAAAAGAAAAAAGAGACCTTATAAAAACAGAACAGATTGATGGATGCCAGGGGCAGGAGAGTGGACAAAATGGGTAAAGGTAGTCAAAAGGTACAAACTTTCAGTTATAAAATAAGCAAGTCCTGGGAATGTAATTTCTAATATACAATATTATATATTAGAAAGTTGCTGAGAAAGCCCATTTTAAAAGTTATCTTCAGAAGAAAAAAAATTTTTGTGTCATGAGGGATGTTAACCTGACTTATTGTGGTGATCGTTTTGCAATATATATATGTCAAATCATGAAGTACACCTGAGACTAATATAATGTTATATATCAACTATATCTCAGTTTTTAAAAATAAATGCCAATTTTGCTTTTGGTTGTACCACCATACAAAGTTACTCAAAATGTACAAAAAGCAGCACTATAATCTTCAAGCTTAAAGTGCAGAAACTTAGGTATACACTACCTATAAAGTTGAGGATTCTTTTGGAGGCACATGCAGAATCGTTGAAAATGCCAAAATGAGAATTGTGAAAACTGAGTCTGTAATTTGTCTCACTTAAACACATTGACTCATGATGAAATTAACTGCTCTTCAACTCAAACAAAAAGATACCAAATATTTTTTCATATATAATTTGGTAGGGGGGAGTGTTATGATGGGGGGTTAAAATATAAAGTGCTTTAAATGAGAATTGAAAAGAAATGAATGATCCTTTGTGTACCTTGTGAAACACAGAAAGAATTGATATATGAAATGTGGGTAGTTTTTTGTAGGCAGAAGTAACCTGGAAGTGGGGAGTTGCATTCTAGGCTGAGGCTAACATATGAACAAGGGTAAAAAATCTAGAGGCAAAATGGTATAGATCTTTTTTGAGTGGAAATGGCTTCCCAAAGAGTTGGTATATGTTGGAAAGAAAAAAGAAAGCCATCAGGGAAATGAGATTGTAAAGAGAGCAGAATGCCAGACTAAGATGTTGGGACTTGGTTTTGCAGACCCATGCGTGCTCAGTTACTCAATCTTGTCTGACTCTTTGTGACCCCATGGATTGTAGCCCACCAGACTCCTCTGTCCATGGAACTTCCCAGGCAAGAATACCAGAGTGGGTTGCCATTTCATACTCCAAGGGATCTTCCTGATCCAGGGATCAAACCTGCATCTCTTACATTTCCTGCATTGCAGGCGGATTCTTTACCACTGTGCCACCTGGGAAGCCCATGAGTGGTATTGAAACTTTTTCTTGATATTACTCCAAATTTTTAAATTAATTTTTAAATTAAATTAAAAATTAAATTTTAAATTAATTTTTTAAAATCATCTGCCACCTCATATATTTTTTGATTGATGTTGAAGTTTTTTCATGGTAAATTTAAATAGTTGCCAAAGATGTAATATTTGCTATATTTTAAGTAAAGAATTGCAGTCAAATAAAATTATCACTCATATGTATTCAAATAAACATTAAAAATTAGAAAAATTTACATTATCCTTTTTTCCCCTGGATTTAAATCTCGATTTTCTCTCCAGAAGCCTAATATAGTGTATTTTTAAGCTTGAAAGTCATCTATTGATCATTCTATCATCTTCTCTGTATCAAAATATATAAATATGATATTTCACCTTCTCTGCCTTCACTCAGCATGGCAATCTCTGGGTCCTTCCAAGTCACTGCAGATGCCATTATCTCATTCTTTTTAACAGCTGAGTAATATTCTAGTGTTTGTGTATATACACATGTATGGGCTTCCCTGGTAGCTCAGATGGTAAAGAATCTGCATGCAATGCAGGAGACCTGGGTTCAATCCCTGGGTTGGGAAGATCTCCTGAAGGAGAGCATGGCATCCCATTCCATGGAGAATGCCCATGGACAGAGGAGCTTGGCAGTCTACAATCCAGGGGTCACAAAGAGTCAGACACAACTGAGCAACTAAGCCCATATGGGCTTATACATATACACACACACATATATGTATACACACCACATTTTTATCCGTCGTCTGTCAGTGGACATTTCGTTTGCTCCCGTGTCTTGGCTCTTGTGAACAGTGCTGCAGTGAACTTTGGGGTGCATATATCCTTTATGACATCCCTTATATGTGGAAAATGAACTTAGTTATGAAACATAAACAGACTCACAGATTTAGAGAATGAATTTATGGTTGCCAGGGAAGCGAGGGAGAATGAGGCGAAAGATAGGAAGTTTGGGATTGACTTGTACACTCTGATGAATTTAAAATAGCTAACCAGTGAGGTCCTCCTGTATAGCACAGGGAACTCTGCTCAGTGTTGTGTGGCAACCTGGATGGGAAGGGAATTGCAGGGAGAATGGACATATGTATATGTATGGCTAAGTCCCTTTGCTGTCCACTTGAAACTATCATTGTTAATCAGCTATACTCCAATATAAAATGATATTTTTAAAAAGAGTATATAAATTAAAAGATTTGTGACCACAAGTATCTAAGTATTTTTTAAAGAATACTATTTTATTAAATTGTCAGTAGTAGTAGTAGTAGTATACAATTCATCAGAAACTATGAATACTTAGTAAGCATTAATATAGAAATGCATTATAAATTCTGCTTTGAATGAAATGAATGTTGAGGGTGGCAGGCATGGTAACTCTCTATGTTGCTTTGAGAAAGGCAGCTTCATAAGTCCCTGTGTGGTGACCTGAAGGTGTTCAGTAGAAGTGAGAGGGAGATGGGACAGAAGAACTCTGAATGAAGCCTTGACCAGAGACAAATGGGTTTTATGAAAATGCACAATTGGAAATTAAAGACCTGGACATGGATTCATTCTTAAATAACCTTCGCCTGCTGGTTTGTTTTGCTCTAGGAATACTCTGTGCCCACTTGAAGGGACACACTTAAACACTATGCTTTTAAGAAAGAAGTGTGTGACCTGGACAGTGCAATGTCATGTTCAGAAGATGAGTTTGGCCAAATATCAGAGACTTCTGAGGGTTGAGTAGTAGAAGAAACACACCGTAGCTAACGGGGTGTAATGGATGAAGGTGAGAAATGCAGAGAATTTGAAACTGATCAGTAAAAGGTTGTAATTCTTTGGCAAAGATATGCTGAGTTCATTTTTAAAAACTGAGCTATAATTGACATATTACTTACTAGTGTCAGGTGTACAACATAAAAATTTGTTATTTGTGTGTATTCTGAAATGATCACAGTAAGTGATAAGACTAGGCAGCCACCACTCTGCTCTCTGTGTTTTATGAATTCTTTCTTTTTTTAAATTTCAAATGTAAGTGAGATCATACAGCATTTGTCTTTTCTGTCTGATTTATTTATTTCATGTAGCATAACACCCTCAAGGTCCATCCAAGTTGTCACAAATGACAGGATTTCCTTCTTTTTTTGGTCTGAATAATACGTATACTGTTGTATACATACACCCCATTTCCTTTATCCATTCATCCACAGTGAGTTCATTTTTAAACGTCATATATATAATCAGTGCTTGGGAAGGTCTTTCAATAGTTTATTAAGGGGAAAATAAACACCCAGATGGGAGTATCCCATTTGTTTTTAATTTTTAATAAGTAGTTTTAATGTCTAATCTTTAAACCTCTAAGGGGTTGGATTTTCTTATCTTCATTTCACTCAGCTGAAAACATTTCAGAGTGTTGATTGTTCTCAGGGCAGCCTCTTCAGAGACATTTCTTTATCTGGACCTTGTTTTCCTACTTCTTGACACCATTTCTTCAGGGACACTGAGTATTGTTTATTCAGAATAAATTATTATTCTTATTTCAGAATAATCCCAGATCTTTATAAATTGCCTGTATGAGCTGTGCCTATTTAGGAAGTTCTTTGGAGAAGTTATTTAGAGTCCTATGAATATGGGACAAAGGAGATGACCTGAACACTCTGTGGACAACTGTGGATGGCGCCGTCACTCTCCATAGGGTTCATTTCAACATATTGTACATTTTGTTAGCCTCTCTTTGACACTCTGTTTTCCTGTCTTCTAGATTATCAATCTCTAGATAATTTTGAAATATTAAAAAAGGCACAATAACTGACTTGGAAATTCTTTTTCTCACCTAAGACAAGGAAATATGTAGCATGTAATATGGTGTCTTACATCTCCTTAATGATTGTTAATCCACATTGTAATCCACATTGCTGGTGGATTCTTTACCAAATAAACCGCTAGGGAAACCCAAGAATACTGGAGTGGGTAGCCTATCCCCTCTCTGGAGAATCTTCCCAACCCAGAAATTGAACCAGGGTATCCTGTATTGCAGGCAGATTTTTTACCAGTTGAGCTACCAGGAAAGCCCTTAATGATTGTTATTTATACCTATATTTATCCAGTTTTGAAGCCAAGTAAACATAATATGTGAATAATATATATTTATAATGTTTGATCATTGGGAAGATGAAGTTCAAGTTCTACTCTGCTACCTTTGTTTTCTAAATAGGTAAATCCTCTAAAAATGGCAACATGTAAGATCTGAAAATACTTTTGCATCAAAAGTCAATTCCTTTCAAAAAAGGTACATCAGGTTTTTATATTTGTAAAGGCCACAGGCTTTGACAGAAAGAAGGAAAATAAAAATCTTCATTTTCCCCTCTAATCTGAAGAAATCTATTTTAATTGCATAGGATTTTAACTTCAATTAGATTTTTAAAACACTTAAAAATATTATAACTGTGCAAAATTAATTTCAGTTTGGGACCATGAATTTTAAGTCATTATAACTAGGCTCAAACACATCTTTTTTAATCAAAATTGGAACCATTACAGTCAACATATTTTTGCCAACAAGCAGTAAGTTTAGTTATTCCCCATAGCATAAACATCCAACCTTTAGGATTCAACAAACTCTTGGAAAGCATTTTCTCCCTGCTGTTGATTGTGGAAGAATTTTCCCTGCAAAAAGTTGTCGAGATGCTTGAAGTGGTAGTCCGTGGGTGAGCAGTCAGGTGAACATGGCAGATGAGGCAAAACTTTGTAGCCCAGTTCATTCAATTTGTGAAGCATTGGTTGTGTGACATGTGGTTGGGTAGTGTTGTGGAGGACTGGGCCCTTTCTGTTGACCAATGCCGGCTGCAGGTGTTGCAGTTTTTGAAGCATCTCATTGATTTGCTGAGCATATTTCTCAGATACAGTGATTTTGCCAGGATTAAGCAAGCTGCAGTGGCTCAGATGGGCACCACCAGACAGTGACCACGACCTTTCTTGGGGTGCTAGTTTGGCTTTGGGAAGTGCTTTGGAGCTTCTTCTTGGTCCCACCACTGAGAAGGTTATCACCGCCTATCATATAAGATCCACTTTTCATCACACATGACAACCTGATCAAGAAATGATCGTTGTTGTTGCATAGCATAAGAGGAGATGACCCTTCAAAACAAAACTTGTTTTGTTTTTGGTCAGCTCATGAGGCACCCACTTACGAGCTTTTTCACCTTCCCAGTTTGCATCAAATGCTGAACTGCTATAGAATGGTTGATGTTGAGTTCTTCAGCCACTTCTTGTGTAGTTGTAAGAGGATCAGTTTCAGTGACTGCTCTCGATTGGTCCTTGTCAGCTTCCGATGGCCATCACCGCATTCTTCATCTTTAAGGCTCTCATCTTTGAAAAACTTCTTGAACCACCACTATGCTGCATGTTCATTAGCAGTTCTTATGCTACTGGGAATGTGTTGTTGATGTTATGAGTTGTTTCTGCTGCTTCATGACCCATTTTGAACTCAAGTAAGAAAATGGCTCAAATTTGCTTTTTGTCTAACATCATTTCCCTAGTCTAAAATACATATAAAATAAGCAGTAAGTAATAAATCTTTCACAAAAACATAATGGAGAAGTGCCCATTCAAATGATGTTTGATCATCTGATCCATAACTACGTTTGTTTATTCCAATATCAGAGGTAAGATGTCAACAATGCAAAAGCAGCAATTATGTTTGCACCAACCTAGTAGCTCAAGTCTTAACGGGTAAATTTGGCTCATCAAATGAAATTTTTTCCTGATATTTCTTTACATTCTAGACAAGCTGTCTGATCCTGTAACTTTGGAACCACGGTGCTTAAAAAAGCAGCAGATTCGAATCTCAGAAAATACTCTGTTAAGGTGTTCTTAGACAAGCTAGCCTACAAGCAACTGACATATGAAGCCAGTTTTACCAAGTGAGAACAATTAAAATAGAACAAAAAAGAAATAGGCTCCTCTTTGTTCCTTTATAAAAATCAAATACCCATTTATCAGTTGGAACTCAAATCCCATTATTATTCAATAGCAAAAGAATAAAGAGTCTATTAATTTGTTACCTTTTAATTTCAAGTACTGTAGTAAGAGCTATTTAATTCATACATTTTGAGACATTTGTGAAAAAAATTCACATTTTAATAACAAACGTAAGGAGAATTTTGCAAACTGAAAATTTTTAATTGTTGTTGTGATTTTGGTGTTGTTTTGGAGTGAAAACTCTTCACTGTTTATTTGCAGCCCTGCTTCTAGAAATGATTTACTGTTTACATTGGCATGTAAATTAATTAATGCTATTCCTCAAAAATTATTTTAGATTTAGTGAGGACACATATGTGAGACACATTTTGGTGGAGCAGAGTGTAGAAGAGTAAAAAATCTTTTCCTCTCCCTATCTAAGGTTCTCCAGGTGGTTTCTCTAAGTTAGACTAGCCAAAGATAGATTATTAGTAAGAGAAAAAAGGTTAACATGTGCTTCCCACCTACATTCATGGAAGCACCCAGTAGTCAGTAACCCTAAAGGATGTTTAGAACTTGGGTTTACTTACTATCTTATGCTAAAACTAAAGAAAATATATTTGTAGCTTCTGGGTGTAGAAAACTAGTTATGGGAAAGTGACTAGGAAATGTATAGTAACAGGGATTGTTTAGAAAGGTTTGTTATGCATATTTAAGTCTTGTCTTCACCATTGATTTGTCGTTGTTTTTCATTCACTCAGTCATGTCCAATTCTTTGTGACCTCATGGACTATAGCACGCCAGGCTTCCCTTTCCTTCACTGTCTCCTGGAATTTGCTCAGATTCATGACTGTTGAGTCAGTGATACTGTCTAACCATTTCATCTTCTGCCACGTCTTCTCCTCTTGCCTTCCATCTTTCCCAGCATCAAGGTCTTTTCCAATGAGTTGGCTCTTTGCATCAGGTGGCCAGGGTATTGGAGCTTTGGCCAAGACATTGGCGCCGCAGCCTCAGTATCAGTCCTTCCAATGAATATTCCAGACTGATTTCCTTTAGGATTGACTGGTTTGATCTCCTTGCTGTCAAAGGACTCTTGAGAGTCTTCTGACACCACTGTTGATAGGAATTGTTAAAATTTTGTTCTCACTGTGGAATTTACATCATTTTTGGCCCAAAATTTCTACCTTTAAAAATGGAAATTTTGTATGTAGAAATTCCTTTTACCAAAGGAAAACAAAGGTGCCATTTTTGGGAGCTTTTTCTGGGTCTGCTGGTTCTCAGTTGCCTTTAGCTCAAAATAATGTATATGTGAAAGAGGCATATTTGAGAGTTGGTCTATTGTAACTTTAGTCAGGGTGACTGTGTTTACACTAGAGCTGTACCATTGACCTTGAACAAGGTTTTAACTTCCCTGAGTCTTAGATTCAATAAAACTACTTTCTAGGTTTGTGCAGAAATTTAACTGAGATAATGAGTGTTGTTATCAAAGTAAACTTGGGTCTGCTTTCCTGATTCACCAAAGCCAGTGTGCTGGCACTAACGTAGTGTGTATGAAGGGAAGTATAGCATTCATTGCAGGGTGCTTTGTAAGGAGAATGGGCTCCTCCCAATCCAAGACGTGAGCTCCCTGATGACTTTCAGGGAAGGATTTTTAAAGACAGAATTTGGGGTGAGGGTTGCAGCTCATGGACTTTCCTGTGGTCCGTTGGTGGTAAGGTCACAGAGTGATGTTCTGGAAATCTTAATCATCCAGCCTATGGTTCACAGACCTGTGACTGTACCACAGTCAGAAGTCTAGGGCTTGTGGTCAGTATGTAATTGCCATCTTCCACCTGGGTGTGGGCCTTAGTTTCGGTAGAACATCTTAAAGGTATGTGTCAGATTGTTACGTGTATCCCTTGAGGAGGAATTTGGACTCTATTTTATCCCTAAACTATTGTTTAAGCTATTAGTACTTTCTTTGCTTCACTACTTTTCCCTTGTATCTGTGTTCTCTAACTTGGATAATTAGACTTGAGTCTGCTCTTTGGAACCTGGGGGAGGCCTCAGGGACTAAAACTCCCCTTAAAACCCCCCAACCCCCAGCTCTGCAGGTTTCAGTGTGAATCAGCAAATGGTACCGCCTGGCACCTAAGGAGGCCGTCTATCGCCATTGTTGTTGTTACTATGACTGCTGCTACTGTTGGGCTTCCCTGGTGGCTCAGATGGTAAAGGATCCGCCTGCAATGCAGGAGACTTGGGTTCGGTCTCTGGGTTGGGAAGATTCCCTGCAGAAGGGAAAGGCTACCTGCTCCAGAATTCTGGCCCGGGGGATTCCATGAACAGAGGAGCCTCTTTCCATGGGGTCCCAAAGAGTTGGACACGACTGAGCAACTTTCACTGTCACTTTTACTACTACTCTCCTAGTTCATCGTATGTGATTCAGAGACTGCTGAGATCTTTCTCCTTTCCTCTAATAATTATTCCAATTAAATGACTGCTTATGGTACTTTTTTAAAAAAATTCCCTTATGCTAAGTGGCTTCAGTCTTATCCAACTCTTTGGAACCCCATGGACTGTAGCCTGCCAGGCTCCTCTGTCAATGGGATTCTCCAGGCAAGAATTGCCTTACAATAAATTTCAGAGTGGGGAAAGAATTGCCCATCCCTCTTCTCCTTTTACTTTCATTCTCATTTTTGTACAAAGAAATTTCTTCCATGTCTGTTTTTTTCTACTCTTTCATCATAGCACCAGGGACAACACTGCTCTAATGGTAATAACTTCTTCAGGAATGATTCCGAGGTGTTTTTCTGATTCTCCTTTGTTCGTTGTTTTCATATTTCAGTTTCTCTCTCCTGTTATGCTAATGTGGGAGCATTAGGAGTCCCTTGAGTATAAGAGCCTGGGTGATTTGGACCCTGCTTAGAAGAAAGTTTTGCTTCTTTCATTTTTGAAGAAGTAGAGCTCTCACAGAATGATGTATTGTCAAGAAATATTATTAACTCAGTCTTTGGTCTTTGAAAATCATTTTAGTTTTTCTAAGCCCACTAGATCATATCAAGTATAATTTTACAATCATTTCACGATGATAGTAACAACATTGCTTTAACTGTGACTTGTTTTTCTCTATTTTTTTCTGTTTTTCCAAAACCTTAAAAATAAATATCTTTTACCTTTGTATAAAATACAGAAAGACATTCATTTTTTAAAACAGACTAGTGTGGTTTTTTCATTATTTTATCTTCACTAATTACCATGTACATCTTTATTTAAGAAGTGGGTAACAGGTTTAGCCTGTAAAATCTGAGTCCAACCCTCAAACAATTCTTTCTTGAAAGTAATTTCAACAAATAATTTTACAGTTAGTGTATTTGATAAAAATAAATAGGTAGAGAATCATTAAGTGGTCTCTAAGCGTACTTATTACTTTTCCCAAATGTACTTTTAAAGATAGAATTGATATTATTAGATTAATAAAAGCAGAACTGATATTACAGGTCACTGAATCACTTTATAAGATATACTGCCTTACATCTTACGTGTTGTTATACCTGTTGACCATTTTTGAGCATACAGTTCACTGACATTAAGTACATTCACAGTATTGTGCACCCATAACCACTGTCCATCTCTGGAATGTTTTTGTTTTCCTAAACTGAAAGTCTGTGCCCATTAAACACCGTGTCCCCTGTACCCCTCTCCCCCTCACCTCTCTGGAGTGTGCCTGTTGTGGGTACCCCATGTAAGTGAGCTCATGCAGTAGTTTTCCTCTTGGTCTGGCTGATTTCATTTAGCATGATGTTTCAAAGTTCATCCCTGTTGTAGCAATATTACGTTATTTTAAATATCTCTTTTTTGGGTAGTTTTATTCTCCCCGCCAGAGCACTCTGTATAGCTCTTCTGTCCTACAATTTTACCACCCATGCTCATAACCCAAGAGCGTACTGTGTTTTTCTGTATCTCATTTCCTTGCTTAATGCCTGGCACTTAAACAATTAATTTATAGTTTAATTGAATGAATGGATGATGAAATGATTCAGTTGAATAATCAACATGGCTATTTTGGAATAAGTCCTACAAAGGTTTCTAGGTAAAGGTAAAATGTCTCATTAGGACAGATATTTGTCTTCACTTCTTTTAATGCAAACACTGAAAATATTAACTCTTCGCAGTTTTGCCTTAAAGACAAAATCAGTGCCTTTGTTCTAAGAGATCCTATTTCCAGAATTAAGTCAAGATAAAATAAGACTAGAGTTATATTTCACCCATTACTTCAGTAATACAGTGTCATTATCAGACACTAAGTCAATTTCCAGCATCTAAACTTATTCTTGGGGCTTCCCTGGTGGCTCAGCGGTAAAGAATCTGTCAACAGTACAGGAGCTTTAGGAGACTCGGGCTCCATCCCTGGGTTGGGAGGATCCCCTGGAGGAGGGCATGGCAACTGACTCCAGTATTCTTACCTGGAGAATCCATGGACAGAGGGGCCTGGCGAGCTACAATCCATAGAGGTACAGAGAGTCGGACACGACTGAAACAACTTAGCACACCCGCATGCAAACTTCTCAGCCATCTAAAGATAAATTATCATTAACAGCATTAGAAAGTGAACTAGGGAGCATAAAAAGAGAGCATTTCCTATCCTTGTATCCCAAATGAAAAGGAGTCGATATTGTGAACAGATTCTAATTTACACTTGATCTATAACTTAATTATAATAGGAAATTCATTTCTAAACTGCAGAGAGTTAACATTTTCAGTCTTTGCATTAAAATAAGTGAAGGCAAAATGTCTGT
The DNA here is from genome assembly GCA_007570785.1 of Antilocapra americana. Classification (NCBI taxonomy): domain Eukaryota; kingdom Metazoa; phylum Chordata; class Mammalia; order Artiodactyla; family Antilocapridae; genus Antilocapra; species Antilocapra americana. Next base: position 7,057,576 of record ML664180.1, on the reverse strand, counting down.
CCTAATTAGCTTTCATAGAAATGTTAAAAGGACTTTAGTACCCGTTTACCATTACCACTTCACCTCAGTGTCGTAGTCAGCTCAGTGTCAGAGTCAATAATCACACTTTACATTATGAAGATGAGACTATATGTTAATACTAAATGTCAAAACGCTAAGAGTTGTTATTATACACACATTTATTTTCAACAGATATTATCAGTGATTTGTTTTATTTTTAAATTATTATTCTACTCTGCTAAGGCCAAGAAATCAAAAGCGAGCTCTTATATCTGGATTATGGTGATGGTTACATAAACCTACACATATATTAAAATTCATGAAACTGAACACATAGGGAAAAAGTCAGGTTTACTGTACTAATTTTAAAATAAGATAAAACAGAGGAAAACTAACAACAAAATCTTTTGTGATTGATATGGTAAAAAACAAGTATATGTGTGTGTGTGTGTGTGTGTGTGTGTGTGTGTGTGTGTGTGTATACTTAAAATATAGTTGCCCTTTTTTCCCTTAAAAAAGACCATGTGTACCAAACACTAAAAGAACAAATCAATACCTGATCAATTATTATAGGGATAGTATTGATACATTCAACCTAGTTAGACTGAGCATTCAACTCAAACAGTTCAGTTGGCTTCTCTTTAATATGAAGGAAATAAATAATTAGCATTGACAGGTGGGTTCTTTACTACTAGCACCACCCGGGAAGCCCCAGTTAAAGAATCCAATCAGAAGGCAGATGTTAAAGATCTATCTAGAAATATTCAACTCTCCTTTATTTATGATCTGATTATCCCAAAGGATGCTAATTTCAGATAACTTTTGTTTCATATGTCACATGGAATAGAGTGGAAAGTATGTTCTAGTGATTGCTCTGCTCTAGTTACGGATGGTTGGTATGTAAAATGATGCAGCAAAACAAATGTTTATTAAACAGCAAACTGTGTCTCTGGGATTGGGATGCAAAGAAGGCAGTAACCTCCTTTGCGTTTTCTAAGCGTGTAACCACATGACGGCCTCCTCTGATGAAGGAGCGCTCACTTGGGTCAGGCTCTCTCCTGAGTACTTTATTATGTCTCATCTGGCCCCTCCCTCTTTGGTGTAGGTATTTTTTATTATTTCTCTGGTAGACTGTATCACTGCTTACCAGACATTCTGGTTTCCCTCTCCATGATAGGAATCTCTGCCTCTCCCTTCTCCACGTTAGAATCTCTGCCTGTTAAACCTGAGAGTAGCTGTGAGACCTGCAGTGCAGAAGTGACAGGGACAATTTCTGGGCATATAGTTCAAGTTGATGATTCTCTGTGTCTCTCTTTGCTTCCTTCTCTTCTTCATTGTAAGTTTGGAAGTGAAAGTGACTTAAGCAAAGCTGCAGCCAATCCATGACATTCCTGTAATATGAAGAAAAGTTACATTGTGTTGTTACCAGCCACCAAGAGTTTTGAGATCATATACAGTATCACCAGATGCATCCTGCTGATACACTATCATTTTATGAATGTTGAAACCAAACATTCAGAGACATTTAAATGTGTCCATAGCGAAGAACAGTAAATGAAATAACTAGGTTTAGAGCCTAAGCCTGTTCAGACTGCTGAGTCCTTTCTCTTAACCGCTTTCAATACATATTGGAATGGAAATGTATATCAATTATAAAACTAGAACACGGGACAAAGAAATGTAGTTTTATGGGCCACAGAAAGTTCCACCCCAAATGGAGTTTACTTATTTTTTAACTGAAGGATAATTGCTTTATAGAATTTTTTTGTTTTCTGTCAAACCTCAACATGAATCAGCCACAGGTATACATCTGTTCACTCCCTCTTGAACCTCCCTCCCATCTCCCACCCCATCCCATCCCTCTAGGTTGATACAGAGCCCCTGTCTGAGTTTCCTGAGCCATACAGCAAATTTCCATTGGCTATCTATTTTACATATGGAAATATTAGTTTCCATGTTAACTCTTTCCATACATCTCACCCTCTCCTCCCCTCTCCCCATGTCCATAAGTCTATTCTCTATGTCTGTTTCTCCATTGCTGCCCTGCAAATAAATTCTTCAGTATCATTTTTCTAGATTCCATATATGTGCATTAGTAACAATATTTATCTTTCTCTTTCTGACTTACTTCAGTCTATATAATAGGCTTTAGGTTCATCCACCTCATTAGAACTGACTCAAATGTGTTTTTTTAATGGCTGAGTAATATTCCATTGTGTATATGTACCACAACTTTATCCATTCATCTGTTGATGGACATCTAGGTTGCTTCCATGTTCTAGCTATTGTAAGTAGTGCTGCCATGAACAATGGGATACATGTGTCTTTTCCAATTTTGGTTTCCTCAGGATATATGTCTAGGAGTGGGATTGCTGGGTGGAGGCACACTGCACCATCCTGTGAATATGCTAAAAAACATTTATTAATAATTGCTTACTTTTTATGGGTGAATGGTATGGTATGTATTTATATATCAAATAAGCCATTTTTTAATTCCTAAGGGTGAATGGCATAGTTTCTTTCTTCTTTTTTTTTTTTAAGGTATTCTTAGATTACCTGAGGTTAGCTTCTGTATACTTATGTGTGTTTGCTTCTTAGGTTAGCTTATGTATCTTAGGTTAGCTAAAAATAAATAGCAGTGTTAAATTTCACATTGTAAGTATGCATATACTTCCTAGCAAAGTTATAATCTGAGAGGGCTTTCACTGTGAAATGCAGGGACATCTGAATGCAAGTATTAATGTATATTATACACTCTCACACACTGAGTGACTTTGTTGGCTGGTAGTATATATATATTCAATACCAGGTAGAAAATGATGACTAATTTGATAATTGCAGGGCAATAAAGTTGAGACTTAACATTGCTTTCAAAAATATACCATATATAAATTACTTTTTTAAAATTTTTATTCATTTATTTTTTAATATATTTAATTATTTCTACATTATTGTGTTGGTTTTGCCATACATTGACATGAATCTGCCGTGGTTATACATATGTTCCCCTTCCAGAACCCCCCTCCCACCTCCCTCCCGATTCCATCCCTCTGGGTCATCCCGGTGCACCAGCCCTGAGCACCCTGTATCAAAAGCATCAAACCTGGGCTGGCGATTCATTCCACATATGATAATTTACATGTTTCAATGCTGTTCTCCCATATCATCCCACCCTTTCCCTCTCCCATAGAGTCCAAAAGACTGTTCTATACATCTGCGTGTCTTTCACTGTCTCGCATACAGAGTTATTGTTACCATCTTTCTAAATTCCATATATATGCATTAGTATACTGTATTGTTGTTTTTCCTTCTGGCTTACTTCACTTTGTATAATAGGCTCCAGTTTTGTCCGCCTCATTAGAACTGATTCAAATGTATTCTTTTTAATGGCTGAGTAATATTCCATTGTGTATATGTACCACAGCTTTCTTACCCATTCGTCTGTTGATGGACATCTAGGTTGCTTCCATGTCCTGGCTATTGTAAACAGTGCAGCGATGAACATTGGGGTACATGTATCTCTTTCAATTAAGCCTGTTTTCTTTTCTTTTGCTTTTTAAGTTCATAAAAAAATCAATAACACTGAGATGATTTCCAGCTTGTAATAGGAAAACTTCATATGAAAACACCAGATAGAAGTACTATTTTCTTGATCTGTTGCACATTCTGTTTTCCTTACCTGCAAAGTAGTCAGCATTTGTATTTTAAGCAGCATTGATACTTCAACCCTTACATTAAAGATTAACTTGTATTAAAATATTAACAGATATTGTTTCTGTGCTAGTTGCTACAAGGGCTCCTCAAAACACACACAGGCATGTACACACACATAGACCCACACATACCTGTGTGTACAAATGCCTGCTCACACACTTGCCTGTTTTGTTTTTGTTGTTTAGTTACCCAGTCATGTCCCACTCTTTGTGATCCTATGGACTGCAGCATGCCAGGCCTCACTGTCCTTCACCATCTCCGGAATTTTCCCAAATTCACGTCCATTGAGTTGGGGATGCCATTTAACCATCTCATCCTCTGATGCCCTCTTCTTCTTCTGCCCTCAATCTTTCCCAGCATCAGGGATTTTTTCAGTGAGTCATATGTTTTCACCAGATGACCAAAGTACTGGAGCTTGAGCTTCAGCATCAGTCCTTCCAGTGAATATTCAGGGTTGATCCCCCTTAAGATTGACTGGTTTGATCTTGCTGTCCAAGGGACTTTCAGAAGTCTTCTCCAGCAACACAGTTTGAGGGCATCAGTTCTCTGGCATTCTTCCTTTACGGTGCAGCTCTCCCAACTGTGCATGACCACTGGGAAGACCTTTGCCTTGACTCTACAGACCTTTGTCGGCAGAGTGATGTCTCTGCTTTCAGTCTCTGTTACCCACCTCAGAGATTAGGGTTGTTCTTGACTGCTGTTCTTGAGCACACCATTTGTAAATTGCTTCCATAAGAGTATACATTGTGATTTTAATCTGAAGCTCCAGCAGATTTTTAGAGCTATAACCGGTGGTGGGGCTACCTAGAAAGTATCTGATCTTGGCTTCTAAAATTGTTTGTTGCTGTTCCGTTGCTAAGTTGTGTCTGACTTTGCGACCCTGTGGACTGTAGCACACCAGGACTCCCTGTCCCTCACACTCTCCTCTCATCCTCTGCCACCCTTTTCTCCTTTTGCCTTCAATCTTTCCCAGCTTCAGGGTCTTTTCCAGTGACTCAGCTGTTTGTATCAGGTGGCCAAAGTTCTACAATTAAAGCAGGCCAGTCATCTGCTCATATACCTGCCTGAATATGTGCTTGTCTACCTGCTTTAGCCAAGTGGAACTAGTGGAAAGTTTGTTTTACTGTCAAATAGCAATTATATTTTTAATCTTTCTCTTTGTATGTGGATATAGTTTTGACTTAAATCTCCATTTATATGTTTGGTGGTATATACTTGGCTTAGTCCTAGCCATTGTAGAATCCAGAGAGTGGAGAAAGACATGATTACTGTCCTTGTAGACCTTCTGCTTGGGAGATGTATCACCATGTTGCATGGTAGATTTAAGGAAATATGTTGGTGATAGCTGGAACAGGTTGCTGAGGCATCATGGAGTAAGAAGTCATCCCTTATACCAGAGAATCTGGAACTCCAAACTGAATCTTAAACATAGATAAGAATTTTGAAAGGGGAAGTAGCGCAAAGGTTATTCATTTGTTGTTCAGTCACTCAGTTCAGTTCAAACGCTCAGTCATGTCCGACTCTTTGCGATCCCATGAACCGCAGCACGCCAGGCCTCCCTGTCCATCACCAGCTCCCAGAGTCCACCCAAACTCATGGCCATTGAGTCAGTGATGCCATCCAATTATCTCATCCTCTGTTGCCCCCTCCTTCTCCTGCCCTCAATCTTTCCCAGCATCAGGGTCTTTTCCAATGAGTCAGCTCTTCGCATCAGGTGGCAAAAGTATTGGAGTTTCAGCTTCAACATCAGTCCTTTCCAATGAACACACAGGACTGATCTCCTCTAGGATGGACTGGTTGGATCTCCTTGCAGTCCAACGGACTCTCAAGAGTCTTCTCCAACACCACAGTTCAAAACCATCAATTCTGTGCTCAGCTTTCTTTATAGTACAACTCTCACATCCATACATGACTACTGGAAAAACCATAGCCTTGACTAGACAGACCTTTGTTGGCAAAGTAATGTCTCTACTTTTCAGTATGCTTTATAGGTTGGTCATAACTTTCCTTCCAAGGAGTAAGTGTCTTTTAATTTCATGGCTGCAGTCACCATCTGCAGTGATTTGGGAGCCCAGAAAAATAAAGTCAGCCACTGTTTCCACTGTTTCCCCATCTATGTGCCTTGAAGTGATGGGACTGGATGCCATGATGTTAGTTTTCTGAATCTTGAGCTTTAAGCCAACTTTTTCACTCTCCTCTTTCACTTCCATAGAGAAGCTCTTTAGTTCTTCTTCACTTTCTGCCATAAGGGTGGTATAATCTGCATATCTGAGGTTATTGATATTTCTCCCAGCAATCAGAACTTCAGTCGTGTCCAACTCTTTGTGACCCCATGGAGTGCAGCACACTAGGCTTCCATGTCCTTCACTATCTCCTAGAGTTTGCTCAAACTCACGTCCATTGAGTTGATGATGCCATCCAACCATCTCATTCACTGTTGACCCTTTTCCTGCCCTCAATCTTTCCCAGCATCAGGGTCTTTTCCAATGAGTCGGCTCTTCGCGTCAGGTGGCCAAAGTATTGGAGGTTATATGTAACCAACAATAATAAGTGAGAAGAAGGATAGAAGGAATAACAATACAAAAAATCTACTGTTTCTTTGGGTTATATTAATCTACGTTAAATTGTGGTTCTTCTAGTGGAAGAAGTACAGACTTTATGCAAGGGGCGAGCTTATTTTTATTTTGTGTTTTGGTACCTACCTTTATGAAGTTGCAAAGTCTATATTATGAAGTTGAAGATAATTACTGTTGGGAAATCTTATTTTGAGAACCAAAGGGGGAAGAAACTCACCAAATTTATCCTGCTTGTTTTCTATTAACGTTTTAATTTGAAAATTGTCATACTGTAATTGGGCAATGCTTCATTTAGTAAAGTATCTTGTTTATAGTAGAAGGGCCACCCTGAGTGTTTCCAACAGAAACTGCACCCCTTCTGGCCCCAGGTCATATTCACTGGGAACCCCTTCCAAATTTATTTTTTGCATATCAGTACAAGTTATTGCTCTTTCACTTACTAGTTAAGGAAGCTACCTTGTTGAAAAGCTATTATGTTTATTGATGCTTCCGTTAGCGTGTATGAAAATGTGTTACTATAAATTTTAAACTCTCTCCAAAGAAGAAGAATGTTAGGTAATTTATGTACTAAATGCTAACACATAAGCACTTTTCTGGGTTGTCTTATTCTTATCATAGCCCATTAACCCTTTGAGGTGGGTATTACCACTGTCTTTATTCTTCAGATAAGAAAACCAGTGCACAAAGATTGACAGTAGAACTTCAATTCACAAATTGTATTATTTGTAAAGGTGTCATTTTTTTTTTTTTTTACCACAGTAGGTATGTAGCAAGTTAGCTGAAGCTGAGTCCTGCCCCTTTAGAAAACAGAAATTTTTGTATAATTGTTTTTTTCACAGTGTTCAAGAATGCTGATACTCAGGTGTAAAAAACCTGAAAGACCAAGAGTCATAGCAGGAGGCCAGTGTATTTACTCAGAGTCTGTAGTGATGATAAATGTTCAGCCCTGCCTCACAGCCTATACATAGCAGTCTTGAATAAGGGGGTGAAGAGCCTTCTGACTAAATACCCAGCCAAGAAATGTAGTTTTGTGAAGGAGAACTTACAGGTAATGTGTTAGCCAGTTATTTTGCTGCCAAGTAAATTCTTGAATTTCATTTCCAATTTAATGATCTATGTTTAACACAATGTTTGTGTGTGTGTTAGTCACTCAGCCCTGTATCCCCATTAATTCCTGAAAGAGAAGGTCGATAAAGGATATCATGAGTAATACCATTTGGTTATTTGAGTTTCTTAATCAGAAGGATTTTTTTAAACAAGCTAAGCTGCTCCTAAGAAAATAAGTAGCTTGAGTTTGTCATTCTTTTCTTCCACTTTGGTCGAAATACTAGTACTCATAGTCAGTGGGAAGAAAATGAAGGGACAAAGGGCATGGGCGATACTTATACATGACTGACCCCTGAACAGCAAAGAGGTGGCCACGTCGATGGAATTAGGTGGCTCTTGGACGCCACAAGATTCCTCAACATGCTTTTCTGATGATAAAATTAGATAGCAGGTGTGAGAGTGCAGTATAGTACGCTGAAAACTAAAATCAGTGGACACATGCAAGCTATTAAAGAGCAGCTCCTTTCTTGACATTTTTATCTCTTTCGGACCCTTAGCGCCCACTCTGTCTCTCATCTCCCTCTTTGCCCCCTTCCCCTATCTCCCCCTCTCCAACCACTGATGGGCCATAAGTTCGTCACATTTTTCTTATTGCTCAACATAAATGGTTTCCTTACCTCAGCTTTCCTTTTCCCATTCTTTTTCCTTCCTACTTCATATCCTTGGAGGAATTTAGAACAATCTATGTATTTCCTAATTATTTCACTCAAACTTGCTCTCTTTAACTTTGCCAGACAGATTCTTCTTCCTGCTCTTCCCTTCTTTCTCCTCTTTTAAACTGCAGCTTATGGGTAGATACCAGTAGGTGACCAGAGGTGAACTGATTGGCTTCGCTGTCTGATACTATGCCTTTTGCATGCTCAAAAATAACTGTTTGCTAACTAGCTAAAAGAGAAACAGGTGAGTCACAGATTTCTTTTTCTCCTTTAATATTAAAAAAAAAAAGTGTTAACTTGCTGTAAATTTGGGAACTTTATTCAAGCACACAGGATTCTACAGCTTCAACTCTTTGCCTTAAATATTGCTTTTTCTGCTACTAATGAAACAAGCCAGAATACAACACTGCTTTGAGGCAAGGGAGGAGTGGTGCTTACTTTGAAGAAGTCAAAAATCTTTTTAGTCTCTAGGATTTACATGAGTGTATCTCTGTTTCGTCGCCTAAGAGAGGCAGTGACCATGGGGAAATAGCTCTTCTGATAAATCCTCAGGAAGTCAGGTCAAACTGCAGACGTCGCCTAGAGTGCAGCCAGTGGGCTTCACTTTAGGAGCCTAGAGGACTGGTCTGTTTTCAGCTGTGTTTATTCACTTGCACTTGTGAGAACTGATCTGAGGGAAACCCTTCTCTAATTTGTTAAAATGATTAATGTTTTCTCTTTCCATCTTTCTCAAGGAAATGGCAAAAATCCTTCATCACCCCCGAGTCTATGCTTTTCTGCACATACCAGTCCAGTCTGCCTCTGACACTGTGCTCATGGAAATGAAAAGAGAATACTGCGTGGCTGACTTCAAAAGAGTGGTGGATTTTCTGAAAGACAAGTAAGTCTGTTAGCACTTAAGAAAATCACCGTTTCTTTTTTCTTTTGAAAGCATGTGGCAAAAATGCACTTATGGTAGCCACAATTAAAGGCACCAGAGAGAGGTGAGACTTTTGAAGGTTTCAAAGCCTTTAAGTTTTCCTTAGACACCCTTGATGTGGTTTCTTCTTTCCTCTCAGTTTTATCCACCTTCCATCTGTGCATCACACACCATTAATTTGTGTAAGGTTGCCAGTCTTCCTAAGGTAATGTGCATTGTGATCATTTCTGTACCTGACCTAGTAGATGAAAACTGCTTTAGCTTTGCTCTGCTTACATCTCCTTTCATGTGGCTTTTTGAAGTTGTCAACTGTTTCTGACATGGAGATAGGTCAAATCATGTCACTACAAAAGAGATAATTTTCTATGAAATAGCATTTTTAGAAGAGTATCTGGGAACATCTTTGCTTTCACACACTTACCCCTGTAGTTTTCTTGAAGAATGGAGCTTTATAAGGAGGTTTTGAGATTCTGTTTTTTTTTAAAGTTCAAATTGCCATTGACCAAAATTAAGGCATATTTACACAATCTCAGACATGAATGATAATTTTGCTTCCACCAAAAACACTTGCAGTCTATAATTATATTCTTAAAAATCTTACTTCTCATCATCACCAAGGGTTGAATGCCTTCTGTGATTATACAAGACAGGAAATAGTGCCGGCCAGAGTCATTTGGAATGGTCTCAAGTCCAGGGCACTATTCTCCCCTTGGGGAGTATATCATTTATCTTGGCGTGTTTGTGGCATGGGTCTTTCTACTTTCCATAATTTTTTTCCCATAATTTTTTCCTCTGTTGTTTTTCTTAATTAAAATACCACTCTTTATTTCCATCTTGTTTATAATTATGTACCTTTGTATGGATATGATTGCTTGATACAAATTGTAAGCAATTATTTTTTCCACCTTCAATTAGTCACTTATCCTGACTACATACAAATCTTTTTCTTCTGTTTACTTTCTCCTTCCTTCCTCATCTTCCCTTTATGTGTCTAATTTTTTTTCACCTCAAGGCGTTTCTTGATTATCCTAACCACCAGAAATAAAGACACTTGGTTTGCATTCAAGCAAATCCAGCTAATTGTTCAAATATTCAAATCAGTGAATGGAAAGTATATTTATTCTAGGATTTCATAATTATAATCATTAAGTATATACAACTCTCAAAGTAAAAAACAGAATAATGATGGATCTCTAATACTTCCTGATCTTGAGAACAGAGGGCAAGGCTAAAGAATAAGGATTTTTGTGTTAGATGTCTGTTGTTGGCCTGTGTCCCTCCTTTGCATCTGTTCTAGCTTATTCTAGGTAAAGTTGTCTCATGTATAGACAAGTTTGGGCACACCAGTACTGGCGAATGTCTTGTTTTCAGAATTACAAATAAATTGTGATATGTGCTGTGCTCAGTTCCTCGGTCGTGTCTGACTCTTTTGAGACCCCAAGACTGTAGCTGGTCAGGTTCCTCTGTCCATGGAATTCTCCAGGCAAGAGCACTGAAGTGGGTTTCCATTTCCTTTTCGAAGGTATCTTGCGATTGAACCAGAGTCTGCTGCTTTGGCAGGAGGATTCTTTACCACTGAGCCACCTAGGAAACCTCAAATCAATTGTTGCACCTGTGAAATGTCTTCCCTCTTGCTTACTAGAGCAGTAGCAGGTGATGCAGTAGTAATAGTAGATAAGCACATGGTTCATACATTTGCACAAGATTTTGCTGAGAGCAGACATATAGCCTGTTGTGCAAAATAGACCAGAGCACTTTCCAATTTTTATTTTTATGAATTTTTATTAATGTGATTCAATGAGGTAAAGGAATCAACAGCTCCCTTTGCCTCCATTTGGGTGAGTGCTAACTCAGTTGTTTGGGGAATTACTGTGGCTGCTTAACTGGGCAACACTCTCCTGACAAGTTCTAGCCTTTTATGCTACTCCAAAGATGGACCTTTTAAGTCAGCAGCATCCATAAGCTAAATAGGGGTCAAAAGATGGATCACGTCAAGGTATTAGAAAATAGTGCTAAGCTCATTTGTCTTTCTTTGGATTCCAAATTACTCTGAGGCATCCACAGAGCTTTTCTAGAATTACCCAAACTGTCTGGAAGACTCCAGAACCTACCCAGGGGTCTCTAGGATTTCCAGCGCTAGAAATATCAGAGGTCCCAGCAAGAGGAGATTAGAGATTCCTGGAGAAGATAGCCCATCCCACCCAGCCATCCACAGTTTCAATTTCAGGTGCTGTGAATCACTGGAATTGGAAAATACAAGTCTAGCCAGTTATCATCTAAACTTTTTTAAAAAATTAACTCTTGTACTATTTATAGTTTTAGACAGTTCATCGGAACCAAAAAATTGTATGTTTTGTCCAGTCTGTCTTCTTGCTTGGGAGGACTAGTATAGGCTCACTCATGTGCAGACTTTAATCTAACTTTACTCTTTAGTAGAAAACTTTTCTTGTCCTCTCAGGGAAGTCCATCTATCCAGTGAATCATTTCCAGTGATGATGAACATATAGGAATAAATGAAATATTTAAGCTCTGACATTTGCTTTTTTTTCCCTGGGTGACTGATCCAGCAACTGATAGTTGTTTCATCCAGTGTTTATTAAAATTTAATATAGTATTGTCATTCTTAGAAGGTCTGATATTACCGTGTTGCTCCTGTGTTGTTGTTCAGTCAGTAAGTTATATCTGACTCTTTGCAGTCCTGTGGGCTGCTGCGCACTGGGTTCCGCTGTCCTCCACTATCTCCCGGAGTTTGCTCACGCTCTTGTCCATTGAGTCAGTGATGCCATCCAGCCTTCTCATCCTCTGTCGTCCCCTTCTCCTCCCTCCTTCAATCTTTCCCAGCATCAGGATCTTTCCCAGTGAATCAGCTCTTCTCATCCAGTGGCCAAAGTATTGGAGCTTTAGCTTCAGCTTCAGTCCTTCCAATGAATTTTCAGGGTTGATTTCCTTTAGGATTGATTGACTGGTTTGATCTCCTTGTCGTCCAAGAGACTCTCAAGTCTTCTCCAGCACCACAGTTCTAAAGCATCACTTCTTCAGCAATCAACCTTCTTTATGATCCAACTCTCACATCTGTACATGACTACTGGAAAAACCATAGCTTTCACTATATGGCCTTTTGTCAGCAAAGTGATGTCTCTGCTTCTTAATATCCTGTCCCGATTTGTCATAGATTTCCTTCCAAGAAGGAAACATCTTTTAATTTCATGGCTGCAGCCACTTTTGCAGTGATTTTGGAACCCAAGAAAATACTTCATTTCTGTTTGCCACGAAGTGATGGGACCAGATGCTATGTTGTCCTGTTTTGTGCCTCATACTAAATACTAAACAATGGCGCTCACTTAAAATGGTAGGTCTGGTGCTTGCTTCTTTTGCTTTTTAGCTTCTGTATTAATGTGGCCCTTTTTATTTGCATCTTGTTTCCTCTGAAGCCTTTTCTGTAATGAACCTTTAATAAATAGTCACATTAATTCATTTTTTCTCCAGCGGTGTGAGGCTTCTCAAATAATTCATGTTATGAATTAGGGACAAGGCATTTCCTAATCTGTTTCTTCAAAAAAATCCAATCTTTAAAACAACCTGTTTCCTTTAAGAGTGAAATCCACACTCTGGGATTTTACCTGAAGCTGAATGCTTTTAAACTCCTCATTCAGCCGTATTTGTGGTGCCATGTTTCTCAAACAGCAAAGGTGAAATCTTTTTAATTAATTTTCTTTACAGTTGAAATCGGCCCATGTTTTAGCTAGGAGCAGTAGAAGTTTATATATGAGCCAACTTGAAGCTGATTCATTATTCTCTTTAGTTGGTTGAAAGTTGGCAGCTACTATCACAACAGCAGCTGGATTGAAGATAGCCTAGTAGTGGTGGCACATGTGGAGGCATATGGGACTTTATTAAATCATGCGACCTTTGCAAAGAAAAGTGTCAGAATTACTTAATGTACTAATTTAAAACAGCTGGTCATGAGCAGACACTCATATGACTAAAATTATTCTATTCAAATTTATTAATCTAGTTGGAAAATTAACTCTAGTCTTTTGGTGTTTTTATTTAAATGAATAAGATGATTTCTTGAAAGATGTAATGGGATTTATAGGGATATGGAAGGAAACTATATAGAACAAAGCAAAAGATACAGTTTGGGTTTTAAAGAGATTTGTGCTTTTATAATTTTTAATAAATACCTCATAAATTTACTTTCATTCGCTGTCACTTTACTGGTTTCTCTGTTGTCTTTTTAACATAATACTGGAATTTAAGAAAGTAGAAAATTTGAATCATTTACTTTTATTTCTCATGTAATTTTAAAGAGTTACCTCCCAATGAGAGAATGTTTCACCACGATATATGAGGAGATTGTAATTAGGGTTCCCAGGACCCTGGGGCCTTAGAAAGAAACTTTAATTGAGTCCTTCCCCATTTGAGCTGTGTTGAATTTACACAGTCACTCCCCAGCAAAAACTATATATTGTCATACATGTTTAAAAATGATAACATGCAGACTTCTCCTCTCAATCATGTGTTCTAATGCTAAGTAAAAGAACTGCTTAGTCTTCAGATTCACACATGAATGTGTGAATGGAACAAACAAGAATGTCCTATTGATAGATGCATCTTACCAAATGAAATAGTTTATGAATTAAAAGACCTAACTGTTTACACAAATTATTTTGTTAAAAGTCCGGTGGCCTTGTAGTTTATGTTAAGTAGATCTTAAACTTGGGAGACAAGATTCATCTAGGCAAGGATGGGATGATTTGAGAGAATATCATTGAAATGTGTATCACTATATATAAAATAGATGACCAGTGCAAGTTCAATGCATGAAGCAGGGCACCCAAGGTCAGTACTTTGGGACAATCCGGAGAGATGGAGTGGGGAGGAAGGTGGGAGGGGAGTTCAGGATGGGGGAACACATGTGTACCTATGGCTGATTCATGTTGATGTATGGCAGAAACCATCATAATATTGTAAAGTAATTATCCTCCAATTAAGATAAATTAATTTTTTTAAAAAAGAAGATGTGATATGATACCCTCCCCTAGAGGATCTTCCCAACTCAAGGATCGAACCCAGGTCTCCCCCATTGCAGGCAGATTCTTTTACCATCTGAGCCACCAGTGAAGTCCTATAGATACACAATGGACTTAAAAAAAAAAAAAAAAAGGATTCATCTCCCTTACTCAGTAAATAAAATTTGATTGAATTAGTGACCAGTTTATTTTTACTTGCAAGTTGCATGGGTCCAAAGTTACACCATATGATAGCATCTTTGTGTTGCCTTGTAGTTTTATGATATTTGCTGTCTCAGAATTTGCCTTTATCATTTGTCCCTTTCGTCCTGTGATACCCATTCACACACCCCTAAGTTTACTATACGCAGATTTCCCAGTGGAATGCCAACAACCAATAACTAGTGAGCACTCAGGGGTAAAGAGGAATCTTCTAGTGGTGAAAACAAAGTAGAGGTGAAGTGGCAGCTTTGCAGAGAAAGTTCTGACCTCTGATCTCTCCACTCTACATTCAGACAGCGAAGGTCACAAGGGCATGAAGCTGGGGTCACCGGGCAGGCTGATTTCTCCAAGTGAGTCATGGAGTTACCATGTCCAGTCTGTCCTATGCCCTACTTTAACCATCTATCTGCAAAGAAGTAATGCTCTCTCTTTAGCATGCTGAGTTCTTTTTCTTCCTTTCATGTGTCAGTACTGGAGCACAATCTGATAAAAGACAAATTATATTAAACTTGCATTTTATTCCATCCCCTCCCACCTCCATCTAGTTTTATTCCTAGTGGCTTGGCAACTAGCAGTATTTGTCAGAATAGAAGAAAAGAAAATTGCCAAAAAAAAGAAGAGTGATTCAAGAAGGATTCAGTAATTAAATTTTCTTCCAGATGCATTCCCAGATGTGTTTCTGTTCACTGAATACCCACCTCCAAAATAACTTAGATAAAACACTTCCCTCAAATATATTTTCTGGCTCTTTATCATCGTCTTTAATATCTTTAATTCAGTTGTTATTTTGGGGAGACCCTAGGGTCTTTTCACACTTTTATCTTTTGTCAGATTTTTTCAGAGATAGTGAAGTTCTGCTCTTCTCCCTTCTCTCCCTTGCTGCTTTTAAATTTTTTCAAGAGAATGAATGCATATCATTGGAGCAGTTACCTAGTCAAAAAGCAATTACTTTTTTCTTTTTGAACATGGTATTTTATTTATATTTGGAAGATTTTGAAATCATGTAGTAAGTACCATTTTACTTGGGGATTACCCCAAACTTGATTCCTTGGTTTGAAGGTAATTAAATTTTCTACTGATGTAGCTATTTTCCTTCTAGCCCAGTTAAGAGAAAAGTCTCATCACCCCTAACCTCTTCCCACCTTCTTCTGTAACATGGTTGTAATATAGAAACTGAGGTGTTACCTTCCTTCACTCCTTTGTATGTTTTCTCTACCTAAGTGTTTTCTTATAAACATTAGAGGCTGTAAAGTCATATACTAATAGCATTTTTCCTTTCAGAGTGCTTCTTTTATTTCATAAGACTCACACATTGTCATAATGTTGTCACAGAAACCTAGGCAAGTATGTAGGTTAGGTGTTTTCAATCTGCACTATAGGATGAAAGTCAAGGTTCACATGGTTAAAAAGAGTTGTTGAAATCCCATAGTGACTTAATTCATTATAGGACTAGATCTGCAGTTTCTACTGTGTTTCAGTCTTCCGTCTGATTCTAATTATAATGCAAATGGTTCAGTTTTTTATTTATCTGTTTTGTGCCTAACACTATAATAACTGGAACAAAAACAACACGTATATTTCTGTATATAAAAGTCATGGTTCAGCTTGTCTGTGAGTGACAGGAAAAAAAATAATGGCATAAAGAAAGTAGTGTATTTTTCAGTCATGTAAATGAAATCCAGAGCTAGGAAGTAGGGCTTTATAAGGCTCTGGGATATCAGGGATGTAGGTAGGATAAAGCTTTCATCTCGTGGTCCAAGATTGAGCTCCAGCCATCAGATCTGCATTCTAGTCTGTAGGAAGGTGAGAGGCAAAGAAGAGTATGTGTTTCTTCTCTTTAAATACTTTCTGAAAGTCACACATGTTGCTTTGTTTATATCCAATTGGTCAGAACCTAGTCATGTGTCTGCACTTGGCAGAAATAAAAGCTAAGAAAGGTAACCTTTATTTTGAGTGGCTTTGTCCCCATTTGTAAACGAAGAGCTCTGTTAGAAATGAGTAGGTGAGATAGTGGGAACAACTAGTAGTCTCTGTCTCAGTCTGTCCCATTTGATTGCTCTTTTTGCTACGTACAGAGCTTATCCTTTATGTAAGAGAGATAATCTAAGCCCCACCTAGTTACCCTGCCTACTGTACCATGATCTGTGGTTGATGCTGTATCTTTTTTAGAAGGTCCAGATGTGGCTTTCTGTGGACTGATGGCTCTAAACTAAAGGGTGGTGTAAAGTCTTTGTTTAAAATGGAATAAAAATAAGATGAGTATTATAACTTTTAAAATTCCCATTTGAAGAACAAGAGAATGTGAAACACATTTCAGCTACCGTTTGATGGATATTAACAAACCCTGCTTGATAGAAATCATGAAGATTTTCTGCCCTAGTACTGAAGGACATTCTTTAGTTGTCCCATCTGATAAGCCCTGATTTCCTTCTGTGAAGGCAGCTCTCCAGTTCACAGGCCTGCATGGCCATATCTGAGAAAGGCAGTAGACAGTATGATCTGCCTGGGTTCAAACACTCCCCTGCCTGCTTCCTTGTGGAAGATTAGAGATGTGGAAATTGCTTTAAGAGCTGTCCATCCTATGCATGACATCCTGGTGTATCTTTAGCGACTCCATCCCCTCAAAAATTCAGTATGCTTTCAGTCTGTTTGTTTCTTGTCAATTCCATGAACAAATGTAGTCAAAAATCATGTCTGGACATAGCTTTGAACCTCAAGGCTCTCTTATTTACTGACCTCTGGCCTCTTTATCTCCCTCCTCTGAACTTACTGATGACTCCTTCAGACCATCTGAAACACTCTTAATCCCATCACTGCTGGTAAACTGGGGCTGGTGTATGATGGAACACCAGTTCCATCTTCCATGGTATTTATTGTATGTAGCCAGAGCCCACCATGGCTTTTGCAAACCTGCAAACCTCAAAAATCACAGGATTCTCAGTCCAATTAGGCTGTAATTTGCAAAGATTTTTCTTAGAAAAGCTCTGTTTTCTTCTGAATACCCACCTCCAAAATAACTTAGATAAAACACTTCTCAGCTTGCAGCTGGCTAGCCCAAGTCTGTTGCTTATAGCTAAGAACAGCAAGGAGAAACCAAATAGTGTTTAACGTTCTGAATCATTTTTAACAATTTTACTGCTGCAGCATTTGTAACGATTCTACTGCTGCAGACTTAGTTAACACTTGGTCTGTCTCGCAAGGTTCAGCAGGTGACAGTTTGACGACTGTTTTGCCAATTTGTAACATTAATTAGCTTTCCAGCCTGTAGTATGAGCTCTTTATACCTGCTTCCCAACTAAACTTCTGCCATACTTTTTGGTTCTGTTGCATGTAGCACTCCAGTTTATATAAGATTCAGTTCAGTTCAGGTCAGTTGCTCAGTCGTGTCCAACTCTTTGTGATCCCATGGACTGCAGAACGCTAGGCCTCCCTATCCATCACCAACTCCCAGAGTTTGCTCAAACTCATGTCCATTGAGTTGGTGATGCCATCCAACCATCTCATCCTCTGTTGTCCCCTTCTCTCGCCTTCAATCTTTCCCAGCATCAGGGTCTTTTCCAATGAGTCAGCTCTTCCCATCAGGTGGCCAAAGTATTGGAGTTTCACCTTCCAACATCAGTCCTTCCAGTGAACATTCAGGACTGATCTCCTTTAGGATGGACTGGTTGGATCTCCTTGCACTCCAAAGGACTCTCAAGAGCCTACTCCAACACCACAGTTCAAAAGCATCAGTTCTTCGGCGCTCAGCTTTCTTTATTGTCCAACTCTCACTTCCAGACATGACTACTGGAAAAACCATAGCCTTGACTAGATGGACCTTTGTTGGCAAAGTAATGTCTCTGCTTTTTAATATGCTGTCTGTGTTAACTTTTCTTCCAAGGAGTAAGCATCTTTTGATTTCATGGCTGCAGTCACCATCTGCAGTGATTTTGAAGCACCAAAAAATAAAGTCAGCCACTGTTTCCACCGTTTCTCCAACTATTTGCCAAAAAGTGATGGGACCAGATCTTGTTTTCTGAACGTTGATCTTTAAGCCAACCTTTTCACTCTCCTCTTTCACTTTCATCAAGAGACTCTTTAGTTCTTCTTCACTTTCTGCCAGGAGGGTGGTGTTATCTGCATATCTAAGGTTATTGATATTTCTCCTGGCAATCTTGATTCCAGTTTGTGCTTCCTCCAGCCTGGCATTTCTCATGATGTACTCTGCGTGTAAGTTAAATAAGCAGGGTGACAATACACAGCCTTGACGTACTCCTTTTTCTATTTGGAACCAGTCTGTTGTTTCATGTCCAGTTCTAACTGTTGCCACCTGACCTGCATACAGATTTCTCAAGAGGCAGATCAGGTGGTCTTGTATTCCCAACTCTTGAAGAATTTTCCACAGTTTATTGTGATCCACACAGTCAAAGGCTTTGGCAACCTTAGGTAAGGTTATGAATAGCCAAAAACAAAATAGTATCTCAAAGAAGATGGATGTATTGCCCTCTCACATTTAAAGAAAAAATTGAGGAGGTAGTGATCTTGAGCTAAGGGGATGGTCCCCAGTAGCAAAGATTCAGGATTTGGTCTTGTTGCTCAGCTGTCCTCAGTGTGAGTTTCTGTGTCACCGTCTGTGATGACTTTAAAATCCATCCATCAGGTCTGCATTCCAGCTAACAAAAAGGAGAAAGAATTGAAGAAAGGACTTCGTGGGTAGCTCAGTGTTAAGGAATTTGCCTGCCAAGGCAGGAGACGCAGATTCAGTCCCTGGGTCAGGAAGTTTCCCTGGAGAAGGAACTGGCATCCCACTCCAGTATTCTTGCCTGAAAAATCCCATGGTCAGACGAGCCTGTTGGGCTACAGTCTGTGGTTTTGCAAAGAGTTGGACACAACTTAGCTACTAAGCATGCACATACTCCTCCTTACCTTAAAAGTTACTTTCTTGGAAGTTGTACATGGCACTTCTGCTTATATATCATTGATTAGAACATGGCCATCCCTAGCTGCAAGGGAAGATGGAAAATAATCCCTCCTTCCAGGCATCCATGTGTCTAGCTGATGATCTGTTTCTATGGAAGATGGTGGGAATGAATATGGAGGGGTCACCAACAGTCGCCACTGCTACATGTACTTTTTTAAAAGTTCTCATGTTAAAGTTTGTTAACTGCCTCTAAAATGAATTGTATTTGTAATGATAATTCTAAGCATCTAGATATCTTTTCTCAATATCATACCTCCTTTTGCACATAAGCTGATTAATATTCTTTTTTTTTTATTGTTGCTGGTGGGGATGGTGGTTTTATTTTTTAAAATGAGCTCACACACACACACACACACACACACACACACACACACACAGAAAATAAAATGAGCACATACTGAAACCACCTCCCAAACTAAATATTATTTTGGCATATTTTTGGTTGTCTGTTTTGAATGATTGTCCAAAAAAGGCCATTTAAAACTTGAAGACTTAAAGACTTTTAACATCTACTTTTTTTTTTTTCCTCTAATGTCAAATAGAAATCAGTGTCAACTTCAGTTTTTCTTGTCTTGCTATCCTTTTTGTGTATACTATTAATTGCCTCAGCCTTATGGTGAGTCTCTTCTTGTGGTTCTGTACCTTCTAGGGCATATCCTTCTGCCCACTGCTTGTATCTGTCACGCTAGATCAGAAGGTAGATGCTGGTGTCTTAGTGGTTTATAAAGAATCTGCTTGCCAGTGCAGGGGACACGGGTTCCATTCCTGGTCTGGGAAGCAGCTAAGCCCGTGTGCCACAGCTATTGAAGCCTGCGTGCAAGAGCTTGTGTTCTGCAACAAGAGAAGCTACCTCAAAAAGAAGCCTCCACACCACAATGAAAAGTAGCCCCCACTTTGCCACAGCTAGAGAAAGCATGGCACCCAGCTATGAAGACCCAGTGCTGCCAAACATATATTAATTAATTAGTTATAAGAAAGTAGATGCAAAGTAGTAAGTGTATCTCTTCTGCTACCATCTCCAATTCAAGATGACAGTACAATGGAGCTGGCAATCTGTCACAATATTGTAACAAATCAAATAAAGACTTTAAAAATGTGTGTGTTGGTCGCTCAGTCATGTCTGACTCTTTGCCACCCTGTGGACTGTAGCCTACCAGACTCCTCTGTCCATGGAATTCTCCAGGGGAGAATGCTGGAGTAGGTTGCCATTCCTTTCTCCATTGGGTCTTCTCAACGTAGAGATTGATCCTTGTTCTCCCACATTGCAGGCAGATTCTTTACCATCTAAGCCACCAGGGAAGCCCAGTATCCTTTAAAGTAAGCATATTTCTCTTCCCTGAATTATTATTTGGAGTAAATTGTATTTAGTCTAAACATGTAAATAAGACCAAGCATTAAATATATTTAGAAAATACCGTTTTAATTTAACCATCCAATAGTGGCTCTTTTTCTTATATTTTCCCCTAATTTATTGTGAGTCAGTGTTTCAATTGTATCATTTGAAAAAAATGCTATTCTTTTCAGTTTTTCCTTGAAAAAAGTTGTTTCGTTGTCTAGTTTGTTCTGACTCTTTCAACAGTTATAATTGGGTTTCATTCTTTTTTTTCATTCTTTTTTTTTAAATAATTTGTGCTTTCAAGAATCATGATATAATTAAATTGTGCAGTGTTTTTCTACTTATAAGAAAGTCAGAATTCATCTTAACTTTTATAGCAGTGTAATTCCCTGAATTTTTCTTCTAGTGATAAAAGAGACTAAATTTAATGGGAAATACTTTACAACATTAAGAATCTGGTACATAGGAAGCTTTAAAAAAACTATTAAATTTTAAACCATTTTCCTGCATAAAAGATGTGTTTTCCCTTTCTGTAAGCTAAAATAAATCTCTATTTTTTCCCACATTAATAAACAACAGAAATATACAGCTAGAAAAACATTTGCATAAAAATATTTACACTTCGTGTCATGACCTTTTGTATGTGTATTACTCACTGAATAATTATATTAATAGCTAATACTTATTGAGTACTTAAAAAGTCTCAGTCACTCTTCAGATTGGTTTATATATATGTACTCATTTAATTCTTAAAACAACTTTTTGAAAAAGATATCTTTGACAGTCACATTTTAGAGATGAAGAAAACTGAAGCGCAGAGAGCTTGAGGTCACATAGACAGAGAAAGTGACAGAGAAAACTTTGAGCCCTGGTTGCCTGGTACCAGAGCTAGTTGTTTTTAACAGTTTATTGTGCTCTACTATTGAGCGTACTATCCTCTGAATAAGTACTGCTCAAAAACTGGCTCATAGACCAGTGCCTGTTTGCAAACTCTTTGTCATCAATGTACAAGATTATTGCTGAAGCTGAAAGCAAACTCTTAGATTTTCTAGTAATTTAACATTTCCAGGACATCAAATTTATGATGTATATTTTTAGTAATTCATCTTACTTATATTTTAGAAATGCATCAGTCCATAAAGAATTGGAAGGAAAACTGGTTATTCTCCACAAATAGTTTAAGAAGCACTGTTCTGAGTAAAGTGCCTTTTATGGCTGTTAGGTATTTTAAATTCATAATTTCATTCAGTTCTCACAATAACCTTGGAAGTTTATGGTGCTATTCACATATTTTTTAGGTTGAAAAACTAAAGATCAGAGAAGATATATATATGTGATAGATCTACAATTCAAAGCCTGTTCTTTATTCTATAAAATATAGAAACTATATTCTCCTGTGCCTGGTGACATTCATATTGAATCATATAAATTTGTTGAAGCCTTTCAAGATATTTTTTTCTTTTGTCAGTTATCTTCATAAAAGAGCACTTTGATTGAGGCAGTAAGAATTTTTTAAAATTGTAAAGATTCTTGAACTTTACAGAGAATAATACAACCTGGTCACTTATTAAGACTTTGGTAAGATATTATTTTTTTAGAGGCAGTTCTTCAAATGTTTATTGGCAACCCTAGTTCCTTCCACTTACTAGTAAATATTGCTTAGAATGAAAACTTCAGATCTTCTTATGCTAACAGCAGAGCCTAAGGTAGCATTTTCTCAGTTTCCTCATCTATCACATGAAAAGGATATGGGACTGGCCTGGCGGTGTAGTGACCCTTCTGCTGCAGGGGATGTGAGTTTGATCCCTGTGTTGGGGAACTAAGATCCCACATACTTATGCAGTTCTGCCAAAAAATTTTGTTTTTTAATTTAGCTTTCAAAAGGATGAGCTAAGCTATTTTGAATTCCAGTCTTACTGAAGATTTGTATCGTTTCCCCCCCTTTTCTTACTTTCTTCTGATGAGTGTTAGTCTTTTCTTCGTTCCAGTTGCTCCCGTTCTTCAGAAGCCCCTCATGGGGCCTGCATTTACCTGAGACTCATCCCTCCTCAGCGCCCACTTTCCCTTGAAGAGTGGCCACCTCCGCCGCCTGGCTCCACCCTCGCAGCTTTCTGTCCACTCCTCAGTCCTCTGGGGTCTGGTTTCTGCCCAGTCTCCTTCACTCGTGTCAAGTTCCTCCTTGCAGACTCCGGCAGGCAGTGTTCTCCCAGCCTTAATTTTCTCCAGCTCCCTCCTCTGTGAGTCAGGTTCAGCCTAGTCCATGCTTGTCCCGTCCCTCCCCAGCCCTCACACACTTGCATCCATCTACAGACTGCTTTGCAATGAGAGCCTCTCTCTTGGGTGTCCCTCAGGTGCTCAGTGCTCACCTTTCATGCTTACTCTTCCTGCCCTTCTCTTCAGCTTAGTACGAACCCCCCCATTCATCCATCCAAGTCAGAAGCACGGGTTTCTTTGAACTTCCTCTCACCCTTTCCCACTCAATCTCATCTGCCACCAGGTCTCATGAGTTTGATCTTCCACTCAACTCATGTCCCACGCCTTATCTCCACTGTCACTGCCTTCATCGCGGAGGTTCTTTGAATTGTGTTGCCTCCTAAACCCCTTCCCAAACTCCAGGCTCATTCTCTCCAACCCAGTCTTCTCTTCATTGCCAGATTGTTCTTTCTAAAATACATACCGACCTTATATTTTTTTTTAATCAAAATTATATTCCAGTACAAAAAAAAAAATCATCCTTAGATCCTCATTGCTTTCAGTAACTAAAATGACAACAGTCCTCCTTCCTTATACCACTTACTAGTTACTGATGCGTATACCAGAAATTCTGCAAAGTTTTTCACCTGCCTAATCTCATAGTTTATCTCCATTGTGGTGCTTCCCACAAGATTCTGTGCTTCTGTTTCCCTCCATAGACACTCCTCCAACCCTGTATAACTTTCTGAGTCTCTTCATGTGTTTCTTTCTAGCATCTACTAAAGTGCCTGAAACATAAACCCATTATATTTCTGCTGAATGAAGGGTTTCTGTTGTTGTTGACATAGGACTAACTTGCGTTGCAGGATGTGGTGATTTCAGGAACCCGTAGTAGAAAAGCCTACAGTAAGGACAACAAAGGCTTTGCTAGTGAGGACGGAATACTTGTCCCATCTCAGGGAGCCAGAGGCCCTGTAGCCCAGCGCCCCTGCCTCTTTCATCATCACCTAGATGCAGCAGGTCTCAGAAAGGGTGAAAACGATTGTCCTTATGCTTTGATTCAGTGCATACAGTCTCCTATTAGCAGCCTCATGCCGACATGTACCATATTTTAAGGCAAAATAATTGTATGTATTCTCTAGAAAATAGCCTTGGAAATTCAGTTCCCTTCCTCGCTCCAGTTTGTCTCATTCTTCACCGCCGACCCCCTTCACTGAAAGACAGTGATTTCATTATTGCTACTGTAAGAGAGCTCACTCTTCCAAGCTGTTTTTTATTTCTTAAATGATCAACCTTCACACAGTACGATATTCTCTGGTTAGCAGCAGAAATGGTTCTTCTTAATTTCCTTTCTTGGGTGTTTAATTTAAAATATATAAAGTTTAATTTAATTTTTCCATTTCTGAGGTGTTCAAAGGGTATAAGCTGAGCTTGTGAACACTTTTAGGTCAGGTTACCAATAGAAACTTGACATTTATATGAATAAGAATAATACCAAGAGTTACAAAAGTTAATAAAGAATTGCAAGGACTCTCAAGCTCTGTGCTTGCGGCCATAAATTGATTGCCAGCAGGGGTCAAACCCGAGTCTCTCCTTCCTCCGTATATTCTCCCTTGGGTAAGCCATTGCAATGTTTGGTGCACCAGCAGAAAGGGCAGAGTGAATTTACGTCTTCCTTCAAACAAATCGCTGAAATATTCACTACTTAAGATAGGTGTAGATTAATAGAACTTCTTACTTAGCTAAACATAGGACTCGATTATTTTTCTAGAAATAAAACCAAACCAAGAGAAATAAATCTAACAATGCAGGCAAGTATATACAGACAGGCTCTGTTTGTTCCATTCTGTATGTTTCAAGATAGGATTTTGTATTTCTGTTTCTGCTCTAAAGGCAGTTGAGAAAAACTAAAGAAACACTGATTTCAGAGGGACTAATTTGGTGCTAATTCACTAAAATAAAATGCAGAAACCAAAGTTGATCCTTCAAGTATAAATATGTATATGTTGCAATTTTTCATCATGTGTGTTTATTTCATATTGGTTTAATGGAATGTATTCTTTTTAAAATGTCATTGAAATATTGGAATAAGCTTGTGTCTAAGTAATAGAAATTATACTTAGATATAAAATGGAAGGATTGTCTACCCTTTGCAAATATTGTGACTTTGAGTGTTTTTGGTAAAAGTGAACTCTTAAGCAAACCTTTAATGGCCTAAAATGAAATAATACAAGTTTCTACTTTATTTTATCATTTTCAATCACCACTTTTCGTTCCTTATTGTGGTCAGGGTGTCTTTTGTGAAGGCAGGAAGTGAACTCTTTTTGGTCTGCATTCCCTCACATGTTGTTAAAATTAAGTTACATCCATATATAAACTAGGTGTGTTTTCTTAATGGCAAAAGGGAGGTTATACCTCACCTACCTTATTTTATTTCTGCTTTGTCATATGTCTCATTTGTTAGGTGTTTTCTTGTTTGGGTTTGGTTTTCATTTTTGACTTTAATAATTGATTTCTGTTGTGCTCATCATCAAGTTATTCCTTTTTTCTTTTCTCTCTCTCTCAGCTTAAAGAGAAACTATTTCTGGGTGCCCATTAGTTACAATACTGCAGATGTATAATTATTTTTTTTTCCTAATTGAGATCCTGTGTGTTATTCTTTCTACTGCTGTGTACAGAATTAGAGTTTCTAAAGGGGTTGTTTTTTGCGTTAAAAAAAAACAGACTGGAGTCTAGATGGCATACATCTTAGTGTTTTGGGGTATGATTGGATATATGAAATGTAAATAATACCTTTGCCAGAGCCTTAGAAGTCCCTCAGTATAGCAGTAAGTAGCCTGTGCTTCAGCTGTTATACACAATGAACTGCTGTCTTGTGTGGCATGCATCTTTTTAAAAAAATTTTCCTTACTTAGTTGGATGTACATAGGGATTATCATCCATACAGCATTAAGCAAAATATAGCCTATTTAAGTCTATCCTTCAAAATGTTTCATATGCTGGCAGGCCACTAGGAGATGCTAAATAACAATATGGCCATTTAATTTACTTATGTCAGCTAGCATGAAGGAAGGAACCTAAGATGTTGCTTCTGGCTTAATATATATGTGTGTATATATTATATATATGTATTTTCCTCTTTACCTTTTTTCAAAGCATTTTATTTATGCAGTGGTCATTTTCTCTTTCCTTCCTTACCCTCTCCCCCAAATATTTTGTCTCCAAAGTAAAAATGCTTCTTTAACACCAGCATCCTAAATGATACTGTTTAGAAGTTTTAGGAGCTATGGTGGTAACCTCATTAGAAACACATGTTTCTTCTTTTTCTTTCATTCTTTACTCCAAAAAAAAAGGAAAAGATATCTGGTTTTGCCAGTTTAATTAGTATGATCATGAACTTGTGGAATGAGAAGGAAGCTTAGAAACATAGTCTGTCTTTCCTTATTTTCAACCAAAGCCTAGCGAATGTTTCGGGTTTCTTTGTTTCTGTTTTTTCTGTTTTATATATATTTTATATATGTTTAACACTGTTGCAAAAGAGTCGGACATGACTTAGCAACTAAACACCAGCAAATGGCCAAGTCAGTCTCTGGTTTTCTGTGGCACCTCTTGACTGCCATAAAAAGGTTCGTTTCTGAAAATGTCAGACAGAAATCTGTAAGTTGGTTGTATTGGAGATGGCCCCATATCTTCATTCTGAACAAAAATTTTTTTGTGTGGGAATAGTTAAAGTCATATCACACGAGTGTATATTCCTCGGTTCTGTCTCGTTACAACCAAGATTTGGAGTGACCGACATTAAAGCCCTCTGCGGGTCACAGTTCTTGGGTCTTGGACAGACCGTGCTATAGCTCTTAGACAAATCCCAACTATCTTCGTAATATTGACCCAATTGCTTAACCTTTTTGACCTTGGTTTTCTTACCTCTAAAATGAGGATAGCAATCCCCTTTCTTTAAGGTTCTAAGACTTAGATGAGCTAATATGCAGCAAGATATACTTAGTACAGTGCTTGGTATGCACTCATTAAATGGTTGCTGCTCATTTTTCTCCTAATAACAATAACAACAGCAGCATAACCACTACACAGAACAGTTGTTAGGTAATAACTAAAAAATAAAATATGATGCACATGGCCTGTGCAGTCTAAGATACATGCAAAATCAGTATGGAAGAAGAAAAACTCATGGAAAATATTTTTCTATTTTATTTTCTTCTGCAAATGCTTAGAAAATGTCCCATTAGGTTAAAAATGTAGTTTATTTGGCAGAACTTATCCAAAAGATTGAGAAGAAGGTGAAAGTGCGACACCTACTAATTAAAGTCTGCTAATGTCTCTAAGGATCATGCTTTGAATTGGGGTCACTTTTTTTTTTTTGAGAACTAGAATTTCCATCACCATTTTAAGACCCTTCTCCCTTGTTTACTCCGTGGCCTCATTCAATCCCCAGTTGTGCCAGTCCTCTAAACTTTTCAATCTTTCCTCTTCATTGTTGTTGTTCAGTCACTAAGTCATGCCTGACCCTTTTCAACCCCTTGGACTGCTGCACACCGGGCTCCCCTGTCCTTATTAGGAACAAAGCTAGTGAAGGTGCTGGAATTCCAGCTGAGCTATTTCAACTCCTAAAAGATGATGCTGTTAGAGTGCTGCACTCAATATGTCAGCAAATTTGGAAAACTCAGCAGTGTCCAGAGGACTGGAAAAGGTTAATTTTCATTCCAATACCAAAGAAAGGCAGTGCCAAAGAATGCTCAAACTACCATACAGTTGTGTTCATTTCACATGCTGTCAAGGTAATGCTCAGAATTCTCCAAGCGAGGCTTCAGCAGTACATGAACTGAGAACTTACGGATGTACAGGCTGGTTTTACAAAAGGCAGAAGAACCAAAAATCAAATTGCCTCTTCACTGAAAACCTTTGCTTTCCTGGAACACCTCAAAATCTGTCACTGGCAGTTAAATTTGCATGAAGTTATTCTTGTTGAAATGTCATTGATTGATAATGCCTGAAAGCTTCTTTCCTAAATAAAATTTGCATTTGGCTGGGGTCTTTGTTGACTTAAGGAAAAGAAGAAATAGCATAGAATAGGTTAAGAGCTCTGACGAGCCAACATGCAAGATAATTTTGTCCAGAGAGAAACGTCAGAAGTGGTATGTTTTTATGATGAACCCACCTGCCCAGTTTAGAAGAGCTAGCGGTGTGTGGAATAGTACAGGCTCCTAGCCCCGCCTCATCCTTCTCTGCCCCCAGGGACAAAATGTAGTTTCATTTAAAAGCAGATTTAGTTCTGTCGTCTCTAGGTGGTGTAACACGTTACCTTGTTCCACTGTTTTAAAATAAATACAGAAAAGTATTCTCTTGAGTTGTTGCACAGGTTTCTGCCTAGCCCAAGAGTTAACTTTGAGCATTATTGAAAGAGGGTAGATTATCTTCAAAACTCTCCTGGCCTGGCTGCTGCCCAGAGTCCTGGGAGATGTAATCAGTTTCAGTTAATTCTAAACAATAGATTGTGGCGGGAACTCCAGTAAGTGGCGGGTTGACTGCGCCCAAACTGTTGATTTAAGTTGTCAAGAGAGCTTGACTCATACTTAGACCTGACACCAGTTTGGATCAGCTGACTTATCTGTAAACCATTACCAGTAAAGGAGGCTGCTTTTGTGTGTGAGGGGGGAGGGGATGACCTCTGGTCATGTTACCCCTCCTCCCACTCTCAGTGGCCTTCACAGCCTGGCCACAAGGCTCCTTCAGTGCCTTTTCATCTGCCCAGGCTTTGGCTCCTTCATACCGCTTGTTCCCATCACTGGTTATCCAGTCACCACCCAAAGGCAGATGCCAGTGTGGTGGTGGTATGTAGTCGCTAAGTCCTGTCTGACTCTTTGTTGTGTTTTAGTCACTAAGTCGCTAAGCCAGTGTACTGTGTGCCTTGTCTGATTTCTATTTATTTCTGTCTTGTTGATGTTTAATAAGAAGTGCTTTAGTATTCACTTTATCATGTGCCACATCTATATTGCCCTTCATGATTTTCATAGAGAATCATATCTGTCTGATATATTTTAGGCTAGGGCAGGGCAAGAAGTACATTGCATCAGCATTAATCATCTTTGTTACCTTATGATTAGATCACTCGGGTTAAATACTGGTTGGAAGTGTGATCTAAGGTTGAAAGCATGAGGATGAATATGGGCAAAACATTAGCAGTTCAGTATGATTTTTTTTTAAGTTGGAAGGTAAATGTTTTTCAATTTCCGTTCAATTTTTTTCTATCATTAGTCTTTGAAGATAAGTAGTGATTTGCAATTGAGACACATGGACAAATGGAAACTTGTTAGCCTTTTGGTATGGGTTTAAGTGTATTTACTCTGAGGTGACTGAATGTCCATCTATAGGTATGTTTGTTTCAGTAGATCCTCTTAAAGGGTACTTTTATTTCATGGGGAGGTCCTGTGAGGAGCTGGACCCCAGAGGGTGAGCCAGGGTGGCTGTGGCCTCACACCTTCCTGTTAGTGCCTCACTCTTGAGTCTCAGGAACCCCTGAGGACCGTGCTTTGATATGGATTATCTTCATGTCTTTCTATAAATTAGTTTTTGGTTGGGAAAGCCAAAAAACTGCAGCTCTTTAAATATATTAATCAAGTGATTTTCTTCTTTCATTGCCTTATCACACTTTATTCCCTATTTCTTTCCTGTTAAAATTTTGAAAGTCTCCAATCATTTGCTTCTCAATCATAAATGATTCCATTTTCTAATGACTAGCATTTTGTCTTTCGGAGAATGTGTGTGTGTGTTAAGTTGCTCAGTCGTGTCTGACTCTTTGTGACCCCATGGACTGTAGCCCTCCACGTTCTTCTATCCATGGGATTCTCCAGGCAAGAATACTGGAGTGGGTTGCCATTTCCTTCTCCAGGGCATCTTCCTGACTGAGGATCGAATCAGCATCTATCTCCTGCATTCGCAGGCAGCTTCTTTACCACTAGTGCCACCTGGGAAGCCCCTTCTAGAAAATATCTGCTACAAATTTCCCTTGGTTTTTATTTTACTTTTCTGTTTCATTTTCATTTATCTTAGAACAGAGTGCAAATATTCATGAGAATAGAAGCAATGGAATGGCATGACATATTTTTATTTACCATTGATCGTGGCCATTTCGTTTTTCCTGGAAAAATGGGGACAAATCCATCATGGCTTGTTCATCATTTTCTGCGTCATTCACTTTAATGGGGTACGTTAGTTACTCACATGGTGTGACAATGGAAAGGAAAGTTACAATTGTTTTCCTTTGGTTTACATAATGTCTTCACATGAGAGGAAACTGTCCTCAAAGAACGTATCATGAATTTTAGTGTGTAGCATTTCCTTTTATATTAATTTGTAAATAAATATATCATAAAGATAGTAAAATAACAAGACATGGCAGTTCTATTGTAGCCAACAAAATAATATGCATATTTTTAAATCTGCCAGGTTTTACTTTACAGAGATGACTTGATAAAAAGCATCAATATTAGAAGTTAATTTTTGAGGGGACAAGGTATGAAACAGTTTGATACATATATAATATACATACATTATATAATTTTAACATATATTAACAAAATTTATTCATTTATACCTACACGCAGGAATTGAGTAGTTTGTAGAGAAATGTGAAGTGTATTTTTTAATGCAATTGGAGAAATAAAGAAAAAGGAGAAAATTAATGTAGGCAAGATAAGATGATGCCAGTGGTCAGGTTATTATTAAAAATATACATCCTCCAGTGTCAAACACTTTTCAAGTTGGTTCTGGTTAGTTGTCACTTGTACATTTGTCACCCCATCCTTTTTCTTCCCCCAATTCCTTCTGCTTTGTGGATTGTTAAGATGGACTAAGATACAGTATTTCTTATCAGTGTAATTAACACTCAGACACACTTTTTCTGATTAAGCATGCTCTTATCTAGTTGCTTTTCTGTATGCCTTTAGTTCATTGTTTGTTTGTTTGTTTTTAAAGACTTACTTGTCTGCTCTAGTTTTTTGTCTTTACTTGGTTTTACTTGTTTATATTTGTTATAAATTTAGGCAAGTTTTAAAGAAAAGCAAAGGTGAATGAATTTTCTTGTCATCCCTCTCCTTCCAGAACTTTTAGGCCACCCCCTCTGACTTCTTCCTTATTCCATTTGGAGACAGAGATTTGGGTCTGTTAAATGAGCAGTGAAATGGAGATGAATGAAAAGAATTCAAACTATTGTTTTCTCTGAGCCTTGGAAAGGAAAGTTTTAAGGGGATTCTTTGAGTATATATGTGCTGTAATCATTCTCTTTGAACTAAATAAATAGTAAACTGATTTGGGGAACCCTTGCTACTCTTTCTAGCTGCCAAGGAACTTAGTATCAAGAGAGAGGAAGGTTCATCCCAAACTTGCCTGACAGCTTGCTCATTCATCTGCTTGCTTTTCATTGGTTTATGTTATAGACATGGAAGAACTTTATGGAAAAAAAATATAACGTCGGTTAATTTTCAACCATTTATTAGTGTTCGCTGAATTTACAACTGAATACGTATTAGTTTGTATCCATTTCTCTCACATCATTCTTTTGAATACACATTTCCACGATTCAGTGTTGTCCATATATTTATCATTTTTAGAGGTTATATAACATTTTAGTAAGTTTACATTCACTTCTTTCCTTAGTTGTTCCTTATCGTTGAACATTTGAATTGTTTTCACCTTCCAACTATCAGGTAAAGACTTGGCTAAGAATTCCTTTTCATTTTTTCTGAAGTGTAGACTATAAAAACAAGTTAAAATTCATTGTACACTTGTTTCTTGGTATCCTGGGGAATTGGTTCCAGGGCCCCAGGAGATGTCAGAATCCGTGGGTTTTCTTTTTCAGTCTGCTTTCCATATTCATATTGGCTCAAGTCCCTTACATAAAGTGGCTTAATACTTTTGGCTCCCCTGGGTTCCATATCCTTGGATACAGATGGGTGACTGTATGTACAGCTAATGTATTAATGTTAGATAGTCCAAAATTATGATACTGTACAGTTGCATTTTTCATTTCTGTAGGTTCACTGTAAGTAGATTATGCATACATATATAGTCAAAATAAACAGTATAATTTTGCTCATATTATGGGATTCTTTTTAAATAGGCTGTGAAGACATTTATTTGAAATAAAAAAAATAGGTTGGTTGAATTGGAAAAGTTGATTTAATCATTGTAACTTCAATTTGCGTCTCATCTTTTGAATGCAGAGAGTAAACTCAGCATACTCTGAAGTTCACTTTTGCTCTAAAAACTCTACCATTCTAAAACTTGGAATACAGTTTTGCTGTTTTAAATTGTTATACATGATTATTATTATATCTTTGCTTTTTATGATATATTCTTGGTCTCATCTCTGATTTACTTAATGTTGAGTCACAACCAGGAGGACGGCAACCGATATCTGTATTATTCCTTTGAGAAAGGGCAGACTTTCATGATTTTTTTCCAGGAATCTATTTTGGAGAAAAGTGGAAACTACTCATGTGTGAAAACAAACAAATGTGTGGTCTTTACTAAGATGTTGTCAGAAAAAATGGCCACATTTTTAGACACTTCTTCATCTCTTATTGGGCATGATTTTATACATTATGTTGTCCATTGACAATAGTGAGTGGCTGCTAGAGGGTAAACTTCAGCCTCCCTGTGCTCTCTCTTTCCTGTTCTTCATCCTTGTCATGAACTCTCATCATCTGATCTCTCCTAACTCTCTCATCTCCTGGTTTCCCCCTGGCCTGGACCCCATTGTCCTCTCTTAGTGACGTTCTTTGATGACAGCTTTGATATTCCTTTACTTCTAATCCCACCCTAACACTAGCCTTGCCCCTACCACTAGCGTTCACTTCTCCCCCCTCCAGATTGCTAAATATGCCTGTAGAAGTCTGGCTTAAACCTTACCAAAGGAGTCAAATGTTTTAAATCTTTATCAAGCCCTTTTTCTGTTCATCTCTGGTTTTTTTTTTCAGTCTGCTTTCCATATTCAAGTTAGCCACATCCGTTTTTTTTTTTTTTTTTTTTTTTTGGTCTCTTTCAAGTGTAATACCCCACCTAACATATTTGGCAATGAGATGGTTCTCCCAGCAAGTACCACCTTACCTCCCTTCCTTGTGGAGCTCAGAAGGTAGTTGTACCAAGCCGGTTTCCACATCCTTCCTGCCTAAGAATCTGTTGCTCCTTCTCTCTTCGGCAGAACTGATGCAGATCCTAATGGGCAGGGAGACGAGAGGCGTGGACCATGTCCTGGAAAACAGAACCCGGTGGGGAAGAGCCGAGCAAATACAGCCAAAGCCTTTGGGCTAGGAGTCTGAGGTGGAGATCACTAGACCCTCTCAGGGCTGGAGAGGATGAAATCCAGGGACTAAACACAGAAACTGAGGAGGAGGCAGGGAAGCCAAGAAAGGAACAGATGGGCCCAGGTTGTAGGGAATATGAAAGAAGCTGGTATGACAGGGTCATCTGGGCAGAATAGAGTCACGTGGTGAAGGTAAGCCCATGGTCTGAATCAGTGAAATACCTTGGTTATGAAAGAACTTTCAAGTAGGTCCTTTTTTCTGACTCTTAACTCACCTACCATTTCTAAAAATTATAATAGTTAGCCTTTAAGGATCTGTGCCAGGCAGTATCTTAGAACTACATAGGTGTTAATCTCATTTGGTCTTCCCAGCGTTCAGCTAGTTAGGTTTTATCCTCAGTTTGTAGACTAAAGCATACAACCTTAAAGAGGCTCAAAATTTCTCTAAAACTGGGGGTGATGCTAAAGATCATACAGATCTTTACCAAGTACTTGCTAGACCCTTTAACCCGAATGTTCCATTGATGGTTCAGATTCACCTTCCAATAGAAATCATATTCTCTTCCTCAAGCTGGCCTCACTGATTTAAAGCTTTATTGTTTCTCTTCACTGTACTTGTGCTTTCAGAGTTGCTACAACTTAAAATTTGGAGATCCTGAACTTGATGCTCTTCTCCTCCTTCTCTCTCCCATCTAGCAATTAACTGGTTGTCACTACTCTCTCCCTGTTTTTTTATGTTGATCCCTCTCTGAATGAGAACAAGAGAAAAAATTAGATGAAAGTCAGAGTGGAGAAGAGTGTTGGAAGTCAGAGTGATGGAGGTGATCCTGGAGAAGCCCTGTTTTCCTATAAAAATTCTTATAAACCTTAGAGCTTCTCTGTAGGATAAATACGTTTTGATATGTGGATTAAGTGCTCTAACTAAGTTTGTATGTGTATATAAGCATCAGTTTCCACTAAATCCCATCTTCTGATGCTTTCTTGAAATCATCTGCAGATATGTCATGATGAATTTCATTCTTGTTTTTTGGGGGGTTTTTTGTAATAAAAAAAAAAAACAGAAAAGCCAAGGAGTCTTGGCTTCCCTGACTCCTCCTCAGTTCCTGTGTTTAGTCCCTGGATTTCATCCTCTCCAGCCCTACTGAGAGGGCCTAGCGATCTCCACCTCAGACTGCTAGCCCAAAGGCTTTGGCTGTATCTGCTCAGCTCTTCCCCACCGGGTTCTGTTTTCCAGGACGTAGTCCATGCTTCTCATCTCCCTGCCCATTAGGATCTGCATCAATTCTGCTGAAGAGAGAAGCAAGGAGCAACAGATTCTTAGGGAGGAAGGATGTGGAAAAAATTTCAAAAAAAGTACAAAAGGGATGCAGTCGAAAATAAGCCTCTCACTCCAGCCTGTCAGTTTCTCTTTTTTCTGGGGTATTTTTAATTGAAGGGAGTTGATTTAATCACTCTCTTGTTCCATCCTCTCTTTTCATTGAAGCTGACAAGGGTTTTAGTATAAGTCTAGGACTTGGCCTTAGTTCACTCTTTCTGTCTTCATTTCTTATTAGTGAGTGATAGATTACGACATCTCAAAGCCCAGTCTCTTTCAGTGTGTTATTTGCATGACCTTTGAATATTATTAGGAAAATGTTTCAATGTCCCAAGATTCCCCTAAGTGTGGAGTCATCTAGGCCTTTATTCCTGCATTACCTGTGGTGACTTTTTTTTTTTGTTTGCCTAGGATCTTCCTGGTTTATGCCTGTTGTCCTGGCATATTTATTAATAACACCATGATTTCACTGCACAGTCCCTGTGCTTGTATGGAGGATAAATAGCTTAGACACATAATCTGTATCATTTAGCTCCCACAAAGTGCACCTTTTTCAGCTGCTTCTTTCTACCATCCTGATACTGTTTTGTATACTGACAACCTACCAACCTTAAAGCTCACCCTGTTACATCATTTGTCATGTGCACAATTAAGGAAAGGAGGATGAACAGCGTCAAACACTGTAAGTAGGTCAAGTGGAATCAGGGCAGAAAATAACATCCATGGATTTGCCAGAGATGAGATAATTTCATCATTGTGCTGGGGCAGGAGCCAGGTTATAGCAGGTTTACCAGGAAGTAGAAGCAGCAATGATGGACTCTTCTTCCAGAAGTCTGAAAGGGAAAGGAAGAAGAGGAAATATTTGGAGCCAATTAGGGGAAAGGGATGGAGGATCCAGGCACTACAAGCTGGGTGGATTTTTTACTTAATGTAGGCAAGCCATAGTTAGAGAAGGGCATGTGCTGCTAGAGGAAGGAGCGAGTATTAAGGACTAGAAAGCCCATCAGGGTCTCCAGCAAAATGGAATCCAGCGCACAAAGAGAACAGTAAGTGTGTTTCTAGGAACCTGGAAGGAAGACACAGAAAGTAATACCAAACCATATTGACAGATGAGGATGAAGACAAAATGTTGGTCCTGCCGGGTGCTCTCCATCTTCTTCCTCAAGGAGCTGGTGTTATTTTCTGTCACCTTGTTGGCTTTGCATCTGGTCCTTTATGGGTTTCCCACTCTTTACCTTTGAGCCATCATTGTCTTATCTCTGGAGATTCTAACATCCTATAAGTATTTTTAATTTAAAAAAATATAAAGTAAAAAACTGTTTGGAATTACACCTATTTAATTTCAAATAAGTATCCAGTTAAAGCAGCTCATAGATGAGCTTGTCCGATAGGCTTTATGTTACAGAGATGAATGCAGTTTTTTAAAGCACACATGTAGTTTGATCTCAAGGCTGGCCTGAGCCTAGTAAAGTTAGCCAAATCACTGAGGAAAACATCTGGTTTGTTATCAGGCCAACACAAACTGCCTGCAAGTTCAATGCATAAAAGACTTGCTCTTGTGAACATAGGGTTAGTTTAATGCAGCTGTTTGTTCATCCAACCAAAAAATGGATAATCTAATTTCAGCTAATTATTTTTGTTGTTTTTTAAAGAACCAATTTTGGTTCAAGATAAATATGAAGAAATAAAACATGAGCAATTCATGTATGACATTTTCCCTATGTAAACAAAGGAGACCAGGGTACAAAATTCCATTTTAAGAATTTTATTTGTGAATTGTAAACTCAATTACTTTTGAAATCTTTTAATCTATAAATTTTGCAGTGTAGTGGATTTGTCTGCATGGCATGTGTAAAGAGACAGTGTCTTTTACTGGTTCTCATTTTTTACAGGATGCTAAGAACTTTTCATATTGAAATATTTATTAATGTTTATGCTTGGTGTTTATGCTTGAGATTCAATACAAATTTTATTTCAGCATCTTTCCTTATCAACAGCAGTCTTAGTCTTAGGAACATATCACAGGAACATATAATATTTAATTAACATCAGAAGAGTTAA
This sequence comes from Antilocapra americana, assembly GCA_007570785.1. Classification (NCBI taxonomy): domain Eukaryota; kingdom Metazoa; phylum Chordata; class Mammalia; order Artiodactyla; family Antilocapridae; genus Antilocapra; species Antilocapra americana. The sequence goes on along the minus strand of ML664180.1, from coordinate 7,021,187 downwards.
ATTCTCAATAAGCAAGGTTCTGAGACCCTCGATTGGAGACTGGGCTTGTTTCAAATCTATTGAAATTCTCTGTATAGAATTATTCAGACTAAAGTGCAGGCAATCTCTGAGACAAGGTACAACTGCCTAGTACCTTCTTGGGAATCTCCTGTACTCTGGTGCTTCTCTTTACTATTTAATGTTATAGCTGCCATAGATTTTGTTTTCAGCGTAACATAGCTGAGAGGAATGCTTTACTTTTATATGTATTTTAAACTATTTAGAGTATTTAGAGAAGCATCTATTACAGGGATCAGCAAGATTTTTTGATCAAGGGCTGGATAGTATTTTAAGACTTTGTAGATCAAGAAACAAAATCAAGGATGATTTATGTACCATCCATCTCTAAAAAAAGACAACCTTCACAAATATTTATTGTTGAAATTAAAAATATAATAATAATGTACTACAGTATTTAAAATATTGACCTGCTAGTAAGAAGGATAGACTTAATTTATTTGAATAACGTTTCACTTATTGGAGTACAAAAATTAACGTTCCCTGTCATGACTCAGTCGCTAATATTCATTTGTCAGTGTTGATATCTAATGAGATTTTGTGTATTTCTTTTTTTGAAGGTATTTTTTCACACAGATCCATACTGCAGAATATTGGTATCACTTCATAATATCAGTATATCATGGTTTTAATTCAGTATTTCTATCACTTGGTATTTATAGAATTCTGTTAGATCCTTTTTTTCTTTTAAATATATTTTCCTTTTATCAAATCTGTCACTTCCAATTGAAGGTTGAGTGGAAACTCCTCTAAGTCATACAATTAAATGATTTTTAAATGTGGATGTCTCCCAAGCACCTGTATTAAGATCAGAAAAAATGCTGCTTATATTGTAGTTTGAGCTCAGAAATAAATCTGCTGGAAATTTGTGTGGGAATGGAGAGCATGCTTCACTTTTGACAGCATAGTAAATATACAAAGCAGATGAACATTGTGATTTAACAACTTAGTTGTCATCATAAATGACTGTGTGTGTGTGTCTTGCTCAGTCATGTCAGACTCTTTCCAACCCCATGGACTGTAGCCCAACAGGCCTCAGGCTCCTCTTCCCATGGAATTTTCCAGGCAGGAATACTGGAGTGGGTTGCCATTCCCTTCTCCAGGGGATTTTCCCAACCCAGGGATCAAACCTGAGTCTCCCACGTTGCAGACAGATGCTTTACCACCTGAGCCACCAGGGAAGCCTGTAAATGACTTTACTGCAGTATAATAAGTTTTGCATAAAAGCAAAACTTACTGTTTAATAGTTTGATTCATTAAGAAATTGAATAATTGGGTTGAATTCATTAAGAAACATTATCAAATCTATAACAGAATGTGATCTTCAAGACCTTTTGATAATATTGGTTGAAGTTGATTCTTCTTGTCAAGAAAATTTCAGTTATCAACCTCGATCTCAAAAAAGTCACTATATGGCTTTACCACTGCTAAACCTTTGAAGTGGTTTGTGGTAGAGTGAGGCCAAACATTCAACTTCTGTCTCTAACAAAAATTCAAGGAATTGATGAAAGTTAAGTCCACCAGAGTGAATAACATTGTTGGTACTCCTGGCTCAATAACATAAGATTCATATATTTCCACAGAGTACCTGCTCATCAGTATCATCGGCTTTCATTCTCACAAACTTTTAAATCTGTTGACCTAAGGCTTTCTTTGTGTTTCATTCTTTATTTTTACTTGCCACTAGTTATGTCATAGCAGATTCCACTTCAGATTGTAATGAATTACTGTTTTCTAAACTCCTTTGAAAATATTCTTGCCTGTAGGTATGCCATGGAGATTATTCACAGAAGCTAATTTTCAGTTACTTCAATTTTGGCATGAACGTCACTCATAAACGTGCTTCCCAGGTGGCTTAGTGGTAAAGAATCTGCCCGCTGATAGAGCAGCCACAGGAGACATAATTCAATCCCTGGGTTGGAAAGATCCCCTGGAGAAGGAAATGACAACCCACTGCAGTGTTCTTGCCTGGGAAATCCCACAGACAGAGGAGCCCCGTGGGCTACAGTCCGTGGGTTGCAAAGAGCTGAGCACAACTGAGCACACACGTACCTTCTCCTTAACTGTAAACAAAAGTAACTGCAGTACTTGTGACATCTCTTGATCCATCAGAGCCAAGGAGTACATGTCAAAATCATTTGCTTTGTTTTTCAGTTGATTGTTGACATTGTTCCCAATATCCTCAACTCTGTGTGGTTGGAACATTGAAAAGAAGGAGGTTGTGGGGAGAGATGAGGCCAGAAGACTTAGGTTTTTACAGGCCTTACCTGCTTGCTGTTCATAATACTAGAGATGTATCTTTCAGGACATTGGAAGTTTTAGGATATTTTGTTAGCTTGCTTGGCCTCACAGGCCTTTATTGAGAAGAAAAAAATATCTCCAGGGTAAACCCAATCTGGAAGAGTTAAATCTGAAGTTGTTCTGGTTGAAAAGTCAGAAAGTGGGAGACCTAGAGCCCATGGTCCCAAAGTGCCACTCAAGCCTAGTTCCCTTAGCCTTTCGTGCAGAACAATTTGAAACCACTTTTTTTAGCTTGACTGGGGAACGTGTGATAAAATGTCCTTTCAGCAAAGTGCCATTGCATTACCAGAGCAAGAAGGAAGAAACTGAACCAATGTTATGTATTAGACACTGAGCTAGTAAGACTTTTAAAATATCTCAATCCTCATGGCAATATAATGAGTAGATATCACCAATTTGTGAAACGAGGAAAAGAAACTTCAAAGTCATGGTTAGAGGTGTTTTTTTTTTTTAAAGTATCTATAGACTCTCAGCTCTCAGGAACACTGCTATTCATTAGAGCTTTTTGCATTGATAGTTACAAATGAAGGCTCTATATCTGTGCTGTCAAATAGGATAGAAAATAGGCTTATGTAGCTACCTAACCACCTGAAATGTGGCTGGTGTAACTGAGGAACTGAATCTTAAACTTATTTGCTTTTAATTCACTTTCATTTAAATAGGTAGATAGCATCTCCTATATGTGAAAATTCAGCTCTAGGTAACAGTCTCATTCAAACTGATTTGTTCTCCAGTGATCCTCTTACTTTCATTTCCTTGGAAAGATTATTCTGTGATCTATATTTATCTTAGACTGTTTTGTTATGTGTATCAATAAATATTTAATTTCACTTATTTAAACTAAAAAGCTGACAATCAGGCCTCAATAAAAAAGCATTTATGGGATTCGATTTTTCCTCCTTAAAAGGAGGACTAGGTCTTTCACTGATCGATTAATGTTTAGGCAGCACTCACTTTGTACCAGGCCCTGAGTTGGACCCTGGGAATGCAGTGGCAGCAAGACAGTCAGTGTCCTCAGGAAACTCACCAGTCCCAGTAGAGAAAACGTAGACATAACAAGCAGTTACACTGGAACATTAGAAAGTATGGAGGACTTGGCAGCTTGGAAAAGGAGTGGATTAGTCAAAGCTCAGGAAAGTTTTCCTAGAGGAAATGCCCTTTAGTTAGAGGCCTGAATAATGAGGCAGGGTCAGCTTTTCCAAGAAGACATAGAGGAGCAGTAAGGAGACTTGTCTGTGACGTCTTCAGCTAGAGAGCAGGGACTGCAAAGAAGGGATGGAAGTTCAGTGGGATGGACTGTGACACAGGATATCAAGTTCAGATGATGTATCCTATACAGCTCAGTTCTCTAGGGGCACATGGCAGGGCACAGAGGCTAGGAATGGCTGGCAGGGGGCAGGGGACAGAATAATTAGCACAAATTATAAAACTTAGATGGTGTTTTGAAGCTTAATAAAAAGCAGGTTCTTTTTGTTTATTATTGCACTTACTAGTCATGCTTACTTTCGTTGCCATCCCTTTATTAGTTAATTCCAGCTTGAGAGAATTTGGGGGAATCACTCAGTAAGAACTGTAAATCTACACTCTTGGATGATTCTCCTCTTACACCTCAGAAATATCCTTTTTGTACAAATCTGAAATTCCTCTTGAAATGATCAGTTTTCTTAAATTTCCTTAACATAGTACCTTAAAGGCTTATTTAAAAGATACATGTGTGTGTGCTCAGTCATGGCCAGCTCTTTGCAACCCCATGGACTGTAGCCCACCAAAAATCTCTGTCCATGGGATTTTCTGGGCAAGAACATGGATGTGGATTGCCATTTCCTTCTCCAAAGGATCTCCCTGACCCAGGGATCAAACCTGCATCTCCTGCTTTGGCAGGTAGATTCTTTACCACTGTGCCACCTGAGAAGCTTCACTTAAAAGATGGCCAGTATATAAAGCTTTTCTGTTCTCAGTTTTTAAATTAATTTTTATTGCAGTATAGTTGTTTTACAGTATTGTGTTAGTTTCTCTTGTATAGCAAAGTGAACCGTATACATGTATCCACTCTCTTTTAATGTCTATTCCCATGTAGGTCATCACAGAGTATTGAGCAGAGTTTCCTGTGCTATATAGTAGGTTCTCATTATAGTTATCTCTTTTATACATAGTAATACGTATATGTCAATAAACCCCTATCTCCCAATTTAACTCTCTTCCCTCCTGTATCATTTTTATGCTTAATCTTTACTTTCCTCATCTGTGAATAAAGGAAATACTAGTTGCCCGGTGTATTTAGCATTGGTGTAGGTAGTAGCACTGCCTAAGAATGAAACCTCATGCATGAGTATATTTACTCTCATATTCAGTTTCTTCCTTGAGAGCTAAATATATGGGACCTGCTTGTACATATATATCATATAAAATAGTATACACCAATTAAATGTCTGATGATGATATTGATAACTAGGAATTTTACTCAGCATAGTTGTCTTCTCCTTACACCACAAACCTAGTAAGGAGTGGGCATGATTTTCAACAGCTCACCATTAAGCTTTACATTGATACATGCCTGCTCTAAACATGTGAAACACCTGTTTAGAAATGGCACCGTGCAGAAAATAGGGACCATTTAATTAGGGTCTCTACCTTCATGCTTCTATTTTAGCATGTTTAATTTTTTGCTGAATATTGATGAACTTCATAATCTTTATAATTCCAAGAGGATTTAATTAATTTTAACTTTTGGAAGCATGTCTGTAAAAAATGAAATCACAGCAATATGATGCCTATAGACATCACTCAGATATTTTCCCTTGAACAACTGCAAAGTATGGTTGAAATGTGGGGAACTGAGCCATATGAACCAATGTCAGTCAGTAGGCTTGTCATGTAATTTACTCTACTTCAATGTCTCTTATTACATTTTTTTTTCTATTCATGCATAATGGTTTTAATGTTTTATATGGAGGAGTTATATAAAAAATTAGTGTAGTTTCAGTGGCTGATTTTGTACAACAAACATTAAATCAGTTCCCATGAACAGCCCCTGGTGCAACCCTTAATAAATGCAAACTTTATTTTTAGTAATGACCTTTCGTAATGTGAGCCTTGATCCATTGAGATGCTCTTCACTTTTGATGCATCTCCAAATCCCTTTTTTTATGCATTTTAAATCAACACACGCTTGCTCTGAATTTATGCATGTGGATTGACGGAGATGTAATTTAAACACATCTGTTCAAATATGCATTTCAGATCAACTTGGTGCCGGTTCTCATAATACGATGGAGTTCTTGACGGGTATTATATCCCTAAAGTACACAACAGATGGCATTTATTAGAGAATGAATAGAAATGAAGTTTAAGGATGTTGAGCTTTTTGTCTTAAGTCATTCATTTTTTAGTCATAAAACAATAATGGTCTGAAGTCCTGTGCCCCTGTGATAAAGCTTGTGTGAGCCTGTTCTGTTTTAGATGAATGTCTCTTTGTCAAGTCAAGATTAGAAATATTTTTGTTGAGTGCTCACCATTGCTGAGAAAGTTAGATAAAAAAGGGATAGAGTAAATAGTAGGCTGTTAAAAATTAGATACTAGCTATAATTAATACTTTATAAGCCATATAAATAATGGATTTAAATAGATTGAATAGCTTCTTGAAAAATCTTTATCACTTTAGGCATGTCAATGAAGAGTTTCAGATTTATTAAAAATATTGTTACATTAATACTTTGGGGTCCTTACTTCAGTGCTAAAAGTGAGATTTCTGTATTAATCTTCAAAGCCAACCTTTGTAACTTTTAGTACAACTACTTGCACTAAAATAAATGACATAATGTCATTTATTATAATAAATAATATTTAATAACAAGAATCTATTATATATTGTTATAAGACGAGTATTATCTATAAAAGGATGATCTAAAATTAATGTAAATTAATTTAACATAATCTATAAAAGGATGATTTAAAATTAATATAAAGGAACTCATTGCCTTTCAGATTTACCATTTTCAGTTGTGAGCTATGCCTAAACGATTGTCATTTCAATAATGTAGAAAAATACAACATAAACATTGTGCATTCCTTAATCCTTGCCCCCTTCACTCTGAAGCGTCGTGCCCCCTCATGTATCTCTATGCCCGCTCCTGTGGGTGAGACGCTGACAAGACTGCAGTGGCCCATGAGATGATGAACCCTTGAGAACAGTGAGGACTGAAAGGTTTTCAGAGCTATAATAACTAGTTTTTAGCACTTATTTCCTGTCCCACAATTCATAATGTTGGGAACCAGTTCCAAAGAGCTGAATCAAGGATAAGAAATAAAATCTATATATGCATGCCTTTTCCCTGCATTTGATGGGAAGCTATATTCTCACATCTGTAATCAGATGCAGGTAAACTTGACTGAGATTATTTTTTGAGCTATTACTGACTTCTGCAAACAACACCACAAATAAGTCTCCCCTTCTCCCCCCCAGAGATTTAGACAGAGGGAGTGCAAAAAGAAAATCATGATTTGTAAGGTAACCTGCAGTTATCTTAGGCAGTAATAGAAAACATTTTAAAATATTTGAAATAATATAATTGCTTTGCACCGGGAACACGCACATGAATCAAAGATGTTAGCAGGTGTCCTGCTAGTGTTGAATCTCATGCTGTTGTATTTATTGGAAATATGCACACCATCAGCAGATTTAAATTTGTAAAAAGTAATTGGACCAGGTTTGAATAAAAAACTGAGACTTAAAATCATGTAACTCCTTTAAACTGAATTTCCAATTTAATAAAATAGAGTTTCTGCATCAAATTACCTTTTATCTTAGATTTTTCACTATTATTCTGAAATTCATATTTCTGGGTATTTCATATTTTCCCCTTGAAAATACTTTAATACACAATATACAGTAATTGCCTATCATATGTGATGTGTCCTTTGCATAATATGATAATGGTTTTTGTAGAATTTCTAATATTTGACTGTTAGGGACTTAATGTTTAATGTCTCTCTTGGTTGTAATTTTTATGGTGAGTAGCATGCAGATTTGTAAACACCTCTTTATTATAGTTGATGTACAAAGATTCATTTTCTTATTATTTCATGTTCATCAGCACAATTTGTTTTAATACAATAAATTACATGCATAACAGTTTTAGCTTTGTATAAAGGAATAGTTATCTATAATATTAGAGTGCAGTTTGCTTTCTGATAAAAGTGTTGTGGGTTTTTTTTTTCTTTTTCTCCTTTGGCTCTGTTTTTATCCCCTTAATGTTCTGAACTACATGGGAAATGTGGAGTCAAGTCTTCTTAGTCCATTTTGAGAGACTGTGCCTTCCTTTCCAGCGCTCCATATAGTGCGGTCATTATGCTTACTTTTCAACTTTATCTTTTAACTGTCCTGCTACGTACTCTACCACCACCACCATCCACCCCACCCCTGCTCCTGTGCTAACAAACACTTTCTAAAATTGACATATGACATTATATTAGTTTCAGGTATACAACATAATGATTCGATACTTATATGTATTATGAAATGATGGCCATAAAAGGTCTAGTTAACACCTGTCTTCTTGCAGAATTACAGATTTTGTGTGCATATCTGATGAGGACTTTTAAAAAAGATCTGCTCTTTAGGTATGATGTGATAACCATTGGTTGTGTTTTGCCACCTTGAGTTTCTTCTTTAACTTTTTTGATCAGAAACTGATTTGTTAAAGCTGTTTGATAAAGGAAGTGTTCTTTATGATTGGCACTACATACATAGACTGAAGTGGAATGTAGATTCTAGTGATGTCACACTTTGTTCATTTCAGGAAATAGTACATTAGAAGGTGGCAGTCTGGGGCCTTGTGTACTCCCTCATGCCATGTTGTTATCATGCCAACAAGCCTCTGCAGTTTTTCCTTGTGTCCTTTCTCTCCCCATCTCCAAGCCCGTGTTATTCCTAATTTCATGTTCTCTATGGCTCATAATCCCGTTTATTTCACCACCTTCACCCTTGTATGGAATCTGGCCCCGTCAGCCACATTACGGTTCACCCCAGCTGGTGCGCAGCCTTCCGGTGCCCTCTGATTCTGTCTGCTCAGTCCTTTGGTTTGTAGGTGAAATTCAGTTATCGTGGGCTTCCCAGGTGGCTCAGTGATAAAAAAAAAAAAAAAATCTGCCTGCTGATGCAGGAGACACAGGAGATCTGGGTTCAGTCCCTGGGTCAGGAAGATCCCCTGGAGGAGGAAATGGCAACCCAGTCCGGTGTTCTTGCCTGGAGAGTCCCATGGACAGAGGTACTTGGTGGGCTACAGTCTGTAGAATCAGAGTTGGACACGACTGAGCACGCCCGCACCTTTCAGTTGTTGAGTGTCGGAATGAATCAAATAACCTTTAAATCAGGCTTTCATCTGGTAAATCTTACCACCCCAATGCCTTTCTGATAGTCTACACATCTCTGTTTACATTGGTGCTCACACACAATAATTTTGGGTGGTCTAACATCACAGTACAAAAACCTTTTAGATGGACTGTGGTTCCTGAGAATTGTTCAGTTCACTAGGTTTGAGAGGTTGTAGTGTTACTCTGTCAGAGAAGGCGATGGCACCCCACTCCAGGACTCTTGCCTGGAAAATCCCATGGATGGAGGAGCCTGGTGGGCTGCAGTCCATGGGGTCGCGAACAGTTGGACACGACTGAAGCGACTTAGTAGCAGCAGTGTTCCTCTCTGCAGAAGCTTTGCCTCTTAGAACCTCTGTAAATCTTCTGAGACGGTTGTTTTGATGTCTGTGAAACAGAACAGAGAAAGCAGTATCAGCATGTGACACACTGTGGTTCTTTAGAGCCATTAGTAGTATCTGAACTGTATGAGAGACAGAGATACTTTGGTTTTTGTACCAGGCTGTGAACTGTCCAGGACATGGAATCCAGTGCCACCATAGTTATCTTCTAATTATTCCTTAGATTATTTCACCAAAAAAGAATACAATCAAGGCTACTTTCTAGACCTTGCATAATTTGGGATGTGCTGTGAAATGTTAAAAATTAACAAGATTTTTTGTTTTCTCACTGGCTCTCTGAGCCAAGGGCTAGTTCTGTCTGCTAATGTTTTTAATCTCCTGGGAGCCTATCTCTCCTTCTCATTTGGGCACTGCTGAAAATGTGTGTGATAAAATCTGAACTTTCATGATTATCTTTTTGCTAGCTACTGGCACAGATAGGCTATCTGGTGAGGATTTTTTTTCTTTCTTTTCTTGCTAGATTTCTTTTCCTTGGCTGAAAGGATAAGTATCTGAGTAGAGGACTGGGAGTCAGAAACCATTATCCCAGGCCTGCTCTCCTGTTAACTCACTCTGTGTGACCATGAACAAGCGACTTTGTCCTCAGTGACCTTGCTTTTTAGCATGAAAGTAATAATTGCATAACTGAGGAGAAACTGAGCAGATAATGTTAAGTGGGTATTTTTGTTATCTCATGGTTGTGGTCTCATCAGATGGCACTTGTGTTTCTGGATGAACGTCTCAGTCAAGTCACTCTACAATGACATCTAGTAGTTCGTGTTTCTGAAAAAGGAGGTCTTTTGGAATAATTATATCTAGCACTACTGGAGATTGACTGCCCACCATTGCAGGGAGGCAATTTGTCATTTAAAATTACAGACTCTGAAAACAGACCCAGGCTGCACTGTTTATTGCTGCATGACATTAGGCAAGAGACCTAATCTCACTGTGCTTCTGCTGCCACATCTATGAAATGGAGAAAATATTACCTATCTCATTAACTGCTCTAAGGATTAAATGAGTCAGTATTTGAAAAATACTTGAAGAATGCCTGGAATAGAGTAAGTGTTCAATAAGGTTCAGAGAGGCTGGCTTCTGAAAGCGCCACACAGTCACCCTGGCACCGAACTAATTCAAGTGTGACTAATTCAAGTTGTGTCTGTCTTCTCCCCAGACAGTGACTTTGGAGTTTGGTATAGTGTCCTGATGTTCCCTTATGTAGTGGCTTTACTCCTGACGTTTAGAATGTTTCTTGGTTTAGGATCCGCTTCCACCAGCCTCAGAGTGAGGCCCAGCATCCCAACCCTGCTAAACCCAGTGTATGAGGCACAGGCTGCCTCCACACAGCTGCTGTGATCAGAATGGAATTGGGTTACCCACCGTCGGAGAGAGCCCCAAGCATCTTCAGGCTTGGAGAAGCATGGCTTAGGCCGTGCTGCGGAGGGCTGGGGACAGCCATTGCTGACAGACCAGTCTAGCGTGGTGTGAGATAGAGCGGAATTGCTCTTTTGGAGGTACAGATTTGGACCAAACGGGGGACCCGGAAGGCAGTGCCATGGAGAGTGGCGGGCCCCTCATGTAAAATCTTTAGTGCTTCCTGAACAGGCCCATTCCGTGTGATAGTTGTGTGGAAAGGGCTCTCGGTCCCTTGCTGCCTCTCTGCTACAGCAGCCCTTTGAGGTATCCCCTGTCCATCTGCTGAGAGGCTTCCCCAGAGGCTCACTGGGTAAAGACTCCGCCTTCAGTGTGTTAGACGTAGGAGAGGCGGGTTCGGTCCGTGGGTCAGGAAGATCCCCTGGAGGAGGGCAAGGCACCCCACTGTGGTCTTCATGCCTGGAGAATCTCATGGACAGAGAAGCCTGGTGGGCTACAGTCCGTGGGATCTCAAAGAGTCGGACATGAGTGAGGAGACTGAGTGCACACACCCTTTACTGAGAGCAGACCATCCAGTTAGGAAACAGTTTTTGAAGAATGGGGCTTATCACCCTCGAAAACACAAGGAAGCAACTCTAATGCAGAGTGAGAATGAAAACTCCTCTCCCAAGTCTCATAAATCTGGCTTTAACTTCATACATTCTAGCTCAAACCCCATTTCACCAAATTTTAAACTGAAAGTTAGAAATAAACTCAGGTCATTTGAAATAGGCTTTGACCCCTTGTAAATGTTTTACTTATTTCTAGAAATAAGAATTGAAAGTGAAGCAACTGTTAGTGAACTAATACATATTTTTAAAAGTGCTCACTGGAGAATCACTGCCCTCATTGTAAGCAAAACAGATCAACTCCGGTGGCCAGTGTCTGGGCAGCATCCATGAAGCCTTTACTCCAAAGAGAAGCTTGTCACGTAAAAGCCCTGAGAATCACCCCTTCTCTTCCCTTGCCAGATAGATAAGGGCCAGAAGTGGGCTTCTAGGACTTTGAAGTAGAATGCTGAGGTTGATATTAGTCAGAACAGAGATTACTCACTAGTGCGTATGAATAAGGGGCTTCCCAGGTGGCACAGTGGTAAAGAATTCATCTGCCAGTGAAGGAGACATGAGAGACACGGGTTTGATCCCTGGGTCGGGAACCTCCTTGGAGTAGGAAATAGCAACCTGCTCCAATATTGTTGCCTGGAACATTCTACTGGACAGAGGGGCCTGGTAGGCTATACCAACGGGGTCACAAAGAGTCGAACACAACTGAGTGACTGGGCATGCTCACACATACACACATATGAATAAAGCCTGTTACTTTATTGAATTTTTTTGTTCATCACCCCTGTCTTTTTTGGAGCCACCAGAGGAGCTTCCCCGGTGGCTCAGATGGTAAAAGCATCTGCCTACAATGCGGGAGACCTGGGTTCAGTCCCTGGGTGGGGAAGATCCCTGGAGAAGGAAATGGCAGTCCACTCCAGTACTCTTGCCTGGAAAATCCCATGGATGGAGGAGCCTGCTAGGCTACAGTCCATGGGGTCGCGAAGGGTTGGACACAACTGAGCGACTTCACTTCCAGTCTTTTTTCCCAATTCTCCATTACCTGTCACCTTTAATTCAGTAGGCACCTCTATTGAGCCTCAGCTATCAGAAAAGCTGCTGCAACCTTGACAAAGAGGATGAGAATGTGACTCTGACCCCATCCTAGTTCCACCAGGTGCTTATGATTTACTAAGACACATAGGACAAGAAAACAAATGTGAAAAGTGCCAGGTACCATCATAATCTGGCCTTCACAGAGGTATGAAGTAGGAACCAGGGAGCTGAGATGCTGAGAGAAAATCAGAAAATGTTTTGTCAGAGAGATGTATCATGAGGGATGAATTGCACAGATAGGTGCTAATAGATTGTGCTCCAGGATTCCTCAGGGAGAGAGTATGCTGATTCGAACTGTATCAAGAGGACTTTGGTGATAATGAAAAGATTGATTTGGGCTGCATTTTGCAGGGCATCATATGCCCACTGACACCGCCTCTGCCACGGATACCGCCTCTCCCTCCAGTTACCCTGGAATGTCCCTGGGAGTACTTACCAACAATTAGACTCATCAGTTTGTTTGGTTATTTACAGTAGCTGCAAGTAATAAATATTTTTGGCATTGTGATTGTAACTGTCACAATTAATCTTTCCTTGTAGCCAAAGCAGCCATAGTTGACATGGAAATGAATGAGTGTGGCCAAGTTCCAATAAAGCTTTATTTATAAAAATAGGTAGAGAATAATTTTGCCCCATAGGCCATAGTTTGCCAACCCTTGATCTGATTTTGAGAGTAAGCAAAACAAAATAGGAGTTCAACCAGTGAGGAATAAAGAAAGTGTGAATACTGCTTCTGTGTTTTGGTTTGATGGCTTTTGGCATTCCCACTCTGTATTTTTCCAGTATTATTTAAGATGCTGTACAGGGAGGGAACTAAGATGGCGGAGGAATAGGATGGGGAGTCCACACTCTCCCCAACAAATACACCAAAAGAACATTTAAAAACCGAGCAAACTCCATAAAACAACATCTGAATGTTGGCAGAGGACATCAGGCATCTGGAAAGGCAGCCCATTGCCTACGAAAGAAGGTAGGACCAAAAAAAAAAAAAGTAAAAAGAGAAGCAAAGAGTTAGGGACAGAGATCCATCTCGGAAGGGGAGTCTAAAAAGAGAGAAAGGTTTCCAAACACCAGGAAACATTCTCCCTGGCAGATCTGAGGCAAATCTCAGAGGGCAAAATAGCCGAGAGTAGAAGCCAATAAATAATTAAGCCCCCCAGAGTAGTCTCTAACTGCAACTCCCAGCGGAGCAGCGGCCTGGGCGCCCCATCCCCCACGAGCCAGCGCGCTTAGGGAGAGGACTGGGACTGAACGCCCTGGGCAGACTGAGGGTCCTAACCAAGGGTGCTAACTGGAGATAGACCGCTGGGTAGCCTTCCCAAGGAAGACCCCCCCCCCCAGGCTCCCTTGTAGCCTTCCCGAGGAAGACCCCCCGCCAGGCTCGTGCACAGAACAAAGGGCAGCGAGGACTCGGTCTGCTGCACGAGACAGCCGGGGGGAATTGGGCGGCTGCGGGCTGTGGACCAGCCCAGCTCCCGCCGGAGACCGGCCCCCGGCGAGGCTTCTGCTCCCAGACCGCGGGCAGAATTGGGTGCTAGCCAAGACTTCTGGGGATTCTGGACAGTCGCCGCCAGAGATTGGCGCTACACACACCTGAGAAGACGCGCCCAGCTGCAGGCCGAGAAAACCCAGCAGCTGGGCCAGGGGAGGGGAGAAGCCGCAGCCCCCAACCGCGCCGGGCGAGAGACCGAGAGCCTGAGCAGAGGGGGCGGGGAAAGCGCACTCAGGCCAGGAGCGGGGCAAACCCCAGAGCGCTGAATAGACACTGGAGAGACCAGCAAACAGAAGACGCTAAAACAAGCAGAGGGAACCGCTTAGGAGCCCAACCAGGAAACTTTGACAAACCACACATCCAACCCCACCCATAGTGAGGAACCCCCACAATAAAGGGACAACACAGCAAGATAAACAAAATGAAAAGGCAGAGAAATACCCAGCAGGTAAAGGAACAGGATAAATATCCCCGAGACCAAACAAAAGACGAAGAGATAGGATGTCTACCTGATAAAGAATTCCGAATAATGATAGTGAAAATGATCCAAAACCTGGAAAATAAATTGGAGTTGCAGTTCAATAACCTGCAGGCAAGGATTGAGAAGATGCTGGTAAGCTTTAACAAGGACTTAGAAGAAATGAAAAAGAGTCAGAATACAATAAATAATGCAATAAATGAGATCAAAAACACCCTGGAGGGAACTAACAGTAGAATAACAGAGATAGAAGACAGGATAAGTGAGGTAGAAGACAGAATGTCAGAAATAAACGAAACAGAAAGGAAAAATGAAAAAAGAATTAAAAGAGATGAGGACAATCTTAGAGACCTCTGGGACACTGTTAAACGCACCAATATTCGAATCATAGGAGTCCCAGAAGAAGAAGACAAAAAGAAAGACCATCAGAAAATTCTTGAAGAGATAATTGTTGAAAATTTCCCTAAATTGGGAAAGCAAATAACGACTCAGGTCCAAGAAACCCAGAGAGTCCCAAATAGGATGAACCCCAAGTGGAACACCCCAAGACATATATTAATCAAATTAACAAATATCAAATTCGAAGAGCAAATATTGAAAGCAGCAAGGGAAAAACAAAAAATAACTCACAAGGGGAATCCCATAAAGATAACATCTGATCTCTCAATAGAAACGCTTCAGGCCAGAAGGGAATGGCAGAACATACTTAAAATCATGGAAGAAAATAATCTACAACCCCGATTACTATACCCAGCAAGGATCTCATTCAGATTTGAAGGAGAAATCAAAAGCTTTTCAGACAAGCAGAAGCTGAGAGAATTCAGCAACACCAAACCAGTGTTCCAACGAATGCTAAAGGATCTTTCCTAGATAGGAAACATGGATGGGGTATATAATCTCAAACCCAAAACGATAAAGTAAATGGCAACGGGATCATACTTATCAATAATTACTTTAAATGTAAACGGGTTGAATGCCCCAACCAAAAGGCAAAGATTGGCCGATTGGATACAGAAACAAGACCCCTATATATGTTGTCTACAAGAGACCCACCTCAAACCTAGGGACACATATAGACTGAAAATTAAAGGCTGGAAAAAGATATTCCATGCAAATAAAGACCAAAAGAAAGCAGGAGTGGCAACACTCATATCAGATAAAGTAGACTTTAAAATAAAGGCTGTGAAAAGAGATAAACATGGACATTACATAATGATCAAAGGATCAATCGAGGAAGAAGAAATAACAATTATAAATATTTATGCACCCAACATAGGAGCACCACAATATGTAAGGCAAATGCTAACAAGTATGAAAGGGGAAGTTAACGACAACACAATAATAGTGGGAGACTTTAATACACCACTCAACACCAGTGGATAGATCAACTAGACAGAAAAGTAACAAGGAAACTCAAACTTTAAATGATACAATAGACCAACTAGACCTAATTGATATCTATAGGTCATTCCACCCCAAAACAAGGAATTTCACCTTTTTCTCAAGTGCACACGGGACCTTCTCCAGGATAGATCACATCCTGGGCCATAAATCTAGCCTTGGTAAATTAAAAAATATTGAAATCATTCCAAGCATCTTTTCTGACCACAATGCAGTGAGATTAGATATCAATTACAGGAGAAAACCAATCAAAACTTCCAACATATGGAGGCTCAACAACACACTGCTGAATAACCAATAAATCACAGAAGAAATCAAAAAAGAAATTCAATTATGCATAGAAATGAATGAAAATGAAAACACAACAACCCAAAACCTATGGGATACTGTAAAAGCAGTGCTAAGGGGAAAGTTCATAGCAATACAAGCTCACCTCAGGAAACAAGAAAAAAGTCAAACAAATAACCTTACTTTACACCTAAAGCAACTAGAAAAGGAAGAGATGCAGAAGCCCAGGGCTAGTAGAAGGAAAGAAATCTTAAAGATCAGGGCAGAAATAAATGCAAAGGAAACAAAAGAGACCATAGCAAAAATCAACAAAGCCAAAAGCTGGTTCTTTGAGAAGATAAATAAAATTGACAAACCATTAGCCAGACTCATCAAGAAACCAAGGGAGAAGAACCAAATCAACAGAATTAGAAATGAAAACGGAGAGATCACAAAAGAAAACACAGAAATACAAAGGATCATAAGAGACTATTATCAGCAACTATATGCAAATAAACTGGACAACCTTGATGAAATGGACAAATTCCTAGAAAAGTACAACTTTCCAAGACTAAACCAGGAAGAGATAGATAATCTTAATAGACCCATCACAAGCACAGAAATTGAAACCGTAATCAGAAATCTTCCAAAAAACAAAAGCCCAGGACCAGATGGCTTCACAGCTGAATTCTACCAAAAATTTAGAGAAGAGCTAACACCTATTCTACTCAAACTCTTCCAGAAAATTGCAGAGGAAGGTTAACTTCCAAACTCATTCTACGAGGCCAGCATCACCCTAATTCCAAAACCCGACAAAGATGCCACAAAAAAAGAAAACTACAGGCCAATATCACTGATGAACATAGATGCAAAAATCCTTAACAAAATTCTAGCAAATAGAATCCAACAACACATTAAAAAGATCATACATCATCATGATCAAGTAGGCTTTATCCCAGGGATGCAAGGATTCTTGAATATTCGCAAATCAATCAATGTAATATACCACATTAAGAAATTGAAAAATAAAAATCACATGATTATCTCAATAGATGCAGAGAAAGCCTTTGACAAAATTCAACATCCATTTATGATAAAAACCCTCCAAAAAGCAGGAATAGAAGGAACATACCTCAACATAATAAAAGCTATATATGACAAACCCACAGCAAACATTATCCTCAATGGTGAAAAACTGGAAGCATTCCCCCTGAAATCAGGAACAAGACAAGGGTGCCCACTCTCACCACTACTTTTCAACATAGTTTTGGAAGTCTTGGCCACAGCAATCAGAGCAGATAAAGAAATTAAAGGGATCCAGATTGGAAAAGAAGAAGTAAAACTCTCTCTGTTTGCAGATGACATGATCCTCTATATTGAAAACCCTAAAGACTCTACCAGAAAATTACTAGAGCTAATCAGTGAACATAGTAAAGTTTCAGGATACAAAATCAACACACAGAAATCCCTGGCATCCCTATACACTACCAATGAGAAAACAGAAAGAGAAATTAAGGAAACAATTCCATTCACCATCGAAACAAAAAGAATAAAATACTTAGGAGTATTTCTACCTAAAGAAACAAAAGACTTGTATATAGAAAACTATAAAACACTGCTGAAAGAAATCAAAGAGGACACAAACAGATGGAGAAATGTGCCGTGTTTGTGGACTGGAAGAATCAATATAGTGAAAATGAGTATACTACCTAAAGCAATCTATAGATTCAATGCAATTCCTATTAAGGTATCAGAGGTCTTTATCAGAGAATTAGAACAAATAATTTCTCAATTTGTATGGAAATACAAAAAACCTCGTATAGCCAAAGCAATCTTGAGAAAGAAGAATGGAACTGGCGGAATCAACCTACCTGACTTTAGGCTATACTACAAATCCACAGTCATTAAGACAGTATGGTACTGGCACAAAGATAGAAATATAGATCAATGGAACAGAATAGAAAGCCCAGAGATAAATCCACGCATCTATGGACACCTTATCTTTGACAAAGGAGGCAAGAATATACAATGGAGAAAAGACAACCTCTTTAACAAGTGGTGCTGGGAAAACTGGACAGCCACTTGTAAAAGAATGAAACTAGAACACTTTCTAACACCATGCACAAAGATAAACTCAAAATGGATCAAAGATCTAAGCATAAGACCAGAAACTATAAAACTCCTAGAGGATAACATAGGCAAAACACTCTCTGACATAAACAAACCAAAGCGGGATACTCCATGACCCACCTCCCAGAATATTGGAAATAAAAGCACGAATAAACAAATGGGACCTAATTAAAATTAAAAGCTTCTGCACAACAAAGGAAACTATAAGCAAGGTGAAAAGACAGCCTTCAGAATGGTAGAAAATAATAGCCAATGAAGCAACGGACAAACAATTAATCTCAAAAATATACAAGCAACTCCTGCAGCTCCATTCGAGAAAAATAAACGACCCAATCAAAAAGTGGGCCAAAGAACTTAACAGACATTTCTCCAAAGAAGACATAAAAATGGCTAACAAACACATGAAAAGATGCTCAACATCACTCATTATCTGAGAAATGCAAATCAAAACCACAATGAGGTATCACTTTACACCAGTCAGAATGGCTGCCATCCAAAAGTCTACAAGCAATAAATGCTGGAGAGGATGTGGAGAAAAGGGAACCCTCTTACACTGTTGGTGGGAATGCAAACTAGTACAGGCCACTATGGAAAACAGTGTGGAGATTCCTTAAAAAACTGCAAATAGACCTGCCATATGACCTAGCAATCCCACTGCTGGGCATATACACCGAGGAAACCAGAATTGAAAGAGCCACGTGTACCCCAATGTTCATCGCTGCATTGTTTACAATAGCCAGGACATGGAAGCAACCTAGATGCTCATCAACTGACGAATGGATAAGAAAGCTGTGGTACATATACACAATGGAATATTCCTCAGCATTAAAAAAAAATTCATTTGAATCAGTTCTACTCACGTGGACGGAACTGGTGCCTATTATCCAGAGTGAAGTAAGCCAGAAGGAAAAACAACAATACAGTATACTAACGCCCATATATGAAATTTAGAAAGACGGTAACAAGAACCCAGCATGGAAGACAGCAAAAGGAACACAGATGTATAGAACAGACTCATGGACTCTGTGGAAGAGGGCAAGGGTGGGATGATATGGGAGAATGGCATTGAAACATGTTAATTATCATATGTGTAATCAATCGCCAGCTCAGGATTGATGCTCGGGGCTGGTGCACCAAAATTTCCCGGGGGGAGGGAGGGGGGGGGGTTCTGGAGGGGAAGCATATGTAAACCCATGGTGATATCATGTCATTGTATGGCAAAACTAATAAAAAAAATTTTTAAAAAAAGATGCTGTACAGATTGCACTTTAGGATGGCATAGACTTGAAATGTGATATCTCTAAGTTCTTGATGATAAGAACACTTCTAAAAGTAGAAATTTGCCTTATTTCTTATTTGTAGTTGACTGGATAACATAGTGGTGACTACATTATCACTATAGCATTTTATAAATTATTCCTCCTGAACCCAGTGTTTCGTCACCTTCCAGTCATTCTCCTATTAGAGAATGCTCTGATCTGGCTCTGAGTCTCTAAAATTTCAATAAGTGATTTCTTTTTCAAAGTTTAATTAAAAAAAAAATTAAGCAACTTGCCCAACTTTGTAGTTTTTGCCCTGTCCTGATATTCATTTAATTGGTTCTGCTAATGTGAAAACCCTTTCAAATATGAAAAAAATAAAGCAAGAGAGAAAAGTTGATTATTTCTGTAATTGGATTTTCTCTTGAATAAAATGATTTTACCCACTTTATCTTTCTGACTTAAGGGATGGAGGTTGGGGACCAGTTTTCTTTCATATTGTAGTCAGAAGCAGACAGAAGGTTTCGTCCTATTCCAAGGTATCAGAATAGTGTGTTGGTTCTGGTTGTAATTAATTACCGATACTGAATATACCCTGGCTCCTGCTTTCATTCCCAAATCTAAATTTCCACTGTGTGCAAAATAATTCCATCCAGGAAGAATTCTAATTACTTTAGTAATTATCGTCTTATCTCTAAATGGAATTCAGACATTTGCGGTAGTTTATGACTGTTAGAAATGTTTCATTTCCTTTTCACCTTGAGTAACAGAAAAATACACGTTACAGAATCTGGCTTCATTGAACCTTATAATTCATGTTACCATAGAAACAGAAAAACTCATATAAGAATTGTGTTAACAGTAGCATAGATAGTAAATACCTTCACTTTAACCAGCAATATCAAAAATGATTTTAATAAAAGATGTGTAAAACTTCTATGAAATTTAATATGGTTTCTCTAACTATTATAACAATATTATCCAGTTTGCTTACTTTTAATTTTTAAGGCAATATCTTTGGTCTTGCATAGGGCTTTGTGCTTGCTCCTACATATTTGCTGTGGAAAGCAAGCATTGTGTTACAGGATAAAAAACCTACTTAACATATTATTTATTTAGTTTTTAGTTAACTGTGATGATTCATTTGATTTTTCTCTTGAAGCCAAACTGTATATTCTGGATTTAAACCAGGTTTAGAAATGTAATGGATGACGCTAAATTTTTTGGTGTTATGCATATACATAGCCCCATCTTCCCCCCCACCCCCCCATTTACCATCCACTTTTCTTTTTGAGTTTCAGAAACACTTCTACCCATGAACCTGATTAGTTTTTTCACAGACATTTAATAGTCTTTTTTTATTTTGGGTTTTTTTTTTACAGCTTTTAATATTTTCTAATTGCAGTATAGGTGATTTACAATGTTGTTAATTTGTGCTGTACAGTAAAGTGATTCAGTTGTACATATATACTTTGTTTTTTGTAAATATTCTTTTTCATTGTGGTTTATCATAGATAACGAATATAGTTCTCTGTGCTATCCAGTAGGGCCTTGTTGTTTATCCATTCTCTCTCTTTATATAAAAGCTTACATCTGCTAACCCCAACCTCCCATGCCATCCCTCTGCCAACCCATTTCTTTTACCATTTTAAATCCTGATTTCTTAGAATTTGCAAAGCTTTAACAGATCATCTTTCATTTTATCTATCTTCCTTTGCTTGTCTCATATATATTACTTTTTTACTTCAAAAAAGTTAATTTATACCAAATTTAAACAGTAAACATTGAATTTTTTAAGCTTATTGAAAGATTTTGTTACTTTCAAAGAGAAGGAATAATTTTTAAAACTAATTACTGCTAACTGCTCCTTCTCAGAGAGAGACCTTGAAACTCTATCCCTGATTATAAATATCACTGAAAATTACTATGTGAATTATATATTAGCATGTAGATTTTGGATACTATTGAAAGTAATTTCTTCAAACAATTAGATTAAACTGCTCTCTAAAGGTCAGGAATTTTATATGTTCTGTTTTGAAAAAGATCACAGCTATTTATTTGTAGGAATATATTTATGTTGTTACTGTATTCAGGTTCTAAAAAAATAGGGTTGAAGTTTTTCTAAACATATGTTTTTACCATTTATTTGTAATTTTATCCTCAGAAAATGTGGTCTGTGTAAATATGATCTCATTAAGGTAGTAGAATATGAACTTTGATGAATTTGATTGTTTTGATCAGTGTCCTTTCATGAGGAAAAATTTTGCAAGCTTTTTCTAACAGAGGATATTTGATAAACCCAAACACTTCAGCCTGATCAGTGTTCTTTCCACCGCTCTTCTCTGGTGACTATAGAGGCATTTAAAGCCTAAATGGTTACCTGATAATATATACTTTTTTCTTTATCATCACTCATCAAGAAATAGGTAGATATAATTATTCCCTAGAAAGAAATCAAATTTTAAATCCAAACAGATTTGGGTTTCTAGCCCCAGTTTCTAGCCACTCAATCACAGATTATCTTAGTTTTCTGAGCCTCGGGTCCCTTTATCACAAAGTAGGGATGACAACACATCCCTTCCTGGACTGCTGTGACGACCAAGTAAAGTGATGAGTATGAAGCATTTATAATAGCCGCTGTTGTGCAGTACGTGCTTAATAGATGCCAGCTTGCTTTTGTATTCCTTAAGAGACTAACAGAAATGGGGAACAAGACCATGCCAGCTCCCTTGAATTTGGACTCGTTTCCTTCTGCTACACTTATGGCCCCTATTTCTGCTCATGTTTCTTCTGTATCTGATAGTGTGGGTAGTGAAAGGGAAAGTAGCTCAGTTGTGTCCGACTCTTTGCGACCCCATAGACTATACAGTCCATGGAATTCTCCAGGCCAGAATACTGGAGTGGGTAGCCTTTCCCTTATCCAGGGGATTTTCCCAACCCAAGGATTGAACCTAGGTCTCCTGCATTGAGGGCAGATTCTTTACCAGCTGAGCCACAAGTAAGCCCAAGAATACTGGAGTGGGTAGCCCATCTGTTCTCCAGTGGATTTTCCAAACCCAGGAATTGAACGGGGGTCTTCTGCATTGCCAGCAGATTCTTTACCAACTGAGCTATCAGGATAGTGTGGGTAAAGTGTTAGTAAAAAATTATAGCAATAGTATATGATGAGAATACAAAAGACACTAAAAGTTGACATGCCATGGTTAGTTTGATACTCTTCATCACACAAAAAGTCAGAAGATATTGACATGGTGATGTGATTAAAGTATAAATATGTATGAATATTTGTAAAGTTGGGAGAAAAGTTATGACCAACCTAGACAGTATATTAAAAAGCAGAGACATTGCTTTGCCAACAAAGGTCTGTCTAGTCAAGGTTATGGTTTTTCTAGTAGTCACTTATGGATGTGAAAGTTGGACTCTAAAGAAAGCTGAGTGCAGAAGAATTGATGCTTTTGAACTGTGGTGTTGGAGAGGACTCTTGAGAGTCCCTTGGCCTGCAAGGAGATCCAACCAGTCCATCCTAAAGAAGATCAGTCCTGGGTGTTCTTTGGAAGGACTGATATTGAGGCTGAAATTCCAATACTTTAGCCTCCTGATGCGAAGAACTGACTCATTGGAAAAGACCCTAATGCTGGGAAGGATTGGGGGCAGAAGGAGAAGGGGATGACAGAGGATGAGATGGCTGGATGGCATCACCAACTCGATGGACATGAGCTTGAGTAAACTCTGGGAGTTCGTGATGGACAGGGAGGCATGGCATGTTGCAGTCCATGGGGTTGCAAAAAGTCGGACATGACTAAGCAACTAAACTGATGTGTAAAGTATAAGAAATTCTAAAATACTCTAAATACTAACAATTCTGGCCTCAGCGCAACCTGACAATAGTCCAAAAATATCTAACACAGGAATTATACCGGCACTGAGTTTGTAAGTTAATTATGTTAAAACCTATTGCACAAATAAAAACTGGTCAATAGAAGTTGATAATTAAATATTTAAATAAGTAGAACTTAAAATATCTGAGCCAAGTTTCTGCTTAGAAAGTAACTTAACCAGCAGTTGAGGTTTGCTCAAATATGTACATAAGTGTGATCAGTACCTAAGTGACACAGATAAGAGATAAGACTGACGCTTCCTTTGCCATATAGTGGAGTGAGTAGCTGTTCCTTTCCAATACTGTAGTGGGCAGCTCTTCCCTTCTCCAGTCAGTCTTCCCAGCCTAGGAATTGAACCCAGGTCTCCCTCATTGCAGGCGGGTTCTTTACCAGCTGAGCCACCAGGGAAGCCCAGCAGCGCTGGAGTAGGTAGCCTATCCCTACTTCAGCAGATCTTCCGACCCAGGAAGTAAACCAGGGTCTCCTGCATTGCATTCAGATTCTTTTCCAACTGAGCTACCAGGGAAGTCCTACCATTTAGTGATTCTGTGACTATTGGCAATTTCTTCTACCTTTCAGAATTTTATTTCGCTAATGTTACTTTCCTTCTCATAGGGACTAAATAGACTCTACCTTACATGGAGGTTATAATAAATAAGATATTTAAGTTCACATATTGCCTAGTACTTAGTATCATATGGTAAATGATGGTTATTGTTAATATCTCAATGACAGGATTAGAATAATACTGGTTAAAACACGTCAGGTAGTATATAGCATGCACTCTTCTAAGCAGTTAGTATATGTACTAACTCATTAATCCTCTTATCTGTGAATACTTTCACTGTCCTTATTTTATAGAAAAGGAAACTGAAGCATCCTAGTACTAAATAAGTAACTTGCCCTAAAGCTTGAATCTAGTTAGTAGCAGAGCCCCCCCAGGGAAGAGTTTTCTCCTAGTCACCCATGTTAAAAGATTAGGAATGGATTTCCAGGCTTTCTAGTCTTTCTTTATCCTAGTGACCCATTTTGGCTTTTCAGCCCTTAGCTAAATGTGTCAGGGGTTTTTCTGTTTTCAGTCCAGCTCCTTTGAGAAGTTTTTTGTAAATTTATGAAAATAAATTTAAAGCTGCTGAAAATTTTTTTAACTTTATTTGAAGATGTCATGCTGTTTCTCCCTAAATTTCCTCTTTCAGTATGAAGAGAATGATTCCTTGTGTCTTGAATCAGTAGTTGGGAAATAAGTTTCAAGTTTTCTTCCTTCTAGTCCTTCCTGAAAGCAGGCTCTGAACATAACTCCCTTTCAACCTTAACTTTACCTTTTATTGTCTTTGCCTTTTATCCCCTGTTTGACTGTATTTAACTCTTGGGCTGTGCTCTGTCAGGAGCTTGGCTAAGGACTTCTTAGAATAAAGTATATTATGGAGAATTCCATAACTATCTTCAGACAGATAATTTTTGTTTGGGTTTTGTTTTTTCACTTTTAAGAGGTTTGTTGTGGGTTTAATTCGGGTACCATCCAGTATACACCCAACGTAAGTGTGTGTTTGAAGATTTTTAGTAAATGTATACATTTGTGCAACCGTCATCACAACTCAGTTTTAGAATGCTTTCGTTATGACAAAGATTCTCTTAATGACTACTTGGAGTGAATCTCTGCTCCCAGCCCCAGGCAACCACTGATCTGTTTTCTGTCTCTATAGTTTTACTTCTTGTAGAAATTTTGTACAAGTGGAAACAATAGTAATCCTTTGTGTCTCCCTTCTTTTACTTAGGAATGTTTTCAAGGTTCATCCATGTTGGTACATGTATCATTAGTTGGTTCTCTTTTATTTGTAAATTTCCATTGTATGGATATCCATTTGTTTATCCATTCACCAGCTGATAGACATTTGGACTGTTTCCAGGCTGGAACCATTATGAAAAAAGCCACTGTAGAAATCTACTTACAAGTCTTTGTGTGGACATGCGTTTTAATTTCTCTTGGTATGTAACTAAAAATAGACTTTCTTAGTGACACTAAGTGTGTCTTTAACTTTTTAAACAATTGCCAAACCATTTTCCAAAGTGTGCCACTTCAAATTCCACCTGCGATGGGATAAGGGTTTCAGTTTGCCAATATGCAAACCGATGTCTGCTGTTTTCTAGTGTTTTTTCAGTATAGCCATTCTCCTTGGTATGTGGCATCCTACACAGTTTTACTTGGTTTGTCCAGATTACTAATGATGTTGGACAATTTTTTATGCACTTTTTTATACTGTCTGTATATCTTCTCTAGTGAAGTGTTAAAATCCTTTGCCCAGTGTGCAGTTGTGTTGTCTTCCTATGTTGATGACCCAAAAGAGTTCCTAATATATTTTGTGTACAAACTATAAAAATCTTTTTCTCAGATATATGATTTGTAAATGGTTTTCCCAGTCTGTGGCTTCTCTTTTTGTTTTCTTAATGGTGTGTTTTTCAGTAAGCCCGATTTATCAGTTTATCCACCTTTTTTTCATAGATTGTGCTTTTGGTATTGGTGTTATAGCTAATAAATCTTTGCCTTACTCAAGTCTCAAAGAGTTTCTTCTGGAAATTTAGTAATTCTAGCTCTTAGATTTATATCTGTGATTCATATAGAAGTACTTTTTATGTATAATGTAAGATAAGGGTCTAATAAGTTCTTTTTTTTTCTGTTTTGGCATATGGTATATAATTGCTCCAGCACCATTTACTGAAAACATTGTCTCCTGCCCTTGTTGAATTTCCTTGGCCATTTTGTTGAAAGTGAACTATAAATTTATGGGTGTATTTTTGGACTCTGTGTTGTTTCTCCAACTGGTCTGTCCTTATACTGCTACCACGCTGTCTTGATTCCTGTAGCTTTTGTAGTAGGTCTTTAAGTTGGGTTTATCCATTCCGCTAACTTTGTTCCTTTTCAGAATTGTTTTGACTATCTTAGGTCCTTTGCATTTTCATATAAACTTTAGAATCAGCTTGCTGATGTTTTCTATGGAAAAACATGCGGAAATATTTTGATGATGGTTGCACTGAATCTTGCATTAATTTGAAGAGACCACCCATCTCAACAACAGTATAGTCTTCCAATCCATGAAAATGATATTTTCAGTTTATTTAGCTATTCTTCAATATCACAGCAAATTTTAAGAAACTTTTTAAGTTACCTGTTTTTATGCTTAAATATTTTCTTAAGTGTTTTTATGCTAATGTGAATGAAATTCTTTTCTTGATTTCATTTTCCCATTATTCATTTAGTATATAAAAATACAACTGATTTTTGTATGTTGATCTTTAGCATTAGTGAACTCATTTTTTCTAGTAGATTCATTAGATTCGTGAAATTTTCTACATATGAGATTGTATCATTTGCCAAAAGAAAAAAGACTTTTCCTTTTCAATCTATATGCTTTTAATTTCTTTCTTGTTTTCCTGCCCTGAATATACATTCTACTCCACTAAAATGCTAAATTGAAGAACAGAGTTCTTTGCCTTGTTGCTATTCTTAATGGAAGAGCATTTAGTCTTCTACCAATAAATATAATAGCTCTATACCTTTTATCAGGTTGCAGTAGTTTCCTTCTGTTCTTTCTTTGCTGAGAATTTTTATCGTGAATAGGAGTTGGTTTTGTAAACTGAGTTTTCTGCATGTACTAAGATCACCATGGGGTTTTTAATCCTTTTTTTTCATATGGCTTATTTCATTAATATATGCATGTCATATCAACCCTTGCATTTCTGATTAAAAACATAGTCATGATATAGAAAGCTTTTTATGTATTCCAGTACTTGGTTTGCTTATATTTTTTTAAGGATTTTTATCTCTGGGTTCATGAAGATTATTAGTCTGAAAATATTAATATTTCCATCTCTTTCTCTGTTTTTTCATTTAGGCTACTTTTGCTGGACTTGTAAAATGAGTTTATTTCTCATCTGTTTTTGAAATCATGTCTAGGAATTCCTGGTAATCCAGTGTTTAGAACTCAGTGCTCTCATTGCCAGGGCTACAGGTTCGATCCCTGGTCAGGAAACTAAGATATTGCATGCCAACTGGCAAAAAAAAAAAAAAAAAAGAAATAATCTCTGTAGAATTGGTTGTATTTCCTCTTAAATATAAAGTCATCTGGACTGGGTTGTTTTATGTTGTTTTCTTTGACAATATTTTGAGTTACAAGTTGGATTTTTGTAATAGATAAAAGGCTATCCAGATTTTCCTTTTTCAGTCCGTTTTTATAACTTATGTCTTTCAAAGAATTTGCTCATTTCATCTAAGTGTTTAATTTATTATTATTATTATTATTATTGTGTTGGTTTTGCCATACAATGACATGAAACCGCCATGGGTTTACATATGCTCCCCCGACAGAGCTCCCCTCCCTCCTCCCTCCCGATTCCCTCCCCCGGGACATCTCGGTGCACCAGCCCCGAGCATCAACCCTGGGCTGGCGATTGATTTCACATATGATAATTAACATGTTTCGATGTCGTTCTCCCATATCATCCCACCCTTGCTCTCTTCCACAGAGTCCATGAGTCTGTTCTATACATCTGCGTTTCTTTTGCTGTCTCGCATGCAGGGTTCTCGTTACCATCTTTCTAAATTCCATATATATGCGTTAATATAGTGTATTGTTGTTTTTCCTTCTGGCTTGCTTCACTCTGGATAATGGGCTCCAGTTCCGTCCATCTGAGTAGAACTGCTTCAAATGAATTTTTTTTTAATGCTGAGTAATATTCCATTGTGTATATGTACCACAGCTTTCTTATCCATTCGTCAGTTGATGGGCATCTAGGTTGCTTCCATGTCCTGGTTATTGTAAACAATGCAGCGATGAACATTAGGGTACATGTGTCTCTTTCAAAGTTTTCTCTGTGTGTATGCCCAGCTAAAATTGCTTATAATATTTCCTTAGTATCCTTTGAAAATTGATAACGTCTGTAGTGCTGTCTCCTCTGTCATGCCTGAAGTTGGTTGTTTGTGTTTTATCTTCTCAGTCTACTACTAATTTAGTAGTTCTATTATTTTTAAAGATATACCCTTACTTGTGTTGTTTTTTCTCTATTTTATATTTTTTTGTTTCCTTCTTTTACCTTTGTTAGTTTTACTTTGGGCTTGATTTGCTCCTTTTTAAACCTCTTAAGATGGAAGGTTAGATTATTGTTTACCTCTTTCTAGCACAGACATTTAAATTTATTAATTTCTTTCTACACACTCCTTTAGCTGCATCCCATATATTTAGATATGTTATATTTCTATTTTCATTCAAGATTTTTTTTCTGTTTATACTTCTAATTTAGCTTTTCCTAAAAGTGTGGACTGATCATCCTAAAAGTCATCTCCATAAGACTAAAAAATGATTATTTTAACCATGTGTTTTGTTTATGCCTAATAATTTTAACAGACCTGATCGTGTTCTGATCATCTTTCTGCTTCCATTTGAGCTAAATAGCATGTATGTTAGTCTTACTTTTTTCACATGTGGAATTTGAAGCTCATAATTTACTGAGACCTAAACAATGATATAGAATCATCCTTCTTATATTTTTGCCAATAAAACAACAAATTGCAACTGAAAATATTGAAGTGAATTAAAGCCCATTTTTTGTAGTATTTCAGATATAGTATGGAGTGAATGTTTGTACATATTTTTAGTCAGTATAAATAATTAAGTATTTTAAAATATTTGGAGTTTTCTTCAATGCTGGCCTACCTGCTACATAGGTAGTATTCTCTTCACATGTCTCTGACTGATTTCTCAGAACTTATCATAAGATCAGAGCAGATGCATAGCTGGAAACATTCTCATTAACTCCATTCCCAAGTTATTTAATGAACCTTTTTACAAGTAAATAACTAGTGTAAGTCGGGAAAAATGCATCAAAGTTTGTCTTATTTAAGCTAATTGAACATTTTCATCATTCTTTCAGAATTAATACTACTATGAAAATGTAAATACAGAAGGTCTTCTAGATTTTAAAAGGTCTTAACTGCTAGTAATTATATTTGTTAGACTTACAGTTTCAATAGATTTGTGGAAATGATCATTTAAAAATTAGTATTTTGAAAACTTATACTATCTCACAAAACAGCATTTACTCACAATTAGCATTAAATATTTGCATTAATATTCTGTTTACTCCACTTAAAATGTTCTCACAGACTCGGAAATCACATGCAATTAATTTAGAATTTGGTACACTTCAAATTTGTTTGATTTTTCTCATGTACTGAAGAGAATTTTTTACTAAGCAATTAACAGTGTAAATATGAGATTTTTTTTTTTTGGTTCACCAAAGGAGCTCAAT
The DNA here is from genome assembly GCA_007570785.1 of Antilocapra americana. Taxonomy (NCBI): domain Eukaryota; kingdom Metazoa; phylum Chordata; class Mammalia; order Artiodactyla; family Antilocapridae; genus Antilocapra; species Antilocapra americana. Next base: position 6,991,801 of record ML664180.1, on the reverse strand, counting down.
TATTTTGAAGAACCTAAGTAGAATGATTTCCATATATAAAATCAATGTATAGATGAGCTTCAGCATCAAGGTATAGTCTCTAGTTTGACACATTTTATGGGTAGTCAGTTTATGTTGTTATATACTTTGAAACGTAAATTGCTTTTACTTTTAAATACTGACTAACTTAGGTCTTTCACTAATTCATAGTGTCCTACCCTCACCTCTGTTACTGCTCAGCTTTTTTGTAGATTATCGTATGTATTTATTCATTGAACACTCTCTTCCTTAACATCTATGATGACTACTGTAAAGGTTTGTCTTTTCTTTTTTGCTATGGACTTGAAGGCCAAAGTAAGCAGGTGTTACATCATGCTGAACTCAATTACCCGGGATCAAGAAGGATGCTGGGTGGGAGGGAACCAGTAAGGTACTTTCCTTTGGGAATGCCCCACCATCTGGTGCCAAGTCCATTCCAATTCATAGCCTAGGACAATAACCAATTGTCTTTGTCACTGCAGTGTTTCATAGGCAATTTCTCAGATTTTTTTCCCTCTAATTTCCTAGGGGAGATGGACTTGTCTCTGTCATTTCTGCTGTGATCTATTACTTTTACTTTTAGTTGTGGATTTCTTTTGTTCACAAGTAGTTTTATGTCAACTGTAAAACAAAAATTGCTAATTGAATTTATTGACAACTTTATTTCACATGCTTTAGTAAATCTAGAAAATCATCTTTTTGTTTACAACTTACTATAAAAGCATATGTTTTTTATGATATTTGAAAATAATTTTGATAATTACCCTTCAAAGAAAAAAATATTTTATATCACAATAAAAATTTAAAAAAAATTTTTTCTGAATATACTGCTTCATTTTTCTCTGTACATTTTGTCTCTCTTTCTGTTTAGCAGCACATAGAAAAGTTCCAGACCTTAGAACTTGTACTAATTAAAGTTCAGCCAAATTAATAGATGGGTGAGACAAAGCAGGCAGCAAGAAATATTTTTAAAAATGAATCTGTCATTCTTTCACACAATATTGTAGCATATGTGTGGAGAAACTCAATAGCCAGAGAGAAATGACTGCCAAGATGCTAATATGAAATTTTTAAAACTTTGAAAAAAAATTAACACCCTAAAAACATACAAAAAGTTAGTGGGGCACACATAAAAAGTTTGCATCAGAGTAAATCTGGAAAACTCATCAGCATCCTTGCCTAGTTAAGAAAAAAGGAGGAACAACACAACAGTCTGATGGCTAATACTTTTTATTTTAAGTACTATGCATAGCCACACTGTTGGTCAGTTATATGGATTAAGATGTTCAGAGATGCTAAGACAATAACAGCAAATTTTCCTGCCACTCTTTTTGATGAAGCTTCTAAAAGAATACTCCAGCAGAATTAAGGAGAAGAGAATAATCAAGAATTAGGAAGACATAGAATCCAGGCGGGGGGAAAAAAGGTAATTGAAGAAAAGACCAAGGAACCATATTCAAGAATGAGAGCTGGTCCATTATTAAAGCAACTCATGCTTGAAGAAAGTTAGGAATGGCATTTCTAGAGAGAAAAATGGAACTGGTGAATTATATAGTACTTTGAGAGTTTAGAAAATAATATTGGATTTTGACAGAACTGATGGATTGGGAAAACATTTAATTAAGTACATAGAATATTAAGCATTTTTTTAAAAAGAGGAGGCAGTTATTAATTCTACAAAAAAGTAAATGTGCAAAAGAAACCCTATTGATAGTATATCAGTTGCTTGTAGAGTGAACAATATCTTAGCAATTATTCCAATGGAAATACCATTAATTCTGTAAATTTAACTAAAAATTGAGCACTGATTATGTTGGGAGAAGGATAGAGTAGTTTAAAGAGCTAAATCCTTGTTGAAGTCAGCAAATATTGCCTAACAATCAATAAATCTAGAATAGCAGAATAAGCATCAGTACTAAAATATAGAAGAAAAGGCAAACATCTGAATATTTGAAAAATGGGTACTTTGCGGGAATGGTGAGAGGCCATGTTTTTCATAAACTTTTTAGTATTTAGAGCATTTTAAAACTCTTTGCAAATGTCCCTTTCCTAAAAATAAAATTTAATTTTTAAACGAATAGTGGTATTTAAAATGTCAAGGAAGTAGAATAGTTATGGATTGTAGTCAACTTTGTACATTTTTGTCTCATTATTTTCTAGAGTTCCTGGAATAACTATTGCTACAGATATTATCTGTGGTTTTCCTGGAGAAACAGACCAAGATTTTCAAGAAACAGTGAAACTTGTTGAAGAGTACAAATTTCCAAGTCTCTTTATTAACCAGTTTTACCCAAGACCGGGAACTCCTGCTGCAAAAATGGAACAAGTTCCAGCACAAGTGGTAAGACACTTTTCTTGTAAGATATTAGATTTAGCCAGTAGCTATAACAGTGCATCTGTGTTGCCTGCCTTAACCAACCGTTCATAGTATGACCCTAAAGTTACAAATTATGGAGTGTTTGTTCCCAGTTGGGGTGAGGGGCAAGGAGACCTTAGTACACTAAATGAACTTTGGTGACTAAAATGTTACCTTTTTTTTGTCCTCTTGGAGAGTGAGGGTTAGATAACACTGGGAAAAAAATTTTAAACTTATATTTAGTACTAACTGTATTAATAAGATAAGTCCTTAGATGTTTGAAAATAAGGCAAAATTTAAATATCTGTGAATGAAGGAGGCTTCCCTACTTCATAAGAGCTGCTTTTCATAATTTGTTACTTACTGGAGAGGTCCCCTGGTTTTCTTCCTTTTCTATGGGATAGATTTGATGCTGTCTTTCTATTTCAGATGTGGTATTGCTTTCACAATGAACCTCAATTTCATTCTTACATGTTCATTGATACATGAGAATAAGATGAAATGAAATAAATGTGAAAGAGTTTGAGATCCAGGAAAGGCAAACTGTTTCCCAGAATGCCCCAGAAATTAATAGCCTCACACAATTTCTCACACAGTAGCCAATTTCAATTAAGTTCATTGGCTCAAGATGAAAAAATATTAGTAAGCCTTAAGAGGAAGTAGAATTTTTCAATGAAAATTTTCTGCTTTGTTTCTGATAACTAAAACAAATTGTGTGCTACCATTAATTTTTCATAAACATAAAAAGAAATCAAATGAATTCCTTGCTTTCTATATCTAAATTACAATTTTTATTGACATATAATTTGCATACAGTAAAATTACCTCTTTCCAGCATGTGGTTTTTTGAATTTTGGTACATGCATTTGCTACTGTAACTGCATTTACCATCAAAATATGGAACAGTTCCATCAGCCCCCCTCAAATTCCTTTACTTTTTTGTAGTCATCTACTCTCTTCATTCCTAGCTCCTGGCAACTACTGTTCTATTTTCCTTAAATAGTCTAATTCATTCTTTTTAAAACTTCTTTAATAAAAAAAAAAAAGGTTTTGGACTATGAAATACATGCAGAAAAGTGTGTTCCTAGATGTTTTCTCTTCACCTCTTTTTTGATTTCTCGCTATTCGTGGTAGCGAGGAGCGAGGTGAACAGCGCTCGTGGCAGATTTGGTCCCTGGAGCAGGAAGGCTGCTGCTCCCACGGGGCTGCTGGAGGTGCAGGCTCTGAAGCTGCCCACCCCCAACCCCAGACCTCCCCAGTCAGTCTTCGTCTCCAAGTGATTTGTGTTTACATTAGAATTGTGCTGTTGAAGAAGACTCTTGAGAGTCCCTTGGGCTGCACGGAGATCCAACCAGTCCATCCTAAAAGAAGTCAGTCCTGAATATTCACTGGAAGGACTGATGCTGAAGCTGAAACTCCAATACTCTGGCCACCTGATGCAAAGAACTGACTCATTGGAAAAGACCCTGATGCTGGGAAAGATGGAAGGCGAGAAGAGAAGGGGACGACAGAGGATGAGATGGTTGGATGGCCTCACTGACGCAATGGACATGAGTTTGAATAGGCTCCAGGAGTTGGTGATGGACAGGGAGGCCTGGCGTGCTGCAGTCCATGGGGTCGCACAGACACGACTGAGCAACTGAACTGAACTGGTCCTGATTTACCATTGCTTTACTCATCTGTTTTTAATCTGTCCTCAAATCCACCTAAAGAATTTCTAACTTTCTTTATTTAATCTGTTTTTTACTTCCAGAGTTATAATTTGATTCTTTTTAATAGATTCCAGTGTTCTGGTGAAGTTCACCATACTTTTCTCTGTATTTTTTTTAACGTGTTTAATCAGTTACCTTAAAGCCCATACTGAATTCTCTAATGTCTGAATCTAATGTCAGTTTATTTGCATTGTCTTCTTTTCCCTTGATTTTGATAACTGGTCTTCTCTCTCCATATATATGATCACTTTTATTCTATGATTGCCTTTGTTTATTCCATGTGATTTTCCAGGCAAGAATACTGGAGTGGGTTGCCACTTCCTTCTCCAGAGATCTTCCCAACCCAGGGATCGAACCTGGGTCTCCCGCATGATAGACAGATGCTTTGCCATCTGAGCCACCAGGGAAGTCTCCTCTTTATTTATTAATAATAATAAAAAAAAACAGCTATGAGTTCTAGACTCTAATATATCTTCCTCTGGGAGGAATCTATTTCCTTTCTCTTAGACTCTAAGATAAGGACTAATTATTGTAATTGATCTGAGATTGATTTTTGAAACTATTTTTTAATCTTTCTGAGGATTGGGTTATTTCTAGCTTGCCCTTACTTTTTGAAGGCAGACCGCGGCGTGTTGGTATGTAACAGCTGACATTCAGTGGGATGGGTTCTGACTGGTAGCTTTTGCCGATTTCCATAGTGTAAATATTTTCACTGTTGCCAATTTCAAATCACCAGTGTGATATCACTGAACATGAAATTGGGAAGAGATATACATAATCAGCTCTTGTGAACTAGTGAAAATCTTGAGCAAACCAAAATTCTGTGGTGGTTACCAGGGCCTTTCCTTTATGGCAGGTTTTCAACTCTTAATTTTTGTCCCTGCAGGCTCGTAAGAGCCCTTAAGGCTCTGCAAAGTTACTCAGCCTTTTAGCTTTTACCCGGCTTCTCAGACTCCTATCCACTGCTTACGAATTGATAAATACCCACAGGGGAACGGTAGATTCAAATATTGAGCTTTTCTCTAGGATCTTAATTCCTCAGGTTCTCGCTGCCTTGATAGCTTTTTGATGTTTAAACAGTACATATTATAAATTTTATTCACCTTTTCTAACTGTTGTTGGCAAGATCACTGGTCTGATACAAGCAGGTTTGCCTTAGCCAGATGCAGAACTCTGCATAAAATCAGCTTTCACATGCTTTTTATTTTGTTCTTTCATCTTTTACACATAACCCCTTGGCATCTTCCCTACATTTTTAGACTTCAGTCATCCAGCCCTGGCATAGCAGAACCATTTTTTTTAATGACTTTATATATTTTAGAGCAGTTTTAGATTCAAAGCAAAATTGAGTAGAAAGGACATAGAGTTCCCATATACTCTGCCACATACATATGCAACTTCCCCTGATAGCAGCATCCCACGCCAGAATGGAATGTTGGTTACATCATTATCACCTAAAGTCAGTAGCTTGTATTTCATTTCACTCCCCATTCTGTGGGTTTGGGGAAATGTGTAAAGACATGTAACTACCATTACAGTATCATACAGAGTAGTTTGATCTTCTGTACAAATCCTCTGTGCTCTCCCTTTTCATCGTTCCCCTGCCCCTCAACACCAGTGATTATTTTTACTGTCTTCCTAATTTTTCCTTTTTGACTGTGTCATATGGTTGGGATCCTGGAGTAGTGTAGCCTTTTCAGATTGCCTTATTTCACTTAGTAGTATGCAGTTAAAGTTTCTCCATGTCCTTTTATGGCTTAATAGCTCATTTCATTTTAAAACAACAGAAATTCGTTGTCTGACAGTTCTGGATACTAAAGCCCAGCGGCAGGCCCCTGCTTCTCTGGACCACACAGGAGAATCCGTCCTTGCCTCTTCCCGGCTCTGGGGGGTTCCCTGATCGTCTTCCCTATGCTCGTAGCTAGTGGTCTGCCTTCATGGTCACGTGGTGTCCCTGTGTATCTCTTGTCTTCATATGGCCGTCTTCCCGTAAGGGCTCCAGTCAGAGCAGGTTTGGGGCCCACTGCGCTTCTCATCTCAACTTCTTACGTCTGCAGTAACCCCCTTTTCAAATAAGGTTGTGTTCTGAGGTTAAGCGGTTACAACTTCAACATACAACACAATGCCCAGCAAACTGTAGCCTGGAAGACTTTCATCTTTATAAAATTCAGAATCTTAAATTAAGGGAATGAAGTATTAATGATGACACTTTAGAGACTTTCCATCAAAGAAAGGATGTATCATGTGCCTTGAATCTCCTTGGTTTTCTTAAATTTATCAAAAATTAATAATTGTCTACTGTAAAGTAGGTACTTTATGAAACTCCTTAGTAACTAGACTTCACTAAAGTAGAACACTGCTACCAGATACTTAGATAGCAAATTCTTCTCTAATTTGTTTCCCATTTCCTTATCTAAAAAATCAATGATAAAAATAGGCTCTAACACATACTGAAAGAAAAGAAAAACAAAATAACACTTACTTTCAAACAACACTTTTTATCCTGTCTTTAGAATGCCTCTTAGTGAAAATATGTTATTGCCTTGAATATATTTTATTTCCATTAAAATCAAACTCCCCAAATGTTCTTTCAAAAGGTCAAATGTGCATGTTTATATTTTCTGTTTCATTGATTCCTCCTTTGTTAGTCTTCATTAATCTTAAGTAATTCTATTAGTATTTTAAAAATTGTGGCTGAGGGTCTTAGTCTAACTAGAAAAGGTAACTTAAGTTTAAAAAGTCCTTTGATTTTTAGCTATCATTTCCAGACTTTCTTTTTAAGAAAATTTTGATGAAGAATAAATAATGAAACTGTAATGAAGTATGTGTTTTAAGAGGCTTATGACTTAAAAAAAATAATTTTTAGGTGACCAGACTAGCTTTGGAATATTCATGTTGGTTTAAAACATTACCTTGTAGTATTAAATCCACCCGCTTGCTTGTCTTACATCTTGGAACCAGAAATAGAGATAATGTCTTTAGATCTATGTTAGCATTAAACTCTCATAACTCACTTACATGCAGTTTCTAGTACATTTACCCTTCCTGCCTCGGCTCTGAAAAGTATAGGTGCTTGTTTCAGAGACAGCTGCAGGGCCATCCTTGGGGTAGATGAAGGTAGCTTCGCTGAAACTGTCCCCAGTGGATTTCACTGAGGGAGTGAATTTTGGCTGGAGGTATTTCGGATCAGAGCAAGGTGACCACTTGAAATAGATGTCAAATAAGAAATCATATGCAGATTTAAGTACAGTGACATGTAACTGCTCTCCCAAATCTAGCTGCCTATGAATTCTTTAAAAAAGCAGAATGAAGAAATAAAGCAGATTTATTCACTTTCTCTAAATGTGTCACTTTTTCTCTATGTGTGTCACTTTTTTCTCTAAATTATGTCACTTTCTCTAAATGTTTTTAAAACTTTTTGTTGTTTCTGAGTATGATGTAAAAGTTTAACAGCTCAATATTTTAGAGAATCTCAAGTTGCCTTAATGGAAGGAATTCTGATATTTTTACCTTGTTTGATAGCATAATTACATTATTTACACAGTTTCTGATTTTCAAATTAAACTTTTTTCTTTGGGAGACGAGGGAAAAGTATTTTCCAGAGTTTTTATACTCTAGATTGTTCATTGTATTTTATTTTAAACCAACTTCCAGTCATACCTCAAGGCAAGCCTGTTTTCTCATGATCTTTTTCATTTGATTTATCTTTTCAGAAGGAATATTTTGGGTTTCTTAAACAACTAATTTCATTTGGTTCCTCCAGTGGGTCTTTTTTCTGGACATGTCATATCTCTTTTTACTTCCATTTTTGATAGAGTTTTTAGCCTGACAATAGTTTTGTTTTTATAGATTTCAGTAGATTACTTAGAATCTTTTATGATGACTCTATAGTAACAGTGAGAAGTATGAGCTAGATTTTCATCCATATAGGTAGTTGGGAATCACCAACCTTGTATGAGTTTTAATACAGACGGTATTCACTTAACAAATGGAGAATCAACTTGAATGGTCTCTAAGGCCCCTTGAAACTCTTTGTCTTTGACTCTCTATCATTTGGTTTTAAGGACACTATTCAAACCAATATTTAGAAAGTTTGGGAGCTTTAGTTTCCTAGATCATCCACTTAAATGTTTTCTGCATCTCCCTAATCTTTCACCTTTTATTTTATTATAAATTTGATGACTTTTTGTTTGCTTTGTTTTTGTTTGTATAATCAGTTAATTAAATGACTTTTTCTTGAATATAAACTAATAGTAGACATAATGATTAGTTTTTTGCGGGAACTTGAAATGGTGGCAGTAAGACCAACTGTGGTAGAATAATTGGCTCCCAGAAATGTCCACAGGCTAATCCTCAAACCTGTGAATGCATTGCCTTACAGAATAAAAAGGGCTTTTAAAATGTGGTTAAGTGAAAGCATGTAAAATGGGTGGGCTCAGTGTAATCTCAAGAATTCTTCTAAGAGAAAGGCAAGGAGGTTAAACCTAGAGAGAGAAGAGGTAAGATCAGAAGCAGAGATCAAGTAATATGCTTTGAAGATCAAGGACAGGACCATGAGCTAAAGGATACACGTGACCTCTAGATGCATGAAAAGGCCAGGAACAGATTCTCCCTTAGATATTCCAGAAGGAACACAGCATTGCCAACACCTTGAGTTTAGCCCATGAGACCTGTTGTAGGCTTCTCACCTCCAAAACTTGGAAAGAGGTAGCATCAGTGAGACCACTGTTCATCTTTACTGCCATAGGTGGGGTTTTGTTTTTTAAGGAGATTGCTCCTGATTGCTCTCAGCCTGAATCCTTCTTCAAACAATTCCAGCCCTCCCTCAGGGAGTCCTCACTGCCTTACCTTGTTTTCTGAATCTGACTTTTTTGCCTGCCTGCCTGCCACAGAGCACTGCCTAGTTTTTTATTCAGTCCTGATGTAACATTAATGAACTAATTCCATTATCATGTAAACCAGCTCTCCTGTAGTCAAGCCCACGGACTAGACATGTGTAGACTGCAGCTCCAGAATGGAGCCATGTTTTGCTCAGGATGGTGAAGATAAGAAAAAGCACAGATTTTTGTTGGTACTTGAAACCCTTTCATAGGACTCTTCTGTTAAATACAAGCCATTGTAAGAAAAAATTAGAGATAGCTATACTTTAGAACCATAGTTTGTCTTGAAAATCTTAGTATTTCAAGTTTCCTAAGATAACCCAATTTTAGGACAGTGAAAAGTCAAATATGATGTGAGAGCCTTGAGTTCAGTGATAGCAGTCTGAATTTGTCCTTTATAGTGACCTCATAGAAAGTCTTTTTTTTAACCTTTCTTAGAAAAAAATGCACTTGTTTCTTAGGAGTTTTCTAGATTTGTTGCTTTCATTTGGGGCATTTATTTTTAGCCTGCTTATTTTATCAATTTAGAATTACCAAAATAGTGGAAAAGTATGTGGTTATAAGTTTTCTCTCAGATGCTGAATAATTGTGGGTATTCAGGTTGGGAAGGACTGAGTGATTTTGTATTAAATAAAGAGAATATAAACTCTATCCTTTGCAAAGTCATCTTTATTATATTTTAGTCTAACTTTTTTTCAGTGATGATTATGTGCTTCATTTCATACAAGTTTCAGAAAAGTTAAAAAGAGCTACATAATTCTTTTATGCCTTTTATATGAATTTGATTTATTAAAATTGTAATATTCAATTTGAACTCACTTTTATTATCTTAATAACAATTTTAGAACTGAGTAGACTCTTCGGAGTAACTTCTAAAGAACCTTAGGATCTATCCTGTTTTTTGATCTTATAGTTTTTTTTTCTGTGATGTGTAATTCCAAGTGTTAGAGCTAATGTTAAATGTGTATTTAGGTCAACAGAATATATTTTGGTAACTTAATATGATACTCTTTTCTAACTTCTGCCTCTTAGGATCATGTTTACTTCATAATTAAGGACTATCTTTATTTTTGCTACTCATAATAAAATACCTTTATCAAAGTGGTATGTAAGATTAGAAGATACATTGGCAGAGAAAAGAACCTTCCATTGTTTGGATATTAATATGTGCCTGAACCATATAGTCATGTACTTTATCCTATGTTATTCTTCCAACAATACTTTTAGGCATTGTTTCATACTTTAGGGGTGAGTTAGGTGAGACTCAGAGAAGTTAAATAAACTCATCCATGGACTTCCCTGATGGCTCAATGGTAAAGAATCCACCTGCCAGTGCAGGAGATGCAATTTCAATGCCTGGGTCAGGAAGATGCCCTGAGAGGAGAATGACAACCCATTCCGCTGTTCTTGCCTGAAGTGTCCCACGGGCAGAGGAGCCTGGCGGGATGCGGTCGCGGGGTTACGAAGAGCACACGGCTGAGCGTGCACGTGCACGGAAGTGACGGGTCTGAGGCCACTCTTTTCTGACTCTTGGCTCCATACTCTTATAAACAGTAAAATAAGTATTTATCCCACAGAGTCAAAATCATTTAAGAATATTTTGACCAAAAAGTGTTGGTTTCCAAAGTTGTCTTTCTATTGTAGCAGTGATTTCTAAAATTTTTTATTTCTTAAAAATTATTTTAAACTGATAGAAAAGTTGTATGTCTCCAGTATACCCTTTACCCCGGACTATCAGTTTTTAACATTTCCCTACATTTGCTTTTTCTCAAGAAACAGACACTTAGACACTGCCTTTTCCCCCAACCTACAATGGAATATAATTTGAGAAACACGCACACACACGCACACACACACACACACACACACACACACACGCATGCACAAAACTGACATCATCCTGCTTTGCCCCTTAATATTTAGTGTGCATTTCCTAAACAGTTTGTTAATCACAATATTGCTATCAAATTCAGGAAGTCAAACAGTGATACAGTGCTTTCTCTAATCTACAGTTCAGATTCCAATTTTCTCAAGGATCCCGACATTGTCCTTCATAACTGTCATTTTTTTGATATGGGACTCAGTTCAGAACCTTACATTTAAGCTCTTTAGTCCTCTTTAATCAAGATAGTTTCTCAGATTCTCTTTCTATTTCATGGTATGTTGACACTTTTTAAGAATAATGGCCAGTAATTTTATGGAATGTCCCTCAATCGGGGTGTGAGTTTTCCTCCTGTTTAGATCCGTGTCACATATTTGGCCCTGTTCAAGTAAACAAATGATGTTATGTCCTTCTCAGCATATCACATCCGGAGACACATAATGTCTTTCTGTCCCTTGCTGGTGATCATGTGGTTAAGGTGGAGTCTGGTTTTCTCCCCTGAATACTTCTCTATTTTTAGCAAAAGAATATTTAATCTCAAGTATTTAACAAGGTTTATAGACAGGGAAAAGAGAAAAAAATGCCTTGAAAACTTAAAAATTTTAGTAATTTAAATCACACTTTCAGTTTTATGATAGCTTGAACTGCCATAATGATGTAATCGAAACAATTTTTCATTTCTTAGTTTTAATATAGTCTAAATCTTTGGATTTTTTTTCTATCAGTTTTTAATCCTTAGAGTACAATTTTTTTAAACAAGATACTTTTCCCATCTTTTAATTGAAGCATAATTGCTTTATAATGTTTTAGGTGTACAGCAGAGTGATTCAGTTTTGTGAATGTGTATGTTTCTCTATTTTCTCAGATTATATTCCATTGTAGGCTACTACAAGAAATTGAATATAGTTATGTGTGCTATGCAGCAAATCCTAGTTGTCCATCTGTTTTTTTATTTAATGTAGTGTATATCTATTAATGCCAGATTCCTAACTTATCCCTCCCCACCCCTGAACATGACACTTTAAATTGAGTGTGCAGTGACAGAGAAGAGAAACTAAAATTGGAAAGGCAGAAAAATTGTTTCATTGATGTGCCTGTATATTTACACAGCAAATAAGCACATTGTAGAACTTTGGTTCTTAAAAATTGTGCATATCAAAAACTTGTGTGATTCTAGAGGAGCTAGGAAAATACATGGATCTTTAACATTTGGAGGAAATTCATAGGTCATGAGTGAGATATTTCTCCTGAAATACTGTGATACTTACCTGCTCTATTGGAATATACTCAGTGTCAAAGTCATACTGTTGGGATAAGAAATATTTTCCATGTATCTTTTATTCCTTTACTGTCTTTCCTCTTGAACTCTGTTATTAGTGAAATGAAAAGGTATCCTCTCAAACTACTTTCTGAGTCATTTTAACTTACTATTTTAGGACAAACAAATATAAAATTGTGGAGGGAGAATTCTTATGTAAAATATCATGGCAGAATCCAGTTACTGTTGGTTCTACTTGGAATCAAGCACAGAAACATGATTGAGATCACCGGGGACATTACAGAGTTAATGCAAAGATTCAGTAATTGATGGATCTCTTCCCAACTAACTTGATATTAAGTCTTAGAGAGCCCAGGAGCTCCAGGACCCCCCAGGGAGCAGCCCTCTTTATTCAGATGCTATTAAAATGAAAATCAGAGTGTTCTTCAAAGGTCTAGAAAGGTTATCCAAATGGATAATTTGTCAGGCACCTGAAATACTATTCCATTAGAGAATTTAAAGACCACTGTGAAATAGTTTAATTTGATTTCATCTTCTATTAGCAGCCTGAATTATACAGAGACAGATTGGAAGATGGAAAGAGGCTCTCTGCTGGCACCTCGCACCAGTATAATGTAACCATGCAATCAGAGTGCCCATAATGACCGAAAACATGGTGCTGGGGAGTAATTTAAGTCCCTTGATTCCTTTGGAAATTGGGTCTGCTATTTTTAAAAATATAGTTAAAACTAGTTAGGGTCAAAAAAGTCAAAGTGTTAGTCTAGGTCTCTAATTCTAGGTCAATGGGTCTTAACATTTTTGAGAATTTGATGATATGTATAAATATATATATATAATATTTACTACACATATATACATGCATATATATCCATATATATGCATTCTTTCCAGAAAAACAAATTTTCCTAAAAATGTTAATGTTTTTAGAGTATGTAGATATACTTAAGCCACCCATGGTAAGGACTGATGTGCAGAGTGATCTGTGTCATCTGACTGGCCTACTGCTACTATCTCTGTTGACTTCCTGTCCACAGTTGGACATTTCCTAAGAGATGGCAGGCACCAACAGTGAATGCTTGCTGAATGGAATAAAAGGTTAAGTGTAGATTAACCACATAATTGCTGAAGAAATCTCATAAAAACACAAACTTTGATAAAAAGATTCTTTCATGAGGAAAACATACTTGAACATATGGTTAGTGAATATGCTTCATATAGACCTAACAGAGAAAACCAAGTCAAGAACATAGATAGTATAGCACTCCTAGAAACTGGGCTTATAGGTCTGAGATAGAATGAGAAAGAGCCTGTTCTAAGAGTCATAAAATATGACCTGAAACTGGAAGAGAATTCACTGAAGCAGCTTATAAATGGCACTTAAATGTAACGGAAACAGCACACGTGATCTGTAGGTTAGATGATTGGTTGGATTTTTTGTTGTTGTTGTTTTGGGTTTAGGGGATGTGGAAGTTCTATCAGAATGTAATCATCGTTTATAATGAAAACAATGCAGCCTGATTCCAGACAACCAGCTTACTTCATCATCTGCATTTTGGGGGAGACACAGTTCAGTTCATGTAGCTTACGCTTAGGCAATCAAAGATTACTAAACAGCTGAGGAATGCCACTAACTAACATGGAAAATAGGGCCAAAGCAAACAGAGAGAAGTGAGATGAGAGAAAGGGAAGAAGGAAAAAAAAAAGACACAAGATTATGCAGGAGGAAGAAAGCTTTTTTAAAAAAAAAAATCCTTGATATTCTCAGAAAAATGAGAGAAAGTATTATATTCCTGAAACAAGATCAGACTGCCAAAAGTAAAGATTTAGAGAACAAGAACAGTTCTTGGACATTAAAAGCATGGTAGCAAAATGAAAAATTCAGGAGAGTTAGAAAATAAAGGAAATCTCCAGAAAGTAGAACAAAAGGAAATAAGATAGCAGATTTACTAGGGAAAGAAAGGAAAATTAAAGAACCAATCCAGAACAGGCTAACATTCAAATAATAGGAATTCCAAAATAAGTGAACAGAGAAGGATGAAATTATCAATGAAATGAGTTAAGAATATTTCCTATGACTGTAGGACATGAATTGCCAACAGAAAGCCATCACCCCCAGCCCAGCAGTATGTATGAAGACTAGACCTATACTAAGACAAGAGACATGAGCCAAGTCACATCAGAAGAATCTGTAATCAGAATGGCTTCAGACTTTTTAATGGCACCCAGAAAACAAATGATGCCTTCTCAATTCTGAAGAAAAATGCTTCCCATCCTAGAATTTAAAATCTCACCAAAGCATCAGTCAGGTTCCATGATACCTCTTTTTCAGAATGCTTTTAGAAAATTTCTGGGCACCATCAAAACAAAGGAGTATACTGAGAAAGGATTTAAGATAAAGGAAACAGAAGACTCAACACAGATAAGAGGCAAGCAGAATCTCCAAGACCATGGTTAAAGAGAGAGCCATGAATCAGAAGAGCTTGGAGAACAACCAGACTAAATGTTTAGTCTGAGGGAAAGACTTCAAGAAGATTAAAAGGATAGACTACTTCATGTGAATGAATTTCTTGAACAGAGACTTAGATAAGTGGAAGGGAATTGGGGATTAAATTAGCAAATGCATAGAAGATTAAGTAAGTGAGAAAAATGACTTTAACTCCAGGAAAAGAAAATATACATGAAAGGAAATGTAATCATAGTTGTTACACAGCCAGATGCTGAATGGCATGTATATGATGTCATCATATCAGGAAGTGGAGGTAGGAAACATACAAGTAAATAGGGGGAGGGAAAAGTGTGAAAGCTAATGTCCTATAGTGAAAAAATCATTACATAGTATTTAAGACTAAAAAGTAAGAATAGAAATAAAGACATGTTACTTAGCAATATGATGATATATAGAGTAAATACTACTGAGGAAGCAGAAATGGGAAAGGGCAGCTGGGAAATGTATTGAGGTTGACTCTATCAGATTAGATGCGGATATAAATGATTTTGGAAAACAACTGAAAAGAAAAGCAAATGATTGGGATATTAGGGTAAAGAGAGTTGCTGAAACCAAAAAACAAAAAAGAGATTACCCCATTGCTGCAAACTCTCCAACCTAGGAACTTGTCGAGGTGCACATAAAAGCCAAAGAAGAGGCCAGTGGCGTTGAAGGAGAAAAAGAGTTATAAAGAATGTATAGCTCTCTCTACAACTAATAGGTTCATAAAGAACTGCCAACATTGCTCTGAAATTTAAAAAAAAAATAAGGAAGCTTATGGTCATTTGCTGTTGGTAATAGAGGAAACCAGTTTATCCAGTCACTGGGTGACGAGACAGAGGTTGAAAGTTGCTTAGTCATGTCTGACTCTGTGACCCCATGGACTATACAGTCCATGGAATTCTCCAGGCCAAAATACTGGAGTGGGTAGCCTTTGCTTCTCCAGGGGATCTTCCCAACCCAGGGATTGAACCCAGGTCTCCTGCATTGCAGGTGGATTCTTTACCAGCTGAGCCACCAGGGAAGTCCAGTTGTTGATAAAATGCATGGAACATTCAATAAATCTTTGAATAAATGGATAAATACTTATCATTGTATAGTTATGAGCACTTTGAACATATATAATGCACTATATAAATGTCAAAAAATAGTGTTTGGACTTTGACATTTATTAAAGTTACCTTAAGCCTAACTCTTAAAATCATCGTAGTCAGTAGTTTATGCAGCTTTTTCTAAGACACTCCTGTGATTTTGCATTGTAAACGTGCGTGTATGTTTACCTACAGGCCTTTTCCTTTCCTTTTTCTTCACCTTAGGATCATCTCCCAGTGAAAAATCAGGAAGCGCACAATACTCACAACCAGTAGCTGTCAGGGTCTTCTCACTTAGCTCCTCCTTGTTGGAGACAGAAAGATAGGTGAGAGCTGACAGATGGGTGAGCGTGTGGGGGTGGGAGAGCGGTTCCCGGAGGCTGGGCTGAGCGGGGAGTCCTACCCTGAGCCCGAGGATACCCTCAGGGCATGACTCCCTAAGAACTGGGAGCCTGGCTGACGTGACAACAGTTGTACAGCCTCCAAGGAAGTTTGTAAAGGGAGAAGCGTGCCTGTCTCCTCATTACTTACCTCAGTCTGGCCTGTTGTTTGGTACC
Organism: Antilocapra americana; assembly: GCA_007570785.1. NCBI lineage: Eukaryota > Metazoa > Chordata > Mammalia > Artiodactyla > Antilocapridae > Antilocapra > Antilocapra americana. Next base: position 6,975,541 of record ML664180.1, on the reverse strand, counting down.
GAAACCTACCCTCTCTGGGCAATTTTTTTTCCCACTTCTGTGAACATGGGTTAATTTCTCCAAAAGCTTTTGTGTAACATGAATTACATTTAGCTTCAGTTGTCTGAGGTTTTGGAATGGGCACAGGACAAACCGCAGCCACTTTAAGTTCCTCTTGTCTTGCCCTTTGTCTAACTTCCCAGGCCTCAACCACCTACCCACCTCCACCTGCATCTTTCTTGACAGTGGCTGAAAATATTGCTTGTCTTAGAGCCAACCTCAGAAATTTTCATCCACTGGCTAGATGCCTAGTAACCTTGTTCTACAATGTGAAAAAGAATCGACTGATTTCTGAAGTGACGAGGACAAGAGAATGGAGAAGATTGAGCTATATATTAAATTGTCTTCTGGTTATCAAATAGAGTCCTCTGTCATAAAGGCCAAAGATAAAAAAAGAAAATGTGTATGTTTAATACATGGAACAATAATAAGTCTATTTTTGACATTGGACTGGAGGAGAAAATAGGTCAGAAAGCCCAGCCGCCCCTGAAATGAATTTTAGACTCTTATTATTGATGTGATGGGCCAGAGAGAGATATGGGTGATGGTCGCGTTGCTGATAAAAGTGATTTTTTAACAGTAGGTGCTGAATTAGATGTAGAAAGCAGAAGAGTTATCAAAACTACATTGTCATGTCTGACCTTCCAGGTCCCAGTCATGGAATCGTAATAAAAACGAGTTGTGGGCTTATCTCGAGATGCAGCAATAACTGGCGCAGAACAGTTTTCCAGCTTCTCTTTGAATGGAGTGATACCAGGGGTTCTTTGGGGTCATGAAGGAGATACACTGGTTTTGATCAGTTTTTAGAAGTGTAGAGCAGCTTATTTGTGGGTCAGAGAAATTTAGTTTTCTTCATTCCCTTGTCATCGTTTTTCCCCTTGGGTGAGAGGTGGGTTAGCTGCTAGAAGCCACAATGAGACTCTGAGCCTTAATAGAGTTTGTGCAGATCCAGACTGTACAACCCTGTGCATTTCATTGTGTCGGGCTCCAAACTCACCAAATGTTAGATACAGTAAAAGCATGTTACCATCTCTCTGTAAAGGACAGGAAGGAAAGTATTTAATGACAATACAGAAAGACATAGGACTCCAGGGCACTAATTAGAAAAAGCTAACCTGCATTTATTTTTATCCACTTGCAAAATAGTATCCTCTCATAGTTATATCTCTGATATGACTTCCAATTTTTACCTTTTCTCAGTTATATGATTTGTCCTTACTAAAATAGTTTACAGACATCAGATGTTATTATTAAGCAAGTAAGAAAATGTTAAATAAAATCAATTGTTGCTGCCCTCTCCCTAATTTCAAGCAGGTCATAGCATAGTCAAACTTTGGAGACAAAAATAAAGACTGTGAAGTGCACAGATGGCAGCGGATGTGTTGCCTAGTACTGTACACTGGGTTGTGATGATGGGCCAGACTTCAGAGGGTTTTAGCACTGTTAACTGGTCATTCTAAAATACCACCGTGAGAACAGTTGTCACGTGTTAAAGGGATTTTTTAACATTTTAAAAGTAACAGTGAAACCACTTCTTGTACTAGTAATATTTATATATATGAATTGGTCTAGAAATTCTCAAATTGTGTGAAAGCAAATTTTACAGGAATTAGATTAAGCCCAGTTTTCTTTCCTTTGCCAAACTGCTTAGGTAAAGAGTAATCAAAAGGATGGGATGGGGGGGTGGAAAAACCTCCATGGGGAGGTAATATTTATTCTTGCCCAGCAAATGTTTGGGGTATGTTGTAAAAGCTAGTATTGAATATATGGATAGCAAGTCAGTTATCTGGCTCTATACTAAACGGTTATTGGTTATTTTATTTACCTGTTTATTTTAAATGTTAGTAGTTCGGTCGTGTCTCACTTTTTGCCACCCCATGGACTGTAGCCTGCCAGGCCCCTCCATGCATGGGATTCTCCAGGCAAGAATACTGGAGTGCGTTGCCATTTCCTTTTCCATGGGATCTTCCCAACCCAGGGATCGAACCCGAGTCTCTCACATTGCGGACAGACTTTACCATCTGAGCCACTAGGGAAGCCCTTGTGGGTAATGTGTGACTTATAGCTGTTGATTTTGTCCTTTCCTAGTATTTTTTCTTCCTGGCAAAAGATACTGGTGGTTTCCTTCCCCTATCCTGTATATAACTTGTCAGAGAGAGGAGCAGGCTGTATGAGAGTGTAGACATGCTAACAAAAAATTGTGTGTACATATAAAAGCAAAGTCCCTTGGAAATAAGTTTCAAATTCTGGAGTTTTTATGATTATCAGCTTGAAGCAGCATTTTATGGTTCTAAAAATAACTGTCAAGCATAAAATTAATTTGCATTGACTTAGTAGTCTGTATACAAACCATAAACAGGTCATTCATTAACACAGTCACTTAATAAACAGTGTTAATGCCAAATGTCAATAGCCAGAATTTTTGCTATTCATTTAGCAAACATTTAAGGACTTGCTGTCTGTATTCCTGGTTGTGGTAAAATGTGATCATTTCTCCCTGCTAGTTTGTAAGTTCTGTTGAGTCCAGTGGCCTCATCTGACTTGCTTTCCAGCTCAACAGTGATTAGTATGAGGCCCTGGGTACACAGTCAATACATCAATTGAATGAATAATCAATTCTATTAATAGCTGAGGGGTTTCTTTTTTAATTTATTTTATTGGAGTATAGTTGATTTACAATGTTGTAGTAATTTCTCCTGTATAGCAAAGTGATTCAGTTGTACATACACATTCTTTTCATACTCTCTTCCATTAGGATTTATCACAAGACATTGAATATATTTCCCCGCGCTCTACAGTTAGGACCTTGTTGTTTATCCATTCTGTATATAACAGTGTGCATCTGCTAATCTCAAACCCCCACTCCATCCCTCCCCCAACCCCCATCCCCCTTGGCAACCACAAGTCTGTTCTCTAGATCTGTGAGTCTGCTTTGTAGATAAGTTCATTTGTGTCATATTTTAGATTCCACATATAAGTGATGTGGTATTTGTCTTTCTCTTTCTGACTCACTTAGTCTGATAATTTCTAGGCTCATCCATGTTGCTGCAAACGGCATCATTTCACTCTTTGTGGCTGAGCAGTATTCCATTGTGTATCTGCACCACATCTTGATCCATTTATCGTCAGTGGACATTTAGGTTTTTCCCCTGTCTTGGCCCTTGTAAATAATACTGCTATGCACTTAGGGGTTTAGCAACTAAACTTTAAAGCTTCAAGAGGGTATTTTAGATACAGAGGAAGAGAGTGAAGACAGAACAACTATTGAGGAAGCTCTGAGGAACGACCGAGGAATGCTGCAGTGGCTTTAGTTCAGAGATAGTACCCAAACCACCTACCCAGGGGGCAAGTGATTGGATTAATGTGAGATGGGGGAGCAGGAGTCTTCGAGAAAATGAAGGACAAAGGGATATGCAGGAGCCAAGGTTACCAAGTTGAGTGTTGTATTCATGAATCAAGAGCCTGGGGGGAAAGGTGACCTGGGTTGGCCGTTTGAGGCTCAATTTCAAAGGATCAGTGAAAATTAAGCCAAAATGATGTGGGGTTATGAGGGTGGCAGCATTTGTTGGGCAGATCCCACATGCAAGTCACTTTCTGTAATAAGACATTGTGGACGAAAGTGATGGCCAGGACACGGCTTCTGCCCTGAGGAGGCAGCGACACAGGGAGGGTGGTGAAGAGACCTGTGGGAGCCCGTGGTTTCAAAGGTTCTTTCTGTTTTGCAGAGGAGGGGCGGGGGTCCAGCACGAATTTGAACTGGGCTTTTCAAATGGATGTAATATGTGGAGGTGGTGGGGAAAGCATTCCAGGCAAAGGACAGAGCGTTAGCAAGAGATGGACTCAGGAAAAGGCAGGGTCCACCAGGAACGGGACATTGTCTTAGGTATTAGTGGGGAAAGTGGGCCGAAGCCCTGATGTAATACTTGGAACTTGATTCTCTGAGTGATGGGAGCCCTTGCAGGTTCTGAAAGAGAAGAGTGACAGATGATCATGTCTTAGAAAATTCACTCCAGCCTCCGGACAGAGTTGGGTTATGCAGTGGTTCTCAGCCTTGGCTTCACATTAGCCTCACCTGCAAAGATTTAAAATTCCAAATCCCAAGCTGAACCCCAGATCAGTTAAATCAGCTGTGTGTGCTTAGTCGCTCAGTCATTTGCAACCCCATAGACTGTAGCCCGCCAGGCTCCTCTGTCCATGGGATTCTCCAGGCAAGAATCCTGGAGTGGGTTACCATGCCCTCCTCCAGGGGATCTTCCCAACTCAGGGACCCAACCCAGGTCTCCTGCATTGCAGGCAGACCCTTTACTATCTGAAAGAGTCTCACCAGAGTCTCTAACAGTGACACCCACAAATCAGTATTCTTTAAATGCCCCAAGCGATTCCAGCATGCAACGAGGACTGCACACCAATGATTTTGAACAGGGCCTGGCAGACTCTTTCTGTCAAAGGCCAGATAGTATTTTCGGCTTTACAGGCCACAGGGTTTCTGTTGGAGCCATCCCAGGCCGCCTTGGTCCACAAAAGCAGCCACACACAGTATGTGAATGAATGAGTGTGGCTGTGTGCTAATAAAACTTTATGGAAATCTGAATTTCATGTAATGTTCACAGGTCACCAGTATTCTTGTTCTCTGGGTTTTTTAACAGCTATTCGCAAATATAAAAGCACGCTGCAGACTGTACACAACTAGCAGCCAGTCACTATTTGGCCCGCAGAGTCTGTTTTGCCAGTTCTTGATTTAGAGGGTGAAAATTGGCCTCAGGTAGTCCAGGAAAGAAAACATTTCTACAGCAGTTCAGATAAGAGGTAAACTCAACTCTCTTTTGTGGTTCATTGTAAGGGCAGAGTGAAGATAAGTGATACTGAGTCGATATTTATAGCGACTCACATTCTCATGCACTACTTTTGAGCACCCAGAGGTTACTGTACAAAGGAGCCTGGAAGGAGGAACCATTGTTCGTGGTGTGTAGAGCTAGTTCCCCTTTGACTTTGTTCTCTTTTCGGGGATTTGTTTTACTTTGAAAGGCTGTTTCTTTTCCCACTGCTTGTGATGGCTTTTCATTCAGCAGCACCCATCACCACCAAATAGTCAAGTCTCCTTCCTTTCTTATGTGCCAGCCATGCCTTTGTTTTCAAAGAATGACCTTTCCTTGCAAACAAATGTTCTCTTTAGAAAGTAAGGTGAGCCTGATATAAGGAGATAGGGCTCCTTATATTTTGTTTTATCAGCTACCACTGAATTTATGCAGAATTCCCTCTGCATTTTCTTCCAGCATTTGTTGCCTAGTTAAGGACCTGCCAGGGTAAATGGTGCCCCTGCTCCTCCACCACCCCTACCATGAAACCCAGAGGCTGATTGTTGCTCCTCCTTTCCAATGTAAGGCTGGTGAAAGCTTCCCATTGAAACTTACTGTGCTTCAAAATCAGCGGTACATTTCCACGATGGCCGGGTTATTTTATTTGAGCACCATACGTCGAGTGAATTCACTCTCCTTGAATTTGCTCTTACAGGAGGGAGAGAAGGGGATTTAAGACTACAGCCAGCAGCGTTCATGGTCATTTCCATTTTCTTGCAGATCTTACTAGAAAATAAGAGGTCAAAAAAATCTATAAAGTTAGAGCAGTTTTCTTCTTTATTTTTCCTACCATCCTCACAATAGAGTTGTTTTTCAAAGAACACAGAAGTAGTAAACATACCACATAAAGGAAAAACAGATGATATTCTGAAGAGTCTTTTCTTCTGAGTGTTTTGGGGTGTTTTTGATCACCAAACATTCTTCACTAATTTTTTTTCCACTAATTTCTAAATGTGGGGGTCCATTGTTTAAATTCCAAGGACTTGTTTTTCCTTCTTTGCAGTGACCTTGAATGATTATCATCATTTTAGGGACACCAGCCAAAAACATACGACATAAAAGTGAGGTTGTGATTGAACACTGATAATGTCAAGTGCTTTTAATTAAGCTTCTGATGTTTTATACATTGATAACAAAATAAAAGTTCAGGTTTATTAAATTAGCTTCCCACTTGTTTTTTTTCAAAAGCTCTCACCACATAGGGAACTAAATATATAACGGCAGCCTGTTCTCTACAGTCAAAGCCTCAGTGTGCCCCAGAGGAATTCCTGCATGGAGTCCATTTTTAAGGAAAGGAAGAGGTCAGGAAATAAGGCAAAGCCACAGACATAATATGGGGACTAAGAATGGAAATGTCTGGTCAAATTCACAACCCAGGATGGCAGCAGCTGAAAGACAGTGGGGAACTGAAATAGAGGACCAGAGGTTACCAGTGGGAGGAGTTCTTGGAGATGGCCTGGGGTAGTGGCTCTCAGCTTTGGCTGCTCACTGAAAAACTCAAGAGCATTTAAGGCATACACTTGCATAGGTCCCACCACGCCAATGAAATCAGCATCACTGGGGATGAAGACCGGAGCACAGGTTTACTTGAAAGGCTCCCGAGAGATTCTGACCTGCATGCAGGGTGGAGCCTAAGCTGACTCCTTCGTTTGACACTGAGGTCCAGAGCAGGTGCCCCGCCCAGTGGTCAGAGAGGTGTTGTCAGTCTAGTTTCCTTATCTCAGAGTAGGGTGCCCCTCTTCCCTCAGCCATCTGTGCCAGAAATCACGGTGTCTTCCTCTGACCTCTCCCATCTGTACTCCTGCTAACCAAGTGCCCCCTGTCCTGCCTCTGGGCTGTTTCTCACATTCATCTCACCTCCTCTCCTTGCCCCCGACATCCTGTGGAACAGTGTCACTTTTTGGAACCGCCACACCTTCCTCTCTCAGACTTCAGCCTCTAGCCTTGCTCCCTTGCTCCATCTTTAACACCGTGACAGAACTCTCTCTGAGACACACATCTGATCCTTTGTCACAGTTCTTACACCATACACTCGAATCAGCTAGCCGTTTCTTTGGTTTAACAAAGCCACGTCCTTTTTTCTCTACCTCTGCGTGCCTGTACTCGACCTACTTTCTTATGGTTTATAAAAGGCACAATCTATCTATAGACTCAATTCTTTTCCTTCTGCTTTCATCAAAAACTGACCTCCCCCCAGTAGGTGATACGATTTTCCCTCTTCAGCCAAACGTTGTCCTATTTCAGCTGAGTTTAATGGGCCCTGCTTTGCCCACACCCTGACTAGAGGAACCTGCCGATGCAGAAAATACAATAGAGGATCCGATGGTCAACATCAGACCCGCCTCAGCCCCAGACCACATCCCTGGGAGGCACGGCCTTCACTGACTTCTGAAGGTGTCCCAGCCACTTCCTTTCTCATCCCTGACTTCAGTGTCTGTGACTACTCTTTGCTTAGTCCTTGTTCTCACTGTGGTTCTCCCAGTTCCTAGTCCTTCACCAACAACCCTTTGGATTCTCAGTCCTTTGTTATTACCTTGCAACTCTTGGCTCTCTCCACTCTTTTGTCTCAGGGCATGGTTCTCTGGCTTTCCTGTGGGGCACCTGCCGCTTCTGTGTCATGTAGTGACTGACCAGTCCTTGTTCCCTGGCCATTATTACCTGAAGTTTTGACTCCAGCCCCTTGGGTTGCATTTACAGCCACACTCTCCTAGTCCCCTAGCACCATCACTGCCCGATAGTCACCACTGCCCCTGCACAGCGCAAAGGGCAGCTGTTCAGAACTGACCGTCCAGAGCCTGAGTTTCCTCGGCTCCTGTCCTCATACTCTGACTTTTCTGCTGCTACCTGCCAGTTAATCGGCTAACCACTTAGACTCGCTGCCAGAAAGGAAGCAGGAAAACATAAGTGTGTTGAAAACTCTCATTACTTAGCATATCAGTTATACTTAGAAAAACAACTAACTTATTTTATTGGTTGCTTTAGAATTTACAACATCCATTTCTAACTAATCCAAACAAAAAAGAGGAGATCCGCTTTCACATAGGATGATAAAACTTCACAGGCACTGTAAATTCTTTGTAATAACAAAATAATCCTCATTCCTTCCTCCCATCCCTTGTATGGTGGCCTTACAGGAAGAGGAAGGCCTTATTTCAAATATACATGAGCATGCATAATCAAATACATTGTTGTTGTTATTAGTTTGAACAAACTGTTGCCTATTAGATCAGTTAAGAGTAAGGCTCACATTTCTGACCTATATTATTTTCCTTTTCTCTAAAGAGTTTCTTTTAACCAATTCCCTCAATTTTTCTTTGTCTGAAAGAGTCTTCAGTTCAATTCAGTCGCTCATTCGTGTCTGACTCTTTGTGACCCCATGGACTGCAGCATGCCAGGCTTCCCTGTCATCAACTCCCCAAGCCTGCTGAAACTCATGTACATTGAGGAGGTGATGCCATCCAACCATCTCATTTTCTGTCGTCCCCTTCTCCTCCTGCCTTCAACCTTTCCCAGCATCGGGGTCTTTTCCAATGAGTCAGTTCTTCGCATCAGGTGGCCAAAGTATTGGAGCTTCAACATCATTCCTTCCAATGAATATTCAGGACTGACTCCCTTTAAGATTTACTGGTTTGATCTCCTTGCTGTCCAAAGGACTCTCAAGAGTCTTCTCTAACACCACAGTTCAAAAGCATCAATTCTTCAGCTCTCAGCTTTCTTTATGGTCCAACTCTCACACCCATATGTGATATGGGTCTTAATTGTTCCTTTATTTTTGAAGGATCATTGTTTAGGGTACAGAATTCTAGGTTGGTGGATTTTTGTCTCTCAACACTTCAAATATTTCATTCTACTGTCTCCTTGTCTGCATGGCTTCTGAAAAGAAGTTTAATGTAGCTCTTACTTTTGCTTCTCTGCAGGTAATGTGTTTTTTCCTTTCTGGCATCTTTCAAGATTTTTTCTTATCTTTGATTTACTGTAATTTGAAAATGATATGCCAAGATGTAGTTTTCTTGGCACGTGTCCTGCTTGATGTTCTCTGAGCTTCCTGAATTTGTGGTTTAGTTCCAGAATCTTCCAGAATTTGACCTTAGTTTGGGGAAATTCTTGGTCATTCTTACTTCAAGTATTTTGTCTTTTCCCCTCTTTCTCTTTTCTCCTCCTGTAAGTCCAGTAGCATATATGTTATACCTTTTATCTCACAGTCTTTGGATATTCTCTTTTCTTTCAGTGTTTATTCTCTGCTTTGCAGTTTAGAGGTTTCTGTCAAAATATCCTCTAGCTTAGAGATTCTTTCCTCAACTGCATTCACTCTATTAATAAGCCCATAAAGGCATTCTTCATTTCTGTTACTTTATTTTTGATCTCTACCATTTCTTTTGTTTTTTTTCTTAGGATATCTATCTCTCTGCTTCCATTGTCCATTTGTCCTTGCATGCTGTTTGCTTCACCCATTAGAGACGTTAGTGTATTAATCATAATTGCTTTATGATAATTCTAACATCTCTGCCATGTCTGGTTGTGACATTTGCTCTGTCTCTTCAAATTGTGGGTGTTTTTTTCCTTTGACATACCTTGTGATGTTTCTTGATCATCAGATATGATGTCCTGGTTAAAAGGAACTGCCTTTAATAATATGGCAAGATGTGTGTGGGGGAAAGTATTCTGTATTCCTGTGATTGCATCTCAATCTTTTAGTTAGCCTAGGCCTTTGCACTGTGATCTTCACAAGTGTTTCTCAATGTTTTTCTCTCTCTTTAGGTGGGATAGGATGGTGAGGTGGGCTGGAGATGTGTGTTCCCTTCTGCAGGTCAGTTAGGCTCTGGTGATAATACCCTAGTGGATTAGGCTCTGATTAGCTAGCTTCTCCTGGGGGTAGAACTTGTGAAGAGAAAAATGCATGGGTGTATTCCAAAATAATTCCTTTTCCCCCTCCTCCTGCCAGAAGCCCAAGGGGATTTTTCTCTGATTTTTCTGTGGGGACCTCTTTGAGCTTCTGCAGGTAAATCTCACAGCCTTGTGGGGCCCCCCTACAACTGGATCCCATTGGAGTCCTTAACTCCCAAAGTTGTCAGCACTGAGCTTCCAGTAATTACTGTTCAGGTTTCCCTGCCCCAACCCTGGTTCCAACAAGGACCTGCTCTGCTCAGTTGCTTGTTGGTCTCAGTTGAGGATGGGTGGATGGAGAACAGTGTTCCGTGTGCCCTTTGCTCTCGTCAGAGTCCAAGACAGGTTGCTGATTTTTCAGAATAGTAACTTCCAAGTTCCTTATAGACAGAACCAGAAATCAGCAGTCAATCCATTGAAACTCAAACTTGTTCTTTTACCTTCTTACCACAAAGTATGATGAAGACCTGCTGAAACACTTGTGTTTTATTAGAACATACCTTAAACACATCAGATTCCTTGAAAGCTTGTAGGTTTTCTTGTTTTTGAGAATCCATATATAGAATTATTACAGTTTCACCTTATACTCAACACTGCTTTATTTTAGAAAATTTTATAGAGAATGGGCCCAGAAAGCATTGAATTCTTTTGCGGAGCCAGGAGAAGTAAAATTGGTGGATATTGTTAAAACTCAATTGATTATATTTTGATCTTGTTCAAAATACAGGTTCTCATCACACATGGAATGCCTTTCAGATCTGAGCTCTGTTATCTTTGATGAAAATTGCAATAATTACATTATCTGCAAACCTGAACTGTTAAAAGAAAACTTCTCCCTTAGGACCTTTAGTTTTGTTTGGTTTTGTCTGAAAAGGAGTTAAACATGGACATAAAAGAGATCATTGGTATTATCTGTCCTTGCAGAGTAAGATTCTGACTTTCCCTAGAGGAGGGCGTGGCAACCCACTCCAGTATTCTTGCCCGGAGAATCCCACAGACAGAGGAACCTGGTGGGCTACCGTCTATGGGGTCGCAAAGAGTCGGCCATGACTGCGCATGCATGCACATCTCTGTGACCTGGACCTTGAGATTAGTGATGAAGTGGACTTGAAGGCACCCTACACGGTTCTCAGGGAGGTGTTTGCCGTACTTATTGTACTTTGGCCACCCTCATTCCAAGTTCATCACACAACTTGTTTAACATGTTTACTTTTTAAACACTTGAAGAATTAACAGGTGGTTGCATGACTGAGATGTTTGTTTTAACAGGCGAAAAAGTGGGAGGTAATTTAGACACACACTGTGATGCAATAGGAAAATACCTAATTATTCCATTTTTGGCTCAGCTTTTAGTTTCAGTTAAAACTGCTGATAGCAAGGCTCAACAAGTCTTGTAGCCTCGTATTGTTAACATGGTCTGCATGTGAGAAACTGGCTCACTAGCAACTGGCTTACTTTAGTTAGTTGTACACAAAGCCTTCTACTTGGCTTTAGTGCTAGAACTTAGTAAAGGGAAGGTCTCTTCTCAAAGTTTCTATCACCAGCAGTTATAATATGAGTACAGAAAGCTCTGTAAGCCCTATATCTATTTCAGCATGCTCTCAAAAACAACTTTAAACATTCTCTCTCTGAATATGGAATTCTCAGAATGCAAAATCCTGAAAAACCAGCTAATTGATATTTTCCTTGATATGTTCATTCTGATGTGTCAGCATATAGGTTATGATTGATTCTTGAACTGTCTTCATTCAGTGAGCAAAAGGAACAAGGAATTTTGCTGGACAAATAGTTGTTCATTTGGTTTGGGGTCAAGGGACTATTGCCAGAAGTGGACATGGTCAAAGATAGAGATTCTATGAATAGATCAGAGATGACTATTTCTATAACTTTTTTTGTAAAGGGTCTTATAGTAAATAGTTTAGGATTTATGAACTATAGAGTCTCTGTTGCAGCCACTCAAATTCTGCTGTTACAGTGTGAAGGCAGCCATAGATAATACATAAGCAAGTGAGTGTGACTATGTTTCATTAAAGTTTTATTTGCAGAAACAGACAATAGGCTGAATTGACCCAGGGGCCATCATTTGTCAACCCCTATTCTAGATCCGAGAAGATGCAGCTCTGGGCTACATGACTCCGACCTCACAAGAGAAACAGCAGTGGTATTCAGTTAACTGGACTCATAATATATAACCTTCCATAGTCACAGCCAAGACTTAAATGTAGTTGTATATAGTAAATTTGTTGTCAGACAAAAGGGCATTATTTCCTCACTGTCTTCTCTTGGGGTTTAACCTGAATAGTGTTATTGGTTATTTGCTATTTATTTTACCCTACTTTTCTTCCCCAAATAATAGAAGGTATATTTAGGTTTTAGCTATCAAAATAAAGATATAAAATCCAAACCCACATAAAAAGGCCACACCAAACTACCTCTGCCTATCCCTTATCCACTTGCTGACTCAAGCTGGTAGCTCTACCATTTTTGGACTGATCAGTCCTGGGGACACCTCCTAAGCTGAATACTGATATGTCGCCTATTTTATCTTCTCTAGCATAATTTCCTTTCTGAAAAAAAAAAAAAATTTCCCCAGTGTTTTGTATTGTCTCCTACCAAAGGAAGTGTTAATATCCGTCATTTCTCTTCTGATTGAAGTATAAGCCAAGAACTGTAAAACCAGCTAAGTGGGTGTATGGAAAGGAAAGAGAAAATTAGAAGCTAATGAAAACTCTGGTGGGCAGGTGACCTGTTCAGAACAGATGCCAGGGCTCGGAGAGCCATGAAACTGTTTCCATACAGTTAGCCATACATCTCTGCTCTCCAGAGAAATGGAGTTAGGTTACCGGGCAGCCAGGTGGTCAGCAACACGGCTCAGAGGTGGACAGAGAAAGTGGAAATTTTGGCTGAGCTGCAGGGAGGGATGTCTGCTAGTGAGTGTCAGAATGTGGAAATAGGCCAAGTGATTTCAAGGACTGCATACTTGAATTGGGCTCCAAAGACAGTTCCAAAGTAGAGAACTAACCTGTAGGAAACCCATGAGTGTGTACAAATGACTCTAACACAAGGGCCTCATTGTTACTAGCTCTGACTCCTCAACCAGGTAGATGCCAAAGGTCATGTAGGACCTATGCTAGAGATCGACATGGGTTTCACCCTGAGGTGCAATGGATATGCTCAGGAGGAGACCGGCGTTTAAAGGAAGGAAATCCTTCCCTAGGAAACGTGGATACCAGGAAAGGATCAACAACATCAGAGTAGACCCAGAAGCCAGATGGGGGGCAGTCTTAAGGACAGACTGGCCTCTCTCATGACAGAATTTTAAGATGTGGTAGATGAGATGGTTGGATGGCATCACTGACTCAATGGACATGAGTTTGAGCAAGCTCTGGGAGTTGGTGATGGACAAGGAAGCCTGGTGTGCTGCAGTCCATGGGGTCACAGAGTCGGACACGACTGAGGAACTGAACTGAACTGAACTGAAGTGGGCCAACTCTATGATACACAAAATCTAAATATAAGAAATGCATTCTATAATCAGCAGCTGGGATAGTGTTTAATACCTGTTTCTTAAAATGTCTTATCTTTTCTCTAAATTTATAAATGTTCTAATCTTTAAACAGAAAAGAGGAATGAAGAATTTCCAACCTAAGCCATAATCCCTTTTCTCATTCATTCTTGGTGAGAGGAAAGGTTGGTCTAGTCTCTGGAGGAGGGGGCTGCCTGGCTGTTCGTATCAAAGTAATAAACATGCCTACTCCTTGATCCTGCAACTGGACTTCCATAATTTATCCTTTTAAAAAATGCACACTCTCAAGCTGGCCTAGATGTTTGTGCAAAGATTATCATTATATTTATAAATCAAAATGCATTGCAGGAAGAAAGTTCAGGTTTCAGAAATTTTTGGATTTTAGAACTCTTAAGGGATCACAGTGCTGGATATATAGGCACTTAGGTTTGGCTGCAATGCAGGAGACCTGGGTTCAATCCCTGGGTGGGGAAGATTCCCCTGGAGAAGGCAATGGCAACCCACTCCCGTACTCTTGTCTGGAAAATCCCATGGATGGAGGAGCCTGGCAGGCTACAGTCCATGGTGTTGCAAAGAGTCGGACACGACTGAGTGACTTCACTTAAGTTTGGCAAGGATAAATAATGAAGTGGAAAAAAAGTAAATTTCAGAAGAATGTATACAGAATGATCCTTTTTCTTTGAAAGTAAAAGTAATCAGTTGTGTATGAAGATATATGCACAGAAGGTCTGGAATCATCCACAAAATTTCTCACAGTGGTTATGGGAAGGTGGACAGATGACAGTGGATTAGTAAACAAGCTAATTCTTACAGTCACCTCTTGTAAGAGAATGGTGCCCTTCATTATCACAGATGCTGGGGCTAAGGAGATGGAGAGGCCTCACTTCTTGTAATGAAGAAGACATCATGAGAAGTGAAGGGGGCTTTTCTTCTCATAACTGTGTATGAGAGTTACATGTTGTCATTACTGATACAGTTGGTATATGCCTGTCTAACTCAGGTATATTTGTTAGTTCAACAAATATTTAGCAGTCATATATATGTATGCATGCGTGCGTGCTAAGTCACTTGAGTTGTGTCTGACTCTTTGTGACCCTGTGGACTGTAGCCCACCAGGCTTCTCTGTCCATGGGATTCTCCAGGCAAAAGTACTGGAGTGGGTTGCCATTCCCTTCTCCAGGGGATCTTCTCGATCCTAGGCTCCAACCTGTGTCTCCTTCAGCTCCTCCATTGCAGGCGGATTCTTTTACTGTTGAGCCACTAGGGAAGCCCTGCTCATGCCCAGCTCAGAGTAACAGAAGTTGGTGTTGCTGTGAAACTGAAAGTGTTCTAAATGTATTTCCTTTCTTTGCATAGCTTTTTTTCATTTTAGTCTCTGAATTGTGCATTTATAATAAGTGGAGTTGTAATTATGAAACTTTGCAGAAATAGGTTGCCTGGCTGGTCTGTGACAGTGATCCAAGTGACCATCAAGTGGCCTTGGTTTCTGGTTGTATCCATTCATCCCAAATTAACCACGTAGGTCCTTGGCCTGCACAAGGGAAAAATCTCGAAATAATGTCATTAAGTAAACAGAGAGAGAGAGCTAGAGATCTACATTAAGATATATACACATGTGTGTATTTTTGTCACCTGTCAACTCAAAGGTTTGTGTTTTCTCCCACAGAAAAAGCAAAGAACAAAAGAGCTTTCTCGGATATTTCATTCATACAACCCATACGATCACAAGGTAAGAGAAGCATGTTATTAGTGTAATTGGGTAACATAAGTCCTTCTGAATGAAGAGCAGAATGCTCACCAGCACACAGTGATTTTGAAGTACACTTATACCAGTTACATTTAAATTTCAGTTTTAGTTGTTAACTCTTTACCTCTTGTAAAGAAGAGAGAAAGTTTGTATTTCTGAACTAAAATATTCTCCTGTATTCACATTAAAATCTGGTTACATACTGTCACTGAAGCCTCAAAGACTGTGAAAAGACAGATTTGGGGGTGTTTTTCAACGAGTGGATTTTTTCCTTTCCAAACAGTAGTAAATGAACTTGGCTTTTGAATTGGTGAAGATCGTTGAAATATTATCTGCCAACTCTCAGTTCACCATTGCTCCTGACAGAAAGTTACATTTCTTTAAAAAAAAAAGAAAAAACCTCTAACAGAAAGCAGTGCCTAGAATTATACCTGAAACATTCACTTCCAAGAGCATTGCGATACCGAAGGCCACAGAGTGTGATGGCCTTGGCCGTCAGTCCCTCCAATAGCTGCATGGGTCCACTGCCAGCTTTGTTGCATTTATACCCCACACTCTCCACTCCCTGTCTTTGAAGAATTCTTAAGCCTCTTGTCACTGATAAGTATTTCACCATATATTTATAAAACATAAATTCTTTAAAAAAAAAAAAAAACCACTAACTTTCTAAAGAAAATGCACAATGCCACATCTTTGTGGGGAAATATATGAAAGTATCCTGAGACTTGTTCAAGTCTTCTACATCATGTAAGATTCCGATAAATCTGTTAATTTGAGGCGATTTCAGAAGCAAACAAAACATTTGCATGGTTGAAATGCTAATATAAACTTAAATCTTTATCTGTGAATTTACAAGGAGACATGTGGTAGGGATTTTTTAACTAGCCAAAACAAGGAGTGTGAAAACTACTTTCCTCATTTGAGCATATAGAGATGTCTGGATTCAGGAGGAAAAAAATTATGCCAGTTGTTCATAGAAGTTGAAAGAATTTGAATAGCTTCTGGTTTTTCTATAGTGACCAGTTGACTTAAGCATCAAAAATCTGTCAAAAGAGATGTTGGTATTCCATATGACTGCAGCGATGTACAAGACTAAACATTTATCATTTCAAGTTAAATTTTTCAAGTGAAATCGATCACTGCAGAATAACAGTTTGTTGGAAAGAGCTTGAGCAAACCAGGAGTGTCTGACAATGTGGGCGGAAGGTGCAGACTGATAAGTAACACGACAGCCAGAGGAAAGAGATTGGCCAGATTTCCGATGGGAAAGTTGCTTTTTTTTTTTTTTAGAAAGTGTCATTTAATTAACATAAATGCAACAGTGGCTGAAGTTAATATTTAACAGCAGCAGCAACAATAGGCTGTGACAAATCAAAGGTTTTGCCTGACTTGTCTAGTTTTGCCCACTTATAACATTTTTTGAATTCACTGTTAAGGGAAATTCCATTATTCTTTTATTAGAACTCTAATGGAGCTTAGCCACTCATAGCTTCTCCTGGTTTCCTCTTCATATCCTTTGTGGCCTTGTATCAAAGTCACCTCAGATGATTTTGGCTTCCTCCATGAAGACTTCATTCCTCTACAAATTAGTCATCAGGCAGTGAGGAATTGAACATAAATGCTAGATGGAGTTCACTGTGATCTTTGCTTTAAGGTTGGTCATAAATTACTGTTAAGTAGCTGGACGGCTTGATGAGTGAATTTTGAAGCATTCAAGGTTTAGCCCCATGGCATTCTGTTTTATTCTATATGTGCAGTAAAATTTTCTAGGAAAATTTCTCCTTCCCCTTACTCACCTCCCGTTTTTGTAAACTCCTTCCAGGCAAGTTTAACCGTTTTACTTTTAACCATCTCTCTTGAATCACGGGCATTGAATGAGGTGCACTGTTTTCTCAATGTTAGAATGTTCTTTTTTTCTCCATAAACAAAATAATAGAAGATTGTGATTTGAGTTACCTTGTCATTTTAATTACCCAATTATATTCAAGTTAGTTTTCTAGGCAGATAGATTTTAGTGTAAAATGTCTTGTAAGATGTGGTTAAAATTGGTTTAAACATCTCATGCTCAATGAGCTTTCTGGAGCAATCTTCCAGGTTAAATATATACATATGTCATAAATGAAAGCTTATATAAAATAAAATATAGGCTGTCTGGGATTTGCTTTAAAAATAGAATTAAAAGGGGGCGGTGGGTAGGGCACAGTACAGTTGGCCTTGTGTTGATGATTATCAAAAGTAAATTATTGGTTTGTGGGAGTTCATCCTTCTATTCTGGGTAATTTTTTTTAGAGGATTGAAATTTTCCATAGTAAAAATGATGCCAGAAGTTTAAAAAAAAAAAAACCCACTATGGTCTACTCCTAGGAGTGAGTGTTATGGTATTCTGTTCATCTCTAGCTAGATTTTTTTAATTGTTCATTCTTCCCTTGATGTAAATTTATGCCAAAGAAGGAATACTTAGCATTTTAGAAGGTTCATAATGCTGAGTAAACTCAGAAATGAAAATCCTGTTCTAAAGTTGGCATAATTTTCTGGGGGTTCATCCCAAATTATAGTGGGTCACTTAAATGATAGCCTTGCCTCCAAGAAACTGTTAAAACAGTTGTAATGACAAAGGGGAGTTAGTCCCACCATTTTGAGAAGTGAGTCACTTATGTTTGCTCTCCGAGCCTGCTCCTGCCTGACCCCAGACACAGGAAAGTCACCAGGTTAAACAAATTTGTTGTTTGAGTGAAGCCAGGTGTGTTTCTTAATCAGACTTGAAAGCCATTGTTTAGGTTGTAAATGGTCAGTTGGTTTTCTCTAAGTGCTGTTGCAAAAAGCAAATAGAGCTTAGGGCAAAATGAGCACTCAGAATGAGTCTTGAGGAAAATACTCAATTTTTTTTTTATACTCTTAAGTCAAATTTTGCTGGAGCCTGGAAAAATTTCACTTTGGATTGTTATCTCTAGTCCTGTGTTCATCTTTTTAAAAAATAGTTTTTAGGAATTCTCATAAACATACACAGAAAAGCTTGACCAAACCCTAAGTCTCATTTCTCTCTCCTAATAAAAAGCGAACGTTGGTAAAGGAAATCCAGTAGCCGCAGGTAATCTGATTATGTTTTGTACATTATATTCTTTCCTCTGTTGTTTTAATAAACACATAATAAACAGAGCCTGGAATTTCTGAAACCACATCACAGCTAATCACAAGCTTATAGGACCAAAGGTCTCCCAGGCCAAGGACAGCCAACCTGGAGTTGCATTTTTCCTTTGGATAAGTCAAGGATAAGTGGAATAGGCTATCATTAGAATCTTGTTATTAAAGCTATGCAGATTAGCATATGCTTTTTGTCTCTGACCTGAAGAAAATATCACCGTGCATATATAAGATTTCTCTCTCTTTCCTTTTTCCTTCTTTTCTTTCTTGTTACATATTATCAGAATTATGTGTTGGGGGAAACCTAGGTTTATCAGCTCAACACAGATGTTTATAATTTGCTATCGTAAAATGCTACTATAAAAATACGAACATACTTGGAGAGGAAAAGGTACACAATCCTGTTTAGGTCTGTAGTGGTTTTTACATCTGCAAAATTTAATACTTCCTAAACATAGATAATCCATGTGAATTAATACATACTTGGCCATTAAAAGTGAGTCTTTTCAACAGGTTGTCATTGTTATAGTTTCTGTATTTTGTGAAGTGGGCTTCTCATTTCCTCTTAGTGACTGTTGTTGTTTGAATGATTTTCTACATAAATCAGTGGACACACATGAGTAGAAACAGACTTGTGTGGGTGAAGTAAACTTTGCTTTGTCTTTTGGTGACCAGTGTTATTTTAATGATTTTTTTCCTACACACATAGACAAGTATCGCTTGAACTGTAAACAGACTCCTGTGTGTCCAAAAAAACAGCTGCCTGTGAATTGAATACACTTGAGAAGTTAGCATATGAATAGACAGAAAAATCACTCAACCGGAGGTCTTTTGTGTAGCGATCTTAGCCGTCAAAAACACAATCCAGAACCTGAAAGTAAGCCAGCCTAGGTCCAGACTGTCACAATCATGTAATTCTCTCTCTCCCTGCCTCATTAGTTCTTCAGTTCTCCATCCACAGTCTACTTTAAAAAAAAAAAAAAATAGTTCTAACAAACATAGATGCCTGGTTTTCCAAACCACAGTCAACTCTAGCAGCCGTTAAAAAGAGGGTGGTTATTGCTTCAAGAAGTCAGAGCTCCATTAAGAAGTGGCAGCATGCAAAATGAATGCAAGGACAAGGTCGGCAGTAAAAGCTCTAAGTCATTAACAGAGGGATTCTAAATGTGCAGCTGCCCCAGGCCACTTAATGTGGATCCAAATATCCCTATAGTACATTTTTTGTAGTCCCAGAATAAAATAATTGGACCTAAATTACCTCAGGAAACAGATTTTTTTCTTTAAAAAATAGTAGAGATGTGTATAATCTATTTTTACAAGCATTGATCTTTTAAGAATAAATTGTATTTATCCTAAAAACTCTCTTAGGAAGAGCTGGTTGTTAATAATGTTGAATAAATGAAGTATGTATTACTATAGAGAGTGGTTTAATAAATGAGAAATAGTCAAAGAGTGGTTAAACATGTATTGGTAATTGGGTAAAGAAATTACCCAGATGGACAGAAAATGTATGAGAGCATAAGAGGTGAGAATGGTAGAATCTGTCTTCCCCTCAATTATTTATTTATATAATTAGATACTCTAAAATTATTAAAGCCTTTGAGAATCATTATATTTTTATCCTAAAGCTTATTCTAGGCGGTGTGACTTGAGTGAATACTTGGAAGTAGTGAATCAGTACAATGCATTTTAATTTTTTCTTAATTGTTTTTGGCTGCACTGGGTCTTCGTTACCATGCACAGACTCTCTCTAGTTGCAGTAGGTGGGGCTGTTCTCTACTTGTGGGGCATGGGCTTCTTGTTGTGGTTTCTTCTCTTGCAGAGTACGGGCTCTAGGCGCGCAGGCTTAGTACTTGGGGCACACGGACATAGTTGCCCTGGGGCATGTGGAATCTTCCCAGACCAGGGACTGAACCCCTGTGCTCTGCATGGTAGGCAGATTCTCAACCACTGGGCTACCAGGGAAATCCAGTACAGTGCCTTTTTACCTGCAGTAAAAATATACGATAATAATTGACATGTGTTTTTCTTATCCACACTTCCTAAGATTACCTTAAGAACTGTTGTGAATACAAATACTTCTTGGAATTCATACCTACTAGTGTATAGTGAACTATGTTATCTAAAGTGTAAAATTATGTTTTCTGCAGCTTCATTTGGGCAGAAGCCCAATCTGTTTCAGAAGTCTTGGGGAAAAGAAGTCTTTGGTTATAAACCATCCTTCCTTCCCTAAGAGACTAGTAATCTCTATGGCATCAAGTTTCATAAATCCACATATCACAACTTAAGCCAAACGAACAGCTTCATTTCAGAAAATCATCTACTGATTCACATTTTTCCATTAATCACAT
Source organism: Antilocapra americana (assembly GCA_007570785.1). NCBI lineage: Eukaryota > Metazoa > Chordata > Mammalia > Artiodactyla > Antilocapridae > Antilocapra > Antilocapra americana. Next base: position 6,954,997 of record ML664180.1, on the reverse strand, counting down.
GTGTCTAGTAATTTAAGATAGACGTTACTTTATCCATTTCTTTATGTTTGAAGAGTCACAGCCATTTGACTCAATCCTGAGGCAGCTATAGAGCTGTCATCCCTTCATCATGCCCTGTGTTTGGAGTGAAGCAGCATCAGAGTGCCTTGGGTTGTGCGTTTAGAGGAGATGCGGGTTTTGATTATTGCCTGCTGGCCCTGTTGGGCTTTGAGCTATCGGCTGTCTGGAAATAGCAACTTCAGTTCTTAATGCATCCAGCACTCTTTGATAGCCAGATTTGCATGGCACATGCAGAGGAAGAGACAAGTTATTGATTGCCATGTTTTTGCCATGTTTATGCCATGCTTAAAACGGTTCTCTGCAGCAGATTGGACAAAGCCATTTGTGCACTTAACTCTAGTCCCCAGCTTTGGCAAAGGCTAAAAGTTGTTTAAAAAGTTATTTGAGGGATATTGCTAAATAGCAGGAACAATTGGATAAACATCTGATTGAGTTCCCTTATTGTTACATTTGTCACATGTCATAGTAAAACCATAGTTTTAGTTTTAGTAAACTAAAGAGCATAGAGCATAGTAAAACCATGCTCAGGTTATGGCCTTGGAACACAGGAAAGTGAGCACTTCAGTAAATATTAAACTCATTTCATTGGCCTCAGGAACTCTACATTAAAGTCATATGAGTAACTCAGTCTCAAAATAATGGACATTCTAAAGAGCTCTTTTGGTATAAAATCTCTGCTTCCTGCTCAAGGTAACCATATGATTGTTACCAAAGAGGCAGATATTGTGCTATTTCTGGCTTCAAGAATAGGTGTCTCTAGACATCCTTTTGCTTCCTGATCCATGCCAACCTGATCCAAAAGCATTTTCTTTATTTTTAACTTTTCTCAGCTTGTGATTCAAGTTGAATAACAGGTCATGTTTCCTGGAGCCTAACTTTGATATTGTACCATTGTATTTTTCTCTTTTCCTTATAACATGGCATTGTTCTAAAAATTAAGCTTTTTTTTTTAACACATTGATTTATTTTGTTATTGTAACTTCAGGGATAGGTTTTATGAAAGTATATGTAAATAATGAAGATTTTAGTGGTATGTTAAAATGATATATCCAGGGACCCATAGATGTCAGAATTCTGCTCTGGCAGTTTCCCTGAGGATTGGCAAGGAGACAGGAATCTGATTGAATTATCATCATCATCATCATCATTACACTACTTAAAGCATACCATGTAACTGGTACTGTTCTCAGAGCTTTGCATATACACATTTAATCTTCATACCAACTCTATCAGTACTGTTATTGGATTGGCCAAAAATTTTGTTCAGGGCTTTCTGTACCGTCTTACTGAAAACCCAAAGAAATTTTCTGGCCAACTCAGTAGTATCCCTTGTTTTACAAATGATGAAACTGAGACATAGGTTAAGAAACTGCTCAAGGTCACACAGCTAAGTAAGTTACAGGGCAGTTTAGCTCCAGAGTCCATGCTCATCACCCCTGTGCCACAAGCAACTGCAGATCTGCAGATTAAGAAGTTCTAATAAAGATGGGTTGATGAGCGCAACTCAAGTTCCAGGTAAAAATGGGCCTTCTTACCCTCCACCTGCAAATTTAAATTTAAATAGGAAAACTCCATGTAGACACAGGGGTAGGAGAAGGAATAAGAAGAGAGAGAGGACAGAAATAGTCCAGGGGAAAAGCATCAGAGATCCCATAGACTGCTTCCCCATAGAGCAGACAGTAGAGCGGCTGCGCTGATGCCGAGAACAACCACCCTCACTCCAGTCTTCCCCAGTCTGATAAACCCACCATCAGCCGGGGACAAGGGAAACTATGTAAGCTGGACATCAGGGCGTCTGCCATCAGAGACCCACAGATGCCTGTCGAGCACTGTTCATAGAGCCTGCTCACCTTGCTCTCCTCTCAGCTTCCATCTGTGAGGGTGGGTGCTGGACAAGCTGCAACCAAAGGTTGGAGTGTTTAGGGCCGAGACAGCAGGGGATATCCAAGCCAGAGAAATAGGGCAAGCCAACCTATAAGCCTCAAGCCCAAAGAAAGATTGAGGAGAGAATCAACTGAAGTCACGTGGAGATGGGAAAATGGCAGCAGGACAGGTTGGAAACCTGTTCCATTTGTCAGGACCCCAGCTAGCATTTCTGACTTCTCTTTTTAGGCAGCTGAGGTTCTAAATCAGAAGTCAGAAAGTTCCCCAGGTCCTCATTTAAGAATGTTTTATTTAGTAGGATGCTCTCTTACCTCACATCTCTTTACCCTGCTGCTCCCAGGAAATACCAGGAATAAGGAGAAACAAAGTTGATGATCAAATATTTTGCTAGCATTCAATGTAAAATTATTGATAAAAAGTAATCAAAAGAAAATCTAAAAGGCAACAGAAGCAAAAATAAGCAAGTGGGACTACATCAAACTAAGAAGCTTCTGCACAGCAAAGAAAACCATCAACAAAATGAAAAGGCAACCTACCAAATGGAAGAAAATATTTGCAAATCTTATATCTCATGACAGATTAACATCTGAAATATACAAAGAACTCATACAATTCAATAGCAAAGTAACTCACAAGCAGTTCAATTAAAAAGAGGGCAGAGAATCTGAATAGATATTTTACAGAAGAAGATATACAGATGGCCAGCAAACACCTGCAAAGATGCTCAGCATCACTGATCATCAAAATCAGAGGAATCAAAGTGAAAGTCTCTCAGTCATGTCCAACTCTTTGGGACCCCATGGACTATACAGTCCATGGAATTCTCTCGTGGGTAGCCTGTCCCTTCTCAAGGGATCTTCCCAACCCAGGGGTCTAACCAGGGTCTTCCACATTGCAGGTGGATTCTTTATCAGCTGAGCCACAAGGAAGCCCAAGAATACTGGAGTGGGTAGCCTATCCCTTCTCCAGTGGATCTTCCCAACCCAGGAATCAAACCAGGGTCTCCTGCATTGCAGGTGGATTCTTTACCAGTTGAGCCATAAGGGAAGCCCTTATGACTAATCATCCATCACTAATCATCAGGGAAATGCAAATCAAAACCACAGTGAGATATTAACTCACACTGTTAGAATGGCCGTTATCAAAAAGTCAAGAAATAAGTGTTGGTGAGGGCGTGGAGAAAAAGAATCCTTGCATACTATTGTCAGTTGGTACAGCCACTATGGAAAACAGTAAGGTGGTTCCTCAAAAAATTGAAAACAGAACTGCCAAGTGATCCAACAATTCCACTTTTGGTTATTTATCCAAAGAAAACAAGAACACTAACTCTACAAGAGATATATACCCCATTGTTCATTGTAGCCTTCTTTACAAGAGTCAAGACGTGAAAACAACCTGAGCGTTCATGGACAGATGAATAGATAGAGAAAACCAGTGTGTGTGTGTATATATACACACACAGTGGAATATTATTTAACCATAAAAGGAAGTCTTGCTAATGGACCTTGAGGGCATTATGCTAAGTGAAACAAGTCAGGCAGAGACTGACAAATACTGCATGATCTCACTTATATGTGAAATCTAAAACGAAGCAAAATAAACTCATAGATTAAAAAACAAAAAAACAGACTGATGATTTTGGGAGGCAGGTGGTGGTGGTAGGTGGGAGAAATGAATGGAGGAAGTCAAAAGGTAGGACTTCCGGTTATAACATAAATAACCCATGGAGATGCAATGTACAGTGACAACCAGAGTTAGTAATTTTGTAGTGTGTATTTGAAAATCACTAAGAGAGTAAATCTTTAAAGTTCTCTTTAAAAGAAAAATACCTTACACGTATGGGGACATATGTTAACTGGACTCACTCTAATCATTTTGCTGTATATACAAAACTTGAATCGTTATGTTGTACACCTGAAACTAACATAATGTGTTTCAATCATATCTCAAGTAAAAAAATAAAATCTACATAGAATTGGCAGTTACTATACTCTAAATTATTTATCAAGTCTAAAAGTATCTCATTTTCTACTGTCATTGTTATATACTGCCTCTAAGAAATTCACTAGCGTGAGGAAGAAATCAGCAGAGGAGGGAAGAGGAACTGCGTAGTATCAGGAGCCAAGAGTGTGGGCGTGTACCACCCAGCCCTGAGCTGCTTGCCTCCCTCTGCTCCACCAGTCACCGCCCCCCCCCCCCCGAGGCTGGTCTTCTACCATCAGCCTCTGCATGCAGTTAAAATATATCACCAGCCTCTTTCTGTCTTGATACACACCCTGCCCCAACCTTTTTTTCTGTGTCTGACCACCAGCGAGCACTATCACTTTACCAGCCTTCCCCCAAAACGTACTTAGCTAGCACACCCTCCCCTTGACATATTAGGCCTATTGCATGTTGGGCTGTCGTTATTGTTCAGTCACCCAGTCATGTCTGACCCTTTCCGACCCCATGGACTGCAGCACGCCAGACCTCTCTGTCTCCCACCATCTCCCGAAGTTTGCCCAAGTTCGTGTCCATTGCATGGGTGATGCCATCCAGCCATCTCATCCTCTGACGCCCTCTTCTCTTCCTGTCATCAATCTTTCCCAGAATCATGGACTTTTCCAGTGAGTCAGCTGTTTGCATCAGATGACCAAAATACTGGAGTTTCAACTTCGGCATCAGTCCTTCCAACATGTCGGGTTGCCAGTTAGCAAATGAAACCAGGACACCAGTTACACTTGAACTTCAGATAAACAACAAGTTGTTGTTATTTGTTTATTTCTCTTTCTTTTCTTTTTTTCAGTATAAGTATGTCTCATGCAATATTTGGAGTTTACTTGTACTAAAAATTTATTTGTTCATCTGAAATTCACATGTAAGTGGATGTTTTGTTTTTATCTGGCAACCCTAATTGTATGTGCATTGCACTTTTCATTTTGGCAAATTGAGATAGAAAGATGAAAGGGAAAAGAATATCCCAGAGAGGATGAAATAAAAAATGAATTTAAAACCTCCCCTATGTATAATATGAAGTATATGCACAAGTTTCTTCCTATTCCTAACCCCATCCTCGTATAATATGCCTGGCCTCCCTGGCAAATGGTTTTTCAAGCATTTACTGTTTTAATGAAGAAGATAAAACAAGTTACTCATGTAACTTTTGTTCTCTAAAATCTTGTGACTGTGTTTTAACCTGGGAAACCTGTTTGGAAAATTGCTTAGAAGACACAGAAGTTAAAATTAAAAAGTGCTCATAGCTTATTTTCAAGGAAGAGTTTTCAGATCCCCCGTGAAAAGTACACTTTGTTTCTCCAGCAGTACATTTTGTTGTAAAATATGTTAATGACTTCTCTCCAGCTGAAGGTCTTTTTATTGAGATGTTTTGACACTAAAAAGCATTAATGCCAGTAATGCTTAAAGCAAGTAATGCAGGCATCCACTAGAGAAATGAGGAAACCACTTCTGATTCTTTTTTCATCTATAGCTCTGCTGCTCAAATTTTCAGCCGGTTGAGAATCTTCTCATTGGTGGTGTGAGTGTTGATTCTCTTTGCAGAGTTTTCTTCCCAGACCTGGCCCCTATCTCCCTCGGCACATTATTAATAACAGCTACAGCCCTCGGTCTGTGCACCGCTCTCCTATGATCACCAGCCTTCAATACAGATTGTGACTTCCACATTTTCCAGAGTTCTCATGACAAAGAGTAGTGAAATACAAGTATTTCCGTGGGCCGGTAGTTCATTCTCTCTAGGGTTTCTGTGCAAGGTTAAAAAGACATAATTACAGTTAGCATCAGTGGCATGTTTTAAATGTATCCATTAACACTCTTCTCTTGAAATTGGAAATCTAGAGAATTTTAGCATATGAGAAAACAATGAATTAACCAGCTTCTTCTCATGATTGTTAATATTTTTCATTATTCAGTATTCTAGCTTTTGATGCTTTTCAGATTTCCAGAAGTACTTTAAACTCACGTGTGTCAAATAAAAATAAAGGAGTTTTAAAAACTCGAGTTTTGTTTAATGTAGCTCTGTCATTATATGGCACACAATGAGTAAGAAAGGAAACTATTTCATTTTTAATTACTGTAAAATATAATCATCTGACATAGATCTCTAGTTCAATTTAGGCCCTTTTTTTTGAGGGAGTAATTTTAAAGTTGCTTGACTGTATTCCTCACTTTTTTTTTTTAATTCCTCACTTCTTATTTCTTATCAACACTTTATTTTTCTAACTTAATTTAAAACTATGATGTAGTTAACACTTTTACATTTGCCTCCCTCCCCTCACCTCTAGGTCCTTCCCAGGTAGCACAACAGTAAATAATACACCAGCCAGTGCAGGAGACATGAGAGACTCGGGTTTGATCCCTGGGTTGGGAGCCTCCCATGGAGAAGGAAATGGCAACCCACTCCATTCTTGCTTAGAAAATTCCATGGACTGAGGAACCTGGCAGGCAACAGTTTGTGGGGTGACAAAGAGTCAGATACAATGGAGTGACCAAGCACGCACATACACCTTCACTTCTAGGGCCTGGGTGCTTCCTTTGATTATTCTTCAGCTTGTCTCTCTCCCTGTGAGCTAATATCTTCCCCATCCACTTTTTGTACTATATTTCCTTACTATTGCCACTTACTTTTACATCTCTCCACCTAGTTTCTTAGATGTTTTTGCTTTTTACCCTCTAACATGTTCCTGCTTGGAGTTGTATGGGTTATAATTCTTGGAATCTTCAACCTGGTGATGTGTTCTGGGACTTGCTTCCCTTCCCCTGGAGCCAGAAACATGAAAAATCAACACTGTCTCCGTCCTGGAGAGAGCATTATAGAGAGCTCCTATAATCCCACCACCCTCCCTGTTCCGCTTCTTGTACACATGAAGAAGTCCTTCTGGTCCTGTTCAATTCTTCCTCTTACTTCAAGACTCAGTTTCATTTTACCATCTTTGCATCTTTTCTGATGCACCTGGAAAATTGTTCTCATGCTTCCGCTGTGACAAGCATATGTCTTTATTATTTGAGCTGTTATGCTCTTAGAATTCAGCTCCATTCAACAACCATGAGTTTTGCTTGCTTGCTTGTTTTTTAGGGAACAGATACAATGCCTGGGATAAAATGCTTAGAATCCAGTGGGGCAAGAGGAGGAGGTGACAGCAAATGCTGCATTAGAGTCGTTTTGTTCTGTTATGTAGTTATTGTTGACATAACTGTTTCCTCCTGTTACACCATGAATGTCAACAGGACAAAGATCATATCTTGTCTTTTTCTTTCCCCTCCAGGGGAAGACCCTGACTGATGGGCTAGAACTGAATGTGTTGTATGTATGCAGTGTATTTTGTTCTTCTTTTGCTTTGCATACCGTAACCGTACCAAGTCCTTGCCCATTGTCCCACAGCAAACACAGGGTGAGAATTCAGCCTTCTAACGGCCGGTTTGGTGCTCTGGCCCTGTCACTGTGTAGTTGGACTGTTCCAGTAGTAATGACCCCCTCTGCAGGAGGATGCACTAAGTTTGTTCTTGGTTTTTAATCATAAAGTAGGTAATATATGCACTTAATACCATATTCAAAGAAAGTCTCCCTCCTAACCCAATATTAGAGATCCCTGTTCCCCTCCAGAGGCAACAACTGTTTTAAGTTCTTTGTGTGCACCTCAAGTTGTTTTCTGCGTATAAAAACACATACCTTCCTGTGTGTCTTTATGTACATATGGCAACCCACTCCAGTACTCTCGCCTGGAAAATCCCATGGACAGTGGAACATGGTAGGCCATGGTAGTCCATGGGGTCGCAAAGAGTCAGACACGACTGACCGACTTCACTTTCACTTTCATACTCTTTTTAAAAATATATTTGTGTTTTAATTGAAGGATAATTGCTTTACAGAATTTTATTTTCTGTCAAACCTCAACATGAATCAGCCATAGGTATATATATATGTCCCTTCACTTTTGAACCTCCTTCCCACCCATCTCAAATGCTTCTCCTTTTTACTTTATAGTGTGTCTTGAAGATAATTTCAATCCGTACATAAAGAACTGCCTTTTTCCTTTTTTAAAAATATAGATGTATATGCGCTGCTCCAGATGTGTACTGTATTTATTTAAGTAGAGTCTTATTGATAGATCTTCGGATGACTTCTGATCTCTTGATCTTATACTCATTGCTGTAGTGTATAATCTTACATGTCATTTCACGCATGTATAAATATTAACTGTAGGATAAATTTCTACAAGTGGAATGACAGGATCATAGGTGTGTGCATTTTAAATCACAATAGAAATTGCCAGATACCCAGTAGACTAGATGTTGCAACGTACATGCTCATCAACAAGGTCGTTCCCCCACACCTTCTCTGACATACTTTGTCAACTGACTTTTAAAATCCTTTCCTGTTACAGAAAGACATCTTCTTGTAGTTTTCATTTGTATTTCTTTTTTGAGTATAGCAACTCAGTTGTCAGAATTAGCCACAAAAAATAGAATAATTGAATCTTTGATTTTATGTAGCTGTCTCTACACTTTAAACTTGAAATTCTGACACATAGATTGACTTGGCAAAAAAAAAAAAAAGTTCATTCAGATTTTGGTGTACCATCTTACAGGAAAAACCTGAAAGAATGTTTTGGCCAACCCAATATGTACCAGCTGGCTACCTTTGCCAAGAAACTGAAGCTGTGTTTTCTCCATTTTCTCCTATGCAAAATGAAAATGTATATAACCCTAAGAAAAGAAAAAACTCTGGCTATTAAAATAGTGAGACATCATTCATTAGAAGATACATCTCAAACTTAGAAATGCTAAAATGTAAAGGAGAAATGTATAGTTAAGAATCAGTGAAATCTGCTACTGCCTGCATCCTAGGGTTGTCCTGAGGATGAAATGAAAAGCATTTGGAATAGCACCCAGCAGGCACATAATAAGGGCTCAGAAAATGGCTGCTGTTGTTTTCTTGCAGTTAAGTCATAGTTAATAGGATGTCAGCTCCACCACTAGTACTGAGCATATAGTACATTCTCAATAAATAACTACTGCTGTGATTATTTTTATTAATAATGCAAAATTTACTGTTAGAATGTAATCAGGGGTTTTGTCAGCTTTGTTCAGTGCTGTTTCTCCACCAATGGAAACAGAGCTGGCCTACAGCAGGTGCTCTATAAATACATGTTGATTGAAGAAATTAATCTACTGCCTCCTCCAAAGGTTCAGCAGAATTGTATGTAGAAATCTTCATTTCTTCTGAGTAGCAGGGTTTGGGGATCTAAGGGTTCTGTGGTCTTGGGTTCTTCTCTACCCACCCTCCCCCACCTCCATACTCACGGAAACTTCTAGACCTTATTTAAAACTACCTGCTTTAGTTCTAGAAATAGCAGAGCCCTATGGAGCTCAATGTAAACACTTAAAAACCTATATTTATATAGCTAAAAAATTGGAATAGAAAGAATTCTTCAGAATATTGTTGGTATAATATTTTTTCCAAACAACAGTCAGAGTATTGTTCGGTTGGGAAAAAAAAAAAAAAGTTTTATATAATCTGTACATGATTCTGGGGCTTCCCAGGTGGTGCTAGTGGTAAAGAACATGCCTGCCAATGCAGGAGACATAAGAGATGTGGGTTCAATTCCTGAATCAGGAACATCCCCTGGAGAAGGAAATAGCAACCCACTCCAATATTTTTGCCTGGAGAATCCCATGGACAGAGGAGCCTGGTAGGTTATAGTCCATGGGGTTGCAAAAGAGTCAAACGCGACTGAAGCAACTTAGCACATACATGATTCTAATAAGAACTAATAAGGTTTGTGTAAGTCCTACATTTTTAGAGTTTGCATTGTCAAAGCACAGTATGGTCATCCTTCAGTTTCCATGGGGGATTGGTTCCAGGACAACCCCTTCACCCAAGGGTACCAAAATTCACAGATACTCAAGTCCCTAATACAAGATTGATAATAGTATTTGTATATAACCTACACACATCCTCCCATGTACTTTAAATCATCTCTAGGTTACTTATAATACCTTGATGTTCAGTTGCTAAGTCATGTCCAACTCTTTGTGACCCCATGAACTGCAGTATGCCAGGCTTCCCTGTCCTTCACCATCTCCTGGAGTTTGCTCAAAGTCAAATCCATTGAGTCAGTGATGCCATACAACCATCTCATCCTCTGTTGCCCCTTTTCCCTTTTGCCTTCAATCTTTCCCAGCACCAGGGTCTTTTCCAATGTGTCATCTCTTCACAATCAAGTGGCCCAAGTATTGGAACATCAATTCTTCCAATGACTGTTCAGGTTTGATTGACCTTTGTTGGCAAAGTAATGCCTCTGCGTTTTAATACCCTGTCTAGATATGTCACAGCTTTTCTTCCAAGGAAAAAGCATCTTTTAATTTCATGGCTATAGTCACTGTCTGCAGTGATTCTGGAGCCCAAGAAAATGAAATCTGTCACTGTTTCCACTTTTTCCCTATCTATTTGCCCTAAAGTGATGGGACCAGATGCCGTGATCTTAGTTTTTTGAATGTTGAGTTTTAAGCCAGCTTTTTCACTCTCCTCTTTTACCTTCATCAAGTGGCTCTTTAGTTCCTCTTCACTTTCTGCCACTGAAGTGATAGTATTTGCATATCTGAGGTTATTGATTTTCCTTCTGGCAGTCTTAATTCCAGCTTGTGAGTCATGCAGCCTGGCATTTCACATGCTGTACTCTGCATATAAGTTATAATACCTAATACAATGTAAATTCTATGTAAATAGTTGCTCTGTGTGTGTGAGCTTAGTTGTGCCCAACTCTTTGCGACCCCATGGACTGTAGCCTGCCAGGCTCCTCCGCCCATGGAATTCTCCAAGGAAGGATACTACAGCAGATTACCATTTCCTTCTCCAGGGATCTTCCTGACCCAGGGATTGAACCCTCATCTTTTACGTCTCCTGCATTGGCAGGCAGGTTCTTTACCACTAGCACCACCTATGAAATATAGGAGATACGAAATATAGACTTCAAGTGTGTGTATGTGTCTTATAAATATTTGTGGGGTATGTGTATTTAAGTGTGTAGAAAGAGGTGCATGTGTGATATGACTGAAATATAAGCTCTGGCTAATAGCAAGGTTGGGCTTCCCGGGTGGCGCAATGGTTAAGAATCTGCCTGCCAATGCAGGAGATGCAAAGAGACATGGGTTCGATCTCTGGGTTGGGAAGATCCCTAGAGAAGGAAATGGCGGCCCCCTCCAATGTTCTTGCCTGGAAAATCCCATGGACAGAGCAGCCTGGTGGGCTATAATTCGTAGGGTCACAAAATGTCAGACGCATCTGAGCACACAAACAATATCAAGGTTAGTTAAATAACTTAATTCTCTGCAAATACCCAATTTCTGGGTAATTGTTCCCACCTTTGAAGTGACCTTAAAATTGTTTGAATGACTTCAACTGTAGTCAAAAATTAAATGTGGATGTTTTTACCTTAAATTTAGTTGAGTGTTTGAGTGACAGTTCTGTTGAAAATTCGGCTATCTCTTAAATCAAGCAGAGCCTAGCACTGCTCTCCGGTCCTCGGTGGAGGAAAGAGGGCCTCTTTCGCTTGTATGAGCATCTCAGTGTAGATGGAGGTCAATCCCATGGGTTATAAAAGTCCCCTTTTATCACAGCCCCATTTGCTGATGGGTTTATCTGACTTTACAGTCGCTTACCTTTCAGTTACTTGAAGAGGATAAGGTCAAAACCTGAAAGTTTGCTCTGAAAAATTGAGGCAAACCTGATCTCTCCTGCCGAAATGCTGTCACAGTCTGTAGTGAGGTTGGAACAGCAGAAGAGAATTGCTACTGAGCTGTCACTAAGTTTGCACCGCCGAAGGTCAGCAGCTGCTGAGGCTTCAGGTCCGTCAGTGATACCCCTCTGCTTGATGACCGAGTTCAGCTTCTCTTTTTGGACTTGATAGGTGTAAACATCCACCAGTCTTTGCTTCACTTGTAATGTGCAAATGTACTCATTTTAAAATAAAGACAAATGGATTTAATTCAAGGATGAGAAAGCTTTTTCAGATAAAGTATTCATAAGGACAGATTCTGAAGATGGAACACACATGTATTTTAAAACATCCCTTAAGGATTGCAAAACTCTTATCTAAGTATATAATTTCCTGGTTTTCAGGTAATAGGTTCATAGTGTACTACACGCATATTAGTTTGTTGACCTATTCCAGGGTTTCCCCTCACCTCCTCGGTCTCCCCTCCAGGCTTCTCATTTTTGTCTCTGACAAAGGTAGCTCCCGCCTGTTCACAGCAGCGTTCTACTGCGTGCGTGCCTGTGGCTGCTCCCAGGAACCTGAGCATCCATGCGGCAGGCTCCAGGGCGTCTCCTTTTGAATCATCCCGCACCCTCACCACATCCCGGACTGGGTTCAGCCCCTCCCTCCACTCCACCCCCAGCACACCTACTCTGTGTCTGCCACCTTGACAGATACCAACAGGCCATCCTGGCTTCTCAGCCACAGTCCAGGGTGGCATCCCTGGCCTCTTCCCTCTCCCTTTACCTGCCACCTTTGCCTGGTCAGATTTTCCCAGATCTCCTCCTGTGATTTATCTAGATCTGACCATGGTCTTCATTGCAGACACCCATGGGGGCCTCTGACACTTCTCTCCTGGGTTTCTTCACCTGCCTCAGATTGATTTCCCTGTTTGCATTCTCACTGTGCTCCCAAACCCCAACCTGTTCTCCTACTGCTTTCTTTTTTCACCTGGTTGATTGATTGAGTTTTTTAAAATTTAATAGTAGATTGTTTATTTTTTTAATCGTAGTATAGTTGTTTACAACTATAGTTGTGTCATTGTAATTGTACAGCTGTCTAGTTGTTATGTTAGTTTCTGCTGTATAGCAAAGTGAAATGTTTACACATACACTTTTTTTTTAAGATTCTTTTCCCATATAGGTCATTTCAAAGTATTGAGCAGAATTCCCTGTGCTGTACAGTAGGTCCTTATTAGTTATCTATTTTATACATAGTAGTATATGTATATGGAGCTTCCCAGGTGGCTCAGTGGTAGAGAATCCGCCTGCCAGTGCAGGAGACACAGGAGATGTGGGGTTGATCCCTGTGTCAGGAAGATCCCCTGGAGAAGGAAATGGCAACCCACTCCAGTACTCTTGCCTGGAAATCCCATGGACAGAGGAGCCTAGCAGGCTACGCCCATGGGGTCCCAAAAAGTCAGACATGACTGAGCACTCAAACACGACTGAGCATTCACACACACACACACACAGTTGTAGGTATGTCATTCCCAATTTGATGGGGATATTTATAAAATACAATTCAGGTTGTGTTAATCCCCTGCATGAAATACTTCCACTGCCCTGAGTCACTTATGGAATAAAGCCCCAGAGAGAGAGCTAAGGCCCTTTCTGGCTGGTTGCTCCTTCCTTTTACCTCATTCTCCAGCCCTTCCAGGTCCAACAGAATCACATGCCTCTCCTAGGCACCCCACATTCCTTCTGCCCTCCATATCTCTATACTTCCTGTTTTCAGTTTCTGGGAGCTGCTCCTCTTTCACTTCCCTGTTTCATCTTTTCCTTCCAAACTCAAATGCAGTCACCTCCTCCAGGAAGCCATCCTTGTCTTCTTTCCTCTCCACCTGCTCCCCCAGCCTCTTGTTCCTTCTGTCTCCCCTGGATGACTGAACTTCTTGAGGACAGAGTTTGTGTCTGTAAGATCTGCAGCCCTGAAGGACGAGGAATGGCTGACACACAGAAGATGTTTAATAAATTGTAATTTAAGAGATGAACGTAATGTTTTTTCAAGTTCTGATTGTCTCATACTCTTGGCTCTGTATCTCTGAAGCATCTATATTTGTGCACACATGGGAAATTTATAAGCTTATACAGACAAGCAATGATCCCACTGGATTTCTATATTTCATGTTTAAAATTTATCTTTTCTATTCCCAGTTACATTACCTTTATATAAAATTAACAAGAATGGTTTGAAAACTGGGTATGCTTTCTTCTGTGGCTGAGTGGAGTGTACAGGGTGTGTTGCCTCTTCCACCTCTTCCAAGGTTTACATATTTGATGGCAAATTATAATAGTGGGGATGCTTTAAAATGTACTGATGTTGGCATCCCACGTGTCTGCACAACTTGTGTGTGTGTGTGGTCCATTGCTTCCAAATGTTCTTATGAGCGTAATTGGCTTCATTGTGACATTATGCGTTCCCATCTCAGCCGAGCCCTCAGTCTTAGCCTTTTCTACATCGGCAGTCAGCTCCCTTTCTTATTTCTCTTGGCACTTATCCTAAACCTTTATCACTTTTCTGAATCCTCCTGTTTCACCACTACCTGTAGCATGCACACACACACACACACAGCCCAGTCATGAACTGGTCTTCTGTTAATATTGCTCAAACAGATGACCCAAGTCTACAATTTTGATTTGTTAGTTTTACCCACATTGTACTTAATTTGATAATATGACATATCCCTAAGGATCCTAATTGACTTATTGGATATTTTATTTAAAGTAATGTTGTGAATAACTCAACTCATGCTGACTTAAACGAAGAGATAATTTATGTGTATAATTTATTGGCTTCCTTAATTGAACTGTCAAGGTAGATTTTTGCATTAAGCCAGGTTTGATTCAGAACTCACGTGGAGTCACCAGTAGCAATCTCTGCTGTGTCACTTGGCAGGGTTTGATATATCAGCCATTCTCAAGCTGCCCCCCTTGGAGTTAGCAAAGTGGCTGTGGCAGCCCCTCTCCTCACACCACCAAATGTAAAGAAGAGCGAAAGCCACTGTCCTGACACATCCAGCTGAAGTTCCACCAAACCTGATCGGTTTAGATTGTATGTCTTTCCCTGACTTGGGGATCAGTGTGCTTATTGACTTAAGCCAGTCAGGGTTCTCACCCCAGGAGGCAAAGGATGTTGTTAACTCACTCAGACCACATTGGCTGCAGCATGAGAGAGGAAGGGGCAATGAATTCCCCAAGGAGTAAAGAATGACTGCAGCTAGGGCAAACAACAAATGTTCACAGTCCCTACATTATCATAATATAGTCTGTCTATAAGGATTTCATCCACATTTGAGCAGTGTATATTTAATTTGAAGTGTCATACATGTGGATACAGTAAAATTGCTGGGTCATTTTGGACCATTTTGATTTTCTAGTGAAGCAAATGCCAAAACATAGTTATAATATGCTCTGTTTTAAGCTCTCTGTCATTTGACTTTATGAGTTTAATTTTTTTTTTACAAATAATAAAATTGCTCCACTAAATATTACAATTATGGTAAAATAGAGTCTGCAGATGTTGTTGTTCAGTCCCTCAGCCATGTCTGACTCTTTGCAACCCTGTGGACTGCAGCACGCCAGGGTTCCCTGTCCTTCGCTGTCTCCCGGAGCTTGCTCAAACTCACGTTCGTTGAGTTGGTGATGTCATCCAACCATGTCATCCTCTGTCATCCCCTTCTCCTCCTGCCCTCAATCTGAAGAACCGACTTTAAATCAGTGCTTCATCACTTGATGTTGGATACATTATTTTGTCTGATCACTAATTTTGTTATCTGCTAAACACAGATACAAGTAATACTTGTCTTATTTATCTCACAGAGTTATTGTACCAAGTGAGGTGATACATGTTAAAGCATATAATAAAAAACAAAGGTAATTGTTATTTATTTCACTATTTCATCAGGTTGAGTTTACCTGACCAAAGAAAGTATCGTTATGATTAAAATATGATTCTCTTTTACTGACACATTACTTTCATTACTTAAAACCTGTTTTGTTTTTATTTTTAGGCTTTATCTAAAGCCTCAGGATGGCTTATATAAAAAGTACATAATACATTTTAGAATATAATAAGAGCTGTGTTGTTTACCCATAAAGTCTGAGTCATTGCTTCAGTTGAGAATAAAAGCCTGGGCTTCTGGAAAGCAAAGGCAAATAGATAAACAGCTAAATGCACAGCTTTCATTTTGTAGTAACGGAAAGTATATCACTCAGGAGGAGTGACAGCCTTTTCTTAGGGCAAATCTCTAAATAGAATATACCCCATCAATCTTCCTGTTAAGGGGCATTGAACAGCATAATGGGCTATTGTACCATCAAATTTATAAAACCCAGTACGCTTTCAAACTATTTTGGACAGTTTTCAATGGAGAACACTGGAGCCTGGGTTTTAATAGGCCATTTATTAGCTGTGTGGCGTAAGCAGTTTGCTAAACTTCTCTGAGCCTCAACTTTTCATCTCTGAAATGGAGATTAAAAATAATACCTACCTCATGGGGTTATTATAAGGAATAAGAAAGAGAATGTATGTTGAAGAGATTGGTACAGTGCTCTGAATGTTGTGCTTAATAAATTTTAAAAAATAAATCCACCAGTAAACTTGTATTGCTATAATTAGATATCTGTTAAAGAATATCAACAATGAGGTAATTTTATGGCAGTTAAAGCATCTGTGTGATTGGATGCTAGAAAGTATCACTAGGGCCCTTCAACTAGATAAAAATCTAACCAGTTTGAAATCTAAAGGAGAGAAGTGAAAATGATTGTTCAAGTTCTCTCTGTAAACTGTTGTTTCTGCTATATGTATATTTTTGAAGTAAGTCATTTTAGTGTAGCGCTGAGGCACTCTAGGATAGCATAACAGTGAAAAGCCTGTGCTGTGAAGGGTCGAAAAGCTAACTAACATGTGTGAACCCGAAGTAGACCTCATAATTCACACTTTCACTGACAGTATCTGCCTTAGAATGCTGCTTACATGTGTGTTGCCATATTACCATATCGCAGCCTAGTTGTTGTGGTCCAGCCATTCCTTTGTGTAATATGTATT
Source organism: Antilocapra americana (assembly GCA_007570785.1). Lineage (NCBI taxonomy): Eukaryota > Metazoa > Chordata > Mammalia > Artiodactyla > Antilocapridae > Antilocapra > Antilocapra americana. The sequence continues at coordinate 6,938,255 of ML664180.1, read as the reverse complement.
GTCTTACAGGATGCAGGATGCCAGCTCTAGTTTACCATTTTCCCCACCCCACCCCCAAAAAAGAACAAGGAGAGAAAAATAAATTTTACTGATAACTGCACTTATAATCCAAATTAAGACTACTTATATTATTTTACATGCTAATACATTGGCAGTAGATGGTTTTTACCTTTATCCTTTAAATAATCAAAGTAATGGGGTATATATTTAGGAGCATTAATGTTAGCACTGAGAGGAATTGTTAAGGTCAAATTAATAAGCAGTTCCTTCTTTTTTCCTTCTTTTTAATTTAGGTATGAAAACTATGGCCCACAGGGGTTACATGCCCTGGCAGGTAGCTAATTAATGATAAAACTACACCTTACAGTGAGATTTGCCAACTCCCCGTCTGAGAGACCTTTCACCTCACCACAAGGTGCTTTGGAGATTTGGGGGCATCGTTCTGTACTTTTGTTTTTAGCCATTACTGATTTTCAGTATTTGCATTCTACAGAATAAGAGCTTCCTTATTTCTAATTACTCTGGAATTCAGACCTTCAGTGAACTCCACATTTGAGCAAACTGGACTTAACATTTTAAGCCCTTCGGTTGATGTGCAGTTGATTTGTGAATGTGCCTTTGCAAGTGACTTGGCCTTTTACCAGTCACAGTGGTACAGTATCATAACACACCTACTGTTCTCGGGTTGCCTAGGCCTCTTCGGGGTTTGTATGGAAGGAAGCAGCTGTGGTGGCCCCCTGGCTTTTCTTACGGTAGAAGGTCACAGAATCGGCCAGGCTAGTTGGTAAGCCTTCGGTTCCCTGGCAGACCTCTCCATAGCCAGCACTCAAGGAATACAGTGGTTAGGGCTGAGCGAGGGTGGTGTGACAGAAGTCACCAGTGCTAAGACAGCAAGGACCTGCCACTTAGAAATAAACTTGATTTCTCTGTTATAAGCTATTATCAGTCCTCTTCTCCCTGGTTTGCCCTCTGCAATAGCTACCTGCCACGGTGGACTGAAAAAGAGTGTGTTCTCAAAGACAACCTAGCCATTCAGTCGTGCTTATGGCTGTACCGAGTTCAAAAAGCAGTTACAAAATAGCATATTCAGTATAACGCAATGTTAGGTCTAGGTGCTCCTGAACTGTCTACTTGGTATGTAATATGATTTCTCTAAGTGGAGTGACAGGAGTAAATATTCCTCTCCTTTCAGAAGTCTTTGACTGGGCTAGAGAAAATTTGGATGCCTCTAGATTTTTCAGACTCTGATTTTTTTTACCTGTATTATTTGCTTTAAATATAAACATCACTGAATTTTGGAACTACCAATGGAGGACAGACACTGTCTTTGGGGGTGTTTAATCTCAATAACATGTAGTTCTGGAAGGACATACCGTTTCTGTATCAATTTAATTTCTACTTTCTTATTGGACCTTTTTGATGGTATCATGTTGTATGTGTTGATCACAACTATTTTCTTTTTTTTTTTCCTAATGGAGAGCAATTTATTCACTATATGCATAAGTTAACTCTAAAAAAAAGGTCACAACTATTTTCTATTCAGCTATTACCATGCATCTTCATTACTTTGGTTTGGTCCATGCTGTTCTGCGTAGAACAGAAAGTCACCATAAATAAGTTAAAAGGAGCTTGACAAACCACCCAATATTCAAGTTTTAGTAGACATCAAACAGAGAAACATTTCCCAGGAGGGAGTTACTCAGAAAGGTAAATGTTGTTCAACTTCCCTGACACTGAAAAATTAAAATGAAAACTAGATGGCTACTCTAAAATGTTTTTTATCAGTTCAAACTGTTTAGTTCTTTAAAGTTTCACTGATTTGAAGCAGTTTCCAGGGAGACTTGATACTACATTAGTCATATCCTGAACTAAGGAAGTACAGACACATCTGTTTAACATGTATTCATACATAATGTTATATTACTAATTCGCCTGCAAAACAGTCATAATGTATGCAAGGTCCAAATTGGTGAAAAATGTTTATTTTAAATAAGGGAATATTTAGTTTATACTAAGATAATAATGGATAATAAATACATAAACTTGAAAGCTTATTACCTTCAAGTAATCTCAACTGATTTCAAAGAAATAGACAAATTCAGTATTCCACAGAGGAGTATCTTTGATTCATTTTATGAATAGCTAAGAGTGACACATTTTCTAAGACAGCAATAAGACTTTAAAAAGGAAATGTAGTTATTTAACCACAGAACAATTCTTAACCTAGCCAGTAATTAAAGTAGTACAAATTTAAATTATAGCAAAGTATTATTTTCACCTATAAAATTATGAAGACCTTTAAATAGAGACTACCAAGTGCTGAATGAGAATATAAATTTTAGAGCCCTAAAATTTGTATCATTTAGCTCAGCAATTCTGCTTCTGAAAATCTATTCCAGTCTACGGCCATACCACCCTGAACGCGCCCGATCTCGTCTGAAAATCTATTCCAAGGAAATATTTCTTAAGACAGAAATACTACTTTTCACAAAAATGTTCACAGTATTATTAATGACAATAGGAAAGAGAAAAAAAGAACTCAAACATTTGCCATTAAGGAAATTAGTTATATAAGTAAATCATAATATATAAGTACAGTGGAATAATACCCAGCTGATAACTATTATTTACACAGAATTTATAACAATGTAAGAAATGGTCATATTATTAAGGGAGAGATGGTAACAGAATTTTATATAACTTTGCATGTTAGTCCTGGTTTAAAGCAACAAAATATTGAAAATAGAAATATAAAAAATTTCCTAAGCACTGCAGTTCTATTTAAGGTCTTAATTATATAAATATGCATAATAGCTTCTTTTTCCATTATTGCTACAAAAGTTAAAGTAGGCTGTTCTCTTTCCAAATTATTTCACATGTCAAGCTATGAAAGTCATAATAAAATTTTTATCTTTAGATGGAAATATCTTTAGATAACACATTTAAGTTTTCCGAATATTTTTATTTCCATTGGCCTTTTAAATTTGTGGTTTTCAACATATTTAAATATCTCATTTTGCTGCATAACTCTTCTGGGAGGAGTATGTTTCCTGGAATTTTCTCCTGCACCTCTGTCTACCTCTTCTAAGTTCTAGAAAATTAGAATTCCTAGATGGTATTTCAGTGCCTATTATATATATTTGTTTTAATTTTTTTTCCTAGTCCTGCAATGCATGGGGATTATTTAACATTTTCTAAGCACACATGATCCATTTACAAAAACAAAGTACCTTGTGTTTCTGTAGTTATTTTTATATAAAGCTATTAAAGGAACAGGAAACATCTTTCGACCACCTTTCTGCCTACAACTGCCCCCCAAATAGTCATTAGTATTAAACATAACATAGACTAAAATTGTTTCCCATAGATCCATGGAGAAAGGCTGCAAAGTAATACTAAAGCATTTGGGGTTATTTATAATAAAGCCTGTGCGAGAGAAGCAAGACGCCAGCTCACGTTGTCGGGCAGACAGTGGCAGCTGCTGTGTTTCTGCGTGGCACCATCCCATCCCAAATCACATGGGAAATGGATGCTGTTTGACAGATACTGTCACCAGTGCACACATCATTAAAATAATGAAAAAGCTTCTGAATTTCTCTTTTGTTAACCTTAAGGACAGGCTGGTTGTTGGGGTTTTCCCAGCTCTGATGCTCAAGGGCTCCAGTGACGAATGCCCGCGCCAGATTTTGTATCCCGCCAAGCCTGAGCTGCGACTTTTTATCCCAGTGGGACAGTGCAGCTATGTTCTTGGCATTTTCTGCCTATTACCAGCTAGGGTCTGTGAACAGCATCTCCATTTGTGAGAACCTCATTGTGGAGAGCACGCAGTGGTCTTTTCATTTTGATTGATGGTTCTAGTTCTGCACCATCTGGCTTCTGATAGGCTGCATTAATCATATCCTGAACTAAGAAAGTGTAGACACGTCTGTTTAATATGTACCCATACATAATGTAACATTAGTTATTCATTCAGCTTGCAAAACAGAGTCATAATGTATGCAAGGTCTTTATATAGTAAAGCATAAATATTAATATGCGACCCATTAATGCTGTTTTTACTTGTGCTAACCTCCCACTAGTACATTTGTTTGTGAAGATTGAGGAATTAAGAGAAAGAAGGCCATGTGCACATTTACATGAACATATATAGTTTTGCTGATGTCGCCTATGAATTAAGAGCGCTGCATGCTTACAGTACTTATCTTGCCCATGTTTACTTTGTAAATCTCGCTAACTGCTTCTTAAAATGCAGGTTAAATGCAGGCTGCAACACAGATTCACTTTTTCTCCTGTGAACTGCTTGCATCCAATGTAGGTCATCCGTTTGCTGGGATCACTGGGTTTGTATGTGGCCCACTCTTTTGTCTCCTGCCGTATCATAAAATCGAGGGGAAAAAGAGAGAGGATAGAAATTCTCAAGTATGAGGAGGTTGTTCCAGATTCCGGACTATCGTGCTTCTCAGTAGCTTAAATTTCATTTTAGAAATTTGCTTGGCCCTTTCCAGTGAAGAGAGATTTAGTGTGCATTAATCATTATCATTTCAGCACCTCGAGGAGGGAGGGTAAAAGAGGATTTAAATTCTCCTGGGAAGTTCCCTTGTACACAATTGCAAGAGCATATTTCTTAAGGTAGCAAATTAAAACCATAACTTCGTAAAACACATTTTGTGTTTTATTAATTACATGTTATCCTAACAGCGTCGTATTTCTAGGTGGTTACATCTTCTTAATGTGTGCCTTAAATTCTAAGTAAGTATTTTAATGAATCCTACTCCTGAAGAAAAAGTGAAGGTTAAAGCTTCACTTTAATCTTGAATACAACTTGGGTTGCATGCAAAATACAACCCAAACTCTTAACTGGGCTCAGTCCTGGAAGAATGCATGGGACACAAGGCTGATAGTGCATTTTTTAGTTGAGAAAGATGTAAACTGCAGTTTCTGTTTGAAACATCATTTCATTGAGGTTTAATGTGTCACATGAGCACTATGATCAATACCAATAGAAATTGTACAAAATGTAATCCATGGGTCCAAACAGACATCTGAAGGGTTTATGATATTAAGATAACATTATCTATAAAGCTAGAAAAAAATAGTTTTTAAGACTTAAAACAGTAACATAAAATATTCATCTCATCTGTTTCTTATTTTAAAGCTATTTCTTCCAAAATTTACATACAATTATTACTTAATTCATTCCATTAATTGATTTCGAAAAATACACTCAACTGCCAAGAACACTGCATTGAAAACTAGAGAGTAGAAAATTTGTGACAAACAGGACTGTGTCCATGAGAACACCGATGTAGTTCTAGGAATTTGTGAGAAACTCTGATTTTGCTAAGGAAAGGCAGGGTTCATATCTCTGCAGTGCCACTCAGCTAGCTGAACAGTGTTGAAAATGGGTTCACACTAGCTGGCCTGTTTCCAGTAATTTATATCCCATTGTTGCTTAATTCATTCTGTTAATTGATTTTAAAAAGTACACTCAACTACTAAGAACACTGCATTGAAAAACTAGACAGTAGAAAATACATAATCATACTTCTCATACATAATAGTCTCACTGAGCTTTGTATCTAAAAAAGAAATATCTTTAATTCAAACCTGATTTATTATCTTGAACATGGTTTGTGAGGGTCAAATGGTATAATGTGCATGTGTTAACTTTTAAAGACATCAGAAATATATGTTATAATTTATGTTGATGAAACTTCTCTGGATTTCATCTGTTTTATTCATGAGAGTTTGCACAGTGATGCATACCCATCCTACATCACAGTAAATTTAAACACCAGTGAAATGATGAACACATGTGTTTCCTGGTGCCTGGGTTCCTCCTCTTGTATAAAATCCCTTTAGAGTTCACAGCAGAGGTTGAAAACTTTGCTCTTCCTGTAAAGGACCATATGCTAGTGAAATAAAACGTAATTTAATTCCTTCTTCAAATAACATGTAAACTATTGGACTGTGCTTCTTTAAAATTAAGGACATTGATCCTGAAGCTTGGACAGGACTGAAAGGGGTAGGACTCTTGAGCAAAACATTTCATTGGTTCAGGAGGCAGTGCCAGAAAGATAGCTTTCTAAGCCCAGTGCTGCTTCACTTCTCTTCTCAGAGAGCCAGGACCATGTAGAGAGAGGGCACGAACAGATGGACAAGTTACAAACTAAACAGCTTTCCCCTTCCTCCACGACTCATCGTTAGACTTTGATTCAAAAGGCAATGAAGTCCCAGAATGCCAAATAAACCTCTTTCAAATAGTAAATACAAGAACACAAGTGACTTAAATTTGTGGCTTTTTAACAAGTCTGCACTATTCTGTTTTGGAATTATCATGAATATATAAATGTTTATTTGTTATTGAATTTTAGGCACATTTTCATGTTGCCAGCTTGTTGGAGGGACATCTATGGTTCTGCAAATCAGGAAAAAATAAGTTTTGTCAAAGGCTGGATTTTGTGTTTGCTCTGACTTTGGATAAAATCAGGCGCCTCTGTGCACTGAGCCTAGTATTAGAGGGTGGATTGTAATGTCTGTAAACAGTAAGTCTTGCCCTGATGCCAGCTTTGTCCCCGTTTAACTCAGGACTCAGAAATTATTATATGAAATTTTATAAGATGTGCATTTGCTTATTCAGTCTCTGTAAGCAAGGCACTGGAAACACAGAGAATCATGTAGGCCAAGGTCTCAACATGTGGTGTGCTGAGGAGGAGAGAGGCGAGCAGCTCGTTTTAATTCTAACAGCCACACCGAGTGCCACTCACATTGTTATCAATGACTCTATTATAGTAATATTGTTACTAGCAAGCCACAGATAGAGTTCAAAGGAACCACATTATATGAAACTTGGAAAGCACAAGGAATTCCGTACCAGCTTCATGCCTGAAGACAGTTGTGGGGATCAAGGCTCATTCATTATTTGATTCAGGTCAATGTATTCCTCATACTCCTAAGTCCTAAAATTACCCACATTTCCCCCCTAAAACTCATATTTAGAAGTTTATTTGAAATTGTCATGGCCCTTGTGTTCATTCACCGAGAGGGTACCGGTCCCAGTGTCCCTCGTTGGGTTTCTGCATCCAGCTTAATTTGTAGCCGAAGCGCCCACCTGTACCTGTGCAGGGCACTTCCCAGTGCTTTTTCCTCGATGGAGGAAATGCTCTCATGTATTACGCCTTTTGATGCTATCTCAAATCATAAAGATAATACTGAGGGATTGCTTCCTAGCTCTCTGTTCTCTACCGCAGTCGATTATTTGCCCTTGTATCTTCCCCAAGGTCTCCAAGGTTATTGATAGTCCAGACTGGTGTCTCCCATTTCCACCCCCCCACCCCCACCCCTGACTAATGTGTGCCCTGCGCCACATCCATAGACGTGGAGTAAGTGCACTGACTGGAGGAAAGCAGAAAACTATTGGGAGGAGCTAGAGGATAGGACAGTCATACATTATGCAGAGTTTGTCAGCTTTAATGTGAACAAAAGGTCATCAAGGCTCATTTACAATAGGGAAAGAACATTGGCTCTGTAGAATTCCACATGTCATGGTTCACATAGTGTGCTGTAATTATTTAGTTTCACATTGAAGATACCCATTCTTGCTATTAAAAAAAAAAACTGGTTGTTTTTGATAATAGTTGATCAACCTGTGTATTAGTTATGAGTTATTTCAGTTATTTACAACCTGCATTTGACCTTCACTGCCAAAGGTGGATTTATAATATTAAAGAAAGGAACTACTCTTACCTTCTTTTTCAGTCTGTTACTATTTTCAAACTATTTTCAAAAGGTAGTTTAAGCATGAAAAAGTCTTGAAATGGTAAATAGACTGAAGTCTTCTAAATATATGAGATATTTATCTTTTGAAAGAGACTTCATTTTTGTGATTTAGGGTTTTGTTTTTTTTTTAGATAAAACATATAAAAATGTGAATTGATTTTCTTTTCAATTATGCCTATTCACAGGGCATAATGACAACATGATGGCTGTTAAAGCTCATTTTTTTCAGATGGCAAAAAAACAAAATACTGAAAGGACAGCTTCTTGCACAATTAATAGAAAGGTTAGACAAGATAGGAAGATGCTTGTCAGAATCAAATAATATATAGGCCAAGCCGTCCCTATTTTTTTCTATGAGTAGAAAGTCTTAGTATCACAGCTATTCAGCTTTTCATTCAACCTCTATTGTTTATGAACATTCCTTGAACAGCTCTGTGTAACATTTACGTTTGCCCTGTTCTCACAGATCCTCCTCCTTCCTTTCAGCCTCATTTCAGTTTCATTCTTGCTGTTTTATTCATTTTCCCCTCTCTCCCTTTAACATTAGCAAAGCAATTCACTTTCAAATGTGTTACTAGGACCATATTTTTATTTCAAATGATGCTTGATGCCCCTAACCTCAGAAGATCTGTGTAGATACTTTACTGCCATCTCAATTTTGTCATGCAAAAGAAAACAATTTCTCCAAAGTCAGTAGCTCAGCCACAGTAACCAACATTATCAGGGTGTGTGTGAGTTTGGGGAAAACCGTTATTTAACATTTCAACCCAGGCAACCACAACCCAAAGCTTTTTAAATGCCCATCCTTTAGCGAACATGATTTTTTTTTTTCCCATTTCTGTAATCTAAATTTCTGGGCAGCACAGCAAATAGGCAAAAGAGTAAATGATCTGAAGGTCAGATGAACCTAGCTTGGAAAGTACATTTTCTTCTTTACTAGCTGTGAAACATTGGGCGCATTTTCTAGTCTGTCTGACCCTCTCATTGGTCATCTGTAAACCAGGGGAACACAGTGTCTAATTGTTGTGAGAAATGAACCTCTCAAAACAACCTGTTCATTGTACATAAGTGCTCATAAAGCCTCTTACCCATTTCCTTTCCCTTCCTGCTAAACAATTACTATTTAATATGTTCAGGAGTCTAGACACTTGGAAATACTGAATTATTGAATATTTTCATGTTGTATTTCTCACGCTTTTCCATGGCAGTTGAGAAAAATACATCGTAATGAAAATACACACACATCATGGCTTAACTCAGTCAAAGACATTTTTATGCATAAATTCAAAGTCCAGCCCAGACCTGGAGAAGGTTGTGAAGTCAAGTTTGCCTCTTCTGGCAATTACCTTCCTCTTTTCCTCTCTGCCTGACCTGCTCATCGTTGCTCCCAAGCTCCTCCACCTCTCACAGTCAAGCCACTTGCAGGAAACAATATGCTAAACATGTCCATTGTCAGGTATAAATTATTGAAAAGGATCAATGTGAGAATCTCCCTGGCTACTTTCATTTTAATAGAAGAGACAAGGACTCAAGCCCAAGTATTCATGATTAATTGTTGACTCACCTGTGTTCATGAACCTTCATATTTTCTAACAGACTTTCTGGAACTGATTAATTATGCAATCTATGAAAATGATCACTTGAAATTAGCCTTCTCCCCAGTTGGAGGTTACTTCTGATGACTGTGATCCCAGCAAAAAGATCCACAAAGCACTGGCATCTATCCCTTTCAGGCAAAGCTCATAACACTTTGTGAACGTGCAGTTCAAGAAAACACAGTGTCATCGAGGAAGATAACTCGAGTGAAGAGAGGATGGCAGCAGCAGCACAATGACCAGAAGGAGTTATTTCTGGTCACCAGCGTATCCTAAGAAAGACATAACAGCACTGGAGAAGGCAGAAACAGCTTCAACCTTCAGCGCAAAATCAGTAGTAGTGTATCTTTTCTTAAAATCATCACTTATGGAGAATATAGGAAAATCTTGTTTATTGTTAGGATATATGTTACAGGCAAGAATAACTTTGTTTCCTCTTAGGTAAGTTAAAATTGCATCTTCTCCAACATCCCTAATAAGGGAGAGACTGGGAAGACTGGTAGGGAATTGACAGTAATCTCTGCTTTCTGCTGACTTTATGTTTCTTTGTTTCACTTCTCTGATAGAGGATGTGGTCAGATATGAAAGATCAAGGAGAAGGAGTAAAATGGAATCCACTTAACTGCTAAATGTTCCCATGAAACATATGAATAATACTCTTGTCAAACACTGGATTATATACCACCTTGTGTGTATGCTTAATTATGTCTTGGCAACTAGATTATAAATTTCTCACAGGAAGAGGCCATGTCTTATATTTTCAAATGCTTTAAAGGAAACTAGGCCAGAGGTTGACATTTAATAGGTTCTAAATAGATACTTGATGAGTGGAATTGGATTTATGGTGAAGTTACTTACGGATTCCCATGTAGAGGACAGCTGTAAGCACTGGAGGAATCTGATGTGATTTTTCTTGAGGAAAAGCTGGACGTGACTGATGTGATTTTCCTTGAAAACATGTTTTAGGATCATACTTTTAAGTCAGACTAGTTGGTTCCACAACTGGTCAGCTTCATTATCTTTGCAGGTTCTGTTTTTCTGCTCTTGTCCTGCTTTCTCCTCTGACGAACATCTTCTAACCCATCGGGACTCAGTTCAGGCACCAGCTCTTCCAAGAAGCTTTTGCTTGATTCAAACCCAGACTAGCATAAGTGGCACTTTCATGGGTGTTCATCCTTCTGCCATGACCTGTATCCCCATGGAACTGTGGTTGCGGGTTTGTTTCCTGTCTCTCTTACTAGACTGAAATCTACTTAAGAACAGGTTGGATGTTCCAGGATCTCACAGAGTGCCTGACACATACTGAGCACTTCCTAAAGAATTTTTTGAGTAAGTGAATCATTCAGTGCAATTTTTACCCAGGAATTATTTCATTCAGCAAATATTTATTGTGTACCTTTCATGACTAGGAAGAGCCTTTGCCATGAGGCATCTGAGGGTATCAGCACCCTTAGCATCATGGACGGCAAGGGAAGGGATGAGGTCAGAAGAAAGGATGGAAAATTATCCTTGTGGGAGTAAGCATTTAAGAATTTGACAAAGTAATTTATAAGTCAGTTGGTTCCTGATGCATCTGAAATATTTTTCAGAAAGGAAGAAAAGAGGGGAAAATTTTTTTAAGCTGCTCTTCACCTCGGATACATCATTGGTCCAGGCAATCCCAGAACAGTAATGAATTTGTTTCACACCAGACTCAAGTTGGATGATGCCAAAGCAGGAACTTCCTGCTAATTCTCACCTTCCTTCCTTCCCCTCTTGGCAAGGGACTGGTGAATTTGAGACAGAGCCAAGGGGTTAGAATTAAGGGCCTCTCTGAGTACCTAGGGCTTTCCTCATAGCTCAGTTGGTAAAGAATCTGCCTGCAATTCAGGAGACGCGAGTTCAATCCCTGGATCAGGAAGATCCCTTGGAGAAGGGCATGGCAACCCACTCCAGTATTCTTGCCTGGAGAATCCCATGGACAGAGGAGCCTGGCAGGCTACAGTCCATAGGGTTACCAAGCAGAAAACCAACAGAAGAGAAAGAAAGAAAGAGTTTCTATGGATCATGTCAACCTGTCGGGAGTTTCAGGAGAGCTGAGATCCACAGAAATTGAGATACCTCATCTTCACTTCAAGCATCGGGGTTTCGCACACCTAATTTCCGCTCCTACCTCCTAGCGAGCTAGTGGACACCAATGTACCCTCCACCCTGACAGTAATTTAGCTCAAGGACTAAGTAAGACTGGCTAGATTCATCAGCTGAGGACTCTCATTGGCACCAGCTGAGCAGGTTACGGGAGGTGGAAGCTGACATGCCTAGGACATGAGGAGCACTGTTCCAGGTATTACAAAGGTTCAGAGGTGAACAGTTGTGTTGAAAATCTGAGCCAAAGCATAGGCCAGAACACAAATAGAATGCTCTCAGAGAAACAGGAAGTACAAATTGTAGTAAGACATTTGTAAAGAATAAACATGAACTAGTCTGTGTTCAGATTAAAGCAAGAAAACATTACTTTTACAAAATTCTTGCAAAAAGTCAGAGGCAGGAATGGCAGTGATACATTTATTGACTGTTAAATGAGAAACAGTATGACCCTCATAAAGATTGTTTATGTGTGATGGGGTAAAAGTGTCACATGACAAAGCTCGTAAGCTTTACTCACAAGAGTTCTAACTAGTGTAGAAAAAAAATTCCTGCCAGACAGCGTGTCTGCTTTGTTTGGAATAGCAGCATAAATGTCTAATTTGCCTTGTTACAGAGAAGAATGCATGATCTGGCAGCCTGTAGCCAACCAAATAATCATTCCATCAGGCCGAAAATGTCGGGAACATAATTAATTTGCTGATTCGGCCTGATCCTTATTTTTCAGTGAAGAAACAATAATCTGTAAGTTCATACTTCATTTAGTCATATTTTACCTTTTAGAAGCTCAAAACAGTTTTGCCAGGACATCAAAAATAAGAGCAACCAGGATAGGTCAGTATACCCTTTAGTTGGGGAAGTTAAAAACACACACAGTAATAAATTTGTAGAAGTTTGTTTTTCTTTGAACATATCTCTGTTTTATAGGGGTTGTTTTTTTCCATTTTCTTGTGTGTCATCAAAGCAAGCGTGTCTGTAAGGATGACTCATGTCTCGTGAGTGCAAGGTAGGACTGTGTCAACCTTTGATACTAGCATTTCCTCCCCAAAGCTCTGCTGTTCATTTTTCGATGGCAGAAAAACGAGGGTGACTAATAGCTCACACAAAAGCTTTGTGTTTGTTTTCAAACAAAGTCGGCTTGATGGTATTTAAATTAGAAATTGATATTTTGCTTCTTAAATTTATCAGGCTTTCATTTTTTTTTTCAGCCAGTGTCTTGCTAGATGTTTCAGTTTCCTGGTTCAGTTGTAATAAGTGAAAGCAAATACATTTTTATTAAACCATAAAAATGATCAACTATGCACTCTTCTAAAGAAGGCTCATGTGCAGCGTAATTGTTTAATACTGTTTTCTTTCCACACAGAGTCGACCTGAAAGACTGTTGATTGTACCAAACCCCATTTCTTAATGCCATAATTCTCCAGGCCTTTGTCCCCAGGGACCCTCGTCAGGAGGGTAATTGTGTGTCTTGCTGCTTTCTGTTGAATGCCCAGTGACAGGCTGTCTGGAACAGCTCAGGTCATACAAGAGTACCTTTCCCCATGCTGACTGGCCTGCTGTCTGCCACAGAGGAGGCACACCTTTTCATGGGTGGCCAGTGAAGAGGAAATTTGAAGGTGGGAAACACCAGCATTTTAGTAGGCATATTCAGAAAAGAGTAGAATAACCTTCTATGTGAAGTTTTAATTTTGGCTTCGTCTATAGAGATGTGCCAAAATCATCCTAGTAATTACTTTCATTTGTATAGTACTTTACACAAGATGCCACCAAGCCCTGTTCTCTTCAGTCAGTTAGTTTCACTTCCTTGAGCCTCAGTTTTTTAATCCATGGGGGAAAAAAAGAATGGGCATAGAGTTGCAAATGGTCCCCTTAACCCCTCTGAACTGTGAAGGTCAAATGATGTAGAGTTCGGTCAAGCAGGTGTCAGATATCTTCCCCTTGGCTCGAGTGCAGTTGCCTACATCCTTTAACAACTGTTTTTAAGCAACCACCACTGGTCTGAGCCATGAGCGGTGAGCCTGGTGTCTCACGGGCTCTGGGAATGGATTCTGTGATGGGGCGGGTCCCTCTGAATCACCTGTCAGTTCTTCAGAATGAAGGAAACGGGTGCAGGCAAGCTGGAACCCCAGTGAGGAGGCAACCCAGGAGAATGCCCACCGTCACTTCACGCATTTTCTGAGACTTTTCTGTTTCAGGTTTTCTTACTCACTCTCTTTCAGAGATTTTCACACGGTGGCTTCCACCTTGTGAAGTGACCAGCATTAGTTCTTCATTTTCCCCAGGCTTGAGCACTAGGGGTCACGTCCCCTTCCGTAGCCTGGAGCCTTGAAGATCTTAACGTCTTCCACGTGTTTCTTGGGGTCTGCAGAGCTGAGTGTGCAGGACTCCTGTGCACGCACTGGCGTCACAGCCTCTCTTCCCGGGCGGTTACGTTTGCCTTCTCAGAGCAATGTCTTGACTGTTGCAAGAGTGCAGACTTTCGTATTTGTTTTTAACAATGAAGAGCAAAAAGTCTGTAAAAATTTTAAATAAAAGTAATAATGTCAATGTCTTCATTTACTGAGCTGAACTTTTCACGTTCAGAATAAACATCTCCTTTTTAGTAACTCCTTGAAAAGAAAAAAGGATTCCAAAAGCTTATAACATTATTATGAGAAGAGGTTGGTTTTTTTTTTTCCCTCCTGTGTTAGTGACATCCCAGAAAACTGGAATTCTCTATTAACCCCTAGGCCAAGCATCCATCTTGACACACATCTCTCTTATTCTACCTCATTTGTAAAGGAGCAGTTCTTTCTTAACTTGATTCCTCACCTCTTTTTAAGGAACATTCCAAGTTAATCTCAACAGAGAATAGTAATTTGGATTAGCAGTCTGTGGTATTAGGGAATAGGTGAGATCAAGTAATTTTAGCATTAGAAGAACAGTAGAGATCATCTTATCTAACCACTTCATTTTGCAGTGAGGCTGCCACAGCCCAGAGAAGCTGAGTGTCTGTCTGAAATCACGTGACTGGTTCCTGACCAATTCTATAATTTGATACACTAGGCAACATAAAGAGCGATATTTCCTAAAGGTTATGGTGGACTAAAATGTAATGCTTTTTATTAAAATAAATATATGTGAAAACTGGCTTGGAGACTTCACACTTCCAAACTAGTATTCAATAGTACATCTTCCTGCTGTCCTTATTGGGTCTGGACTGTGTGCAATACAATCGCCCAGTAAAAGAAAACATATCCTCAAGAATGGCTCTGGGAGTCAGCGACCAGGCAGCTGCCTGAGTGCCAGCATGTACTTTCTGGGTCTTGGGTTTTTTTCCCTGCTCTGAAATTAGAATGATAAGGTGGATGACACAACCAGCTATCAGCTCCATAGCATACCATTCTTCCTTTAAGATTACCCAAAAATACTCCTATTGTTGTCCCATAACCCAGAGGAACAAATCATTTTGATTTCAGACCCTAACCTCTCCAATCTGTCGTACAAATTTGAAGGTACGCTCAACTCAAGAGTAAATATGGGAAGACTAGACTGGACTCAGTTGCCTCCCCTCTTAACCTTATGAGTTTTGAAGTGAGAAGGAAAATATGTAGATGTATTTCTAGAGAGTCTAGCGTTGTTCCTGGAATAGACTGGTCCCACTAAGACATTCTTGAACTCACCTTCCTACCAGGTGTCTTCATATCTTTGCTGTTGTCCTGTGATCAAAATAAACCTGCTATGACTATATCACGTGATACAGATGAGGACCAACTTGGCTTCTTTTCCATACATCAAGTCATTTGTATTGAGATGCTTCTTGACATATAACACAGAGTGACTTCATTTAATACAGAGAACACTCAACAAGATGAAAGTCTGGAAAGTTTAGGTCTTCAACTTTATGGTGTATTGTTTTCCACTTTAAAAAATAACTTTCACCTTTAGTCATCTGAAAAGTAGCACCCTGTGAGTGAGTAACTTTCTTACCAAACTGGTTGGTAGAGCCTGGTGGGGATTAATAGGACCTGTGGAGTTAGGAGGACTTTCTGCACTGGTCTGGATCTAGGAAAGATAAGACTATCACAAAAGGGCTTAGAGCCTAAACTAGTAGGATAAAGAAGCCTAACCTGCATTTCCACTTCCCTTGTCAGTTCATAGGAGCCTTGCAAGTTATTTGAGACAGGCTCCCCCTACAACGAGGACCACTCTCTCTCCTTAGTCCTTTGGGATTCTGACTATTTTGACTTGAGAAGATGCTAATTATGGCTTTATTTTTTTTTGAAAGAATAATTAATAATCACTTCCATTTGGTGGACTGTAATCTGTGGAGGCAGCATTAATGCTTTTACTCCCTTACAAAGCAACATAAGGAAAACAGAAAAGAAACAGGAAGCCTGGTACACTTTTGCAACAAGCTATAAAATGATATATTTAATCTTGAATAATTAAACAAAAACATTTTTATTCACATAATGTTACAATCATATTGCTAATACCAGCTTAATGCTTGCTTTTTAACTAATTCATTTTCTCATTTGTGGCAATCGAGAAAGGTTTATTAAATCTAATGACTGTTTGAGGATTAAGTAGGGGGAAAGCATGTTCTAATTACAGGGATGGATAAAAGCAAACTAATTAACCAAAAACATGTATTTCCTTCCTGAGAGCTGTCTGGTCAGCCATATCCGAGATGAACTTGGGTTACCTAACTCCTGAGTTTTTTAATCATGTTTTTAGATTGCATTTTGTACACCATCTGTACCATTAACATGACTGTAATTTCTGTCACAGTTGGAAGCTTCAGTTAATAAATGTTTTGTTTTGGAGGGGGATGGGGAGGCAGACAAGAAGATGGGAATGTTTATGAATGAACCAAAGGAAGAGACTGTGTCTTGGCTGAGGGGTTATGAAGTTCAATGCTAGACATGTATGACTGAGGTTTTGGTGTTGCCCTTCTGTGCCTCACATTATTGTGAACGTTTACACACGGAAATAGTCTTAATTCATCCTTCAAAAAAATCTGACCTCATAGATAATTACCATCTAATAACAACAACAACAACAATAATACCCTAGACAACCTCATTTAGAACATATACAGAAGAACAGATCTTTATTTTTTGAAACTCAGAAGCATTGGTTTTTTCAGTATTTTGTATATTCTGATCAAAGCACAGAATCACAGTGCTATAGTTTTGAGCCCCCAATAAATTATTTTATCCTGTTTTGAAAAAATTACAGATTTTCTGGGCATGATTTCCTTTTTTAGCTAGCAACTACCACAGCAGTCTTTTTCAAACACTCTGATTATGTTTTCACAGCTACAGAGAATGAGCAGAGATTTTTGAAGCATCTGATTATAATTTCAGAGAGTGGTAGTATACCAATAAAATGTCCACAGGAATAGAGGATGAAATTGAAGGGTGGGGGGAGAGACAAGTCACAATTGAAGCTGCAGACTGTGTTGTCCAAATCCAAGGCTCCACACTTTGCAGATGGAAAAGATGGCCACTCATGACTAAAATCATGTGAAGACCGATTTTTAGTTAAGTCCTAGAATACTCAGATGAATTTTATATCTGGAAGCAGAAGAGGCATTGGCATTCGTTCTGTGTAGGAAACATCAGTGCCTGTTGTGTGCCTGGTATCTGCTGTGTGCTTAGGGATACAGGAGATAAAGAGAGCCTCCTTCCAGGAACTTACGGTGTCAGTCAACATTCGAGGGACTAGGAGTTAAAGCAAAATAGAAATTGTAGTAATTTATATACAAAAAACATTCTAAGGAGAATTTATATAATAAAATGATCTTGGTAGTATAATGAAAATAGCACTGATCTGGTTGCAGTAACTTCTATATACAATGGCCTTTTGGCATTCGCCAGCTATATATTACAGATTCCCCCACAACGTTACAGCTTATCATTGCCACCCTACATTGTGCTAATAAAAGTATTTGAAAATTTATTAAGGCATGGCAGCTTCAGGGCTTTCTGAAAGAGACTGTGTACGCTGGCAGTAAGGAAGCCGTGTGGAGATGTAAACACTGGGAAGTTGGCTGTCTTCACTCCTGAGGCAGGTCCGTCCCGTCCACCAATTTGAAGTCAGGAATTCCAGATTGTGTGCCACCAAACAGGCCAAGAGATATTTGTCCTGAACATCCCAGTTCAAAGGAGTAGTAAGGATCCCACACTGGTTTGAAGAGTTCTTGCACTAATTGCACGTTTATCAAACAGCACACACTTTGAGGAGCAAGAGAAAATGGCTGTTGGGTGCTCATAAGAAGGTACACAGGTATCCCTTATTTGCAATACTAAAAGTCAAAACTTCCATTGATGCCTTTGAAAGCATCTGGTGGAAGCTTGTCTACAGGGCTTGGGTCCAGGACCGTATTTTCTAGCAATATGTTCTTTTTAACAGAATCCCACCACTGAAGGGAATGGTTCAGACAGGAATTTTGTTATAATGCACATTTCCCTATATAACCAAATCATCACTCTTAAAACCTAATTAAGATGATGAGGGCAAGTACAGTCAAAGCCTCCACAAAGTTTCTTGAAACCTGGCTCAAATGTCAGCTAGCCAAACATTCTTATCAATAAAACCAATAACCTTGGAACTGATCAGATTAAGTACTCCAGCCAACTTAATATGTAAAACGGCTTTCAGATAATTGCCACTGAGCCTTATTAGAGACAGCAGCCCAATCTCAAGGTTATCCTGTCAACTTCATCCTGACTGGCTTTCCATATTCCATCTCCGGCTTTCTCACTCACTCTTCACCAGGCTGAAGTCAGAGTAATGAAAACAGTCAAACTGCTCATAAAATGTCACGTTACTATGAGAGCACACATTATTTCTACAGATATTTTCTGTCAGTCACTAGATCACTACTCAAATGACAGCAGTGCCAGCCTGAAACAGGCTTTAAAAATGACAACCCCGTCCTGTAAAGACTGCTTCAGCAGTAAAATTTACTGAGTTGTCCCTTTGATCTCAGCCTACAAAAGATACCAAATGTTACTCAGGAATAAATAAAACATTTATAGAAAAGGGGAGAAAAGGTTATATGCTTCATTCTGCTTATCAATGTCATTTCCAAGCCAACAATTTTATTAGGGGTAGGGGTATGGTGACATGCTATTTTTAGGTTGTGGGGGAGAAATGTGACATTTAGAACAAATGTCATAGCATTTCTTCAATAAAAATCCATGCTGTCAGCTGCCTAGCTCTAGAGAATTATGGAAAAGCCGTACTGAACTGAAAGAGAAGTAACAATAACTTGATTTTTACCTTAACCCTCTCAGACCCAGCCTCGGCATGGACCGACATGAGTGACGGTTTTTGTTTGTTGTATAGCTTGAAACAGGTCTGTATTTGCACAGAATGTTTCTTAAAAGAATCTGTTCTGTCTACTTAAGAAATGACCCTGTGTTCAACCAAAGCTTTGTGACTTGTTTTGTTCAGTGAACCTTGAGGAGAAGCAATTTCTTCACAAACAAAAGAATTCAAATATGTACTAAAATAACTATTCCAAGATGAAAGCCAGAAAATGACTTCTTATTGACTGTAAACAACAAAATGAGCAGCAGCAAAAAAGAAAAAAAAAAGGCAGAAGAGATAATTATTAGAATTTAATGTAAAAAGAAATAGCATGTAATGAATGTAGTTCTTGTTATGGGACTTCTTGCCCTTATCTCTCCCACTTTTTTTTTGCGGGGTGGCGGGGGGTGGGGGGGTGGCATCTGTTCACATTCTACCATGAAGTATCTCCAGGTTGTTATTTAACTTCTCAGGGACAAAAGCTGTATCTTACATTTCTCTCAATTCCCCACAGTACCTTGCACAGTTCTTGATAAAATTATTGAACAATTACAGCACTGGTTTGGGAAATATGGCCCGTATCTAATTTATTAGACATTTTAGTTCCCCCTAGCATGCCACCCCCACCCCATACACAGTGACTTACAGGCTCCAACTTCAAGGCTCAGATTCTACTCAATCCACCTTTTTTCCTGTGAAAGGTAATAATGTTGTCTTTGCTGACCATGACCTATGCACTTTAAAAATAAGTACCATTATTTCATTAACTGAGAAGATGGAGGCTGCTGTGAGTTTCTAAATACTCTTGCCTTTCCCCCTCAGAAGTAACCCTGGGTCTCGTTCATGATCTTTCCTTTCCTTCCTGTCCCAAAGAAGTTCTTCTCTTCCTTCCCCTAGACTCTCA
Source organism: Antilocapra americana (assembly GCA_007570785.1). Lineage (NCBI taxonomy): Eukaryota > Metazoa > Chordata > Mammalia > Artiodactyla > Antilocapridae > Antilocapra > Antilocapra americana. The sequence continues at coordinate 6,918,551 of ML664180.1, read as the reverse complement.
ACCAGGTCTCTGCTGGCTTTCCTGGAATTCTCTCACTTGTCCCCAGGAGTCGTTAGGTTTCCCGAATTCTGGGACTCCTTCTTTCTTGCTTTCTGATAGGCCTAGTGATAATCTCAAGTTTAACCTGCCTTCTTTGTGTGCTTAGTCACTCAGTCATGTCTGAGCGACATGTGGCTGGACATGACACTCTCTTTGTGGCCCTATGGATGGTAGCCCACTGGGCTCCTCTGCCCATGGAATTTTCCAGGTGACCATACTGGAGTGGGGTGCCATTTCCTACTCCAAGGGATCTTTCTGACCCAGGGATCGAACCCTTGCATCTCCTGCAATGGCACGTGGCTTCTTTACCACTAACACCACCTGGGAAGCCCACCTTCTTAAATGACCATTAAATACTAAACATGAATGAATACTCAGTGGGTCCCAGGCATTGGGCTAAGTTATCCACGTGGGTATATTCAAATAAGGTAGAATCTCTTCTTTTCAGTAGCTGACAGCTGTCGAACCGATTCAACAGGTAACCTGTTCTACGTATCACCCCCACAAACAATCATTCAGCAAACATTTCCTGAGTCAGATCCGAGCAACACAGTGATGGCTAATGACACTCCTTGCTCTTGAGGATGGATAGTGTTTGCGATTCCATGAGCCCATACCAGCCTCGCATCTCATTTTGAACTTGTATTTGTTTCCTGTCCCAAATTCTGAAGTGTTATTTTATATGTATCCAGAATGCTTCATGTGGTTTTTCTTCAATTTTGGTAGAAACATTTTGAAGGCAGACTGTTTTTCCAAAACTGAATTGCTTTTTATCTTTCGTGGTCATTGCCTGACAGGGAACTCTAACCACAGGGCCACCTCCTGCAGCCCCTCAAGCTGTGCTCTGTTCAGCTCCAGGGGGACCAAACATATCTCAACCTAAGTGACTCTTGATGTTCAAGAAATGTGTGTTTGACTCTTAGGATGCCAGCAATTTATGAAACATTGTTTTGTTTTTAAAAATGTATCCTTAAATCCTTTCTTTCTCCTACTCCCTTCAGTTTCCTCTAAAACATAAAGCCATGGAAATAATTCATACTCCCTCGTTCAGAAGTAGGTGATGTTTTGAAAATTCATTTTCTTATGAATCAGATTCTGTGTATGTTTCCAATTATATTCCTAACCTGTTGTTTTCTAATGGTGTTTTGACATGACTTTGTAACACTTGTTATATATATTGACAACCTCATTGGAAGGGTGGAGGTATGTGATTTCTTTTTATCATTGAGGGTTGTCGTTTCTAACCATAGATTCTCAAAGAAAAATGATTGCTCTTGTATAGATTTAAGACTTCAATGAATTAACGTAATGTCATTTCAACTTGAGTTGCTTCTGCTTCTATTCTGATGTCAGTGAACGTATGTCAGATTTCTTCTGTTATGGCAGCAGTATAGCATCAATAGCAATATTTCATATTAATCAAAATTTAAGATGTCTCACCTTTATCTTTGAGTGCGTATATAGGGCAAGGTGGGGAGGGTCTCACTCTCTTAGCTTGGAAAAGAATTTCTCTTAGGAAAGGAAATAGCTTTATCTAGGAAACTATTTTGAAAAACAGTTTTATGGATGAAAAAAGAACCTGAGACCATAAATTAGAAGGAAACAAGACTGTGAAAGATAGAATTGACTGCTTGGCAGTAGAAAAATAGAAGGAACTTTTCTCTCAGTATAAATGGAAGAAAGAGTGATTAAAGAGAGAAATGAAGTGGGGAAACAATTAATATTCAGTTCAATTAAATAATCGGTGATTTGTGCTTTTTTCCCTATGTGCCCTTAATCACAAAACTGAATCGAAGACCAGAAATTGGGAATTAGGTGTGACCTTGAGAATGCAGGACCCCTAGATGTTGAAAGTCATGTGGAGAAGGAACTGTACTTTTTTTGATAAGATGTGGATGGGACATTAGAGCTTAGATCTGAAGGAGCAAGACGACCCCAGATGACATCTGTGTTTCGTATATAGTCATGCCTGGCCTTGATTCTCAGCTCTGCCTTTTTTTACCAGCTATGTACCCTTCAGAAAGATACATAATTGCACTGTACAAAGCAGAAATAATAAAAGTATATACGTGTGTATGTATGTATATGTGTGTGTGTGTGTGTGTGTGTGTGTGTATGTACGTGCATGCATGCTAAGTTGCTTCAGTCGTGTCTGACTCTTTGCAGCCCTATGGACCATGGCCCACTAGGCTCCTCTGTCCATGGGGATTCTCCAGGCAAGAATACTAGAGTGGGTTGGCATGCTCTCTTCCAGGGCATCTTCCCAACCCAGGGATCAATCCTGAGTCTTCTGTGTCTCCTGCATTGGCAGGTGGGTTCTTTACCACTAGTGCCATCTGGGAAGTCCATATATATGTATGTATATGTGTGTGTGTATATATATATATTTTTTTAAACCGGGTTGTCTTGATGAACTAAATTAATACATGTGAAGAGGTTAGAAAAATGCTGTACATAGTAAGTACTGAACGTTGCCATAAACATCATCCATCCTCATGCAAGCACGCATATGACAGAACATTTGGGTTTGCTTTTCATGTATATCCTTAACACTGAGTTCCAAAGAAGTAATATATATAAAAGCCATGCTCGTGCTTAGTTGCTCAGTCGTGCCTGACCTTTTGGGTCCCCTATGACTGTAGCCCACCAGACTTCTCTGCATGGGGTTTTCAGGCAAGAATACCGGAAAGGGTTGCCATTTTCCTCCTCCATGGGATCTTCCTGACCCTGAGACCAAACCTGTGTCTCCTGTATCCCCTACATTGCCAGCAGATTCTTTACCTGCTATGCCATTGGGGAAGTCTATAAAATCTATTTTAAGTAGTTAAAATTGATTCAGAATCCATTTTTTCTAACACCCTTATTTCTCTTTTAAATACAAAAAGGATTTAATACTTAAAACAAATAAATGAGTAATTTATTATCTTTATATCAATATATGTTGATATCTATATGTATGGGTATATATTGATATCTATATACTAAGATATAGATATCTATATGTTGATCTATATCTTGAGATATAGATAACAATATATATTATCTGTATTTTATTTGGCTCCATATGTCATCTTGTATTTATTTTTTCATTATATATTTGATAAGACAAAAATCTTATCAAAGTCTTGATATATTTTCCCATCCACATATATTTGCTCTTCAGAAGTAGTGCCTTGTTTCTAAAGTAATGGTGTAGCTAGGACTCATTATACATAACTTTTATAGTTTTAATCATTGGGCTCTTGTCTGCATAAAATGGAAAAGCAGCTTACTTTGTAGAAGTTATTAGCTTCAGCGGTTACTAAATGCTATCCTTTGTAAAATATTAAACTACAGGGATGGTGATGTTATTTTGAGAATGTAATTACTGCGTGTTTTGTTTGCTTCCTTTTAAACCTTTAAGCCATTTACTACTGACCAATTTTGGTAGCCATTTATGTTTGTAAAAACTCTTTTTCCATATTGATTCCAATATATCTAGAAACTTAGCCATGAAAAACTATAATTTATATCTAAATAATCTTCTAGAAAACCCTTCACTGTTTGTTTTACCTGATTTTTCTGCAGAATTATTTTGTCTTTTAATCAATGTGTATGTAGGGTGGCAGGGTGTTGTAGGGGCACAACTTTAAAAAGATACACTATTTAATAGTGCCTTCTTTTATAGTTGGGAGGGAACTTTTGAAATAAAATATTCTGTTTTAGCTCAGCACAAGTTAGAAATAGGAAACATGGGAGAACAAAGGAAATCATGATGGCAGAAAGGATGAGGCACTTGACTTGAGAAGAACATGGAGAAATCCGACCTCACTCAGGACATGGGGCCAATCCCAATGCTGCCCCTTCACCTGCAGACACGTTCCCAATATGATCTTCTCTGTTCTCATGACCTCCCATTTGTACACTTTTTGCATCTTATCGTTTTTGCTTCCTTCATTTTCTGTCTTGATACAGTGAAAGCTCTTTAGGAATGAGGACTATGTCTGCTTGCTATATCCCCACTACCTAGGGCATTTAGAAGGCTAATGAGTATGTGTTGAATGAATTAGTGAATTCACTTATACGTCACTTTGCAAGTTGGTGATTATTCACTATGTTCAAAAGACCTGTTTCCCATGCCTTAGTACTTAGTCTGGCAGGGAATTAAATTCGTAAAATCTGTGAGAAGGACAGTCTGCCAGTAGGTATCAAGGCCTTCCAAGTGTATAAAGGAATATGTTAAAAGAAACAGTCATGAATCTGAGTAAACATAAATCTAGGAGAATGTTCATTACAGAACTGTTTGTAATAATAAAATGTTAAAAAAAAACCCTAAATATCCAATAATAGGTAATAAGTTAATAGATACTTTACATTCACAGGATAAGACCATGCAGTCACTGAAAATCATGTTGTAAAGGAATATTTAATGATGGAGGAATATTTATTGATGTGTCAAAAATGGAAACAATATCTTTGATATGAACTTTATTAAAATAATAATTACTATACATTTGCTTAGAAAGAAAATAAGACTGGTAACACATACCACAGCGTTAATAGTAGTTATCTCTAAGTGACAGAATCCTGGGTGGTTTCCATTTTCTCCTTTGGTGGCCTTTCTGAATTTTTTGAAAATTTCTAAAACAAGCACTTAGCACTTAGTAGAAGGGTGGAAGAAAGGAAGTGTTTCCAGTGTTACTTTGTGGGACAAACAAACTCATGAGAAAGGAATTGAAAGGGCAGTGGATGGTGCAGAGCGGAAATGGTGTGTGCTCAAGATACAGGTGGCTCAGTGGTCAAGAAGAGCAGCCACCAAGGAGTTTGTCTGGTGGGGTCAGGAGGGCTCAGATAGCTGGCCAGGTGCAGAGAGATCCCTGGGACCTGGGGAGCAAGATTGGTATGCATCACCTTTGTCACTGCTTTGGTGTGGAGTCCTCCAAAGAATATCAAACCACGTGAAGCGGGTAGAAAACAGAGGAAGGGTCTGTGTTCTGCATGGGTGGGGTTTCTCCAGCATCAGTTCAGTCCAGCCGCCCAGTCGTGTCCCACTCTTTGCGACCCCATGAACCGCAGCTCGCCAGGCCTCCCTGTCCGTCACCAACTCCCGGAGTCTCCCCAAACCCATGTCCATCGAGTCGGCGATGCCATCCAGCCATCTCATCCTCTGTCGTCCCCTTCCCCTCCTGCCCCCAACCCTTCCCAGCATCAGGGTCTTTTACAGTGAGTCAGCTCTTCGCATGAGGTGGCCAAAGTATTGGAGTTTCCGCTTCCACATCAGTCCCTCCAATAGGATTAGCCATGTATTCCTTTGGCTCTTAATATGTGTTTATTGTTTTCTTTTTCTGCACCTTGTTCTTTGTTTCTGCAGTGATGTTTTGAGAGACAGTGGGTAGAGTGGAAAGACATGGGCTATTGAGCTTGGCCAAGTTCAGCAGACAGGTGCTCGAGCCCTGCTCTATCACCTCTGAGCTCTTTGACCTTGGACAACTTTGTTTCCATGCCCTGAGCCAAGAGTATTAAAATGAGGCTAATAACAAGTATCTTGCAGGGTTTTAAGCAAGATAGATGTATATAAAATCACTAGCTCAATGCCTTTCACAGTCATAGAAAGCTAATAAATGTTAGCTGTTGTCCTTAAGATTGTCTTTTCTCATTGTTCTTGCTTACACAAGCACAGTGTATCTTATAATTACAAAACCATATGTATGCCTGTGTTGATGTCTTGTTTTGTCATTTTCAAGAATTCTTTGACTTAAGTAAAGAAAAACTAGTCAAAATCTTTAAAAAGTTCAAATCTTCCCCAGTCAAAGCTAGCTGCTTTGTTGATTCTGAGAGATCCTAACCAAAATCAATAGTGTGGTGATACTTCTGTTTCATTCTGACATCTAGCAGTCACCTAAACTGGCCTTCCCAGAACAAAACAGTCTTTGAGAAATGCAAGCACATCACTCAGCCTTGTTATGGAAAACTGGCAGACACCTGGATGTGCCCACAGGGACTGTGATTCCATTTCTCACTCCATAAGCAACATCCTTCTGTTGTGAATTAAATCTTCACAGTTGAAGTCTATGTCTGCATGTGCTTGTTTATTTGGAAAAGAAATGTTACTCAGAGACATTTTATTTGTAATAGTTATGGAGCAACATGAGAGTGGGTGAGCTGAATAGTGGTATAGTGCGCTTTCCATGTGAAGATTCCTCACGAGCATTTATTTTTCTTTCTGGCTTAACTCTCATTTCCTATTAGGACAAGGGACAAGTTATATTTGGTACAAAAGCGTGAGTGTGAGGGCTTACATGTGTTGGTAACATGCATGGATATTGTATGTGGTCTGTACATCAGTTGGTGTATACAATACCTGAAGCTGTGCGTGTTGGTGAACTGATTTCTGTTTGCACAAGGAGGTTTCTTTTCCCTGGTTTCACCCACTCTTGCTTTATCCAGGAGGGTAAATGCTGTCCTCTTATCTCACAGCCCAAGCCGAGCTCAGCATCTGAAGAAGCTTAAGGTCCCAATGCATCAAATTATCGTGCTCAAACTGTTGTTTATTACAGTCCAGTTTGTCCTGTCATTCCAGCGACAGAATGTCAAAGCTTTCCTTTCTGTTACCTTCGGCTCTCAGCATCTGCAGGGGTCTGATATGCTGTTCCTGCTTTACTCTGAGGGAAACTCTGAAATGCATGAGATGAGGGCTGCAGGCACTGGTCAGCCCTTTTGCTAAAGCTCGGGTTTACGCCCCTGTTTCCCTCACCAGACCGCGGAAGTGCGCTCCACTTATGGCTGTCTGGCAGTTTCTTACATGTTCCCATCACTCTTCTCCTGAGCAGTGAATAACCGCAGGCAAATCATGTGTGACAGCACTCATGAGAGTATTGACAGTATAAGTCTAGAAATTCAGTGTGTCTCATCACTAACTACAAGGATACAATCTGTAATCTGAGTGATTGAATTAGGATAAATGGGAATCTTGTATCCTTTAAAACTCAGTCTAGAATGGCTAAATACGCACATGAATTTCCCACTGGATGTTTAAAATCTTCAACTTCTAGACTTTATTTTTTTTAATTAGACACATGTGTACATAATTATGTATTTTTGGTTTTATATGACTGTAATCATACATGCAGTTATATATGACTTGTCTTTCTGGGATGAAGTTTTGTGCTACCAAAAAATGCTTTCATTGCTAGGATAGAATGCACCTTCTCTTGTTCAGGTAAGAGAAAATCTGCCAGTAGTGAAAAATGCCTCCCTGATTTGAGGAATTTGTATGTTTCTCCTTAAGATCTTTGACCAGGGCAGCCCTCGTCTCTCACCTGGACTTCAGCAGCCACCTGCTCACCCATCCCTCTGCATTCATTCTTGTTTCCCTCTCAGATCTTTTGACTGAAGGGAGACTGGAATGATCTTGCATACCAATAAATCTGATCATATCACTTCTCTGCTTGAAACTGAACAAGGACTTTCCATTCCATGGAAAGCCCTTCTGTACCTGAAACTGAATCTCTCCCCATGCAGCCCCAGCTCTCTGCTCTGAGCACACCTTGCCTTCTTCTGCTCCTTCATGCAGACCTTGTTCCTTCTGTGCTGTGTCTCTGCCTAAAATGCTCTGCTTACCTTTTTTTTTTTTTAACCCCTTTAGCTCCTGGTTACCTTGTGATCTCACCCCAGAGCTTCCTTAGAGAAACTTTCCCAGACCTGTCTGCCAAGGCCTGATCACCATCCTTGTTAATAACAGATGACACGCCTCTTAAACATGCATCTGAGTTACCATTTTATACTTGTGTCATTGTTTGGTCATGGTTCATCTCCCTCACTAGACCGAGTTCCATAAGGACAGGGATAATACCTGGTTTTGCTCACCATGTTAGCAGAGCCCAGCTCAAAGCCTGACATATGGTATGTGCTCAGTGGAAGCTTGTAGGAGAATGGAATGAAGACAACCATATCTGTAGTGTTTTCTGTTTTATGAAAATATATCCTCAGTCACCCTGGTTTACAGTTTTCACAGATATCCACTCTTTTTATAAATTGAAGTGTAGTCAGTTTACAATGTTGCATTCATTTCTGCGGTACAGCAAAGTGATTCAGTTATACATATGTATACATTTTTTATATTCTTTTCCAATATAGTTTCTCACAGGATGTATCACAGTTCCCTGTGCTGTACAGTAGGACCTTGTTGTTTATCCATTTTGTATATAGTAGTTTGCATTTTCTAACCCCAAACTCCCAACCCATCCCTCCCTCTCCCCCTCGCAACCACAAACCTGTCCTTTACAGATAATCACTGTTAACAGTGACACCTAATTCACTTAATTATCACTGCTGAGAACTTGCTTCCTTTGTATATTCATTTTGTAGTCTGCAGTTTAGACTAGCCTTTTAAAAATTAAAATCCTTGCTCCAAGCAGGGTTTGAAATTAAAAAGAAAGTGAAAGTGAAGTCACTTAGTTGTGTCCGACTCCTTGTGACCCTATGGACTGTAGCCCATCAGGCTCCTCTGTCCATGGGATTTTCCAGGCAAGAATACTGGAGTGGGTTGCCATTTCCTTCTCCAGGGAATCTTCCCAACCCAGGGACCGAACTCAGGTCTACAGCATTGCAGGCAGACTCTTTACTGTCAGAGCAACCAGGGAATCAAAAAATTCCCTCTAGTTTCAAGCAGCGTGGATCGTGTTTGAGAATATGTTTCCATAAGAGACAAGAGAGGGAGATTATTAACTTCCTAGCACCTCTTGAAAAAGATCCTTCCAATGAGACCTAATTATTTTCATATCGTGTATTTTCAGAACAAGAGATGTTAAAAAAGAATAAGACACTATTACACCAGATGTACAGGATCTGTTTCTGTAGTTTTGGATTACCTTTTGCTTTTGTCCATTTGTGACAGTTCTCTCAGGGATTGCTTTGCTAATCTGGGCAGTATGTGGCATGTTTATGGTCTGTAAACAGTTTTGTAGATCCACTTTAAACCACACTTAGACCTAGGCATGAGGGTTCCAGGGAAGGATCAGTAAGAATCTTTTGGCTTTAGAATGACATCTGAGCATGCTGCCTTTTCATTTTTCTTTCATCTTTTAGTTTCAAGGAGGAAAAAAACGCTTTTTTTATTCACTATAATTTTTAGATACATATATATTTTTACTTAAACAGTGGCTAATTCAGTCAAGAAGATAGATGTTAATTAGAAAATGCAAGTTTAGGAAAAATAGGAGTCAACTGTAATACAGGAAACCTAGGAGATATGGCGAAGGTGGGGTCAAGGTGAACAGAGAATGACCTTTTGGTGTCACTAGCTCAATTTGTGTGTCACAAGTGCAGAATAATGAATTACCCGCTCCTCTGAACTAAGAGATTGTGGAAACCTTATATAAATGGGCCCATCTTCATCCCATACTTGACGAGGAGGCTACATTTTTTTCTCCCCTCCAAAGATACTGTATAAGATTGACATTATCAGAATGAAAATAATGTTGCTTGCTATTTTTTTCCTAAATAGCAGCAGATAAGCAGAGGCCATTTTCTAAGTAACAGGGACTTCCTGCTTCATTAAAAGATTATTTATGTTCTGTAGAAAAACACTATTGAAATGGTAGTTCCAGCAAGCAAGTTGGACCATATCTCTCTTTCCAGTCAGTGCAGGAGATAAACTGTTAGCAATAATGAAGAGATGACCACCGAACTGAGAATATACTGCTTTGTGATAAAGAACTTTGGGGTGGTTTAAATCACTTTTTGCCTTTCAAGAGAATTTGTCCACCTAATATATTAATAGAAGCAATCTTAGTTTCAGATTTATAATGTTTCTGAATATATGTTTTTCACTGTACCCATAAAGATTAAATTTAGAGGAAGAGTCAAAAATCACTCTTCTGTAAAGCTGACTATAAACTCTGCTTCTCCGTTGCTGCCATTATGGGATTGGAGTAATTAAGCAGACATAATATAACACATAAAGGAATTTATTAGGCTTTTATTCAGGCTGGATAATTTGAGTTACAGATTTTAAATCTCAAAGGGCTCATAATTGTTGTCATTTTCTACTAAAAGGCGCATTTAGAAAGAAGTTAAACTACGATGCAAAGGAAAAGATGTGTTTGAATGGAAAGTACATAGTGCCATTTTCATTAATTCAGCACTTGAATGCAAGTGCCTGTTGTGCCTAGCATGAGGCTTTTAATAAGTAATAAGACACTGCTTGCCTGAGTTCCCTAATTTATGCTGATATTTTTCTTGAAACAGTGTTAATTGCAGGAAGTCGTCATTGGAGATGGAGATGTGCCTTGGTAGGAAGGGAGAGATTGGTTTCACATTCCAAAAATGTGAGTGACTAATTTGCCAGACCAATTTAAAATCTTAGAAAGGTTTTTCAATTTGATTATTGACTCAAGAAACACACTGAAACAGCTCCAGGGCTCGGCACTGTGAATTCGGGAATGGTTTGGAAGACTGAACAGCCGTCTTCTGGTTAAACAGGGTGTCCTTGCAGTTTCAACCTTTGTTTTTAAAAATTCTGTCTGAAGAGTGTCAGTGAGTGTTAGGACTTTTTTTCCCCCTGCATATTAATATATTTGGTACTGAAGTTCTCTCTGTGGATATTGTAAGGTACTGAACTTTACTGTCCCCACAAAATCCCTTGCAATTTTGCCTCTGGTTATGAGCCTTAATTTACAGTTTTCTCCCAGAAGTCTAGAGAACATCCAGAAGCCTTTCCTAGTGGCATGGTTGTCAGGGCAAGAGATAGGTGGCACTTCTTGTCCTGTCTCCTCGCGTGTGGTCATGTCTGCTCTGCTGCTGCTGCTATCACTTCAGTCCTGTCCGACTCTGTGCAACCCCATGGACAGCAGCCCATCAGGCTCCTCTGTCCACGGGATTCTCCAGGCAAGAATACTGGAGTGGGTTGCTATTTCCTCTTCCAGGGGATCTTCCCTACCCAGACTCAGACCTGAGTCTCCTGCCTTGAATGTAGGCAGATTCTTTACCACTGAGCCACCTGGAAAGCCCCCCTCCTGTCTCCTTATGGACTCCTCATTCCCCATATAGCTGCATCTCTGTGGGGTCATGAAAATAAATACTTCCCCAAAAGAGGCAACATTTTAAAATTTTAGAAACCCTGGAACCAAAAGCTTTCATGGAAAGGGGGTAAACGGGACTCAAAACCCTGATGTTCATTCCACTGTTTTACATACAACCAGCCCTGGCCCAGGATTTAAATTGAATGAACTGTGTTTAATGGAGATTTTGCTCTCATGTTGAAAATAAAAACAAAACTGCAGGGATCAGTCAGGCTGAGCATCACATTTGTAGTTTCCGTACCACCTGGTTGTTCTCATGGACCTGGAATAAGACTGTTGATGTCCCATTTCCTGTGTCACACCTGAGCCCATCAGGGTGGACTCAACCACCCCCACAGAGTGAAGTCAGGGTATCTGTCTCACAAGACACACAGAGTTTGGCCTTAAACTCCTGCCCGGTGTAGGGGGCCAGCAAATGGCCCTTTTCTCCTCCTCTCTACGCCTCACTAGTCCCACCTTGTGAAAAAGACACTTCTCTCCACATGGCAGAAGCTGACGTGGTGTTTCTTGGCCCTGGTTGCGTCTTGCTCCTTCCTGGGGTTTCTGTAATACCCTGGGCCACTTGACACCTCTCAGCACCGCAGAGGTCTCTCGTACATTCCTCGCCTCTCTGAGCTGCACCCTGACCTCTTGGTCTTCACAATAACATGAAGCAAACACCAGTATGGAGCCACAGAGGGAACCCTGTGTGGTTTGGGGACAGAGTAGCCCTGGATTTCAAGTCCCCACCTTTTGCTCTTTCCTTGCCTGTTTCTCTTCCACCTTAGTACCTACCATCCTGAGCCCTTAATGGTTCTCCAGCCAAGTGCCAAAATCCTTACTCCATGGAGGCTTGTAAACCACAGATATTTGTTAGATAACTATCAGGGAAAAGCATATGGAATTGAGTTCTCAAGCAAATCTTATCATAAACTTTGTAGTCTTATAGTGATTCTATGGTTTTAATTAGCTGGGCTTGCAGCTCGCAGTCTTGCCTCTGTAGCTCTGTCTAGATTATAGTCCCAGGATGGTCTGTCCCAGTGCTCTTATACCTTCAGTGCTGGTCCAGGGTGATGTGTTCACCAATCTAACATAAGGACAGTATGATACAGTAAATCTAAAATCACTGTTGAAGAGATACTTTTTAAAGTGACTTCCTATTTTGAAATGATTATGATCATAAATGTTAAATCTTCACAAAAGTATGTCACTACTTGTAAAATTTTTTTAAAAAGTGGTTAACCTTATAAAGAAACTGGTTTGCTTTCTTTTCTTAAAAGCTTGATATGCCCCCTTCCCCAATTTTCCTAGTATTCCTGCTCTAATACCCTATAATACCCTCTGGTATCTATGCTTCACCACAACACAAAGGCCTGAACTGGCCCCCTCTACTTTCCATCATCTCTTACTATTTCCTGTCTCAGAACTCAACTGGCTGGATGGCATTCATTCCTAAAAGTACTGGCTGGGGAAAAATACATCAATGATGGTATAATATAAACCAAGAAACTTAACATTCATAACCACAGGGTCAAAAAGTTCAATCCTGAGACTAGATCAGAATGCCCTTTCCTCTTCTATGGCTTCTTTTCTGCTTGAACTGGCTCTTCCACCTTTGTAAACCTGATTAATTTGGGGAGGTTTGATTTCTTTTTTTTCTTTTTAAAACAAATTGAATTACTGTTTTTCATAGTGGCTACACCAATTTACATCCCCACCAACAGTGTAGGAGGGTTCCTTTTTCTCCACACCCTCTCCAGCATTTGTTGTTTGTAGACTTTTTGATGATGGCCATTCTGGACATCGTCAGGTGATAACCTCATTGTAGTTTTGATTTACACTTCTCTAATAATTAGCAGTGTTGACATCTGATGAATTTTTATTCATCCTTGACACTTGACTACCAGCTTCACCATCAGTGTACCAGTCTCTGTGCTCCACACTTGGGCTCACTGCTTTCCTCAAGAGCATGGGCACATTATATCAGAAAGAATCTTTTTTTACATCTGTCGTCATCACTAAGCTGGAAAGTTCCACAAGGTAAGGAATCTGGCTTCTTCATCTTTGTGACGTTTGCACACACTCGAAAGATTTTTCTGAACTGAAATGAATGGAACAGACAGCTAAGATGTGGCTAAGCAGGATGGAAGCACTCTTTCTTCCTTCTCCAAGTGACCCTTCAGAGGAGCAAACTTCCTTCCTGATTAAAACCCTGTTGTAAAGGTACTGCTCTGGCAGCAGCAAAGAACATTTCTTACATCCCCACCCTTCTACCTTCTTTTTCATGAGGGTTGGGACCACCTCATTCTTATTTAAATCACTCAACTCTTCTAAGAGTGTCTGAGCAATCACTCCATTCCTGAAATCGGTTTCTTTGTTGCCCAGCTCACCTAAAGTTTGAGGTAAAGTAAAAGAAGTATCAATAGTATTGTTTAGGGGTCTAAACAAAAGAGCCAAAAAAATACTTGGTTGCTAATCAAAATATCAGATTGTTTTTATTTGCTCAGAATGGTCTGACATGATAAATAAGCTAGTAGGTTCTTTTTATTTTCATAATTCTATAAAATTTCTTGATATTGCCTTATGGAGAAGGAACTACTAAAAAACACTCAGATTTGAGAACCATCAGAAGAGACTAGATGAATAAATTGTGTTGATGTATTGTTCTCATTGTAAGAATATTTTTCATTTTATTCAAGCAAAATGCATTTCTTCAGAATGGACTGTTTCCAAGCTTGTGGCAGATACTGAGGAGAGGGTGAAGAGGACGCTGGTCACTGTCCCAGACAGGGAGGCTGGCAGGGGTCAGCGCTGCGTATCACAGAACACTTAACCAAGGAGTGGGCAGAACGCTGTCAGGGTGATAACTGTCAAGAGTGAGGGCCTTAGCTACCTGAGGATGAGGGCAGGCAGGCGACTGAAGGGAGGTTTCACGGGGGATGAGAAACCTGAGCTGAACCTAAAGTCTAGTTCAGAGCTTAGGAGGACATTCTGGAAACAGACTGCCTGGACTCATATTCTAGTGCTTCCATTTACCACCTGCTTGACCTTCAGAAAGTAACTTAACCTGCCTGCACTGATACCTTTCTCCTAAGTAAATGGAGGGTAAATGTAGTCCTTACCTCTTACAATTTTTCTAAGTGTTACACATTTGAAATGACTCATGTTATACTTGCTGAGCACTTAGGACAATGCCTGGCACAGAATTAACTTTAACTACTATTAGGAGTTGACCTGACAGTTGAATTAGGGAAAAGAAGTCACTATGTGGGTATAGAAATGTGAGAGAGCCTACGAAGTTCAGGGAACTTTGTGTAGTTTTTCAGTATTGCTCCCAAAAGCGCTGCTACGCATAAGAGTAAAGAGAGGTGAAAACTGGGCGAGCAGAGGGATTTGGACTTTATTCTGTGATAAAGTGATGGGGCACCCATTAAAAGGCTTTAGGTGACTGGGTTTGGGCTTTGTAAAGAATATCCTCCCGCCAGTTTTAAGGCAAGAAAAGGAGATTGAGGATAACGTAAAGCAGATGGTATGACGTGGCAGGCAAGCAGGAGGGTGGACTCACAGGAGCGGCAGAGGAGAGGGTGCGCCACTTCTCACATGGAAGTTTTGTTAAAGGCTAATTGCTTTCATCCCTTTTGATGAGCCATGTCCTTTGATACACTAGTCATCAGCCAAATTAAATTCTACTACAAGTATATTGTCCTCATTTCAAATTTTAACTACTGAAAAATCTTCAGATGGACAAAGGCTTAGCTTTCAATAGACTAATCAAAGAGAACATAGTCAAAAATTATTATTGGAAAAGAAAAATTGAGACCTGCTGTGAACTATTGGGAGTATAGATTTTTAAAATAGAGGAATAATTGAATAACTTCAGTGAAGGTTGTTGTTGTTGAGTTGCTAAGTCGTGCCCAACTCTTTGTGACCCCATGGACTGCAGCATGCCAGGCTTCCCTGTCCTTCATGATCTGGAGTTTTCTCATACTTGTGTCCATTGAGTCAGTGATGCCATCCAACCACCTCATCTGCTGTTGTCTCCTTCTCCTCCCACAGACTCTTCTCCACTGCCACAGTTGAAAGCATCCATTCTTCAGCGTTCAGCCTTCTTTATGATCCAACTCTCACATCCATTCATGGCTACTGGAAAAACCATAGCTTTGACCATACGGACCTTTGTTGGCAAAGCTTTGCTGGACCTTTGTCTCTTCTTTTTAATATGGTGTCTAGAAAAGCTATCATAGCTTTTCTTCCAAGGAGCAAGTGTCATTTAGTTTCATGGTTACAATCACTACAGTGATTTTGAAGCAGAAGCTAGAAAATACATGGGTATCATACTTTGACTATCTCATATGTTGCTACTAAACTTCTTTTTATTGTCTGCATCAGTACCAGTCTATTATGAGGGTGGACTCTTTGCAACCCCATGGACTATAGTCTGCCAGGCTCCTCTGTCCATGGAATTGTCCAGGCAAGAATTCTCAGTTCTTTCTCCAGGGAATCTTCTCGACCCAGGGATCGAACCTGTGGCTCCTGCATTTGCAGGCAGATTCCTGAGTGACTATGAGCATATCCCTTAACCTCTGATAGACTTGGTTTCCTTTTCAGTTTCCTGGAGATAATATAGTCATGCCCTGGTATCCTTGGGAATTCCAGAATGCATGCACACGCGCAGGCAGACACACACACACACAATACCCACACCAACATCTGTGGATGCTCAAGTTCCTTATGTAAAAGTAGCATAGTATTTTCATATAAAATGCACACATCCTCCTGTATACTTTAAATGGTCTCTAGATTTTAATAATACCTAATACAGTGTAAGTGCTATGCAAATAATTGTAAATACAATGAAAATGCTATCTAACAGTTTCCAGGCATACATAAAATTCAAGTTTTGCTTTTTTGATCTTTCTGGATTTTTTTCCAAATATTTTTGACCTGCAGTTGGTTGAATCTGCTAATGTAGAACCCACAGATATAGAAGGCCATCTGAACTTCAGATGGTTGTCATGAGAAACAAATGTGATAATGTAGGTGAGAGTCATGTGAAACAGAAAGATAGTGGAGGTGCTGTGGTTTGCCAAGCTATGCCTCTCCTGTGGGCTGTTTTAAGCTGTTTGTCCTCTGGTTCTTATGAATTTGGGTTTAGTTTTTGTGGAGTTTTTGAGCCAGGGGAGGAGTCTGAGTTGTAATGCTGTTCAATTTTAATTTTTGAATTGCTTTTCCAAAATATTTCTTCCAAATGTGCTGTCTAAGTTGACAGTTGATTGACTTAATCACTTGTAATGAAAGTGCCACTAAAAGTAGCCATAACTAATTCATATGAACCATGGAAGGGCTATTTAATTAATACCAGAAAACATTTAATTAGCTTAGAAACAAAGACAGCAGCTAGTTTATAATATTCATGACCATCTTACCTAGCATTGGCTACTCAACTTTGTCATTCTGCCTAGGTCACTAGAATCACTTAACAATGCTAGGCCTCGTTGTGGCCAAGCATATGCACTTCTCAAAACAGTTTTGTGGTCTCTGTACTCTCTTCCGTGACCTCCCTTTGACACAGTGTGTGTATACCCTCTCAGATGACGACTGCGAGCTGATTAAGGGACCGAACTCCTGAGTGTGCTTGCATGGATGGCCAGTGGACAGACCTCATCCGACGTGTTCTTCTCTGCCATTGAAGTAAATCAGGACTGTTAGAGATTCTATTTGATTTAATTTAAGAAACTGAATTTGCCATGAGGCGTTATGTGCCTTGCTCAAGGAGACACAGGGGCCTGCAAGCTGATGTCAGAGCACATATGTGAGTTTCTGAGGCCTGCTTACCTTGCCTTCTACAGATGTCTTCAGAAACCCTCGACTCTGTCATGTGCGATAGACGCTAGGTGTAGCCTGGAAGGTTTCTGGGTTATAAATGACTGCACAGCTGGCGGTCTTTAGTGCTTGATCGTGATCCTGAGGTGTGGTGTGCGTCTGTCCAGGCTGTATGTGTGGGATGTATCCCGTCTGTAGCCTCGCACTGCCGGTGACCGAAGGAAGCATGCTGACTGCTGGCTTGAGAACAGAAGCAGAAGATGAAGTGAAGTCAGTCGGTATATCGTCTGAGAAGATAATAGACAACTTCTCACACCATTGAACTCAACTTTCGACTCTTAGTGAAGAACCGAATTCCACGCGGGTAACATCTGGGCACTCAAACTGCTTCCTCAGTGACGCTTATGAAGGGCATTTGAGATCAAAGCCAGATGGGATCATGATCAGGGTCTTCAAGTGTCAGCCAGCCTGGAAGACAGCTCGTTTGAGCAGATGCTCTACAAGCAACACACGGAGGCTATAGAGAGATTAGTTTTGAGTCACTTTGGGGAAGAACCTTTAATGCTTAACTGACAGAGCTACACAGGAGGACATTTTTGTAAGTCTACATTTCCTTGGACTCAAAGCTGTTGTCTTACAAATCAGAAAGTAATACACCACAGTTGGGAAAAGTTGATAGTAATTTCAAAATAAAATGCATACCATCTGTTTCTAAGGGCTAAAGGGAATATTCTGAAAATCAGGGTGATTTCAAAGAGCTATAGAAACAATTTCTAATATCTCCATAGTCCAGGTAAATAGCAAGCTTTCAGAAGCTTTCTTTTAGGTAATATATTTAACCCCAAACCAAGAGCACTTACAGTATTTTTCTGTCTCTCTCCATCTTGGTTTCTATTCCTGTTCATTCCCCCCCCCCCCACCATCTTTTACTCAGAGATTCCTTTTTCCTCTTTACAAATATCCTCCTTCCTCAAAACGTAAATATGTAAGTGTATTCTTTCCTACCTGAGACAAGAGCTGATGTGATGTGGCTACATCTCTTGGGCTATAAGACAAAGTTCCAAATCAGTGAGGACTTCTGAGAAATCCACGTGAGAGGCAATAAATTATTTATTTAGAGAAAGGAGGA
Organism: Antilocapra americana; assembly: GCA_007570785.1. Classification (NCBI taxonomy): domain Eukaryota; kingdom Metazoa; phylum Chordata; class Mammalia; order Artiodactyla; family Antilocapridae; genus Antilocapra; species Antilocapra americana. Next base: position 6,900,521 of record ML664180.1, on the reverse strand, counting down.
ACCTACACAGTACAGTTTTTATCCCAGTGAAAGGAATACAGGAAGAAACAAAATAAGATGGTCTACAGGTTGGACATTTAAAATATACATGAGTGTAGGATGTTTCACCAAGTCCAGCCATGAGAGCAGCACCGATCCAAGACTGCACACCTGTGTCCCCACTGAGACTGCGTACCACACCTAGCCCAACCCTCGGCGGCCTGGTCAGTCTTCTGACAGGGTGAAGGGAAAAGGCAAATAGAAAAGCCACCAAGTTTTTGCTGGAGGTAGATGAACGCATACCTACCAGCGAGAGAACAAAAGTAATAATGAGAGTAGCTAATGACCTGTGGAGCATGCCAGTGAAGCCTAGTTTGTCTGATAAGGTGCCTAAAAGCATGCCCCATCCCCTGAGGTGATCATTAGGACCATAGCACACTGTCACAGAAGATGGGTTGGTTGACCAGGAGATCGTTTACTATTAGTAAGGCCAGAGTTACGAGGGAAGATTGCAAAAGAACTAATCGTTTTATTAGTCATCTTATTTCATACATACTACCTACCTAAGGAGTTTTTTAGGTTTCCCTTCTACTTTGTGAAGTTTGAAGCAAAAAATCATGGCCCGGTTTCTAAAATATTTCTGAGGCCATGAATATGTTTCACTGTTTTCACAGGAAAGGTAGGAAACACTTCCTGCCACTTGCAGAGGCTAAGAAAGTATTGATACCACAACCTACCAAAACAGACTATATTGCTTTTAGCCAACATTAATTCACTGTTTCGGAGAGTTGTAAGGTAATGGTTTGTTTGCAACTCTTGTCCTTCATTGTCAGTATTCTTTAATTATCATAAAATTAAATAGAAAGCTGAAACAATTTTATAAGCAAAAGTTACAAAATGGGGAGTGGTAGTTCTGATGATCCATTTGTTTGCTCACCTCTTAGTAAGATGTGTATGTGCTTGTCGCTCAGTCATATCCAATTCTTTTGGGACCCCACGGTCTGTAACCCACCAGGCTCCTCTGTCCATGGGATTTTCTAGGAAAGAATGCTGGAATGGATTGTCATTTCCTCCTCCAGGGTATCTTCCCAACCCAGAGATCGAACCTGCTCCTCCTGTTCCAGGTGAATCATTACCACTGAGCCACCTGGGAAGCCCCTATTAGTAAGATATTTTTATTATATGAGTTTCATATGATTATTTTAAAAATGCCTGATAAATAAACCACTCTTTTGAGGGAAAAAATGAAATAAAAATAAAAGTGCCTGATATAGAGCATCTGTAAAGGAGGGAGGAAGGGAAGGAAGGAAGAGAATTAATCACTCATAATCCCACCACCCAGAGTTAACTATTAGCACTTTTTTGTGTATTTACATCCTTTAGCTTATGTTCCTTTATTTTATGATGCTGGCATTATACTCTGTATACAAGTTAATTTTTAAAAATTACATTGTGAACATCATTTGTATCTTTGAAGTTCGTGAAGTCAGGAATGGCTACACATTAAACCTGGAATGGATGCATCAGTTTGCTGGCTATTCCTCTATTGTTGGACACTCAGATTGTTTCTCATGTTTTATTATAAATTACCCCATAACAAGCATCATATAACACACAGTTTTTGGTCCCAATGGCCATTTTCAGTAAATATATTTCTGGAAGCACAATTCTTAGGTTAAAGAGTATAAATATTACTCAGTTAAGGGTGCTTGATAGATACGGTGAAATTGTTTTCTAGAAGAGTTGACCACTGTACATTCTCACCCCAGTATAGTCCTCAATTTCGAAGATTAATTTTGCAGGTACCAATGAGTGATTATTCTAATTTGCATCCAGATTTTCTACATCTGTACTCTAAAGTAAGATTAATGTGTAACAGTGGCTCTTAATTTGGAGGAAGTCATGATTCATTTGAAAATCTCATGAAAACCATTAACCTTCCTCTCAGAAAAATTGACATACCGACAAAATGCATAATTTTACATATTTTCAAGGGAGGACTGTCCACAGTCATCCTCTGAAAATACTGTGGCTGCCATTATACTAAATGCTTTACGAGGATTATTTTATTTAATCTTCACAGTTTGGGGCATCACAGAGGAAAATAACTTACTCAAAGTGACATAACTAGAACAGCTAATGCTCAAACAACATGCATTCAAGTTGCACAGGTCAACTTCTATGTGGATTTTTTTTCCCAATAAATCTGTCCTACAGTACTGTACGATTCACAACTGGCTGAATCTGCAGACACAGAACCACAAATGTGGAGGAAAGACTAAAGTTACTCAAGGATTTTCATCTGCATGGAGGGTCGGTGCTTCTAATGCCTCTGCCACTGAGTGGCCAACTGGGATTCCAGCTCCAGAACCTGCCCTTTTCTCCAACATGTTACACTGTATTGAGGTTAAGATACCTCATCTTTCATCTTGCTTTTTCATATTAGTTTCTCAGGTTTTTTTCTAATGATAGTAATGCTGACTTCCTAAAAATCTAATGGAGAAATTTGCCATATTTTTCGATGCTCTGGATCTGTTTCTCTAGCATGAGGGTATCTGTTCCTCAAAAGGTTGAGTTGACTGCTAAGAACTTTCTTGCATAGAGTCTTTTAAGAGGAAATTGTCTGATAACCTTTTCAATTGCTTATATGCATATCAGTTTTCATTTTGAGTCAGTTTTTGTAATACAGTCCTACTATCAGTCCTACACTGATTTTCTTTTTCACCTTTTTTAGCATAGAGTTGTATGTAATGTTCTCTTGCCCTTTTCATTTCTCATTTTTCTTTTTTCCCCACCTTGATTGGCTTGCTAACATTTTGTCACTTCAGTATCGATTTGTTCCTGTGTTTCATTTTGGTTTTGTGAGCTTCCCCCGCAACATGACCAAAAATATGTTTGAATGATTAATTGTTCCTATTTTTGTGTTTTCTATTTCTGGCTTTAATTATAGTCCTTTATTCTGCATTTCATAGGGTGTGGCCGTTGTTGGGGTTGTTGTTGTTCTTATTTCTCTAATTGCTAAACTTAACATATTTGTTAATTTGTTTAATTCTTCCCTGTATGTGTGTAGTGTTCTGATCTTTCTTATTCTTAAATTGACTTATTTGGAATTTTTCTTTTCTCTTTGGTCTGTGATTAGCAAAGTGTTTTTAATTTTCGTATGTATTTTAATAGGTTAATAAGTCTTAAGATAGAATCTTACGTTCATTCCATTCAAGAAGTTTGACTGTCATAGAGAGAAATGAACATGCATTGACACCCATATATGAATTTACATTTTAAATTCTATTCAGTTCAGCAAATGTTGATTGACTCCCCACTGTGTGCCAAGATCTGTGCTAGGTAGTGGGAACATACAATGAAAAGATAGATGTCATCTCCTTTCTCATGAAAGTTTTATTCTGGTAGAGAATACAGACAAGTATACAAGTACAGGAAAATTAACTGAAAAACTGAGGGGTATGAGCCAGGGACAAGATTCCATTAAAACTAAAATTAACAGAAAAAGACTGTTTAAATGAATGTAATAGAAAAAGATCCCATTCACAACAGAAACTAAGCAAATACATATACCAACAAATAAATCTAGTAACAAATGTATAAGAACTTTAGGATGAAAGCTGATTTTTTGAAAAAGAAGGTATATTTAAACTATAAAACATAACACATTCCTTTGTAGACTGTTTAATATCGTGCTAATGTCAAATATCCCCATATTATTCTATATTGTCAATATAATCTTAATCAAAAGGCCAACAGGATTTTTTGACAAATTTTGCTACCAAAGAATAAGCATTTCTATACAATAAATGATAAAAGATAGGCAAGAAATCAGGGGAAAATATCTTTAATATTTTGTTGTTGTTCAGTCACTAAGTCGTGTCCAATTCTGCGACCCCATGGACGCCAGGTGTCCTTCACTGTCTCTCAGAGTTTGCTCAAACTCACGTTCATCAAGTCGGTGAGGCCATCTAACCATTCTCATCCTCTGTTACCCCCTTCTCCTGCCCTCAGTCTTTCCCAACATCAGGTCTTTTCCACTGAGTTGACTCTTTGCATCAGCTGCCCAAAGTATTGAAGCTTCAGCTTCAGTATCAGTCCTTCCAGTGAATATTCAGGGTTGATTTCCTTTAGTATTGACTGGTTTCATCTCCTTGCCGTCCAAAAGACTCTTAAGAGTCTTCTCCAGAATCACAATTCAAAAGCATCAATTCTTCGGTGCTCAGCCTTCTTTTTGATCCAACTCGCACATCCATACTTAATAATTGTACTTCAGTAATTGCAACTTAACAGACAAATGGGCAAATTGCATTCAACAAAGGTATGAGAGAGATTCAATCTCACTGGCAACTCCCTAGTTGAAAATTACACCAAAAATATCTCTTTAGTTTGTATGCTACAAAGGTGGCACTAATGGTAAAGAACCTGCCTGACAGTGCCAGAGATATGAGACACAGGTTTGATCCCTGGGCTGGGAAGATCCCTGGAGAAGGAGGGCATGGCAACCTACTCCAGTATTCTTGCCTAGAGAATACCATGGACAGAGGAGCCTAGTAGGCTGCAGTCGTAGGTTTGCAAGGAGTCATACACGACTAAGTGACTTAGCAAGCATGCACACACCATGTTGTTGGGTCTAGGAAAGAAAGCCCTGTGTGCTACATGAGAAGGTATAAATTGACAAAGCCATTTTGAAGGGTGATTTGGTTGTATATGTGAAAATTATAACTGTAAATATTCTTCCTTCAACCTGGTGATTCCACTCCTAAGGAATGCTCACCCATGTGTCCAGAAAGGCATGCATTGTTGCTTTTCATAGCCAAAAATTGGAAACAAGCCAAATGTCTATTAATAGGGAAGTAGTCAAACAAATTATGACATCTTTATTACATGGCCTCCTGTGCACTGATTTAAAAAATAAAATATGGCTTTATGTGATAGCTTTCTCCTGAGAGCACTGGGGACCCATTGTAGGATTTTAATGGAGGTGTATGACATGACTAGACTTGAGTTTTTAAAATATCTCTTTAGATGGATAAATGGAAATGGATCTGAGAGACAGAAAATAGAGGCTGTTAATCCATTCGAGTATTAGTGGTGGCTCTGTGGTATGGCAGAGCTTGAAACTGTTGTTACACAGCTAAAAAATACTCTTATTAGAAATTTATTTTGTGTTCCATTTTAATATGTATTTGTTGTTAATTTTCATTTTATATTGGAGTATAGATAGTTATCAATGTTGTGTTAGTTTCAGATGTACAGCAAAGCAGTTCCCTTATATGTATACATGTTCTTTTTCAAATTCTTTGCCCATTTAGGTTATTACAGAATATTGTGCAGAGTTCCCTGGGTCTTGTTTTTAAAGTTAGGTTTCTTGCCTTCTACTGTAGAGGTTTTTGGTTTTTTCCTCCACATTAATACACTGGCTTATTTCCATTTTGGGATATTTTGTTTTTATATATCATGATAATTACTGTTTTGCTAAACTGAACACACCTCACAAACACACTCATAAATCCTATTTTATAAAAAGTATATCTATTATCAATACAAGGAGGAACTAGTCTAGTTTCTAATGATTACTTATTTTTCATAGATTTGATTTGCTTGCCTAATTCTGTTTGGAAACCTCATATGATTATTTTTCTTTTTTTTTAAATTATTTTTCTACTCTCTTGATTAACTTCTAATGAATATATAAAAAGTAGGTGTTTTGAGCAAAACCAGAAGACTTGATTTATAAAAACAAAGACTTAATTTAAAGAGTGTGATATGATTTTCAGCCCAGCTAGGTATTATATAAGATTTTTATCTTTTCGTAGCAAGACAGTGATGCATTACCTCAAAGATTACTGCTGGATCTACTAAAACATTTGTTCATAAGGAAATTGGAGAATCATCATTTACTGAAATATTTGATGATTTTCCAAAAAGATAATGAAAGCAAACACATAGAGTAATAGTTTATTTTTGATTTAAAAAGTTTTCTTAAAGCCTAGTAACCTAACCAGAAATGCTGAATAAGCCAATATGAGAAGTGACATTTTAAAATACATTTCATAGTATTTTAGCTGCTATTTTTATGTGAAAGTGAAGTCGCTCAGTTGTGTCTGACTATTTGCGCCCCCTTGGATTGTAGCCCACAGAATGTTCCAGGCAAGAGTACTGGAGTCGGTTGCCATTTCCTTCTCCAGGGGATCTTCCTGACCCAGGGATAAAACCTGGGTCTCCCACATTGCAGGCAGAGGCTTTACCTCTGAGCCACCAGGGAAGATTTTTATGTATGTTTCTTTAATTCTAAGGTAGTTGGATATATGCTTTTCCCATTTTATAGGCTGCAGAAGTGAGTGGCTTGACCTAACAAAAGTCAGAACCTCACTTGACCTCAACCTGTTTTGTCACTCCTTGATGTTTTGTCTAGTCCATCAACTAAGTAAGGAAATGTTACTTACAAGATAGGAGTAGCCTGTGCTACAAGCACAGAACAGCAGAAAAAATGAGAAAGACTCAAGGGGCCATCATACAGTATCCAAGGTGAGGGCAAATTACTGGGGAGAGAGTAAGACAAGAGAGAATGGGAAACTGTCATGAAATTACATTCTTATCATCATTCTAAACCATATGACAGGGGTGGTATATTTAAGGATTTTTAATAATATAAAATTCTTGCATAAAGCCCATGCCTGTAAATCCTTCACCATCAACGTGATTGCACTCACCGATAGTGGAAAAGACATCAATATGCTAATAACATAGATGTGCTCTGTGTAGATTCTGAGCTCAAATAATGAAGAAGAGACTATACTTTTTAGCTTTAAAAAAAAAGAAAAAAAACCTTGGTTTTAGTGTTAATTTTAGGGCTTCCCTGATGGCTCAGATGGTAAAGAATCCGTCTTCATGGCAAGAGACCGGGGTTCCATCCCTGGGTTGGGAAGATCTCCTGGAGGAAGAAATGGCAGTCCACTCCAGTATTCTTGCCTGAAGAATTCCATGAACAGAGGAGCCTCGTGGGCTACACAGTCCATGGGGTCGCAAAGAGCAGACATGACTGAGCAACTAACACTTTCACATTCACTTTTAGCGTTAATTTTAAATTGTATATGTGTGTGCATGCTCAGTCATGTCCGACTCTTTGCAACCCCATGGACTATAGCCCACCAGACTCCTTTGTCCGTGGAATTTCCCAGACAAGAAATACTGGCATGGATTACCATTTCCTACTCCAGGGAATCTTCCCGACCCAGAGATTGAACCTTCATCTCCTGTATTGGCAGGCAGATTCTTTACCACTGTGCCACCTGGGAAGCCTTAAGTTGTATATAAGGCTTTTTAATTGAAAGCAAGGAGGAATCACATTGTCAAAGATGATCCTGTTAAAAGCCATTGCAGAAGGAATCGTTTGATTAAAAATGGTACCCAAAAAGGTTTCTAATCCTAGGCAGCTTCCAGAAATAACTTCCTCACTTGTACAATCTCTAGGCCTCTGTAGTTGTAATGGTGATACCAGCATCACTAGCAACTTATTTTCATGGAGCAGTCATCACTTTCTTGAGGAATGACACGTGCTCTCGTTTGTTGAGTGAACGGGCAGTACTTGCATCTGACTGAGGACTAGAAGGGACTTAGCAAACCACAGGAGAGCTCAGCTCTGGGCTCCAGCCAGGTTGCGTGTTCTCTCTGTTAGGCTTGGGTCCCTTGCAGAGCACACAGCTTAGGGAGTGAGTCCAGCCTGCCACATTTTTCTGCATTTTTACACAAACAACATTTCAGCTCAAAAAGTGTGAGACGATCGCTGTCACAATGAGTTTTACAAGTTTGGAAACTTCCTTGCCAGCATTGCTGTTATCTTTTAACCTAGGACGCAGCAAGTGAGAGACTCATTAGAAGGGACGTGACTTCCATGCTGTCAGTATGACTGCGCATCTTCCCTCACCTCTTCTCAGAGTGAGAAAAGGCCCCAACATCTTTGCAAAGAAGGTCTGGGATTTTCAAAGAGGGGAGAGAAAGTGGGGTGTGTGGGTGGGGGCATGATGGGCAAGGGAAGAAGGAATGAGAGAGAGAGAGAATGAATGAGACCATAATAGAAACATAACCCAAAATAGACTTATAAGGTCAATTGCGCAACAGTTCTTTATCATGGGTGTGCTTGTTGCTAGTCAGATGTTTCCTTCATTTATTAGTCTGCGGCCTTATTTAACCTCAGGACTAATCTAAACAAAGTCACATACTGAACATGAAGCTGCCTAGTTAGAAGCAAGTAGTTTGGGGGAGGGAGGGCATTTCCCCCCACCCTATTTTCTAGGGTGGGTATATTTCAGTAATTAGCCTTACCTTTTTTTTTTTTTTTTTTCTGTTTCTTGCCTACTAGCTTTCTGGCAAGCTGGAGAATTTGGAAGTAATTGTTTATTCATAATAAATTACTTTGTATTTTTTAAAACTCAGAAATAAAACTTTTGTGACTGAATATTACTAGGCTAAGAACCATGCCTCCCTAAAAAGGAAATTATTCCACTTCACCATCATACACTATGTGACCTTGACTTTCTTATACCTCTTATCAAGGGCCTTGTTTCGGGCTCTCTTCCAGACGCAAAATAAGGAGAAGGATGGTGCAGCACTGGAGACTGCAGAAAACACTTGGCTAGGCTGCTTGGTGCCGGGGAGCTGTATCCAACTCACTTAGCCTTGAGCTAGTTCCTTAGCTTTGTGTTACTTGGTCTCGGAGTTAGAAACAACAAAAGTATAGGTGAAAATGAAAACCAGAGAACTGTTGTCATCCTTCACCAGAGTAGTACATTTGTTACAAATTATGAACCTGCATTTTTATATCAATAGAGGCTGTACCTCTGTTGGACAAGGAGATACATGGAAAGTCTCTGGATCCTCCTCTCAGTTTTTCTATGGACATAAAACTGCCCTAAAAAAAATAAGATCTATAAAAATAAATGAGGAGCTCTGTAAGCAAGATTACTGCAGCTGCTATTGGGCTTCCCTGGTGGCGCGGTGGTAAAGAACCCACCTGCCAATGCAGGAGACACAGGAGAAGCAGGTTTGATCCCTGGGTTGGGAAGATCCCCTGGAGAAGGAAATGGCAACCTGCTCCAGTATTCTTGCCTGGAAAATCCCATGGACAGAGGAGCCTGGCGAGCTGTAATCCACGGGGTCACAAAAGAGTTGGACATGACTAAGTCACGCACAATAGTTTGTTATGAAAGTGGTAACAGAAAAATGTATTTCTTCTATGTTCCTTGGAATAAACTAGAGAATTAGTTCCTTAGAGAATAACCTCACTAGTAATTTGATTCCAGTTTAGCAAATTTTTACCAAATTTCAGTACTTGACAGTATAACTGCAAAATACAAATACATACTCTTTAAACTAGTTCACTCATTCATTCAACATTTATTAAGCACCTACAATGAACCAGGCATGGTGTTGGCACTAGTGATATAGCTGTAAATAAAAGAAGCACAATCTCTGATCTCATAAAATGTAGAATCTTGTGAGCTTTCATCTAGGTTATTTATTTCCCCTAAAAACAATTTAAGGTATCAGCTCGCTTACCATAAGTAGGATATTTTGCCTGGCTGTAATGCCATGTGTATGTACTGTTCTTAAACTTCCCACTGCCCTATGCACTGTTTGGTAACAGAATTGTTTATTATTATGATTCTGATATGTTAATGAAGAGGTTCTCATTTGCAAATAACTGTTTAATCTGTAATTAAAATCTGGCAGCTCTCTTAAAAATAAAGACAGTTAAAATGCATAGTCACTGGCCTGCTGTATTAAATATGCAGTTGCAAGACATTAAGCAAGACATATCCTATTTATCACTTTTAATGAATCTTTCACCCTAGTCCCACTATAAGCCCTTGATGGTATTCCTGTTATCCCACCCATATGCTTCTGAAAGCATTAACTGTTCATGGGTCTGTGCATGCCCCAGTATAAAATCAAAGTCTCTAGGGTGTTTTTGATCACATATAAGCAAGCTTTAAAAAAAAAAAATTATCACTACCATATCCTCATTAAGATGATGGGCCTCTGACCATATCCTGATGTTTGCCTAGCAATCTGAAATTCATGTATGCAGAAGGAATTTTTCTTATCCTTTTGAAAGAAGAATGATAAATATTTATATAGCCTTAACTCTTTCAGGAAGGCACAGGACCATGTTTTAGAAGTGACAAGAAGTTGCTTGGGGTGTTGTTTTTTTTCTTTTTTAGCATAATTCATCTTTCCAATAGCTACTGAAAAAATAAATTGTGTAGGTTTATCAATATTGGACAATTTTCTTCCTTTTTTCCCATTAAATGTGTTCTGTCTTCCCTGAAATCCTTTTGAGTCATGGCTTTGAAGAGGCAGTACAGAGCTATCTCTGCTTTGGGGGCAAAATTTCTCAAGAGAGGTGACAACAAGCCCAGCAAGATGCTGACCTGGGGTCCTTAAGGCCCGGACCCTAATTGCCCCTGCAGCCTTCTATTTTGTTAGCCTGTTTAGCCGCCATCTATATACGCTGAATAGTCCTGCATCCATGCGGTGCTGCTTTCTAAAACTTATGCCTATTCTGCAGCAGTAATTGAATAGAGCCCCAAGATGGTTTTCTACTTAAATTACATTTTTCTCCTGACTCCTTCAGTCAGGATATCCAGGAGTAAGGTTGAACTCATAAATACATTTCAGCTAACAGATCCACCTTCTACAGCCAATGAAATATGCATGAAATTTGGGGATTTACTCCTGGTGGGAATAGGAGTCCCATCAGCTGTAATGCCAATAGTCACCCAATTTTTCCAGCACATATACTGACTCCCAAAAGTTAGGTCATTAATCTGAAGACAACTCGAGATTCAAGCCAGGTAATTATTGTAATTGTTTCTTTCAGACAGATAAACCGAATACCTGAAATGTGACTCCCATTCATTCTTCTGTTCCATCTTGCCTTTGGCAAACGCTGTTAATTCCAGGCTACTGGTCAGCTCTGGAAGTGAAGGGAAGGAACAGTGGTGCTTAGCCTAGTGCTAGGTATGCGGCAGGGGCTAGCCCGCTGTGTCCAGGGGGCGCTCGAAACTGCTTGCTGCCGCCACAACCACTGCCTGCTGAGTGCAGTTTCCACTGGGGGAAATTAGCCCTCACTGCAGGACACCTTGCTGGCCCTGCCTCCTCCACAGGTATGTGAGCCAGAAGTAGCCTTTCAGTTGACTGGTTTCAAACCCCCTTTGAGATGAAGAAACTGAGGCCCCAAAGTGAAATGATTTGTTTGTGGAGTGGAACAGCTCGTTAGTGGCAGAGGTCAAACCACAGGCTTCTGGTCAGTTTTGTGTTCTTCCTTGGGCTCATCCTATTTGGGGCTCTCTGCACTTCCTGGACTTGTTCAACTGTCTCCTTTTCCATGTTAGAGAAGTTTTCAGCTGCTGTCTCAAGCCCTTTCTCGCTCTCCTTCTGGGACTCGTATAATGCAAATGCTGGTGCTTTTGATGTCCTTTAAACTGTCCTCATTTCTTTTCATTCTTTATTCTGTTCCATGGCAGCGATTTCCACCACTCTGCCTTCCATCTCACTGATCTGTTCTTCTGCTGCATTCATTCCGCTATTGATTCCTTTGAGTGTATTTTTCAGTTCAGTTATTGTATTTTTCAGCTCTGTTGATGGTTCATTATATCTTCTCTTTGCTAAAGTATTCTTGTAATTTCTCACTGGACATTCTTTCTTTTCCTGAGTTCTTGTATCATCTTTACGATCGTTACTCTGAACTCTCTTGGGTAGATTTCCTGTCTCCACTTCACTTAGTTGGTCTTCTGAGTTTTATCTTGTTCCTTCATCTGGGAAACAAAAGGCTTCTTGACTCTCTGCTTAGTACTCTTCAAGCTTTTCTGTTGACCAGGGCTCTGTCTTAGAATGAAATTGTACCAATGTACCCAGAAAGCTTTGTAAGACATTAGACCATAGACTCAGACTGTGATGGTTTCCAGAGATCTATTTACTGACTGGGAATTAAAATACCAAATTGTTGTGCTTTAAAATATAAATTGGATAGACTTCTTAATAACGTGTTATATTTGTATACTACTTTTTTGCAAAACTTATTAAGGTGGAAATAAGTGTTTTTTTTTTTTCTTCAAAGGTACAAAGTGATCTATTAAACGGGAAAAATTGAGTGGAAGAGAAGATTTTTAAAAACTCACTCTCCCTCATGAGTAGAAGGTGGAAACCAGCTCTTGAATGTGGAGTAGTTCACTCGAAGGAGAAGGGCCTTTTAAGATTAAAGTGACTTCTCAGGTTTTAACTGTGTGCTGCCACATGCAGAGTGCATGTAGCATCAAAATGTCTCACTCCATTCTCGATGGGGACGACCTGAATGTTCTCAAGGTCTCTCAGTCCCTGCAAGGCAGTGACTTTGCCACAGTGTGGACAATCCAGATGTACAACACAGGTTGAGGAGGTTTTCCCAGCTGCTTGATGCATTAGCTCAATTTCGATTCTTGAGTCGCTGTAACACTCATAGAGGTTCTTGTCCACCCCTGTGATCAGCAGCTTTTCCTAGAGCGGTGTTTGGGTTAAGTAGACTCTGTAATATTATATTTCGCAGGAAAGGCCATTAAAAAAGAAATTAAAGCAGCCCTCATAACTAGATTCCTTTTTGAAAGGACACTGACCAAAAAAAAAAAAAAAAAAAAATACAGCTCAGAATTGGAAATTGTTCAATTTAAACAACTGTTTATTATTTTCTCTTTCCTACCCTCTCAATCCTCAATCCTTCCCCCAAAGTTGATTGATATGAAAAGTACATGGAATTACTTGACACTTTCATCTTTCTTAGTGATCACCCTGGAAGAATTTTTTTTTATCCTTGGTTTAACTAGAATCTTTTATTTTTGGTTTAAATTTATACAAAAACTACCCACGTGTTCACCTGCAACCTCAATTTCCTTGTATTGAATTTCATATATTTTCTCAGTTGTCTATCATCAAGAGAAGATGGGGAGAAGGGATAGGTCTGAACCAGGCATTTAAATTTCATGGGTGTGTGTGTGTGTGTGTGTGTGTGTGTGTATGCATATGCACTCATGCACACATGCTCAGACTAATTACTGGTTGCAGTAAATTTGGTCGAATTTCAATTTAGCTTCATCAACTCTGAAACAGGGTAGTGATATCAAAGGAAGGGGAAAAACAGAATAAGGGAAGAGAAACAGATCAGTTGTCTTTAAATAAAGATATTTTAGGAGGGAACTGGTATTCATTTTTTAGGTCATCATTGCTACTTCTCAATATTATATACCTATAAGCAGCCCTGTAGTAGGACTTGCCATGTGCTTGAAGAAGCTACATTTTCACAGAAGAGGAAAGCAGAATAAAGCATTGAGATGCAGGTGCACAGCAATACAAGTGGCCTCTTTGCCTGCAGCCATAATGCCTGGCCAAGAAGGCAAAAGCTCTCAAGCCCAGCTCTCAGGGTCTCCCTGAGCTAAGCCAAGAAGCACTGAGTGGGGTGGGGCTGGGAAGGAGCAGGAGAGAATAATTGTTATTCCGTCTTCTTTAATGAGATGTATTGCCCACTGCTGAAAGATTGTAGCTGTGTCTTTTGTTATGTTAATTAGACACCATTAGAGCTTGGCTGTCTTTGATTTCTGCTTAATCCTTTCTGCTTCCTCTGCCTCCATCCTGACTGGCAAATGGTTGAAAGATGGTGGGTGCACTGCACATGTTATTTACTGCCCACATCTATGCTGATTGTGCTTTGGTAATAGGTTGCTAACAAAACATTGATCTTACCGAAGGCGGTAGGTATTTTGGATGTTCATTTTGGCTTTTTAAAAAATGAATTTGTGAATGGCCTATTTCTGCCCAACATCATTGTTCTTTATATGGTTGCTCTTGCAGCCACACAGAATTGGAAATGACAGATTGGATATTTTAGACGGCCTTTCTTTGGTTGCCTGGATTACCTGGAAAACAACCAGCAAATTGATCATGCCATAAGCTTTTGGAGAGTCTAGGATTGACCAGAAAAAAATGGAAACGAGATTAATTTAAAGGTCAAAAAGAGAAATTTAGTAGTTTGAAATTGCTGCCTTTAACAATTTATAGATATGTAGGTATTCTTTCTTAAAACTAAAGCATTGTATTTACATAATTAGTGCAAATAAGGGTGTTTGGGGTGAGTTAAAGGGGAAAAAATAATCAATCTGGTCCTTAAAATAGTGAAAGGGGGAATTTCTGCTCAAGTTTTTAAAATCACATAGTAATGTTTTAGAACAGCACTATCCTGTGGAAATGAATCACAGGTGTTATTTTAAATTCTCTAGTCATTACACTAAAAAACTAAAACAGGTGAAATAAATTTTAATATATTTTATTTAACTCAGCATATCAGAAATTATTATTTCGTTGTCATACAACAAATAAGACTGCCATTTGTTTCTCCAAAAACATAGATTTATTACAGATAACAAAGAATTGCAAGTTTGGTGCCTACAACCTTGGTGCATGTGTGGGTACTGTCACTCAGGTTTGTGACTGTAGCCCTCCAGGCTCTTCTGTCCATAAGATTTCCAAGCAAGAATACTGGAGTGGATTGCCATTTCCTACTCCAGGGGATCTCCTTGACCCAAGGGATCGAACCTAGGTCTCCTGTGTTGGCAGGTGGATTCTTGACCACTGCACCACCTGGGCAGCCACAACCATGGAACCGCATGCAAGTCTCCACAAAGCAAGAGAAGAACTCTTAAAGAAGGGAAGAAGAGGTCAGGAGGGCTATAGTAAGCGGAGAGTTCCCTGGAGGAATTGAGAGTTCAGAGCACTATTGTAACTCTTTGGCTGCGTTGTCTCAGTCTCACGTTGGCTGAGCTCTTGCCAGGAAAGCAGAGGAAGTCTTCTTTACTCTTGGGTCGTACAATCCTCCTAGAGCACAGAGCTTCCCCTTCTGGCCTCTTGACTAATTTAATTCAGGTTCTGTTTATCAGTTTTAACGACTTCAACCTGTAAACAATGTAAAATCAGTAAGTTTGCCCACTCTTTTAGTTACATTAAATTTTTGAGATCTGCTAAGTTTTTTATCCTCGTGTATGTTTTCCAGCATATCTCTTTAAGGGTGTGCCACATTCAGGTGCTCCACAGCCATCTGTGGCTAGTGGCCACTGTACTAGGCAGTGCAGTTTTAGATTACTTCTTTAATTTACCACATGCCTAAAAGCACCTGTCAGGATAAAATCCAATTTTAAAGTTACAGATAAACTTGATGAGTTATATGTTAGCATTAAATCTGTCTCTAAAACTCAGCTGCCTACCTTCCTTTCTTTTTGTAATCTGAATTATTTATTGTGTTACCAGTGAAGCAAAAATTCTAAAGATGCTTTCCAAGGAGGTAATCTGTTCAACAGTTCTAAGATATAAGTATGGTCACCTTTGCACTTTTGAAAAAAGCTCATCAAAGAACAGTGGCCCAGACATGCTGAGCAGTGATTGATAGGGACCAATGGGAAAAGATTGGGAAGGCAGAAGCAGATGGAGATAATCTGTTCAATCTTGGAACTGAAATCTTAATAGAAAAGGGTCCCACATACATATCCCATGTTGGCCCTGCTTGGTCATCCCATTAATAAGAGCTCATGAATAGGTTTTACTGACAACATCTGGTTTTAGCACTTTTGATAGTTTTTAAATGTTGAGCTCTTTGCTATACCGTGTGGGCATTGTAGAGCTTACCTACAATGTAAGTTCTACATTGGGAAAAAAAACATGTAACATACTTGTGCCAAATAGGTGATAAGGAAAGGCAATTTGTTTGGGCTTGTTAAGAGAATAGATCTCATGTTGTATGTCCTTATCACAATTAAAAATAATTCCATAAAAGCATTGTAGATAATACCTCAGAATGTTCTAGATTACCAAAAATCTCCAGGCAGATAATTAAAACCTGACTGGTTTTCAAATTAGAAGTTCAGCACTGAGGTACAGTTTCTAATGCAGCCAAGGAATCATGTCAACATTTTTCATGTAACTATTTGCTGTTGAGAATTACTTTATCAATAAAGCACTGTTACTGTACTGATTATTGTTGGCTAACTCCAATACTTTGGCCATTTGATACGAAGAACTGACTCACTGGAAAAGATCTTGATGCTGGGAAAGATTGAAGGAGGGAGGAGAAGGGGACAACAGAGGATGAGATGGTTGGATGGCATCACCAACACGATGGACATGAGTTTGAGTAGGCTCTGGGAGTTGGTGATAGACAGGGAAGCCTGGCGTGCTGCAGTCCATGGAGTTGCAAAGAGTCAGACATGACTGAGCGACTGAACTGAACTGAACTGAACTGATCAACCAACAGAAGAAAAATAAACCTTTGTTAGGAGTGAAATTGCCTTCACCTGGGAAGAGACCCCTTTGGTTACCTTTCTCTTACTGGGATGGGCACATAGCTAGAAGAAAATCAGCCAGCAACTGAAGACAAAAATACAAGGGCCTTTGTTAGAAGAAATTTCATTGTCTAATTGGATTCAGCAGAACCACCGTGGGTCTGGTCTTTGTAACTTTCATCACTGCTTTGGGACGAAGTACTTTCAACAAGCCAGATTGTTTTTTGTGTGTGTTTAGGTTATATCTGAAATGTGGAGAAGGAATAATAGACACTAAAATACTCATGGCAATTAGTAGATAAATTAACACTTTGGAGGTATGGATATTCTGCATTAAAAGAGTGTTCCTTCCCTTTGAACACGCTTAATTCTAATAGTAAGAATAGCTAGTGAATATGTTTTTTTCACACAGAAGATAGTATTTTAAAAAAATCTAATAGAATGTATTTCCCATCATTGTTTAAGAGTCGGATACAAGTCCAGCCCCTTTCACAGTGAACTGTCCCCCACCGTCTCTTGAGAGTCCTTCTTAAGTAGACCCGTAAACTGGTGGCAGGCATTTCCAACACGCTGGACTCGGAGGCTCATTACTCGTTTTCTGTGCTATCATTGTTTTGACACACATTCCTGTGTCACAGCCCTGTTTCGTTATAGAATGGCGTTGTGGATAAGGATGATATTAAATTTTAATGTTATTGCTATTATTACTGTTGACTGTTTTTAGCTTAAGAATGCCTGCTTCTTTAATTCCAGCTTCTGCAGGGCCAGAAAACAGAAGTGTGCATAAACAGTCAGGAAAATTACTGTATACCCTGGAGACCCAGTATCGCATGCTCTGCCTGTTGTGAATGATGAATCAAAATGGAAAGGTTATCATTTTCATTAGCTAGGAAAGAACAAGACCATACTTTTCTCCAAGTGTAATTACAGTGGTTCACTGGCAACATTACACTGCAGTAATTAGTCTAAAGGTGTATGTGAGGGCAGGCTTTTGCACAGACACTAGAAATATTATTTCAGAGTTTAAGGTCACAGCCTTGTGTTTAACATGTTCCAGGCAGCTTAGGGAAAGAAAAAAAAAAAAAAACTAATTTGACTGGAGCTAAAGAAAGACATTTGACATTTCCCAGAGCTGTGCATTCAGAAACCAGTCAGGTAGAAAAACTGTATTTTATTATCTACCATTGAAAAGAAAAAGAACAAAACTTAGCTGCAAAAGTAGCATGTCAAAATATTGTATAGGATAAGCAGAGATAAAATTCAAGTTTATTAGAAATGTACAGTAAATAATTATGAGAACTTTTGATACGTGTGTTTTAATCTCCATTTCTCCACCTAAGGCAACTGGACAGAAAAATTAATTGCCAGAAACTTTTCAGAGGAAGCAAAATAATTCCTCTACGTTCTTAAAACTATTTTCAAGAAATAAATATTTCTCTTACACAAGTCTAATATACATCTGTCCTTTATGAATGTTTTTGGGTACTCTGAGCAGTTGTATTGAATTATTACAACTGACCCTTTGGGAGTAGAAGTGAATTGCAACTATTTTCCAAAGCCACAGGTAAGGTTTTCTGTTTAAGTAAAACAAAAGTGAGAAGGAAAAACAAAAAAGTTGAGAAAAGTAAAGTTTACATAAAGTTTATATTTTAAAGCCACATTATGGGCTTAAAAGAAACTGCTTTTTCTAGTTCAAGGAATACTTATACAAATCACAGTTCTTGGGTTAAAGGTAAAAACCCAAGTACGCTTAATGTTTTTGTTAAATTTCAGTATTATCTGCCTGTCTTGAAGCTTCTCTCTTTACATTCTGAAATAGCCATGCAAAATGTTGTTTGTTTTAGGACCCATGGAGAAATAGAATGTACTTGAATGAGCATTCATTCAGCAATCCAATTCTATTGGAAACCACCGCTTTTTTCATGCAAGTGTGTGTTTTCTGTGTGCTATCTGCCCATATGGTTAGAACTGATGTTTCTCACCACTTCAGGCACTTGGGAAATTTGAAACATAGACGTGACACAAATAACACAGCCAGCTGATTATATAACGGACTGAAAAATCTGCCCCCAAATTGAATTAAAAAAAAAACGCCACTGCTTTACTGCTTTTTGTTTGTCACAGATGTTTCCCTGCTCAAGGAAAAGCTGCACACTCCAGAATTAGAGCCACGATGTTGTAGCTAGAAATTACACATTTTCTGCAGCTAGGAATTACATGTGAAGTGAAGTGCAAGTCACTCAGTCTTGTCTGACTCTTTGCGACCCCACGGACTATACAGTCCTTGGAATTCTCCAGGCCGGAATACTGGAGTGGGTGGCCTTTCCCTTCTCCAGAGGATCTTCCCAACCCAGGGATCGAACCCGGGTCTCCCACATTGCAGGCAGACTCTTCACCAGCTGAGCTATCCGGGAAGCCCTGATTACATGGGAGACATCGAGTAGCAAGGATGCTTCTGAGACTTCTCTCGGCCACTGAACAGATCAGTGCATTCGGCTGAACCCAGTCTCCTCTCTGTGAAATCAGAGTTTGCTAAGCCTCTTTCAGGTCCTGACCTTCTTTGTCTATGCGAGGGAATGCAGTCTTTATTTTCTGCCTTTGTGTTTGAAAGAAAAAAATGCAGAAGCGCTCTTTTTTTTTTCTTCATGTCTTTCCAACAAAGCCTGGAAGTTCTACCCCCACCTGCATCTCCCCCTTTCATAGCAGGGACCATGGTTCCCATCAGCTCTGTGAGATCAGCAGTCATGCAGGATCCCGTGGGCTTGTTCTGTACCTTCAGTGACCCCATCGGTGACGTGGAAGGATGGTTTCATAGGACTGTTTCTTTTACAACAGGCTCCAGTGAATCCCAGAGATGAGGTATTGAGGCAAGGAAGAGACTTTAATTGGGGTGCTGGCAGACCGAGAAGATGGCAGGCTACCACCTCAAAATAACCATCTTATTGGGGTCTGGATTCCAGATTCTGTAATAAATCAGAGAAAAAGAAACAATGAGGAACTAAAGTCAAAAGGCAAAATAGATACATGATACAAGGTGCTCAGGGCTGGTGCACCGGGATGACCCAGAGGGATGGAATTGGGAGGGAGGTATGAGGGGGGTTCTGGAAGGGGAACACATGTATACCCATGGTGGATTCATGTCAATGTATGGCAAAACCAACACAATATTGTAAAGAAGAAAGTCTTTCTTTGTTACAATAAAAAAAAAAAAAGCAGAACAGAGAGGGAGAGGCAGTGGGGAAGTCAAGTGAAAGGGTCTTCTGTCTTGCCAAACATCTCTGAGGGAATGGCCAGCCCTTGGAAGGGTTGTGTTCATCTCTTCTGTTCACAGGTGGGCAGGGACAAACTCTGTCTCCATGAGCTGAACAAAGGCACTTTAGTTTACAGTCAAACAGAGGGGCAGGGTCCTCCAGGCAAGCCGTGGAGTATCAATAATAATAAGTCATGGTATTGATTATAATAATAAAAGCAACAAAAACAAGTCATCCAAACAGTTTCCAACATGGAGTCAGAATTGGCTTCCTCCCTGAAACATTTCTGCAGTTCATTTCTCATAAAATGTAATTTTGAAGTCAAGTTCACATGGACTGAAGGAAGTTGGGCCCGCCCTAGGAAAAGCCACTGTCTTCACTGACATCTGATGAATAAATTACAGAGTGCGTCTGTCTGCTTACAGCAGGTGCCAGGTCTGATGGCCACTTTGAAAGTTCTGACGCATGTCCTGAAGGTCAGACTTTGTAGATGGAAAGTGAGAAGTGCAAGAGACTGTATTCCTAGCCCAACTTCTTAAACTCTAAAATGCTTTAGAAATTAAAGAAGCATTTTATTAAATCAGCTGTAGATTATGTACCTGTAAAGCAAATCAAAAGGCAAAGAGATTATTTTAAGAAAGGACTTTGTTGAGAATATTTTAACAAGATTCTCCAGGTGCAGGTCACTGGATAGCTCTATGAGAGACTTTGTCAATGTTTCTTTGGTGGGTATTAAAATCAAGTTGTTCCTTTCAGGGCAGCAAGAAAGTGGCTATAGTTTGCCGAGGTCTCTAAGCACACATTGACTGGGAGAAAAGGGACAGCCTGGATTCAGAGTACAAATTTCCTTCATCTGAAACCTTGTCAGCAGATCAAATCTACCATGAATGACAACTTAGAATTTTGGAACTGAAAAGTCCTTTAAAAATCAGAATCTACTTCCTCTTCAATCTGCTCGCCTCTCCACCTCCATGTCACTTCTAGCAAACTCTCATTTTTTTCCTGTGAGGAAATCAAAGGTCCAAAATGTAGCCAGATTTTTTTTTTATAAAAAATAATCTACTCAGACCCATGTCCTCTCGCCCTACTCTCCAGTTTGAACATGTGGCATTTGATGTCTTTGAATAACCTTTCTTCTTCTCCCCAGGATTCTGTTGGAACTGTCCATTCCTGCTTCTGACCCGTCCTTCTTCCCCTCTATCACTTTCCCCTTCCATCCTGTCCTTGAAATTTCCAGTTGTTTGGGAGTCACCCTCTGGATCCTTCTGTGGGTTTACAGTTCCTACTTGCGTCTTAATCGTTCCTGCTGAGTAGCCACATTGTGTTAACAGTCACAGAGGGTATTGAAACCAGTATTTTCAACCTCCTCTGTATTCTCTTTCTCTCTCTATGGCGTGTGTTGTGTACCTGTATATATATTCTATAAACTCAGGAGTTGGTTCATTTTTTAAATTACATAAGCAGTCTTTGTGTTAACTTCCTCTTTGAGGGGCTTGTCTCAAAGCCAGTGAGGTAGCCTTGCGTTCCTGTCAGAGATTCTAGTTGCTAGGGGAGGTTTTGTCAGTGAGGGTGAGAAGAAGCCTCCTTCTCAAAGAATCTCAGAACGTCAGCAGAGAGTAGATGCTGCAGAATCTCAGAGAAGATTCCGTGTACACCTGTCCTTCTGTAAGACAGGCTGATCTCTCTCCGGAGGGATCCCTCTGCCTTTAGTATATTTGAGAGCTGGGTAATGGTAGTCCTAAGATACCCTGCAGATACCTAAGGGTATCTGTAGCCTTGCCCTTTTTCTCCTGAAGCCCTGCTTCTTCCTCTGAGACCAAGACTACCTTGCTGGAGAGTCTAAGTCAAATTAGGATGATTACCCTAAATCTGGTACCCTGGTAGCTCAGGCAGTAAAGAATCCACCTGCAATGTAGGATACCTGGGTTCGAACCCTGGCTTGGGAAGACACCCTGGAGAAGGAAATGGCAACCCACTTCAGTATTCTTGCCTGGGAAATCCCATGGACAGAGGAACTTGGCAGGCCTCAGTCTTTTGGCTCACAAAGAGTTGGACAAAACTGAGCAAATCGTAAATCTTGTTATACGATCTTTAACCACACTGAATTGTCACATAGGGTTGGGGAGAAAGCGATTGGAAAATAGAGAGATGGCTCATTTAAAAAAAGATTTGAGACTTACATATTTGGCCTGTTAGTTTCCTTATTGTCACCAAGGTAATGTTGCCTCTTGCAGAATTCCAACTCAATCCCCCCTCTACACACTTCCTTAACTTTGTTGTTGTTTGTAAGGTTATTTGAAACAGTTGATTTTCTTAAAGGTCATTTTGATGTTCACTTCATTCTTAAAAAAATACTGCATTAGAGCATTTATTTGATTTTTTGTGGTGGGGAGGGCAGTTTCAGGGGGTGGGATAGATGGCATCAATTTTTGGTCAAAGTCCTAGGTTGCTCATGCTCTTTTTTGCTCAGATGAACTTCAAAGTAGCTCATTTGAGCTACTCAGAGTAGCTTCTGGGGAACTTTAAGAGCCAATGAGACAAAATCAATGGCTGAAGGGACCAAAAGGGTGACTGGAAGAGGTGTTTGGCACTATAAATGACTGCCCATCGCAATTTTCCTGAATCCCATTGGCAAATAGTTAAATACTCCATACAAATTGTTCTCTAGTGGACGATCAAATGCCCTGCCCTGTGCTGTATAAACATGGCAAGTTTTTCTAACTCTATGTGTATGTATTACTGTCATGGTTAGTCTCTCAGAGAAAATAGAACAACCCCCCAAATGATAACTGCAGCCATCCACATTAATTCTAACAAGAGGAAAGTCTCAGCATTCGTTTTCCATGGCTCTGCAGTCTTGTATTGTTGTTAATTTCCTGAAAACTTAATGTTAGATGAAGTGTAATTGCAGATTTCCTTAAGAACCATTGACAGATACTTATCCTAAGTCGTAAGCAACTCACACTGTGAAATGTGTGCAAACATTCTAAGTTTCCTTCCAGAAAAATATACTTCAGTGAAACCCCGTATTCATCAATTTTTTTTTTAATAAACAGGGCCATTAAAGCTCAAAATAGAAGTTAGGAGAACTTCCTTTTGTTGTAACTTGATTTTTAAAAGAGATTAATGTTGTGGGAACTTTCAGTGGTTTTCAAGGAGTGAACATCAGTCTGTGATGTATCATCTTGGAGACCTTACTAAGTGGCTACATTTGAATGACAGAGTAAAAAAAAAGGGGGGGGGAGGAAATTATAGTGTATTTAGGTATTGGCATTGTATAATGGAGAGAGGAGTTTGGGGTTTTTAGTTTTTTTCTTTTTAATTGTTAGGTGGTCTATTTAGTGCAGCTGTGTTTATGTTTCCTAAGTGGTAACTGCCTGAACTTGGTGACAAGTCCCTACGTATGAGAAAAGGGATTTTGTTCAAAAAAATCTTGCCAATGTACTTTAACATGGAGGGTTGTATTTTCAAAGAGCAATGGCAAAAATGATTCTAAGCATAATCATCTAATATAGCTGGTTTGCTACATCAGCCATTTTGACAGCCTTGTTTAAAAAAATAAATAACTGATACTTTAAATGTTGCATTCACAGTGGAATAACCTTGGAAATAGTAGAATAATTTAGAATGGTCACATTGTTTTAACCAACGTTCTGGCTAATTTAACTTCTTGGTTATTAAAAATGCATGCTTAAATCATAAATAGAGATCGTATAGAGAATAGTCTCTTAAAAAAAATGAAATGAATATGCAGTCACAGCTGCAGCAAAAAAAGAGACAGTTGCCCATGAGAGAGAAAATGTATATATTAAACAAATAACTGAATTAATCAATAATTTCAGAATTGCATCTGAAATTGAAATGTTTAGGTGCAAAGACTTAATGACTAGTTTTTGAGGCGTTTTCTTTAGTGTTACATCCCTCATAACTCAAATTAATGTTTATTACCAGTCTTCCATATTGCCAAAATATTTTCATGAATTTGGATTAGAAGCAGCTTGTTCTGGCTTGTTTTGCAACTTTGTTTCAAGAAACGAAGTGATATTTAGAAGATTTTTATATATCTCAGAAGCCTTAATTATCTAACTTCTGTTGAAGGAAGACATAAGATAGAGTTTTGCTTCATCATTCTCTAAGACAGTAAGATTTTTTTCTACCCAAACTTTATATTACTGAATAGATAACAGTGCCTTTCTGGAAATTTGAATCAGTGATTCTTGTATTGGCTGTTAAGTAGCTAGCAATCTAGATCTACTTTAAATTCAAGAAGACACGACTTGGGACTTCCCGGGTGGTCCTGTGGTTAGGACTTCAACTTCCCGTGCACGGGGTGTGGGTTCCAGTCCTGGTCAAGGAGCTGAGATCCCACATCCTTCACAGCCAGAAACCAACACATGAAATAGAAGCAATATTGTAACAAATTCAACAAAGACTTTAAAAACAGTCTACATTAAAAAAAAAAACAATTTAAAAAGACATGACTTACTGGTCCGTAACTCTTTGGGGTTGGTGTTTATTTTGGACCCTCAGACATTGGCCTGACTGCTCCTGTTGTTTTCCTCCCCTCTTCCCACAGGTCGGTCAGAGACAGCAAGTGCTAGTCACGGAAGAGTCTTTTGATTCCAAGTTCTATGTTGCGCACAATCGATTCTACGAGCAGGTAAGAGACACTCCCACAGGCTCAGGATTTCTTCAAAATGAGAAAGAGTTCTGAAAGGAGATCAATTTAAGCAAAAGAGACTTAAAGGAGCAGAGATTCGTACTGATAGCATCTTGTGGTAGGAAGGCTATTTTACAGCATCAAGCCAGCCAGGCTAACATGGGGCTTATCTTTGTGGCTTACTCTGCAAAACGTTCCACCCAAAGGAGTAAGTGTGTTTTAGTCCTCATCTGTCTTTGATGGGAGCAGCCTCTGGCGTTGGGGAGTTGGAAACAGGCAGTTCTGACGGCCCCAGCCTCCCACAGCCTGGCATCGTGGAGGGAAAAGTTCCAGGGGACAGGAAGGATGTCTGCACCGGCGACATCAGCCTGGAAGGGCGGGGACTTCCTCTCCATGTCTCAGCACTCACACAGGCTTTTGGTTGGTTGGTCTGTTGGTTGGCTTTTTTAGTTTCAGGGTTTTATTTTTTTGTATTGCCTTTTTCTAAAAAAAACTTCCATCATAATGAAAAGTGCTGAGGGCAAAAGAAAAAGAGTGTGTTCCTTGGACTCAGCTCACATTGTGTGAACATCTTTGGCGACCAGAGTGAGGATCACACTAGCTTCACTTTGAGAATTTTCTTCGAGGCCCACTGAAGGGGCTCACCAGTCCCTGCCATCTGAGGCAGCATGCTTTGCCACGCCAGCAGCCAGACCTCTAGTTCAGTGTTTGCGATTGCACTTCCCCAGAGGGTAAAGAAATTCAAAAGTGACTAAAGCAAACAGTATCTTCTTCAGGGGCCATTGGCCCTGGGAAGGGCCTAGGAGGAGGTGGCATAGACCCCTCCAGGTTAGAGACGCTCCTAGCGGGAGAGGGATTCCTTGGGTCATCCCTGGATTGTATTTTCTTAATATCAGTTGTGTTTTCCTACTTTTCTGTTCCTCTCTCATCAAATGAGAAGTGAACTTTTTTTCTGTGAATCATGGCTTGGGAAGGCTCTTCAGGCCAGTATGGGCCACTCCAGTAAAGGATGAGCAAGGAAGGCCAACCGCCTGTGTTAGAAGCAGGGAAGCAGGAGTGGGAGGGTGTTCCAGTGTGGGTGTTCCATGCGGACTCATCTCACACTGGGCACCGGATCCTCAGGGAACGGGGGAGAGCTTTACAAGGCCCAGGCTGAACATGCCCTGTTTAGGCCCCAGAAGAGACTACAGTTGAGGTGGTGATGGTCATCTAGCTGGTGAGTCGTGTCTGACTCTTTGCGACCCCATGAACTGTAGCCCGCCAGGCTCCTCTGCCCATGGAATTCTCCAGGCAAGAATGCTGGAATGGGTTGCCATTTCTTCTCCAGAGGATCTTCCCAGCCCAGGGGTTGAACCCAGGTCTCCTGCATTACAGTCAGATTCTTTACCTTCTGAGCCAGCCAGTTGAGGACTGATCCCAGCCCTCCATGTTTAAGCTGAGCCTTCCCCATTTTCCATCTCAGTAACTGACTCCGGAGAACCTCTTCCTCTTCAGATCAGCCTTCTGCTCAGCTCTCTGGAGGAGCTGGATTATATTTTGATAGCCTCTCTCCTCCTCTTTCTCTTGCCATCTGGGTTTTTGCCTCAGCAGGGAAGTTTTTTCCCCCTTCATTTTAAAGGCGATGGCATGCCTCATTAGCTGCTTCCTCCAATTTAAAGCAGTGGAGCTTTTTTCCAATTATTAAAACCGGAGGGGGAAAAAACACTGAGCCCTTCATTCAGATCAAGGCAGTAGATCAAGGAGAGTTATTTTCCCCGAGAATAGTACCAGATCTCCCAGGGACAGTTTACTCTAGAGATTTTCTTGTTTTATAAAAACTGATTTAAAAGGGCTTTCATATCCTGACACTAAGGCTCTCTTAGCTCATTTGCTTGCCATGAGTAATCCACCACCCAGGTGACCTTTTTCCTATACTTTGATGAAGCAGTGTACTTAGTGGTCATAAAATATCAAATTCAGAAAGACCAAGATCCAATTTAGCCTCTCGGAGAAACTGGCTGGGGATTTCTGGCTCTCATCTGACTTTTTTTTTTCTCTCTCTCTACAACCAAGCCTATCAAAGATTTCATAGGAATTATTTTTCTACAAAAGATGACCTCCAGAAGTGAAGATTGTATCTAGATATCAGGGTAGACTGCTGGATCAGAATTAGTCTGTTTATTTTGGATTCTGACTTGAAAAGATTGGCAGGTAGCTCCAGTTCTGAAATAGAAGTGTGAGGCAAAACAGAATACATATGGGCTACCTGTAAGTCCCAGAGGAGGAGAAACATTTGCTGGAGGTAAACAAGTACCTTGATCTGTAATCTCTAGTGGAAAGAGACCATCTGACAGGTTCCTGTGAGCCAGTCAAAGTACCCTTCAGAGGAGCTGGTCCTGTGTGGATGCAGAACTAGCAAATATATGCATTCTATAACAGAGCAAAAGAAATGATGGCAACCGTCATTGAAAGAAGTCACTTAGCTCCAAACACCAAGGTTTGAACTGTTGAAAAGGGGTTGTGAAATGTTCTCCCCCCAAAACAACAGGCATGCGTACACTCACACGTGTGCACCCAGATATGCAGGCCTTAATTTAAAGTGGCTGCTTAAAGCACGACTCTGACAGTGAACTTGGAAGGTTCCTGACGTGTGAGGGTTTCATCGGTGTTGTCCCAGTTCTCTTCATTGACTGGGACGACGAGAGCAGGATATCAAAGGCCTGTTCGAAGTAACTGGCTGATGCCCGAGGGGTTCTGGGCCTGCCTTCCACATGCCTTAGGACCACAGGCATCCTGCAATGAGTGAGCACTGTCTGTGCCCCCACCCCTCCCAGAAATGCCCTCTCTGTCTGCTGGATACCCAGATATTTGAGCATCTGGAAGATAGAGCCCACTTAAGATGGGATCCCCAAAGAGAAAAAGGACATTAAGGGACAAGTGAGGAAATTTGAATAAAGTATAGACTTTAGTTAATACATCAATACTTTGTCCACTTCATGAGAAGAGCCAACTCATTGGAAAAGACCCTACTGCTGGGAAAGATGTGGGAGGAGAAGGGAACAACAGAGGATGAGATGGTTGGATGGCATCACTGACTCAATGGACATGCATTTGAGCAAGCTCTAGGAGATGGTGAAGGTCAGGGAAGCCTGGCGTGCTGCAATCCATGGTTCACAAACAGTCAGACTCAACTTAGTGACTGAACAACAGTGCATCAATATTGGCTGATTAATGGTGACAAATGTATCACACCAATGTTAGATGTTAATAGAGGGAAATTGCGCCTAGGGTATGTGAGCTCTCTGTGCTATGTTAACAATAATTCTGTAAATATCAAACTGTTCTAAAATAAAATTTTATTTTTAAAAATTAAGTCTTCTGTCTTTTTTTTTTTCAGGTTTTAGTGCCAAAGAATCCCACATTCATGGGGAAAATGGTCGAAGTGGACATTTATGAATCAGGAAAACATTTTATGAAGGGGCAGCCAGTTTCGGACGCCAAAGTATACACACCATCCATCAGCAAACCATTAGCAAGAGGAGAAGTCTCAGGTTTAACAGAGGTGGGTAAAAGCGGCCTTCCTCTCTGCCCAGCTGGTAAAAAGGCAGCTGTGGAAGCTCAGTGATTTCCAACCATA
This sequence comes from Antilocapra americana, assembly GCA_007570785.1. Classification (NCBI taxonomy): domain Eukaryota; kingdom Metazoa; phylum Chordata; class Mammalia; order Artiodactyla; family Antilocapridae; genus Antilocapra; species Antilocapra americana. The sequence goes on along the minus strand of ML664180.1, from coordinate 6,872,654 downwards.
TTTCTGTTATCATGTACAGTTCCCTTTTTATGTATGCATGAGGCTTTAATCCTTTCTGACAGATTGAAATCCGAATTAGAAAGATGCATTTTTGCTGATGGCTATAGCTTCACTTCTCTGCCTGCAGAGGGAAGAAGCTCTTTCTGCTTCTAGGCTAGAGGCAGAGGGCAGAAGCCATTATTTCCAGGTGAAAGATTTAACACCAAAGATGATCTGATCCAGTATGTTTCTGTGTCAGTAGATCCTGAGTGGAAGCGGGTAAGCAAAGGGTCATTTTTGTGCTTTGCAAAGATGGTTATAATACAGTAAAAAAAATAAAAACAAAAAAACCTACCTACAGTTAAACAGGCATTAGACCCTGTCAGTGTGTGTGGGTATGGTGCCTTTCTCTTGGGTGCTAGCTGAGTATCTGCTTTAGTCATGTGAAGTGAAAATTAAACATTTTTTTTTCTTTCTATAAAAAAGTAACCTGACCCCTATTTTATACCTTGGTAAATATGGCTGTTTGCCAGGCTCTCTCTTACATTTCATTGAGCTACAGCTGTAAAAGCTGATGGAGTGTGAAATGAAAATGTGTATCACATTTCTAAGCATCATTTGATGTCTTTTCTTCAACACAATTGTTAAGTGCGCCAAAAAAAATAAAAAGTAGAGCAATGACTTAACATTCAGAAAAATGATGAGTGTTATTTATCTGGCTGTATAACTCCAGATTTGTTTTAGTAGATGTATTATCTACACCCCCCCACCCCAAAGAAATGGCAAAGGCATGTCAATTAAATATTAGGAATAGTGACAGAGGGTCATATTATCTATATTCTCACCTATTGTGATGACAGTCTCTGAAATCCGAAAGTGAGTGACACTTCTCACGAGCTTGACAAGGACATGTGAAGACTGTGGGCATAGCCGTCTGACATACAGAGTGATGTCGGCAGGTTTTGTCGAAACCCTGCCAAGTGTGTCAGCCTACTTGACCAGGAGTGGACTCTCCAACCTGATAAGCATAGAAATTAATGTTTTCTGTTGTTTAGAAAAAAAACCATACATCATACTTGGGGGTTTGGATGGATGACCAGGAATGAGCAATGAAATCCAGCATTTAAATTATATTGTTTTTGATATGTTAGGTAGTACTGCAGAAATTTTTCAAGCAAGTGACTTAAAAAAAAAATCTATTTTTCCTCATGGTATGTTTTACAAGGTTGATTTTAAATTGCCACAGTGAAAAGGATTTTATGGCAAATAGCAGCAGTGGGCAAACTGTTATTTCAAAGACCCTGCCTGATTTAATTCCTTCCTGTATGCCTATCAAAATGGCTGGTATTTTAAAATATCACATTATAATTATATACAAATGAGGAAAAGCAGCACCCTCTCATTGGTTCCTTAGCTATAATGTTACTTTCTAAGAGGGCAGCCCCATTTAAATTCCATGGGCCAGCCTTTTCTATTCTCCTCTGCCTCCCTCCAGCCTGGGAAATGGTGTCATCAGCTCCCCCATGAGCCCTCCTCAGGGCTGGGATGATTCTAAAGTCCTAGGTGAGATGAGGATAAAGGTCATTTGACTGCTGACCCTTCTGCCCCTCTAGGAAATATAGGTTGATCTCAGGCATGAGGCCAAAGGGTTCAGAATATTGATTTGTGCTTTTACATTAAGGGGAACATCCGGCAAGTGCTTTATCACCATTTGTGACTTCATGTAAATTAATGAACAGAGCTTTACGCTTCATAATTTGTCTGCTTTTAAAGATATGTCAAACTCGGGGTCAAAAAGTCTTCTTCAAAAAAGCATTTGTCCTGGTGTTACAAATGTTTTTGCTGATGATATGAACCAAAATAGATTAAACAGGAGAACAGCTTCCATTTTTATAGGATTTAGAGGAAGGCAATAGAGGTTATAATCCTGCCTTAGACATTTTGAGCTCTTTGAGCTCTGATAAAGGTGCTGAAACTCTTCAGTGAAAACATGAGCTTCACTCTGTGGGTGAAATGCCACCCCGGGGTCAGATGGACCTGAGTTTGCATCTCGACTTGTCAGTTTACTCCTCTGAGCTTTGGTTTAGTCTGTTAAATGGGGATAATCATTTCTTTCACGGGGTTGTTGAAAGGAACGCATTCAATAGTGTATGTAAACCACCTGAAACTAGGCTTGGGACACAGTAAGTAGTTACTAAGTGGTTCTCTCCCCTTCCCCCTAAATCTAGCTGCTTTAGCAACAGTAGACTCTGAAGATGACCTCTGGTTGTTAATTATTTAGCTGTGATTATGCAGTGCACATCGCACTGGGGAGAGGGGTGAATTTCTCTGATAGGGTAATCTATTCAGTGCCGAAGAAACTAATCCCATCAGAATTTCTATCTTCTGTAATTTTCTTGGCTTTTCCTGAGTTTTTCTACAGTAAATGCTTCCTCCTCCACACATTATAAAGAAATCTAGAAAAGCCGAAGCATCTAAAGCAAAATACTGTTAAAAAAATAAAATGTTTCCCATAGTAAATGTGTTTCCTTAATTGAGAATATTATGATTATTTTTTAAGTCTTTAGCCCTACGCTACTTTGGACTATTTTGTCTCACTTTAGGCACCATTGACTTCTGATAAAACTGGGAGAGGTACAACAGACTAGGGGAAAAGCACAGGCCGAGTGGGAGTTACAAGACCTGGATCATAGGATTCTGGCCTCTGCGGTAATAGACTCTGTGACCTTCTGTACATCACTTAGGTTCTCTGGACCTCGGTTGTCTCTAAGACTCTGGGTTTGAAATATTTCATCTGACAGAAACGGACTGAATGCCTACTCTGTGGCAGGACTTTGAATTCTGTAAATATTAATAGAAATAAGGCCTAGTTATTCTCAAATAATGATAGTTATGTAAATGCCCATAACATGGTGGAAAAGGAAAGCTTCTGTAGAGTCAAAAGGTAACTGTCCTCTAAGAAATTATACTCTAATAAAAACAGCATCTACTGACATCTTTTAATGGTTATTGCTATTCCTTTTTTCAGTTTGGTTAGAAGAATAGAGGAAGAAGAGAACAGGATAGAGAGACAAGATTTGTCTGATTATTTTTAGAGAAAATGGGAGCCAAAAATGTCACCCCTAACCAAATAGGGAACATTTTTGAATAAGTGTTCTTTAAGGATAATTAATTTCAGAAAAAAAGCTATGTAATAATTATCCTATGGAAAGCACTATAGGATTCAAAGGGATAAAAACAAAGGGCAGATCACGCATTTTTCTGTGAACACTGTCAGGCAGCTTTGTTCCTAGGATGTAGAAGAGACAGGAGAAAGTAGAGGACATGTACATTTTCATAGATGTTCTACAATAGTTGGAGAAGGAAATGGCAACCCCACTCCAGTACTCTTGCCTGGAAAACCCCATGGACGGAAAAGCCTGGTAGGCTACAGATGATGGGGTCCAAAGAGCCAGACACGACTAAGCGACTTCACTTCACTTCTATGATAGTGATTCTCAAGTGTGGTCCCCAGGTTTGCAGCATCAGCAGTATATGGGAACTTGTTATAATGCAAATTCATGGGCCCCAACCCAAAACTGAACCAGAAACTCTGGGAGAGAGACCTAGTCCTCTGTTTTTTCAGAGGCTGTCTAGATACTACAAATGCACACTGAAATTTGAGACCCACTCTTCCAGGAAAGTGATGCGCAAGTTAGGGAGGAGTGTTTGATATTTGTAAAAGCAGTTTTACTATTTTAATGTAGTAATACCAGACTTTTTATATACCAGAGTGAGCTTACACTAGGTACAAAAAGAGAAAGGAAAAAAAGATGAGAAAATGGACGGTGTTAACCATCTTCCCCTTGTTCTGAGAGGTGTTCAAGCTGTGAGTCTGCCTTAGGAATACCAGGGAATGTGAGCGCCGCTGCTGCTTGGTAAAGACGAACCAGATTCACTGCTGATGTTGCTTCTCCTTCCTTGGCCCCTGTTAGCACACGTCACTTGAATCCTCTCATTTCTTAGATCCAGACTCAAGAAGTCAGAGCTGTCTTGTGCCTTGCAAAGAGAGAAAAGAAAAAAAAATCTCTCTTAATTCTAAACTTAGAAGTAAGCAGTTTTATTCCAAAGTTTTCCTCTTTTTAGGTTTCGTCATATTTGTAAAGAATCACTTTAAAGAAAGAAGAGGCAAGGTAACTTTCTGAAAAGAGCTTGAGACTTGGAGTCTGTCAGGTGTGGGTTCAGACTACAATTCCTACAGTGTTGTACAGCACACCTTCTTCAGTCAAGTTTCTCCATCTGTAGAATGGAGATAAGTGATTTGTAGAAGATTAAATTAGATAATGTGGACAACATACCCACGGCATAGTATGTATGTTAATATTTGATTAAGGGATACAGTAAGTATTCCTTTAAAAATCAGTGATTTAATGGCTTTTATTTTAATGTCTTTACTGTTCTAAGTGGTACATTGCTTCCATTGGTCTTCACCATCCAGCACAGTATAGCAAATAAGAACATGGATTCTGTATTCTGATCATCTGCATTTGAATCCCTGTTTTACCATAAGAAACAGAGCTTGGGCCACTTATTCAACCTCTTTCCAACTTAATTCTTGCCTTTGGAACTGGGGAATAATAATAGTACCCACTTCATAGGATTTCCATAGAAATGATTCAGCAATCAATAAATGTCAGCTCCTGTCACAGTAGACGTTTGACACTGATAATTAATAGTAATTATCATTATAATTTGCAGCACATGCTAGAGCATCATTTTACTTTAGGCAATGAAGGTAAAAATTGCACAGTCTTATATCATTGCAAACATTGTGCTCATAAGCCATTGATTTCATACAGAATGGCAGATAAAACCAGATCGATTTAAGGGTTCCTCCACACAGTGAGAATGATAAATTCACAGAGAGAGACTCATAACAGTCTTATAGCACTGACTGTTCTTACTGACAGCATTTCTTTCTATTATTCCTTACACCACCTTTTAAAGAAGAATATTCTAGAATGGAGACCAGGACCTGCCCTATTTCTCACAAGGGAAGGGAAGGCTGCCCCAGGGTCCCTGGCTGTCACCTGTTTCTCATCTACCGGGACTTTGATCCTAATAATGTATTCACTTGAGTGGTCAGATAGCTCAGCACCAGCACAGCCGACTGCCCGCAGAGAGGAAGCAGGAGTTTTAAAGGGTGGCGTGGTTTGCCTCATTACCAGACAAAGGGCCAGCAGGACATTCAGGTGTACTGAGTTTTATGTACAAACTGTACTATATTTTCAGAGCTTTGACCCTTAGAAAAGCATCGTTAAAATGCTTTCCTCTCCATCTAACATTCATTTCCAAAACCACTGAAGTAAAAGGGTCTATTAGTTCAGGGCCAGATTTGAAAGTGCATGAAAACTGCATTCATGAGGTTAAGAAATAGCTTAATAATTAAGTTAAAACAGTTGAAAGTAGATCTAATTTCAAACAGATCAGCTAACCATGTTAGAAGCAAATGAGGGTGTGTTCCTTCCTATTTTTCCTTCCACCCCTCCAAGATACTGGCTTCAATCCCAAAGCAGTTTTTCCTAGCTTTTTTTTTTTCTTTTCAACTTCATATAAGATTGGCTTCTTCATTGTCCATATGTTAAATCGGTGTCACAGTGAAAACTGTAGCACATTTAATATTTAGTCCATTTCTTCCTTTCTTGTGGCTTCTACTTAGTTTCATTTCTAGATCTGATAGGGCGTATATGGGTTTCACAGTCTAGATATATAGCTTTTATTCTGTGCTCTTGAGATGAATATATTGGGGATTACAGCCTAACTCGTATGATTATGTTAGTTCAAAAGGCCTTCAGTATGTTAGCAGTGCCTTCCACTCAACAGTTTGAGTACCATCCACAGTATGGTCAGAGCAAGCTAATGCTAAACAATTAGCTTTCATTTCACTTGTATCACTAACCGTGCGATCACTCATGATAATTTTTGCCCTCCCAAGGCTTGTGGCCGGGGCATGATGAGGGGAATCGTGTGTATCAAGGAACTGACTCAGTGATAATAATAATAGCTGCCATTTACTGAGCCTCTCCTATGTGCTGGGTGTTGAAGCTTCTTACTTGTGTTACCACCACTTGTTAATCCAGCCTGGATTAGAGCAGCAAGAACACTCTTAAGTGTTCTTTACATGGCTGTGCACACTCACGAAGAGGCATCCTAGGGCGGGACTGGGTCCTCTGCATCCTTTGCCCACATGAGGGGAAGCAAGTGCAAGGGACAGTGGGCTTGAGGCAAAGCAGGGGTGCAGACTTCCAGAGCAAGGAGGGGCTCAGGGTGAGAGAAAAGGATCAGGCCCCCGAGCCTGAATGACTCACACATCAACCCACAGGTAATGCCTGGCCTCTTAAGATATGTCTAGCACTGATTGAACATATTATCCCAGCACTGGACTACATATTGGAGATAAAAGTAATAAATATGGTCTTAGCTTTTGAGGAGATTTTAGTCTGGATGTTCTTCTACTGTTCTGTTGTGACCACTGTTAAGAGGATTGGAGTGAGCAAAAGGGTCCTGTGGGTGTGCACTGGCTACCCCATGTGACATCACTGCTCTGGCAATGAAAGTTTTATAGGTGATTCAGGGACCTGGGTCAACTGCCTGGAGAACCACCTTTTCACTGCCTCAGCGCAGGAGGGGTGTGAGGTATTTCTACTTATGTCCATTGACCAGAAGTGTTCACATGGCCTGGAGTTTAGGAGACACACACTTCTGTATGAATAAGATATGAGGGAGTACTGGAAGTTTCTGCCATGCATGTTGAAAGGTTTTCGAGCATGAGTGTAATGGTGAAAGTTGCCTGTGTGACCCAAGTTCACAGGAGCAGGGGCACCCCGTCCGCTCCGCTTACCACCGGCTTTGGGTCATAGCACAGCGCCTGACTCAGAGCTGGTGCTCTGTACACATTTGTTGAATGAACTTGACTCTCTCTGATACGCATGGTAGGAGGGAGGGTTTCTTGACCAGAGGCAGGGAGGTTAACAGTGCGTGATAGGTTGATAATCTTCAGTTCCTTCAACTTAGGACATTAGTATGTTCTTCAAAGGCTAAAAAAAAATCACAGTCAAGCCACCTAACCTGCTCTTTGAAGTCATTTGACATCTTGATAAGCAGATTGCAAAAGCCTCTTTTTAAATTGATAATAATCTTGCAAGTTTAAATTCTTTTCACGGAAACTGTAACGATGAGTACCTTAGAGCCAGGCATGCTTCTAACCATAAATTTTCAGCCTGTTCCTCCTATCATGTTCAGAGTACTAACTTTGAGTTGTGCCTAAAATAATAGAACCATGAATACCTTTTGTTTTGTAGCATAGTTTGCCACGTTTTAAATTTAAAGGGCTTCAGAGAAAGAAATTCTCTCCTGTCCCTCAATCTCCCCGATGCCATTGTGTAAAATCACTGAGAAACATGAATGTACAAGCCATATGCAAAGTCAACATTCATCTGGTAGGAAGTCAACCTGTAAAAGTGAGATCTAGTGACTTTCAAATTCGCCGCCACTTGAGAAAGAAGTCCAAAGGACAAAAATATAAAAGCCAAAAAGCCCTGGAGATTTACTTAATCAAGGTCAGCATTTTCCTTCTGGAGGCCCCTGGCCCCTGGGGATTCTTTCTTGCACGTGTCCACACTGAAAGACTAGTATATCCCTCAAGCACATAAACTTTGTGATCTTTTCACATAGATTTGGGATTTGGGTTCTGTCCCTTATAACTGTGTGATCATTGGATGGTTACTTGCCATCTCAAGGTGTGTTTCCTCTTCTATAAATTGAGAGTAATAAAGTCTATTCAATAGAGTAATTTTGGCAATGAAATGAGATAATGCATGGGAGACACCCAGTGGTACTGGCATGGAGGAGGTGATTACGTGGTATGAAATTAGTGGCGTGCTGATGATCACTGAAGATTTGTTTGGGCCTGGTTAACTCAGATGCTAATATCACATCCATGACATATATACCGTGAGAAGAGGAGTTGGTCATTTCTTTTCAGTAATGTTTATAACTGCAACAGCATTTTTTAAAGTATAGTTACCTAAAATAAATACTTTGTGATCGTGTTTCTAAGTTTCCCCTTTTCATTGACTTTGAGTGCTGTTTCTTTTCTGCTCTCCTTCAGATGATGTCAGTTCCTCTGAACTGTCAAAAAGCATCCATGGTGTAGGATGGTGTTACTTGCTACAGGCTTTTTTTTTTAATATTCTTGTAGGAGGTGGTTTTCACGCTCTGTACTGTATAATCTGGTAGTAAACACAAACAGTCTGCCTAATTGGTCTCCCTGCTTTTACCCTCTATAAAAGTCAGATCATGTCTTTCTTGTGTTCAGAACCATCTAGGATTCCATGACCTAACATATGTACCCAACAGAATTAAAAGCAGGCGTTCACATAGATACTTGTTCTGTTTGTATGCCAATTGTATTGTATACCAGTGTTCGTAGCAGCATTATTCACTATTACCAAAAGCTGAAAACAATCCAAGTGTCCATCAACAAATAACTGGATTAAACAGAATGTGTTTGATATGTTGATATATACATGCAATGGAATTTTGTTCGGCCATAAAAAGAAATGAAGTTCCAATACATGCTACCCCAAGGATAAACCTTGAAAACATTATGCTAAGTGACCTGTCAGGCACACACACAAAAAATATTACATGATTCCACCTGCATACAAGATAGAGAATAAGCAGAGCCTCTTTCTGTAGCGCTAGAAAGTAGATTAGAGGTTGTCAGAGGTTGTGGGTACAAGAGTTGTTTCTTAATGGTTGTAGGCTTTCTGTTTGGAATGATGAAAAAGTGTTAGAAAGAGACAGTAGGAATGGTTGTACAACATGGAAATCGTAATTGCCACTGATCTGTACACTTAAAAATGCTTCAAATGGTAATTTTTATGTTAAATGTATCTCATCACAGTAAAAAAAAAAAAAAAACTTAAAAAAAAAAAAAAAGGTCTAGGGTTTCCCACGACACTCAGAATGGAAGCTAAAGGCCCTGTAGTGACCTCCAAGGCCTAGTGCCTTGCAAACTTTGCTGGTCTCTCTTCCTTATCATCGACCTCTTCCCCGTTGAACCTGCTGAGCCAGCCACCAGCTCATGCTGCTCCTTGGATGTGAACACACCGGGATTGCTCCCTCCAGAGGGCCTTTCCGCTTGCTTGTCCCTCTGCACTGAACGTGCTTCTCTTAGATGCCCTGGGACATGTCTGTCATCTCCTCCATTCAGGTCTTGCTGAAATACCACCTTATCCATGAGGCTTCCTGAGGAGCCCTCTGTAAAATAGTTACCCCCACCTTCCGTCAGACCTAGTACCCACTGTCCTTACTCTGTTTTTCTTGATGGCACATCTAACCATCAGACGTAACAAATATTTATGTGTTTGTCTCCAGCTAATAAAACAGGAGTCCCATCCACGAGGACTGAGCTGTTCTGCTTTGCTTACTCCTTTGGCCTTAATGTCTGAAATAGTCCCTGCTCACTCGGTATCTCTTGAATGAATGAATGAATATATTTGTGCTATTAGGGTATCCCTTCCCTCATTGACTCTAAAACCATATATCCAGTGGCACTGAGGATAATACTTAGGATGACAGGGTTGACTGTGACAGCAGGTAGCATCGCCCGTTTTTTTGTTGTTCTTATTGTTTAAAACCCAAACATCTGCCAAAACACTCTCATGGTGACTATTTGGGCAAAATCCTTAAGAGTAATTATTTTGAGTTAAATAGATTAAAGACTGCCTTTAAGGCACTCAGTTGTTATGTTCATCTGCATCCCAGTTCACAGTTTCCTCCATGTAAGAAGGAAGATAGTTTCCGTTGTGGTTTAAGAGATGATCGAAAGGACTTAATTGTCAACAAAGCATTTTGACCCGATTCATCCTTTCTTTTTCCTTAACTTTACCACACCTGTAGAATAGCTTGCTTATTTCCAGCCAATAATTTGGAATAGATGAGTTCTGATTTCTGCTACTGTCATGAACATTGTAACCCCAGGCTTCATGGTTTTAAGCGAGCCTCTTGGAGTGGGTGTGTGGTGGGGGTGGGGGGGTACACATCTGTGGCTGATATTGAGTAAGCAGAAGAGAGTGCTGTGCTATTAATTTTGAATCTGACTCTACCTTACCCTGCTCCTTATTTTGGTAAGTGTAAGAAGTTGAAAATAAGGAAAGTGTGGGTTTATTTGAATGGACGTTTGGTGCTAAGATTAAGAAGGTCAAATAAGATGAAAGCATTCAAATAGAAGGCCACAATGGAGGGTTGAGAGGGCAGCAAGGCTGAGCAGTCACCTTCGTTCATCCCTTCTTACTGGGACTCTCTCAGCAGTGCACGTTAGGGATGCTCAAGTGAAGACATGCCTCCCCAAGTTTATATTTTAGGGATAAAATGCAGTTACAATAGAGATAATTTTCTGCTATGAAGATAATTTTGTATTCTAAGCAAACTTTTCAAAATTAGGAAATCTTGGGTTTCTTTTCCAATAGTGTACTGCACTGCATAATGTATATATTTTAAGACAGCTTCCTTGCATTGATCACATATTTGGTTTTGATAGATTTTCTGTGTAGGCCATATGTTCAGGCTCGGTTAAAAAAAGATCCTAAACTCTAATTTATCTTGAGTTATAAGATATCAAATGATTTTTCCTTCCTCCCTGTTAGCTTCCACTTCAAGCTGTAACAGTGCCTCTGGGCCATGAGAAAATTTACACATAAGAAATATTTTGAATTCGTTAAAAGAAGTTCAGAGCTTAAGAGTTGTTTTCAGATCTCTTGAGGAGGATGAAATACGATCTTACAGGAAATAATTAGGTGATGGGCAGATGCCGAGCTTTGGTTTTTGATATGATTATGTATCTTTCTTTCACTTGGCACAGCTCAAGTCAGTCTGTTGGGCACCTAACAAGGGGGGGTCACTGAAGCCACACAGGGGCACATCAGATCTGTTCCTTTGGTGGACGTCAAGCCAGAATTATTCAGAATAGAATCTGAAATGCATTTGATCCTATGGTAGATAGTTTAATAATTTATGTTTGGCCTTATTAGCAAAGCCATGTGTTTACTCAATCACCAAAATAAGATGGAAAAAACTAAGATCATAGCGAGTTTTTTAAGTGTGTATGTGTTCCAGTTGAAAACATTTTCTTTGCAATTTTAATGATCTGATAGCAAGTAGACATTTGAGGTGAGGGGGAGGGGAAATTACACATGAATAATAGCTGATTTAGAATTGCTCATGCCCCACAGTGACACCCAAAGGCTGATAGTACTGTGCTGTCATCTTGTAATTGCAACAGAGGTTTTCCGATGTCAGTTTTCTCCTGGAATAAATGAACAGGTGTAATAGATTCCAAGCTTCATTTGTTGATCCTCTTCCATGATGGTGTACCTGTAATGCTAATGGATTATACGTGTAGCATTCTTTCCGGAGACTGCAAGAGCTAGAAAATGCTACCATGTTTGGTTTGGAGATAATGAACCCTCTTAATGATGTGGTATTAATATGCTCCCAACTAGAGAAATGTCTCGAAGAATAGTGGAGAAAGGTACCTTGGCCCCTGTAATCCCGTCTGTCCTGGCATCAGATAATGACACGGACACAGGGACGAGGTTGTCTGTTCGTCCAAGAAGGGGAACTGGCACATGGAGTGCCATCGCTGGGCCTGGCGGCACCTGCAGGTGGCAGGGACTGAAGAATTCATTTAGAAGCTGCACTGCAAGATGGGGAGACAGGTGGCAGCTCTCTTACAGGGATGTCTTTTATTTGAGCAGAACCAGACCAACTGTTCCTCATTAAAACACATTTTGCAACATGTTCTAATGTGGGCAGATTAGGGATGTGTGCGTGTCGCCCATGCAGAGAAAACCCAATGACATACCATCCACCAGTCACGTTTACTGAGTCTCAGCATGGCTCAGAGCCGGGAGACAGGTCGTGTGAAATCATCTGACCTGAGGCTGGTTTTCCTGGAAGGGCATTCTGTAGAGAAACACAGAATGACACCACTACCTCCCTGTGAAGTGGACGAAGTCAGTGTGGTAGGAATCTTGATACTGGTGGTGGTTTTAATAATTAAGCAGTGCCTTGATTTTTCTCATTTCTTTGCATTGCGTTATAAGTGCATCTCTGATATATAACTACCAAGCTAGACTTAATATGACTAAAGCCATGCTTCTCCCCTCTTTCCCCATTTATACCTACTCTCTACAAACTGGGCAAGTACTTCAAATTGGGAGAAACTCATTAACTAACTCGTGAACTCCTTCACTGGGTGGTTTGGAGAATTAAAGGAGAGATGGCATGGAGAATAAAACATGTGCTGGACACTTGGGGAACGTTCCAGAAACACTGCTTCTTCTCCTTAGTGTTTTTACACAGAGCTCACTGTCCGCCTCTCTTGCTGGATCCTTATGCCTCTGGTTCTGCAGCCATGTCTCACTTTATAAATATTTTTGGTGAAAAGGAGAAGGAAGTTGGAGTTGACTGTGACTTGGTTCATTCATTTTTAGTTTCCTTGAAAATAGCACCACAACAATATTAGATATTGGAGGAAAGTGTTATCCAGTCCCTGAAGTTTCTGAACATCAAAACTGTTTTGGTTTCTAGTATTTTTTTTTTTTAGTGTATATTCATGGTTCTATTCTAATAGATTTATTGCTTTAATTGGACTTGATAAGCTACACCTTTGAAAATTCATAGAATATGTTTAAGAATTTGGATGTAAGTATGTTTAGAAGTTAATCAATGAAACAGTGAGATTTACAAGGAGGAAAGTTCATGTTAATTAAATTTAACACTTTCTCAATATGTCCTTAATCTACTAGGACTAGATAAATATGTAAATCTTTTTGACTGAGCAAAGGTCATATCCTGCTTTGTTTCTGTTTTGTAAAGGTACTTCTAAATGGAATTTGACTTAAAATTATAAATCTGAGCATTGATGTTTGGTTTTAGTAAATAATAAAGTTTCTTGTATTTGTTGTATTATAGCTTGAGAGATACAAGTGTGTCTTGAATTTCAAAAGTTAATAACTCTGAAAATGTTTAAAAGATTTAGGGAAGGTTCAAGCTTTCTCTTTACTTAACTATTGACTATGCCAAGTTTTTCTTCTCTATAGTCAGTTGTGTGCATTATTCTATGCACATGTGTATGTTTAAACTTTATCTTGCTACTGGTTATTTATCATCATTTCACCTACAAGCACTTTTTTTCATTACAGCATGGAAATACTATATATATTGTTTTCTATCCATGAATGCTGCTTCTGACTATGGAAATTGCAGTAGTCGTGTGTTTGCATGTTAGAGAAACTTGGACTTTATGAGAAAGTCCTTATATTTCCTTTATTTCTAAATTACTTTTCCTTCAGTATCCCAATGGTAGTTGACAATTGAAATGTACAAAGCTAGCTGGCTGCCAATTACTCTGTCATGTGAGAAGCTTTTTTTCAATCATTTTTAAAAATATATCATCGAACTCTTTTAATCAAGATTGTGAATTGGTACAGAGTGAAGAGCTGGAGGTTCAGGTGGTAAAGAATCTGCCTGCAATGCAGGAGACCTGGGTTCAGTCCCTGGGTCGGGAAGATCCCTTGGAGAAGGGAATCGCAACCCACTCCAGTATTCTTGCCTGAAGAGTTCCATGGACAGAGAAGCATGATGGGCTACAGTCCATGGGCTCACAAAGAGTCAGATATGACTGAGCAGAGAAGCACAGCATGGTAAAGACAAGCTACATTTTCTCTCAAGCTCACCTTGATCTTGGGAGAGTGGCAGGTCAGGGGGCTTCTTGTGGCTGTGGAGAGATGCCACTGCACTTCCATACGCTCCTGTGATGCAGCCTGTCCCTCCAGGACAGGAGCGTGCTGGCACCAGATGGGTCAGTTATGTTCAAATGTGTTAAATGTTTGCATGGGAGAGGAAAGAAATACCAGTGCCTGAGGAAGAATGACTAAGGAAAACCCAGCCCCAGATAATGCACAATAGTAGTTTAATAGGTACCGTTTATATTTTTAGCAAAATTTTATGGCAAATGAGTTGGAAGGAGCAGAGGAAAAATTTTTATGAAACTCCTGTTAACAGTCAAAAGGATTTTTTTTTTGGACTTGGAGCACAAGTACTTTACCTATTCTTGTAGCTTTGTGAAGCAGAAGGTGTTACGAGTGAAAGTCTCTCAGTCACGTCCGACTCTTTGTGACCCCATGGACTATACGGTCCATGGAATTCTCCAGGGCCCAGAATACTGGAGTGGGTAGCCTATCCCTTCTCCAGCGGTTCTTCATAAAAACCAACCAAACAGGTGGCTCAGCAATAAAGAACCAGGCTGCCAACACAGGAGATATGAGACGTAGATTTGATCCTTGGATGGTGAAGATCCCCTGGAGAAGGAAATGGCAACCCACTCCAATATTCTTGCCTGGAGAATCCCATAGACAGAGGAGCCTGGTGGGCTACAGTCCATGGGGTCACAAAGAGTTGGGCACAACTGAGTGACTAAGCATACACAAATGATTAAAGCTTGGAGACTCACCTAGTCCTGCCCCCGGCAGCCTGCCCCCTGGTCCAACACCAGTGATCACTGAGTGGCAGCTTCTGGAATTGCAGGCACAGAACCAAGGTCCAGCATTCAGAGCTGAGGGTTGGGGTAGATCTTCCCTGAAGCTAGTAGAGCTTAAGGCTCAGGACCTCACACTTTGAGGAGCCCGCTCCAAGGGCCTGTACCTAATTTTGAATTGATTTTTTTGTAAGAAAGCATCAGGCCCCATGGTATCTGGATTTGCGAACCTCCTGAAGTTATCTGCTGGTTGTGAGCCAGGCTGGGTGTGTATGTGCACAGACACCTCCACATTTTTCTGGGGGACCAGTCTATAGTCCTCCCTGACTTCTCAAAGCCATCTGTGACTTAAAAAGTTAAAAGGACGCAGGCCTGGGAGAAATTAATTGACCTCTTAGTTCCGGTCTTGTAAAGCTAAGCTTAGAAAGTGATGGTTTAATTGCTAGAGGCAGCAACTCATGAGTCGTGTACAGTTGTGCCCATTGATCACCAGAGACATGGCTGAGCCTGTTTTTGACCAGCTAGATCTCATCTGCAATACATCCTTATATCCATCATCCATCCATTCGTTTCTGAACACTTGCTGAGTACCTGCTCTGTGTTTGCATCTGTGGAGGTTCCAAGAGCCCAGAGATGAATTAGGCAGCCTCCCTGCTTTTGAGGAACTTGAAGAACTTGTCATTTCAGCTGTCGAAGTACATGTTCTTTCCCAAGGCTGCCATTATCCATACGAGTGCTGTCCTGGAGACCTTGGAGCTGTTTTTAGCCAATCAGAATGAAGACTTGTCAACGTATTCTCGGCTCCAAAATGCCACGCAGACCACTTATCTTTCAAGAGAGTGATTCCTAGGGCATGTCGAGGTGCAGGGGCCTCTGCTGCGGGGACAGTATCTCCATCCGACCAGCCGTGATGGCCCTTTGTCTGGGCCCCCAGCACAGGGACAGCAGGGGGTCAGCCCAGGTCCCCAGGAAGCCTGGAAGGAAATGATGGGGTGACTGCCATTGGAATTGAGAGGTTTATCCTTGTGGTCAAAAGCTGTATTAATTTTGCAATTCACCTCCTGCAGTCAAAGCAAGAAAACTCTTCCGTATCTTTCACATGGAAATCTTTGCTGGTAGAAATTGGGTTGTGTAAGTTCTCATTTCCCCCTTCCTGTTCTTCATCCCTCCATTACCCGCTCACCTGAACTCAAGTACTGTTGATTCTACATCAGAAGTCTGTCATTCCCTCCTTTCCACGCCTCCAGCCATCATCTTAATAGGTCCTCGTCCCCCTTCACCCCATCTCTCGCCACAGCTTGCCCCAGATTCCCTACCCTCATTCTCTGCCCTCCTCACTCACCCTGCTTTCCTGCCGGAGTCGCCTCTGTGAAGCACACTCGCAGCACTTCTGCTGTGCCCAGTGGGGCTGCTGTTCCCCGCAGAGGCCGAAGCTGCCGCCAGGGGATTATTTGAAAGCGTGGAAAGAACGAATAAGTGAAGGGAAGTGGCCGTTCAGAGACCTTTGGTGCTTCTGTGGATTTCTTCTTCCACAGTCGTGCCTCTGGGTCACCCCCTGCTCCCCACCCTGCTTCGTTCCTTCCACCCAGTATTCTCCTTTCCCCAACCCCACCTCCGGCTCTCAAAATGTTATTCAGGCTTCAGCAGGGGAGGCACTGATTCTAAGGCCTGTGCATCAGGTGGAAATCTTATATCATGGAATCAGAATTACACTTTGAAACCCCAGAATCACCCTGAGAGTGGCCAGGGGCTCCCGTCCTCCCCACACCTGCAAAGATGCCTCAGGGAACAGACACCACCTCAGAATTCTCACTGTCACATCTCTTGGCTCCTCGTGTCCCCACCGAGCTGGGTTTCCCAGTCTTTCCATGTCTGGTACCCAGAGGGTCACCCAGAGGGTTATATGGCACCCAGGGTCGATGGAAGGGCTGCGTGTGGGGTGGATCCCTCTGGCCACCCAGACCCCTTCAGGTGCCCCCTCAGGGTCAGGAGCAGCCCTCCTACAACCAGTATGTTTGATGAATAAAATTACTTCCTGTGGTTTTTCCTTTGTCGTTATTCTTTTCCTGAGTAGATACAGTCATATCCCTGAAGTTAAGTTCCTTTGTGATGCAACTCTGCATCAGTTCTGCCCTTCAGGAATTCTGCCTTGATTCTCCATAAACACTGTTTGTCTCTCCCATATAGTTTAAATATAGTCTGGAAATTTATGAACTTGGTCTGACCCTTAAAAGAAAGGAACCATTGCTTATACCTGACTTCACCCACCTAACCTGTGGTGGGTGTTTAAATGCGTCTGTGGTGAAGGAGTAAGTGATAGCTTCTTCTTACATCAAACTAGAACACTTCCACACTGCAAAGGAGGCCATCAACAAAAAGAAAAGGCAACCAACCGAATGGGAGAAAATATTTGCAGACTGTGTATTTGATATCTGATGAGGGGGTTGATACCTCAAACATATAAAGAACTCATGTAGCTCAATACCAAAAAAGAAAAGTGATTTTAAAAATGGGCAGAGGATCTGAATACTGTATACAGTGTATCAAAGAAGACATACAGATGGCCAACAGGCGCAAGAAAAGATGCTCATCAGCACTAATCATCAGGGAAATGCAGATTAAAAGCACACTGAGATATCACCTCATACCTGTTAGAATGGTTATTATCAAAAGAGCTTAGAACTAACAAATGCTGGTGAGCATATGGAGAAAGAGGAACTCTCGTGCACTGTTGGTGGAAATGTAAATTGGTGTAGCCACTCTGGAAATCAGTATAGAGTTTCCTCAACAAAATAAAAATAGGACTATGGTTTGTTTGATCCAGCAATTCTACTTTGGAGTATTGGCCCTAAGGAAACAAAAACACTAACTCAGAAGGATACCTGAATTCCCATGTTCATTGCAGTGTTTTTTATAGTAGCCAAGACATGGGCATGGAAGCAACCCAAATGTCCATCACTGGATGAATGGACAAGGAATATGTGGCATATGTATGCAATGGAATATTACTCAGGTATATAAAAGAAGGAAGTCTTGGCATTCACAACAGCATGAATGAACCTTGAGGGCATTATATTAAGTGAAATGCATCAGAGAAAGACATGGAATCTAAAAGAACAAAACTGATTGTGTAGATGCAGAGAACCAATCGGTGGTTGTCAGAGACAGGGGCATGGCAGGTGGGAGACGGGTGAAGAGAGTCAGAAGATCCAAGCTTACAGTTAGAGATACATCCCGGAGATGTAAGTGCAGCATGGTGACGGTAGTTAACAGTTCTACATTGTATATTTGGAAATTCTAGAGAATAGATTTTTAAAGCTCTCATTACTAGGGAAGGATTTTGTAACTGTAACAGAACCTACTGTGGTGCTCACTTCACAAGTGTATGCAAATACTGAATCCTTATGTTGTACACCTGAAACTAATACAATGTTGTGTGTCAATTCTATCTCAATAAAAAAAATCAGATACTTCTAGGAATCTTTTGCCGAATTGATATAATATCAGTGCTTTTTTTCTTTTTTTTTTTTGTCTTTAAAACCTTTTGCTTTCCTCTATGTTTCTGTCTTCATAGGAATTCAGAAATAGGCTTGGGAACCACTTGAATTCAGTATCCCACACCTCAGCTGCAACTCAACGAGACTCCGCCAGTTCCCGAATGGTGCTACGGTTACGAAGACTACACCGGGACTTTGCACTGAAGATGTCTGTGGGCCTGGCTCTGCTTGCTCTTCTTTTTGCGCTTTTGGTCAAGGTCTATAATTAAAACACAACCAGCTGAAGTATCTGTGAAGAAGAATAAATTTCTAATTCAAATTGTCAAAGAAAAGGAGAGCAACCGCATCAGTTCTCAAAGGGCAATGATTTATACTGGCCTCACTAACGGCTCTTCAGCCACACTCTTTAATGAGCCTTCCCTGTCTCACATTGAGTTGGACCCATTGGTTATTTGACCTAAAATCTAATAACAGCTGCCATAGCATATCTTTTCAATTAAGCGCCTTTGGGTTTATTTTTAACAAAAAAAAAAAAAAAATGCAAGTGGTTGCATTTTCTTTAAATCACCAGTCTTCAAGTCAGAACCTGTTTGTATGGTGGGTCTGGTCACCTCTTCATCATGCAGGAAGAATTTTCCATTTTCAATAAACATTTTAAAATCTTTTCTTTCTCGTTGTGCATTGTTTGGGGCCCCAATATTACAAAGCTTTTGTTTTCCACAGCAGATGTGTTACTAAAAAGTTTATATGGAAACCTGTGTTTGGAACTTCAGTCCTTTCGGAATGCACAGGAAGAGCCTGCCAATTAAAGGATCGTGGCAACATTTTGAAAAATCTGAGGAAGCAACCCCTTCTTTAATAACCCATAAACTTTCAAAAACGGGATTTGTCTAAAACAAGTTCTGCCTCTTTTCTGGCTTTTTTTTTTTATCAATTACATCAACTGTTTATTTCTACCTGATGTCATTGATGTTCACTAAATGAAGTGATTTCTGTCACAATAAAAGCAATTGGTGTAATGAACCAGTCTCAAGACTATCAGAATTTAATTTATTTGGATTGTACAGTCACACGAACATTAGTCACCCTGTGGTTACAGGACAGTTTTCATTTTAAATCTCCACCCTCTTCAGCTTGTGGTTTTATCCCAAAATGTTTCAGCCTCTTTTGTGTCTTTAAGGAATCTAAATTCAAATCATGTCATCAATCATTGAGATAAAAAAAAAAAATCTAAAACTTCAGTACATACTTCCCAAACCTAGTGTGTGGTTCTAAGAAGAGATCACATTTAAAATGCAGGGATCTGTTTCTGCCCCTCTGGGAGCCCTTCAATGACTCAGCCACTTACAATCACCCTGTTCCATCAGCAGGAAGAGGAAAAAGTGTTAGCAGAGTATGGGAGGTAGCCTGCTGGGTTCTTCCTTTTTGAGATACATGCAGTCATTTCTTTATTAATAAACAATGGGTTCCAGCATAGTACCAATTTAACGAAAACCTTGCACACGTGGAAATACCACCAAAAGCCTCGAGTCACACTATATAAGACAGAAGAAAAGCTTCGCCTCTGACACTGGAGACAGCAGGCTGCCCGTGTGCCTTCCCAGTCACTAGCTCTGTCCCCCAAAGGCTTCTAGTCCTTATTTCTAACATCATAGATTGGTCTGCATGTTCATGAATTTCATATAGATGGACTCATGTGGCGTGTACTGTTTTGTGTGTCTGCCTCCTTTTGCTCAGCATTGCACATGAGACACACCCAGGTGGTTGTGTGTGGCGGTCGTTCATTCACTTTCCTTGCTGAATACAATTCCATTGTATGAATATACCCCATTTTAATTATCCATCCTACTTTTGAGTTGTTTCTGATTTTTTTGGCTGTTGAAATAATGATGCTGTGGACGTATGTTTGGGTCCACATATATATTGCATTTGTGTGAACTTACATCAAGAAGTGGCGCTGCATTTGTGCACACCACCAAATGGTGTTTTGCAAGGGTTGTACTAATTTCCATTCCCATCAGCAGTCATTGAGAGTTCTGTATATGTCCACTTGTTGACGTGTACCCTGCTATTCTCCCCATTTCTGCACCTTTGGCTTTCTTCAGCCGATCTCGCCTCTGTTGTCTCTCATCATGACTAGCCCTGTTTTGATCATAACGATATTGATAATCATTAACCATCTAGCCTTTAAAAGCATCAGATGAAATGATGTGGACTTTAAAAATGTTCCTCTCGAAAACACAGCCCTGAGATAGGTATTGTTGTTCTCATTTTGCTGAGGGAAAAACAAAAAAACTGAAGCCCACAGGATTAAGTAACTTGCAAGGGACACAGAACCACTAAGTTGTAGAGGCAGAACTTGAACTCAGCTTGACTCCAAAGCCTATATGCTCCTGGGCTGTATACTCTTCCTACTCTCTTGACTCCATCTTCCATGTGAACTTGACCTGAACCAATAGATTTGTATCTAGGATTGACCCTGTGGATGCCTGAGTTCTGTGGGAGCCCAGCCTTGCCCTCTGTGTCGTCCTGTTCCAAGAAAGTGCATGGTACTTGATGCACTTTTAAAAGATGTATCATGCAAGTTTATTTTCTCTTCCTTCGTCCCTCCCTCTCCCTCTCTTTCTTTCTATCTTGCTTGATGCACCAACTGTGAGACTTCAATAAGATAATGTAAAAATTCTTTGGTGAAAACTTTGCTTTGTTGCTGGGAAAATGTGTCTAAACATCAGATTTCCATATGTTGTTCAGTCAAAACATAGGCTTTTCCATTGACTTCACTCCAGGTTGCATATTTCAGTGTAAAATATAAGATGTCATGGAGAAAGAATTAGAGTTACAAATGAAGCATCAGGAGGCTTTAGCATTATAAAATAAGCATAGGAAAAAAATGTGGGAAGAAAGGAGGGAGAGAAGGAAATAAAAAGGGAGGTAAATGATTTTCTTAAGGCTCGCCTGACCCTAGGCATCCCAAGGTACTGTAGTGAACTCAAAGGAGAACTATGAGATATTTTAAATTTTTGAAGGAAACAGAGCGAATCTGTCAGATACTATGTAGAATAATAGCTCAAAATAGTTTACAGTTTCAACATGAAAATGCACATTTTTTGATGTTACCATGGGTTCCCCAGGTGGCCCAATAGTAAATAATCCACCTGCCTAGCAGGAGATGCTGATTTGATCCCTGGGTCAGGAAGATTCCCTGGAGAAGAAAATGACAACCCACTCCAGTATTCTTGCCTGGGAAAATCCCATGGGCAGAGGAGCCTGGTGGGCTACAGTACATGAGGTCGCAAAGAATCAGACATGACTTAGTGACTAAAGAACAACAACAAAAATATCTTTCTAAGACTAGGTTTTAGGTAGTTGCTGTGAGAAAAAGCAGGTATGAAGTGAAAAAATCAATCTTTCACAAGAAATGAATGTGACTTTATTTCAAACTTTGAGATGTTGTGCAGTGCCCGATGGTTTAGTCGCTAAGTCGTGTCCGACTCTTGCGACCCCATGGACCGTAGTCTGCCAGGCTCCTCTGTCCATGGGGTTTTCCAGGCAAGAATACTGGAATGGATTGCCATTTCCTTCTCCAGGAGATCTTCCCGACCCAGGAAACAAACCTGGGTCTCCTGCATTGCAGGCAGATTTTTTACTGACTGAGCTATGAGGGAAGCCCCAGTAGATGCAGATAATTATAATTTTTAGAATGAAATAAACATACTTTTATTTCAATCTACACGTATATTTTTCAAACACTTTTTGTAATATATTAGGATGGAAGTACTTATTAAGTCATTAGTCCCTACCTACTTAATGAAAGAATGGGTAACTGTTTCTTTTGTCCTAGGAGTACCTGGAATCAAGAAAGCTTGGGCACTGCTGTTCTAGGATGCAGCCTAATCTATATTTAATCTGATGTTCTAGAGCATCCATGCCTAATTTATATTTAATCTGATGTCCTAATCACTCCTCAAAGTGCTGGTAAAAGTGAAGTCATCAGTAGCACATGTTTAATAAACTTACACTTGCTTTATCATTAAGCTTGGTTTCTCCAGTGTTGGAACTGTAGAATTTGAGTTAAGGAACCATAAGGGAGTATAGGACCCAAATCGACTGGATTCAGATCTCAGTTGTTTCCAGTACAAATCTGAGGAAGACAGTATAGGAAAAGAGCATGAGAATTTTGACATCAACCAAAGTTTGGTTTACATTTGCAGCCAGCCCACTTCTTTCTGAGCCTCATCTGTCAAATAGGAACACAACTCCATTGCAGGGTCATTGAAAGATGAAATGAGATCACATTTATAAAGTAGCGTGTCCTTGGGACACGTCATTTCTTCCCCTTTCATGATTCCTTTAGCAGTTTAAACATGAAAATCAATTTTATAAATAAGGGTAGGTGTTTTAAATTCTGATATTAACACATGGCCACCTGAAAGAATTATATGTGGAATAAAAAGACCCCTGCCTCAAGGGACTTACAGTCTAATTTTAACAAATGCAGCAGAGGAAGAAAAATTCAAAGAAAATGGGTTACAGCTGTATTTGAGGAGATCAAATTAATGAATGCTGCACAGATTTGGGTGGCCAATCTAAGATCAAGAAGCAGATTTTTCCATGGCTGAAGATGAAAAGAGCAAAGAGATTAATAGGGAAGTCTAGAAGTCATGCCCTCCTCCACCCTACCTTGGGGATAAAAGGAAATGCAGACACTATTATTCTTCATTAGTTTTCTGTCAATTATTTCATACCAGTACTGTTTCCTAGAGCTCTATAGCCAAAATATCCCAGCTGTAGCAGTTGAAGCAAAGTTTCTTTTGGTTTCTTATGGTCTTATAGTCTTCTTAATTTACGGGCATCTGAATACACTTATAAGTACTGATGAGGCAAGTGCCTAGAAAAATTGTGGAGGGAAAAAACCCAAAAAATCTTGGATCAAGGTAAGGGAAAGCTGGTGTTCAGAAAAGCCTGAAGAACTAGGAAGTTTAACTGTTGAATTTATCTAATCTTCTTTAAAATACCTAATTAATCATAATAACTATGGAGTTATCCCAGACTGTCCAATTCTGAGGACAGGCTTTTACCTTTGAGTTTTAATGCCCAGTTTCCATAAAGAGCAATATAACACATGTGTTTTTTTTAAACAGACCTAAAGATTTTCAAATACATGATAACACAAGCTGTGTACTTATGACTTGATATACTTGGACCCAGCCTTTGTGACCTGAAGCATACCATTCACATAATGTATACATAAGTAATGAAGTAACGAATCTAATTATACACTGCAGCTTACCTTTAAATTGCTATCTCCCTCAAAATGTCACTTTGGAATTACTCTGATGACACACTCAGTCCTGAAAGTAGTTCCTCATGCTATCTTGTGAATCTTTGCCCTTGCAGTAGGAATTCGTCTATTTTTCACTCTTGGAGGTATAATTTATTTTGAAATAACCAGAAGTAATTTAAACAGTGAAGTGAAAGACTGAACTAAGTGTATTGGTAGGGGTCCCTGGGAAAATTCTTTCGTGGGCTTTGGCTCTTAAGAAAACACCTTGCAGGAGGAATTGTTTTCTTTAAGCGCTAGCATAAATGAAGAAAAGTCCAGGAGCTTTTCTCATGGCTTCACAGGTGAATTCTACCAAACATCCAAAGATAATTGACATCAATTCTTCTTAATCTCTTACCCAAAAAAATGGAAGAGGAAGGAACACTTCCTAACTCATTCCATGAGGCCAGAATTACCCTGATATTAGAGCCAGATAATGGCACCCCACTCCAGTACTCTTGCCTGGAAAAACCCGTGGACAGAGGAGCCTGGTAGGCTGCAGTCCCGTTGGACACGACTGAGCGACTTCACTTTTACTTTTCACTTTCATGCATTGGAGAAGGAAATGGCAACCCACTCCAGTGTTCTGGTCTGGAGAATCCCAGGGATGGGGGGGCTGCCGTCTATGGGGTCGCACAGAGTCGGACACGACTGAAGCGACTTAGCAGCAGCAGCAGCAGACACTATAAGAAAATTGCAAATTAAAATCCTCCTATGAATATAGAGGCCAAAATACTCAGCAAAGTATGAGCAAATTAACTTCAATGACATATCAAAAGGATTGTTTACCATGACCAGGTGGGACTTATTCCAAGAATACAAGTTCAATATAAAACCAATCAGTGTAACGTTAATCAATGTAACATCACATTAATATTTAAAAAAACGTGGGGTGGGAGCATGTGATCATCTCCCCTGATCCAGCAAAGACATTTGACAAAATCCAACATCCTTTCATGACAAAAACTTCTTAGAAAACTAAGAATATGGGGGAAATTCCTCACCATGATATTTATGAAATATCCATATAGTGGTGAAAGACCAAAAGTTTTCCCCTAAGATAAGGAACAAGACAAGAATGCCCACTTTCACAGCTGCTATTCAACACTGTGCTAGTAATCCTAGTCAGAACTGTTAGCTAAGAAAAAGGAAGAAAAGGAAGAGGAAAACTATTATTTGCTGATGACATGATGATCCTATGTACAGAGAATTCCAAAGAATCCACAAGAAATCTACTGGAGCTAATAGACAAATTCAGCCAAATTGTAGATGACAAGATCAACACACAAAAATCAGTTGTTTTTGCACAACAGCAGTGAACAACCTAAAGAGAAATTCAGAAAGCAATTCCATTTATGATAGCATTTAAAAGAACTAAATACTGAGGAATAAATCTCACAGAGGAGGTAAAAATTTGTGTGCTGAAAAGTACCAAACATTGCTGAAAGACATTTTTACATATCAAAATAAATGGGAGAATGTCCACTGTTCATGGATAGAAAGACTTAACGTTGTTTAAATGTCAGCACCACCTAAAGTGAGCTACAGATCCAATACGTTCACGTTTGAAACAGCCTTTTTTTTTTTTCAGAAGTGGAAGGTAACCTTTCTTCTACTTTCTGTCTCTAGAAGTTTATCTACTCTAAACTTATGAATGGTTGCAGTGATCAGTAGTATGTTATACATATTTTACCAAAATAAAAATGGCATTGTAGTCTACAAATGTATGTGTGGTGAGTTTGAGAGACAGTGTAGCTAGAGTGACAGATAAGAGAAGTGCCTGGAAATTACACTAAAACTAAGTTCAGCTGGTGAAAGGTTTTTAATCCCATTCTAAAGAATTTAGGCTGTTTGATAGTCAAAGAAGAGCCACTGTAGGATTCTAAATGGGCTTCTAAGCTCTGAAGATCCCTGATTGGAAAGATTAGCAGTCTGGAAGGTGGCCTATTCTCCTGTTATCAGCCCAATGGGCTCCCCTTACCTCGCCCTATTCTGCCACTTATGAAAACATACATCACTTTTCAGGGACCACAAAGCAAGACTTAGGGAGAGTTAAATCTCTGTCCTTGGTTTTAAGTTTTTTTATCTGCTGCCAAGCTTCAAATTTGTCCGTTTTCAAGAGAACCATTTGCTAAGCCTCACTTAGCCAGTGGGTGATAGTTCTCATCGTTGCTGTTCCGGACACTGGTATCGCTGATACGGGGTTTGTTTGTCTTACAGTTGCTGCTGTGACACGTAACTCGAGCTGGTTGTGTGGATCCCATCAGTATTTCAATTAAGGGAGTGCCTCTTACTGAGTCCAGCTCCTGTCTTCGTAGTTCAGTGTGTTTGATCCTTAATCTTTGCTTTGGCACTCCTACGCCGAGGAGCTTCTGGGGACCTAGCAACCCTCTGCTCCTCCAGCACCTGCCACTTACTCTGCTTATCGACAACGATTCCAGTCAGTGGCTCCAGCTTGCTGGTCTTGATCTCCTGTATCTCAAATTCTCTTAATACACCTGTTCAGTTAAGAATTCGCATGCTTTGTTCTCAACACATGGATGAGAATTCTTAACCAAAAAGCCACCTGGGACAACCATCTCAGGCTGTGACCTTATACAGCAGATGCTTCTGGGTTTTTTGTTTCTCTGTTTTTTGAGGTTTCAGTTGGTGTGATTTCTGCATCCTTAACCTGGTGTCATTTGAGAAACAAGGGAAGGGTTTCTGCTGCCACAGAAACTTCATGGTCCACTACCCTCCACTCCAAACTCCACAGAAAAACTCCAAATTTCTGATTATTGGCCCATGGAAATGTTAACGCTTGTCATGTCTGCAGGACAAGGAAAAACGAGGCTACAATTTGGTCTCAACTCCATGTTTTGGGCCTGAGGAAGGAAACTCGACTGCAGCACTTTCTCTCACCCGGGAATCAATGGAGAATAGTCAAAGCTGTGTCTTATTTGGTTCCATATCCGATAATAAAATTGGAAGTTAAACAGAAGATAAACCAGGAGATGGAGTTTGTAGAGTCTGGGTCCCCTCGAGAGAAAGTAAAGGAGCTTTTGAAATTCAGTTTTAAATGTATTATATGAAGAGGCATTCAGAATGGGGTGAGTTTTGTGTCATTGAGAAGGTCTGCTCTAGCTGTTGCCTTTGACCATTTTTTGCCTTTCCTGTTTTTATGTCTTTTTTGGTCTCTGATTTTCCAGTAGGTTTTCTTCTTATACATTTCTTTCACATGTAAGATCTCTAACCCTATTCAGGCAGGATAAGATTCTCAAGCCTCCAATTAAGATCCATCTTCTCTTTTTCCTCTTTTAACACAACATCCTCCAAGATTTTTGAGGTTAGAGAGGTTGAAAGTTCCAAAGCAGTCTAACAAAAAGCACAGTTGGTTGGATCCCAGTCTAAAAAAAATTAATCTTATCAAACCAGCTTGCTTTGGGCCGTCAGAATTATACCAACTGCAAGAACATTCACCAACTAAAAATGTCGTATTTCAGGTTGAAGAATATTTTTAATGCCTTTGGACACACAAATGGAAAGGAGAGTGGGGGTTGGGGAGGAGCAATTTAACACCAGCTTTCCCTCACGCTGTGTGGCAGAGTCAAGCTGTCTATCTGAGGAGCTGCAGTAACTCCAATTAATATTTGAAGCAAAGCTCGTAGCAGCCTAACACTGAAGTCCCAAGTGTAAACCCCTGGAAGGTCACCAGCGGCTGCCTTCTGGTAATCAGTCCCAAACAGCGTCTGTTTCTTTGCAACGTGTCAAGTAGTTTTAACTTTGCTCCAGTCATGTTGGAAATTTGAATAAGTTACGCAGAAAGGCTGTTCTTTCTCATCGCTTGATAAAAGATTAGGATTGCTGTGCGTCTTTCTGCTTCATGCATGATTTGGGCTTACAGGAAAAGTGGGGGCAGTGAACCCCACAGGTCAGCCTAGAATATGAGCAAGAGGGGCTCATGGGAACCACAGAGTTGGACCCCCCTGACCTTATAGGTGGCAAAACTGAGCTTAAGAGGAGTTTGGTGACTTGTCTAAGATCCATCCCTCTAGTCTGGAGCATTTCTGAACAGGAATTCCAAGTATTCTCTTTGCTGTTGAGATGTTTTGGGACTTACCTGTGTCCAGACGATGTGTCTCTTGAGGTCCCCCCTCATGGCTAAGAGAATGCTATGCCACCTGATGCCAGCTGGGGCCAGAAGTGTCCCCTGCACCTGTCTCCATCCCCTCAGTTCTTAGTCCTAACCCTAGAGAAGGCAGTGGGGGGCCCTGTGCTGAACCGACCCAGACTGACTTGTATCTCTCCACTGGAATGGGCTTATAAAAAGCTGAGCTATAAGAAGAAACTTGAGTGGGGTTATAAAATGTGTATTCCTCAAACTCAAGTTTATATACTCCCTACCATTTTGGGTTTTAGAAATGATGCGTAAGGATTGGTTGGATTGGCACAAGAATCAAGACAAAGGGAAGCTTAGCCAGAATACCTCTGATGCATGTAACAGTAATAAATAGTAAAAGTGAAGAACAGCATCATCATCGTAGCTATCATTTACATAAAGTCGGGCAATTTCCCCAGCACTTTGAATACATTAGTTTATTTAATCCTCATAGTCACTCTGAGCAGTTATTCTAGATGAGGATACTGAGGGACAGAGATGTGACTTGCCCAAGGTTATTAGCAGATAAATGGCAGAGCCGAGATTACAGCCCAGGCAGTCTGGCACTACAGCCTATTCTCAACCAGCATACTGCTCTCAAGCCAGAAATTGGGCAGGGCACCCACAGAGGCACGGAGACCATGAGCATAGGAGGTGCTCATGTTAACTTGAGGGCACTGGGAGAAACAGAATCTCTTCTGGATGCAGATTGAAGACTTTCTGAAGGAGAAAGCCAACTTGGAAGTTGTTTGGTGCTAGGTGCCAAGCACTGTGCTTGGCACTGGAATTGCAAAAAGTGAACAAGACAGATGCCATCCCTAACTTTGGGAAGCTGGGGGGCAATTGCAATCCAGCCACTCAAGGTAGAAAATATAGGGAATCATCAGAGCATGGGAGGGACATCTAACATGGCCTGGGGAGGCCCTCAAAGACTTTCTAAAGAATGCTAAGGGACTTCCCTGGTGGTCCAGTGGTGAAGACTTACGATTCCCGTGCAGGGGACATAGATTCAATCCCTGGTTGAGGAATTAAGATCCCACATGCTGCATGGCCAAAAAAATTAAAATTTAAAAAATACTAAGTACCATGAAGGGGGCAGGGGCAGATGTCATGTGATCATGGGGCAAGCAGAGTATAAACCAGGTTGCCAAACAAGGGGGATTTAGCCAAGCAGAGAGGTCGGAGTAGAGTTTGGGGGAGGCTGAAGGCAAGGGTCAATAGAGAGGAGAGTAGGGCAGTAGGAACTTTACCAGAAGGTATCCCAGCTGATGGACCTTCTAAGGGCAAGTTTCCTGTAATCAGATGAGTGAAATGTCATGCCTAAAATTTACCCGAAAGATGATCAAATGAGGAAAAGTAAAGCCCATATATGAGTTGTTTCTACCATGTAGAACAAAAAAAAAGCCACAGATTGTAGCTATTTAACTAAGCAATTTTATTTAGCCCCTTCTCTTTTCTTTCTGACCCTCTGTAGAAAAAAAATTAATTTTGGAACCACTTAGTACTCGTCAGAACCTCCCCTATCTTCAGAAGGAGGCAGGTGACAAGTCTTTTCTTTTTCTGATAATTTTCTCTATCTCTCAGTGTTTTGTAATCAGACGTGGTAGTTCTAAATTCCCTTTATTCCAAACATAGGCAGGAAGCAATTTCTCAGACAGTTTAACTTTGATAGCAGGTAATTTTAATCCGTCGCAAACATCAACCTGACACGGACTTGCTATCTTCATTATTTTAATTACTCTTTTGGGCCACTTTGCCCTTCTCCCCCGCAACTCCTTCCTGGAAGAAGTGAATAGAAATTGGCAGCTTTAATCTTATCATGCCAAAGACCAGATAATTTTTTGCTTAATAATGATATCATTTAGCTGCATACCTTAAGTAATGAAATTTGTTTGTGAAACTCTTTATCTTAACTCCCCAAAAAAGAGAAAAAGTTACATTTTTTGACGGGAGGTCAGGCCCCTCTGTCACACTGCTGTCCGCGCTGTTCTGAACAGCTGACAGTTTCTGTTAATTTACTTTCACTCCCCAGTCCAACTTCCCATATGGAAAGCTGGAGTGATTTTTGAATAACAGCAAGTAATATCTGATGTGGCAGCCACTGGCAGCTCTGACACTGAGCTCGGCTGTGGCCATTACCCAGGCTTCCTCACTTCTCCTGGAGAAGCAATTACAATTTCACAGGCTGGAATTAAAATTCCCTGTGGTCTGCAATAGAGCAACTGACACTGTCAAAGTGATTTCAGGCTGCTGATCTCTTGCTGGGGTATGAGTGCAAAAAAAAAAGAGTTCCTCCTCATGGAAACAGGGGTCTGACAACTTTAAAACTCAGACTCTTTGATCTGTTGTAATTCACTCTGAGGTCAGCGGGTACTGCCTCCTTCCAGCATAACTTGTTATAGCACTAGATTGCGGAAGACAGGTGTTTTCATAATGATGGAGCAGAAAGAGGGCTTGGGAAGGGAAGAAGAGTTCAGACTAGGAAGAAAACGAATGGAAATGGGGGACTTCCCTGGCAGTCTGGCAGTTGAGACCCTGGGCTTCCGCTGACGGGGGCGTGGGTTCGATCTCTGGTTGGGGAACTGAAATCCCACATATTGTGTGGTACAGCCCCCCAAAAAAAAGAAGAAGAAGAAAGAAAGAAAGGACCCTGGCTATTGTATAAACCAAATGAGAACATGGACAACTTCTGAGCCCTAACCTGGACAGGACACAGAAGCGCATGGCCTTCGCCGCCGTTCTCTGAGAGGCCTTCCTTGTTCTCTTCTGCCCCGAGCCTGCAAGGGAGAGGCAGGAGCAGCGTGTTTTAGCAGAAAGCTCAGAGATTTGGGCTTTAGACCTGAGTTCTAGTTCTGACTTCTCCTCTTACTGTGTCATCATTCACAACAACATTTAACTTCAAGGCTCAACTTCCTCTTCTGTCAAATAGGGCTCATAACACCAATCTCTTTGCCTTTTCCTACTGTTGATGGGGTTCCCATAGCAAGAATACCACAATGGTTTGCCATTCCCTCCTCCAGTGGGCCATGCTTGGTCAGAACTCTCCACTGTGACCTTTCCATCTTGGGTAGCCATGCCCGGCATGGTTCCTAGCTTCATTCAGTGAGGCAAGCCCCTTCACCACAGCAAGGCTGTGATCCATAAGGGGTAATGCAGAGTACATCATGACAAATGCTGGGCTGGATGAATCACAAGCTGGAATCAAGATTGCTGGAAGAAATACCAACAACCTCAGACATGCAGATAATGCTATTCTGATGGCAGAAAGTAAGAGAAACTAAAGAGCCTCTTGATGAATGTGAAAGAGGAAAGTGAAAAGGCTGGTTTAAAACTTAACATTCAAAAAACTAAGATCTTGGCATCTGGTCTCATCACTTCATGGCAAATAGAAGGGGAAAAAAATGGAAACAGTGACAGATTTTATTTTCTTGGTCTCCAGAATCACTGTGGATGGTGACTGCAGCCTTGAAATTAAAAGACACTTGCTTTTGGAAGGAAAGCTAAGACAAACCTAGACAGTGTAATAAAAAGTGGAGACATTACTTTCCCAATTTTTGAATTACAGTGCTGGAGAAGACTCTCAAGAGTCCCTTGGACAGCAAGGAGATCAAACCAGTCAGTCTTAAAGGAAATCAACCCTGAATATTTATTGGAAGGGCTGTTGGTGAAGCTGAAGCTCCAATACTCTGGCCACCTGATGCGAAGAGCCGAATCATTAGAAAAGACCCTGATACTGGAAAAGATTGAGAGCAGGAGAAGGGGGAGACAGAGGATGAAATGGTTGGATGGCATGACCGACTCAGTTGACACAAATTTGAGCAAGGTCCAGGAGATAGTGAAAGACAGGGAAGCCTGGCGCGCTGCAGTCCATGGGGTCACAATGAGTCAGACATGACTAAGCAACTTGTGATGGATTGAATGAGAAAAGTGCTTTACACAGTAGCCTATTCCATAGTAGATGCTGATTAGATATTAGTTTTTATGACCAAACATATAGGCTTTGTTCAGTTATGAAGTTTCCTAAACCTCGGGACTTCTGTCACAGCTAAGTATCATTGACAGAGTTGCTTACTAAATAGTTGGCTTTCAATCAATCACTTTGGAAACTTAAGTTCATCTATTTTAAAAGAAAACATTTATTACAAATGGGAAGCCTATGTCGCTTGCCATCCATAGAAGGTTACCATTTAAAAAATGAAAAATAAAAAGTGTTAAATTCTACTTAGCACTGCTTGAAGAAGGCTCTGGATTTGGGGCTTACACTAATTGGTTAAAAAAAAGTAAAATGGAAAAGAGGAGACAAGAGAAATGATAGAGAAGCATCCAGGGCATTCATGCCCCAGTCTGAATGTCTTCCTTGAACCGAGGTCTCAGTCCTCCTTCCCCATCAGCTGCTCGCCCCTGCAGGTGTTTGTGGGTCTGATCAATTTCCATGAGACTGTGGTTTCATTTCCTGTAGCCTCCTCCTTGCATTTGAAACTAGACAGCCATCTAGCAGAGAAGGGGGTCCATCCCTCTGAGTCTTTCTTTCACTCTACTCCCCAGACCCTGATGTCAGTTTACAAGCGAAAGCACGTGGGTACAACTCATTTTCTTTCTGATGAAAAACCATGCAGACCTGCCAATGAGAGTTGGCAGTAACCCAGTAACACCCATTCTGCTCCGAAATTTCTCAGTGGTCAGGGGCCTTGATGGAACAGAGCTAGGAGATGTATCTCCCACACCCTAATTTCATTCCCTCCTTCCTGAGTGCCCCACTCAGCAACACAGGCCCAAGTAGGGACACTTTTTGTTCACTGTTTTCACGTTATCCAGTTATATTCTTGGTTCATTTTGCTCTGATCAGTTTTTCAAAGGAAAAATTATGAAGCAGGTCTTTTCTCTACAACTACCAAATCATGTGATTTTTATCATCTTACTTTCCAAGTTTATCTATCTTCTGGAAGAATTTTTCTAAAATTTCCACACCAAACCCATGTGCCTTCTGGGAATGATATTAAGACCTGTTTCAGCTACATTTTAAAAACTTTTAAATGAAAAGGTCATCTATAGGTGAAAGTCCATGGCTAGCCTCAGACTGGCCACATCAGTGTTCCTGGGACAAAGGAGTCAGATGATGAGAAATTTAAATTTCTACTGCAACCTTTCCACTTAGCTCCTGTGATCACACCTCAGGATGCTCCAATAGCTCACATACCCCAGGTAACCAACAAAGGCCAACCCCTTGGAAAACTTCACCTGTCCATTCTCAATCATGTTGTTCACAATTTGATCTCAAAAGAACCTAGGGGAAATAATTATGCAAAAGAATGGAAATTTATGACATTGAATAAAAATTACATTTTAGAGGGAAAATATTAAATTGTCCTGAAACAAGGCATACAAAGACAAGGAAATTACTAAGATTAAGTAATAAATGGAAAGTAATCCTTGGATTCATCTTTTATGTAGAATGATCACTTAGCATCAGGCAGTGTCTGGAGTCAATGCTTTCCTTGAGTACAGAGGTAGGATACCTGTTTCTCAGCTTTTGGGGGGTTGACTTCCACCTTTTGTGTTTAAATTGCAGTGAAATTCAAATAACATAAAATCACCTTAAAAGGAACATATCAGTGACATGTAGTATATTTACAATGCTGTACAACCTCCACTTCTGTATTCAATTGAACCCCTTCACCATCTTGGGGTTAGGGCTATCAACCCTCAGCACAAAAATCCACACACAACTTGGAATTGGCTCCCAGTGACCGAGGTTGCTCAGTATCTGTCATTTTTCTCCATATCCTCAGTTCAGCCAACCACAAATCCTGTAGTATTAAAACTATAGTATTTACGGTTGAAAAAAAAAATTTGCATTTAAGTGGACCTGCACAGTTCAAACCCATGTTGTCTGAGGGTCAACTGTATTTCCAAAACTTTTTCATCACCAGAGACAAACTCTGCACAGAGTAAGCAGTAACTTCATTTTCCAGTCACTCCTCTCTTTGTAGCCTCTGTTTTATTTTTTGTCTCTATGAATTATGCCCATTGTACATACCTCATTTAACTGGCATCATATAATAATTGTCCTTTTGTGTCTGACTTAAGTTACTTCACATAATATATTCAATCCATGTTGGAACATGTATCAGAACTTCATAATTCTGATGGTTAAATAATATTCAGTGGTATGTACATATCATTTTGTTTGTCCACTCACCTGTTGGTAGTTGTTTGGGCTGTTTCCATTTTGGGGTTATTTTGACTTGTGTTGTTATGAATATGTGTGTACATGTATTTTAGTTCCTATTTTCAATTCTTTTGGGGTATATACTTAGGAGTGAAATTGCTGGGTCATATTGTAATCCTATGTTTGACTTTTTGAGGACCTGTCAAACGGTTTTCTTACAAATCCCCTTCTGGTAACTCATTCTGTTGGAGTGTGCATTCCCGTTTTCTTAGAACCTCTTAACAATTTGCTTTAAAAATATCCTAACATACCTAGAAGTTTAAAGTACAAGAAGTCCCATGTAGAGACAAGTTATCTGCAATAGCGTCCACCTTCTGCTCCAGCTGTTTCATTATCTCTCCCCACAGACTACCTCATTTGGGTTTTGGTATAGTGTAATCAATCAAAACCTAAGTATACTACTGAAAATAAAGAGCAAACTCTTGTTTCATTACCACCATAACCAAATTAACATTAATTCTTCAATAACAACCAATTAATAGTCTATATTTACATTTCCCCAATAGTCTTAAAATACTGTGTTGCCTTTGATTTGTTTGAATCAGGATCCAAACAAGATCCATTGTATTTCATTGGTTTATATATGAAGTGTCCCTGTAAGTTGGTTTTAGTGTCTCTGTTTTTTTTTTTTTTGGCTGCACCTTGAGGCTGAGGGATCTTAGTTGCCCAACAGGGACCCAACCAGGGCCCATGGCAGTTAAAGGGCCAAGTCTTAACCACTTGCCAACCAGGGAATTCCCAAATCTTTTTCCTTTTTATCTATGTCATTGATTTGTGAAAGAAACCAGGTCGGGGTTTCCCTGATAGCTCAGCAGGTAAAGAATCTGCCTGCATTGCAGGAGGTACAGGAGATGTGAATTTGATCCCTGGGTAGGGAGGATCCCCTGGAGGAAGAAATGGCAACCCCCTCCAATACTCTTACCTGAAAAATCCCATGGACAGAGGAGCCTGACCAGGTATAGCCCAGAGGGTTGCAAAGAGTAGGACACAACTGAGCAACTAAGCCAGGGCATGCAGTTGTCTTTTTTTTTTTTTTTTATTATTGTTTTTGCCATACATTGTCATGATATCACCATGCGTTTATATATGCTTCCCCTCCGGGTCCCCCCTCCCTCCTCCCTCCCCCCCGGGAAATCTCGCTGCACCAGTCCCGAGCATCAATCCTGGGCTGGCGATTGACCAGACACATGACAATTAACATGCTTCAATGCCCCTCTCCCACCTCATCCCACCCTTACCGCAGTTGTCTTATAGAAGGTTCTTGTTTTGAATGAACCAGTTTCTTCCTCATGGTATTGTTGATGTTCTCTGTTAAGGTAAACATATTTTGTTTATAATAATAATATAGTCAATTCTTATATAGTAGTCAGTTCTTACGTAAAGTTTCTCTCAGACTTTAAAACCAACAGTAGGAATCACCTTAGATGCTTTATTTTTAATGCAGATTTTTGGCTCTTGTGCCCCTCCTTTCACATTCCCCTCTGCTCCCCTGAGTCTGACCAAGGAGGCGTCAGTTACAAACCAGAAATCTGCATCTTAAGCAAGCTTCTCAGGCAGTTTGGGTGCAGGTGGTCCCTAGCTACAAGGTAGAAGCATCACCTTTATGGTGTGAATGGACATGTGTATATTTTAAAGTCACTTTTTATTCCACACTTTAACCATACATTTCAGTTACCCAACTAACTAATCCAGTATAAGTAAGAATGTTGCTACTCTAATGCTACCCTAGATAAACTAGAAATGACCACCCAGCATTCACTGTGCTGATTCAGTGACATCTTAAGTTACCCACAGCTTCATTATCCAATGAAAGGACTAAACTCAGGTCCCAACCTGGGCCTGAAAAAATGTAGATTTCCTCAGCTGTAAGGTGTCTAGGGAAGGTCTGGGATAGCTGATGGGGTGTCTCAGTATATCCCAGGTGCTGTGTATTTTATCTATTTTTATAACATTTTTTTCTATATTTGCCACGTTTGTATTTGTCCTGACCATGGGTAGCAGGTCAGCAAGCACTGGAAAGAGTGCTAAAGCAACATCTGGCCAACCTTACAAACTAATTTTCTCTGTCATTCCATGTTAATAAATGGTAAGCAATAAATAAATAGATAGTGTCAATTGTTATGGACAACAATGCCTTATTTTGTACATTGGTATATATTCAGTGCTCTATTCTGAGTGTCTGTGACTAGCAAGGATAAATGCTCAGTGGGTTTTGGGAATTTAATATCCTTGTGTGCATGTCTGAATACTGCAAATACTGATATTGTAGTGTGTGCTTGTATAACATTATTTGCAATATCTTAAAACTACATTTATTGTTGTAAAACTATAGTGTTAATTGCCTAGCAACTACTGTTCCTTTCTTAATTTATTAAATCATTGCCCCATCTAAAATCACTTGGTCAAATAATTTTAACAAACAATCTTATAATTCATCTTCTATGTATGAATGCAGGGTTTGAACTGACGGAAAGCTTTTAAATAGCTTTGGGGATAACTTTCAAATTACTGATAGCATTTGCTTTAAATTGTGATTCACTTTTCTGAGCAGAAGATTTATTTCGATAAGCTTTTAAAATTAACCATATTCTCTAAAGTAAGTTTTCTTGAATTTTATAGAGAATACTTTGTATTTTATAAAGAATACTTACATTAGCATTTACTATTATATTACTGTCCAACTATGGATTTTTGAGAAGAGACTTGCCTGTGAGGTCCTTTATTTAAGATGAATTCTCCCACCTACTTTCTAAGTGTCTGAGGTTCTTGGATCTTTGTAGCCTCCTGCAATCACTATTCCTGACATTTACAAAATAATGAATCTGCTTTTTCTATTCATTATTAGTTCTTTTTCCTAAGAGGTTTCAATACCAGCACATATCTGATGTCATGAGCCACAGAATATTAATTAAGGGGAAAAAAAGGTCAAAAGTCCACTGCCCATTCATATGAGGAAAGCACCAGGAGAATGAATCCTTGGCTCTTGGCTCACTGTCCTTCATTCATGTTCCACAACTGTCATCCTCATAGCCGTCAACCACTTTCTTTCTCCCTATACTATGACTTGTACAGTTACAACCAGTCATCTTACTGTCAGGAAAGATTAAGAGATAATAAGGAGGAGAAATATGAAAATACTGGAAAATTAGAAACATTTTTTCAGCTTACTATTTATTTTCAAAAAATGCTTTCAATAATTTTTCAAAGAGTTTTCAGTAACACACAGCAGGTCTAGAAGAGTATCTCTGTAAGCCTCAATTCTTGTCACTGGCTAAAAAAGAAAGGGGAAGGAAGCCAACATGTGCTTCTTTCATTTTGCCAGACACAAAGCAGGGCACTTGATAGGAGTTGTCTCGTTGAACATAGTTAATAGTATTTAGAGTTCTCAAAATTTGGAAATAGTTTAATCCATATAGCATTGAGACAGGATCTGTGAATAATAGGATACAAAGACAAAGTTGAAGATGGTCATGTTTTCTTTAAGGAAATACTTTGGGATACTTAATAAAACTCAGGGAAGAAACCTAGAAGATGAGAGGAGTTGAGCTTTATAATGAAAAAATACTGTTTTATGAAGACCTGACTTTTAAAATGTCCTCTTAAAATTATTAAATCCTTTTATATGGGCTCTAAATAACAACAAAACTGCCTTAAACCAACCTCCCCACCAGTGGCCAGCATGGGAAATTGTTTACAAACTGCTCCTCATTAAGTTTCCGGCCCTCGTAAGGAAGGGTTCCTTCTTCCCTCCTGACATATACATCCTTCCTCCTTTCTTTCTTCCAGACACTTTAATGGTCTCTATTATGTGCTAAGTTCTATTAAGTGATGGGAATATGAAGGTGAAAGAAACACGGTCTCATCCACAAAGAGCTAATAGTGTTTATTTAGCAGGAAAGAAAGCCACATAAAACAGGCCATTTGGGGGGTATTAAAGAAATACTGTGCTTGTGCTCAGAAATGTCAAAAAATAATGGTTTTATTGTTTTGCATTATATATATATGTGTGTGTGTGTGTGTGTGTGTGTGATAAAGAAGTGAAAATGTTAGTCACTCAATTATGTCTGACTCTTTATGACCCCATGGACTATAGCCCGCCAGGCTCCTCTGCCCAAAACCTGACTCCAGGCAAGAATTCTGGAGTGGGTAGCCATTCTCTTCTCCAGGGGATCTTCCCAACCCAGGGATCAAACCCAGGTCTCCTGTATTGCAGGTAGATTCTTTACCATCTCAGCCACCTTATATTATGAACAAATGGTACAGTCTTTAATTCTAGAGCCATGAAAATTGACAAGCAGCCAGATCCAAGAAAATTTCAAAAAGAGTCATGGAACTAACAAGTGAAGAAAGAATAGGGAAAAAAAACTCTTTTTTCAAGAAGTTGTCTTTAAAATACAGATGTGCTCTGCTAACGATGCTTCTCTCTCTTCCTACGTTGTTTTTAGTTCACACTTTTCACCTTGACTTCCTTTTTAGCTCTGCTGTGGAAATCTTCTCCTATTAATTCATCTGGTCCCTTTCTTCTTCGGAGGGTGTATCACACAGTTCAGGAATATGAGGGGAAAAAAGCTTAAACAAGTATT
The DNA here is from genome assembly GCA_007570785.1 of Antilocapra americana. NCBI lineage: Eukaryota > Metazoa > Chordata > Mammalia > Artiodactyla > Antilocapridae > Antilocapra > Antilocapra americana. Next base: position 6,834,321 of record ML664180.1, on the reverse strand, counting down.
CCCCAAGTGAGGGGGGAATCCTCTCGCATACAAGAAGTCTGTGGATTGGCTGGTAAGGTGGCTCCCTATGGCTTCGGGAACCCAGCTTCTTTCCATATCTGTGCTGAGACCTTCTTAGTGTGTGGTGGTGATATCCTCTGGGTGGTGAGATGGGGATCTGTTCTGTAGCGTCTGTCGCATTTGTGCTTAAGGCAAGAATAAGGAGAACAAAGGCCGAAAGCCCTTCTTGTGGATTTGGCTGTTTCTGAAGAGTTTTCCCAGAATCCTCACTCTGTGACTGCTGCTTACATCTCATTGGTCAGGAACATATCGTATGTCCGTTCAGTCATACTTGCAAGAAGCTAGGAAATCAGTGGTTGATTTTTTTTTTTAACTTTTTGTTTTATATTGGAGTATAGCAGATAGTTATACTGCTGGCAAGTGGACAGCAGAGACTCGGCCATACACAAACATACATCCATTCCCCCACAGCCTCCCCTCCAATCTAGACAAAAAGCTGGGAAATGTAGTGTTTAAAAGCTGGGCACATTTTGTGAGCAGTGGGATCAAACAAGGATGATAAGATGGAATTTAAAAATCCCGTGCCAGGGCCTTCCCTAGTGATTCGGTGGTTGAGAACCACCTTCCATTGCAGGGGATGTGGCTTCAATCCCTAGTTAGGAAACTAAGATTCCCACGTCCCTGGGGGCACCTGAAGACTGTGCCCCAGACACAGCTAGGAAGAAGCCCGCACATTGCAAGTAAGGCCATTCACAGTCAAAAATAAATACATGTATATTTTTAAAAATCCTACTGCCAGGTCTCACCCCAGACCACTGATGTCTCACACTGGGTTTTAGCCTTGACTGCACATTGGAATCACCTGAGAAGTTTTGAGACCTGCTGATAACCTAGTATCACCTCCAGAGAAAATAATGTAATTACTCTGGAGTAAACGGTCCCAGGTGATTCTAATACCTAGCCACGTTTGGGAGCCACCGTGCTCCCAGCAAGCCCAGCCCTCAGTGGCTGTTCAAGCTCCGCAGGTGATGGCAATGTGCAGCCCGCCCGAGAACCACTATGTGAAGGCAGCTCTTTTCTCAGCAGAAAGCTCATGGTGCTGAGTTGGGAGCTGCAGTGGATCACCATGCCTGTTCTTAAAAACTGGGATTTCAGAGTTGGTATCGTTTGAGCCTGTAAGACCACAGAGAGGATGCTTTTCAAAGACAATGATTAAAACAAAGGAATAATTCAGTCTCTACAGCCTTGTATTATCCAATTCATGTCTGACTCAGTGGACATGAATTTGAGCAAACTCTGAGAGATAGTGAAGGACAGAGAAGCCTGGTGGGCTACCGTCCATGGAATCGCAAAGAGTTGGACACAAGTTAGCAACTAAACAACACGCTTACAAAACACTAGTTGTCGGCAGAGAGATTTGCAAAGGACTTTTCCATCGTTGGACATTTTTATGTCTTCAGTCCCTTCTCTGAGGGCCCTCTCAACAACTAGGTGAGTATTATACCTTTTATTTGTGAATGGTGTAGTTGGAGGGTGCTGTGAGGAGGGAGAAGGTCTTCTGGATGTAATGAATTTTCTGCCCGGGGCTGCCCAGTGAGTTGTGCAAACTCTTATTGGGGATTTATTTTCAGTGTGTCTTTGTCTATGGTTATACTATCCTGCTAATTCTGGAAGGGTGAGAGTGTGTTGTGTTTAAAACCTGACTGCTTTGATTTTAAATGGAAATCAGAACAAACATGAGATGATTTTTTTTTCCCCACTCATAATTAATAGAAATTAATTGTTTCATGTATCTTTGAGCTAGATGATTTCACCTGTGGCAAAATACATCATTACAGAGCCCATGGTTTTAAAATACTTTTAAACCATTTCCAGAGCTTGACCAATGGCCCAAAAGTTTGTTTTAGGGAGAAGGTAAGCTAAAGCCCCTTTTGAGGAACACAGTCCATGGTAAAGATAAAGGCGATGAGACTGGAGTTTTGTAGCTGCTAAGTCATGTCTGACTCTTGGTGACCCCATGAACTGTAGCCCACCAGGCTCCTCTGCCCATGAGATTCTCCGGGCAAGAATACTGGAGTGGGCTGTGATATCTTTCTCCAGGGGATCTTCCTGACCCAGGGATCCAACCCGTGTCTCCTCCATTGCAGGTGGATTCTTTACCCTTGAGCCACCAGGGAAGCCCCTGAGAGTGGAGTCTCACTGATAATTAGTACAAAAGGAAGTTTTGAAACTGAAAACATAGATTTGGCTCTCAGAGTCAAGGTGGAACCAAATCAAGGAGAAAGGTTCTCAGATAATTCCCCAAAATGTCACCTTGACGACACTGTATGTATATTGGTCTTTCTTAGAATTTATCCAACAGTTTGAGAGACTGGAGTATCAGAATGAGTTTGTTATAATAATAGGTACTGTTTTAAGTACCTGTTTTGTACTGGATGCTTTTCTAGGCCTATTCTGCGTATTATCTATTTCTTAAAATAGTCCTTTATACAGAGGGCTTCCCTGGTGATTCAGCCGCTAAAGAATATGCCTGCGATGCAGGAGACCGAGGTTCAACCCCTGGGTCAGAGAAGATCCCCTAGAGAAGGAAATGGCTACCCACTCCAGTGTTCTTGCCTGGAGAATCCCATGGACAGAGGAGCCTGGCGGGCTACAGTCCATGGGGTCGCAAAGAATCAGACACACCTGAGTGGCTAACTTGCATTACAGAAAAGCAGTCGAGGCTCAGTGGAGTATAGTGAGTTGATGGAAGTCAGCTGTGTGGTAGGTGGTAAACTACAGACCTGGGATTTGAAACCAGGTCTCCCCTTAGGCCAGCACTCCCCAAACTTTTTTGGCACCAGGGACAGGTTTCATGGAAGACAATTTTTCCAGACCAGCAACGAGGGGATGGTTTCAGGTGTACTTTATTTCTGTTATGATTACATCAGCTGCAACTCAGATCACCAGGCATTAGATCCCAGAGGTTGGGGACCCATGCCTTAAAGAATTCCTCTAATTGCATTATTTACAGAAGAAGGAGGAGGAAAAAAGAAAGAGGAAAATATCTGAGAAAGTGTTACAGAAATGTTCAACCATCTGTGGCTAATTTTTCAAAGTATTTTTATCTGATGATTCCACCCCCAGATTTATTTCTAGGCATAGGATAGTCATTTCGTCAATCATGGTAAGAGGTGGGGGTAGTCATGACAGGCCCTCCGCCGGTATGAACTGAGTGTGTGAATGTGATTTCTGCTATCTCCTCACTACGAAGTGAGAGTCAGTGGAACGAGAGCAGAGGTGCTCAGTCCTCTGAGCACAGAGTTGTCCTTTTGTGGAGCATCCTGTCTGTGGTGGAATTACCAGTGGCAGCTAAGATTTGAAAAAGTGATAAATATGGCCCCAGCATTTCTTTCCGTGGTTCCTCCTTTCTGATTCTGAACTCATGCTCAGTGGGAACTTACCTTGTGCCGTCTGTGTGTCTAGCATTATCCTGGGTATTGTGCACACCTTAGCCATAATTTTCAAACCAGAAATTTATTCTAAATTAATTTCTAGTTTTTTAAATCTTAAAGCTACAGGTGGTTTTAGGAATTGCCATTGGCTGCCAGTTGTTGACCAGATAATATCTGAACACCTTAGTTTGTCTCACCGCATGCTGCCAATTGCCTTGCCAACCTAATCCCTTGCCAGTCATCTGCTTGGCAACTCCAGCTCCTTGGAGATTTTCATTGTTTTCTGGGCCATGGTTGGTCGCTGATGACTCTGTGCCTTTGCATATAGTATTTCTTCCATTTTGAATTCCTTTCCCTCTTAATGTGTAGGGTGTATTCCTGTCCATCCATAAGAGCCTTATTTGTACATCCCCTCTCTGTGACAGCTTCCTGACTGTTAGGCAGAGTAAGTTGTTCTGTCTTCTGTTTTCATGACTCTGTTCCCAAAGTAATGTAAATATAAAGTAAAGCCTATAACAATACTTCCTATTGACACTTCCCTCCCAATGGAATTTGAGAGCACCAAGGGCCAGAACTATATTTTATTTATCTTTATCTGTGTCTTGCCTGCCTATTGTAGGATTTCAGTAGATGTTTGACTGAATAAGTTGATAAAATGACACAAAATTGAAACTCCATTCAGAGAACCTGAGATTTGGAAAGGTTCATAGGGACAGGAGAGATGTTGGGAAACACATCATTCCTGATTTATAACTTTGAACAGATGTGGAGTAGAATGATGAAAATATAGGTAAAAACCAGGGTATTTAGACATATTTAAAATTAATATGTGACATTTATAAATATAAAGAAATTCAAAGTAGAGCTGTAGTGTCTGTGGACTTGAAATTATTTCTAGAGGCTTTGTGGATGAGATCAATTTGAAACCTGTGCTTGAAAGATAGAATGGAAGGTTCTCTTTAGTTCATGGGAAATAGTCTCAGAAAGCCATCTGCTTTGAGGAAAAAGAGGCAAGAATACAAAAACATGAATAACTGAGCGCCTGGTGCCTGGCAAGTCCTCAGTAGCTGTGTGATTTTGCAGGAGCATTTAGAGTATCCACGTGCCCCTCATCAACTCCAATTTTCAGTTAACTGAGAACAAACACTAGCAGTCAGATGAGCAACAGAGTTAACAGTTTCACTACCCAAAGCACGCCCCCTGGGAAACTGTGGACAACGTGCTCCCTGAAACCAAAGCCCAAAACCTAAACTACAAATGGGCTTCCTGTTCCTGCGCCTGCAAGATGGAGGCTGGTTCCCACCTCTTGATGAGCCAGGTGTGTAACAAAGATATGCAGCCATCAGAGAAGGTCACAGTCACCTAATGAACCCAGTCAGTGGCACGAGGGGAAGAGCTGGAGAGTGGAGGAGAGAACTAGAGGCTGGCTCCTCAGGAAGCTTCTAGAAGCCAGACTTTGTACACCAAGAACCACACACAGGGACCAGGAAGAGAAGCAAGCTCCCTGCCACCTTCAGCAGTCTGTGGGGAGGTTTTAGGGGAAAGAGGGGAGAGGGAAACAGCTTCAAACACCTCTGACACTTTGGTGTTCATCTTGGAGTTAAACTAAAGCAGCAAAGTCTCTCTTTTTCTGGGAATAGCATAGACTTTAATAGGGTTGTGCTGTGCTAAGTCCTGACTCGTTGCAACCCCATGAACTGTAGCCTGCCAGGCTTCTCTGTCCATAGGATTCTTCAGGCAAGAATACTAGAGTGGGTTGCCATCTCCTCCTCCAGGAGATCTTCCCAACCCAGGGATTGAACCTGCATCTCCTGCACTGGGAGGCAAATTATTTACCACTGAGCCACTAATAGTGTAAGAGAGACATGTTCCTTTGCCCTTGCCCATGTTTAAGTTGGGACTCAAATCTGGTTTAAATGAACATCTTTAGGATCCCAAGGGGAGGAAGGAAGTCTGTTTCAAGAGATGCTTAGCTGTGGGATTCACAAGAATGTTGTATTTATTTCCCAGGGATTCTGTAACAGAAACATAGTCTCCCCCAGTCCTGGTGGCCAGGAGTCTCAAATGAAGCAGGCAGCAGGGCCATGCTCCCTCTGGGGTCTCCAGGGGTGCATCCTCCATGATTTGTCCAGCTTCCAGTGGTTCCAGGCCTTCTCTGACTTAGATCTACCGAATCCCATCCCTGCCTCTCTCTTCACGTGGCCTTCTCCCCTGTGCGTCTGAGTCTCTAAAACCCTCACTCTTTTTCTTACAAGAACACTCATCACTTTATGTAGGACCTACCCAAATCCAGGGTGATCTGATTTTGAGACCCTTAATTAATCTGCAAAGATCTTTCTTCCAAATAAGATCACCTTCACGGATCCTGGTGCTTAGGACTTGGACTTCTTGTTTGGAAAGTTCATATTCAACCCACTGCTTATAGGAATATTTCCACTGAGATGGTGGCCCCTAAGCTAAAACCTCTTGGGAGCCATGTCAGCTCAGTCCTGTTCTGACCTTCTCTGCCCTTCAGGGCTTAGGGCTCCCCAGACTGGACCCAGGAATCCAGGAGCCAAATGTCATCTCTCTCTGCCAGGCCCTTGTCAATCTCCTACCAACCCCCACCCCTCTTATTCTCTCTCCTTTCAATAGGAAATACCTGCTTTAAACACATGAGCTTGGAGAAGTGAAGCAATTTGTCAAGGTTATACAACCAGTTAGCAAAGGCAGGACCAGAGTTCTGTGGTCCTAATCTGAAATAGTTACTTTAAAATCATATGGCCGCAGTTAGACAGCATGTCGAGTAGCGCTTTGGAATTAGAACATGCCGCTTCCTGCATTCCTGGCAGCCTTTCCAGGCTGTCTCCAGAGAAACTTATCAGCCTGTCAGCCTTCTCACCAGCCCCTCTTACCTTCTCTGTGTCATGGGCACGACAAAGTGCAGACAAACTCGCTTCACACAACCTCCTCAGCCAAGCGCTTCGGAGGCCTCCTATCCGAGGCAAGAATGGCAGTGACTTCTAGGCAGCCGAGCCACCCACGGGCTCTGTGAACTACGCTGTCAATTTTTATTTGAATCCTCCTTTATTCACAGTGTGATTTCATTTAGGGTTGGCCTCACTTCCTGTTCAAATGCCAGGCCTGCGGCCTCACACTAACTGGCAGAACTATCTTGTCATCACTACAAAGAAAGAACTCTGCCCCTGGACTCTCCGGAGGAGTGGGGTATCTATGCTAACTCCATCTTCCTGGGCAGCTCCCAGTCCTCAACCAACAGTCGAGAGAGAGTGATGAGGGATTCCATCTTTACTTTCTGTTGCTGGGAACCACCCTGGCTTGAAATTGTTTCTTTTTCTTTTTCTCAGGTCAAGTTTGCTTTCTCGTGTTCTCAGGGAGTAGAAACAGAGAGACCAGGGTGTAGATCTCTGAAATGATGGCTCCCGTGAAAAACATCTTTAAAGGGAAACGAATAAAGTATTTTGAACCTGCCCTTGGAGTGCTTATGAAGTCAGAAAATGCCTTCTTTGGCAACAGATTCATCTCAGGACACATATAAAGGCTAGAAGCTCATCTTTCAGCAAGCATGAAATAAAAACTGCAGTATAGGAAATAGAAGTGGGACAAAAGAAGCTCACTGCCATTACATTTTCAGCTGGGCATCTTAGGGTGACCAGCAGGAGCTATGCCACAGCCAGGAAGGGCCAGGATTCAGTCTCTGACCACAGCCTAAGAGAACATCCCTGAAGGTTTCTTCTGATATTTTGCCTGTATTCTCTGATTTGATATAAAGCCGCTCTAAATGTTTTCCTCTTGTAAAGTTCATTCACAGTTGGTGGTGGTAGTGGTGGTTCAAATCTAGAAAGTTTAAGCCTAATAAAAACAGAGGCAAACCTGAGATCACACTTGAGCTAACTTGGATGCCTAGGCTTCATAAAGGGCCAGAGGTTAGTTAAGGTGAGTTGGATACACACCAACCAGCACAGGTCACAGACACCAGAGCTGAGGTTGGAACCAGGTTGAAACTAAGCAAGTATGAAATGAAGCTGGGAGCAGAGGACAAAACCAAAAATTATGTTCAGGTCTTTGTCGTCTTCTCAACAAGGGGCCAGAAGTCAAAGTATGCTCATCCCCGTGTATACTCAAATCAAACCACATAGGCCCTGTGAAAGGAGGACAAGTAGATTCCTGAAGTTCCCCATATGCTTTTCAAGCTGAAATATCATCCTCTTCTTCCACTCTTTCTAGGATTCCCTCACCGTTTATTCCAAATCAGCCATTTATTTTCATATACAGCCATAAATGGAACTTCATACCTCTCTTGGGGCCTATGGAAATGATGAAACAGGCTCAAAATGAGGAAACTTGCTAAGCTCACACAGTAGGACTCAAAGCCAGGACTCAGAACATGCAATTCCAACTCTATGACCACTGTCTTTTCTCTATTTGTGGCAAGACCAATAAATATATTAGGTACATAGAGTTTGGGTTGGCAAAATAGCACCCATTTTGGGATATGCAACCAGATAACAGTGGATCATGATCTAGGGAAAAGTTCAGGCTAGAAATGTCACCTTGAGAGTTACTTGCTTGAAAGCTGTGAGGCTGAAGAGAATGTTCAGAAAAAGAATATTGAAGAAAGCAAAAAAGCGTGATGATAAATTTTAAAGGAATTTCCCAATTTAAGGAGTGAAGGACAACATGTGAGCAGGCAAAGATGCCCTGGTGGCTCAGACGGTAAAGAATCTACCCCCAGTGAGGGAGACCCAGTTCAAGCCCTGGATTGGGAAGATCCCCTGGAGAAGGGATAGGTTACCCACTCCAGTATTCTTGCCTGGGAAATTCCATGGTCAAAGGAGCCTGGCCAACTACAGTCCACAGGGTCGCAAGGAGTCAGACAGGACTGAGCAACTAACAGAAAGAAGATGGAAGAACAGAGAGAGATGTGGGAAGAGGAGCAGGGCAGGCTAGTGCCAGAGACACTAAGTTAATACAGAGTTGTAAGGAGGAGGCAGTGTCAGGAGGTTTTAATTGGAGGTAATGTTTTGCAGGGGTCAAGCTCCAGAGAGTCTCTTTGAGTTAAAGTTAACAGAGCAGTTGACCCTAGAGGTCTTCAGGCTAGACCTCTTTTCTAAGTTCTAGCCTTGTATGTTGAAGTAGTTACTGGACTTTCCCAAAGTATCTCAAATAATGTATTCAGATGTCCTGGATTTATATCCTTCTTCCTGCATTCAGCTCCCCAATTTAAATGCTCTTCTGTGGTTCTTACTTCCATGAATGTGTCTATCATCTATTATTTATTCAAAGGTAGCTCTTGGTAACTTCTTATTCCTTACCTGCTGAATATAACTCAACATCTTTCTAGCTGCAAGGGAGGCTGGGAAATTGGACTGGAGTTGACTTGAACCAGGGCTTGGCAAGTGTTTTCTGTGAAGGGCCAGGCAGTAAATATTTGAGGCTTTGCAGGCCATATGCTGTCTGTTGCAGCTACCCAAATCTGTCATTGGAGTGTGAAAGCAGCCACAGACAGCAAGTAAATGAGTGGGTGGGTCTGTGTTCCCATAAAATTTTATGGACAAAACCAGGTGGTGGGCTGGATTTGACCCAGAGGTCCTTTGCCAGCCTCTGGCTTAGACAGAGCACGACCTACTTCTCAGCGTCAGGGACACTGAGCTGCAGACAGTCCTGATTCTGTAAGCATGAAGTCAGGGGACACCAGCTATTAGTGGGCCGTTAACAGGGCCGGCTCTGCCTGGTCAGGGGCATTCTCTTCTCAGGGATGGGAAATGCCCCTTCCTGTGACTGAAGGCCACAAACTACAAATTGGCTGTCTTTGTTGAATCGTTGAAGCCGTACTTTTGGTTTTCAGTAAAAAGTGCAGCTGAGTGTTTTCTTCCCCGTCTATTGCTCATCCGAAGGGTTAGTCACTAATCAGAGCCTTTGGCAAAGGGACCCACCAAGCCTACAAATCAGTAAATTATAAAAATTTTAAACTGGTGCTCTGGCTCTGGAAACTTGGTGGAAAGGAAAGTCGGACTGAAATAGCTGGAGGGAGCTGTGAGGCCAGGGCACCTGTGCCGGGGTGTATGTTAATTTGTTTGGAAATATTTATCTATGCACACATAGATGGTGCCCTTGATGAGTAACTATATTTGTGCTGCACTTACATGCTTTTTCTCCTCCTTTAATGCAATCAGTGCACATTATAGAGGCATGAATATGCAAATGTTGAATAAAGCTTGAATTTTTTAATTAAAAAAGCTAAATCAGGGGAATTGTAAGTACCCAATTTAACATTTTAAATATGAAATGAAACGTTCTCCTTCATTCCCATTCATGGCCATGGATTTTGTTGATATTCATCATGGAACTTGATTATTTTGTGCCAGTCTGTTTTTAAAGGAGCTGGCTTGGGCTTTCGTGAGATCACAAGGACTAGAAGTTGGGGATGTGGAGAGGGTAAGACTGGGAGGAAAATGACTGTCTAATGAATGCCTCTTTTCCTGTCCTGGTTGATGCTGTGGGCACGTGAAGCAGTTTACAGTTTGTAAGATAGTACTTGCGAAGACTATCAACATATAAATACTCAGTTGGGAATTAAATTTCCAGAAGGAAGCATTTCCCCACTCAATTTTATCTTAATTCAGAAAAATTACTTTTAATTTGATGTAACACAGCAGCTTATAACAGTTACATTATTCTCCCCTAGGAATAAATGCAGGCTTTTCTCTGCTCCCTTGTCAAATTGGTAAACAAATGCTCTCTCTTCAGGTTTTGCTCTTTCTGAAGAGGAAAGCGAGCCTGTCTACTGGCTTGGGACTAAAGAGTTCACATTACAATGGGTTGTTTGTTTATTAAACACTTCCTTACATGGGGTTCACTACTGTCCGTAATTAAATTACAAAGAGTCCATGCCAGATTCTTTGGAGTTTAGAATCTTCCATGGTCTATGCAGCTGGGTGACCTTAGCCAAGTGGCTGGTCTTGATATCAGTAGTAATTATACTTCATAATCTTGTAGCAATTTATTCAAAGTATTTGTGCCTGTGTGTCCTTGTTTCATTTGAAACCTGCCGATGGTACTCAGGAAGAGAATGGGTCAGGCCATTCTAAGTCTCTTTTGAAGCTACCACTATGAGTTCAATAAGGTGGTTAAGTGAGAAAGAAAATAAAGGGCTAGTATAATGATGACTGCACCAAATTTAAGCCTAATCGACATGCTTGTATGAACAGGTAGTAGAAAATCCAGTATACAGTGACTCAACAATGCTTGGTCCACACTTGCCAATAAACTCTCAGGATCTGGAAGGCTTTTCACTTGACGCTCCCTGGTTTGGTCATTTTCTAAGGAAAATTCCCCCTGGAGTTTGTCCTACTCCTAGTATTTTGTACTAATTACTGTCATAGTTCAAGGCATGCAATCTGGAGTTTTCCAAGAATGTGAATTCTTCAAATTCTGAGACCCTCCCCATGTTAAGAGAGGAAACACAAAGTGTTCAAGAAGTGACCATGAACTGACAGTGCAAACATTGCATTAATGGCGATAGCAGAGTTAACCTGTGCCTCTTACCTGTCTTTTCTGAAATGAAAGGCTGACAAAATGTCACCTTGTAATACCCTGTTTAGTTTAAACTCGATGTTTCTTTCACTTACACCCAAGTGAGGAAAGTATTTATTAAAATTTTTTTAAACAAATGCTTCATTTTTGAATAATTCTAGATTTGCAGAAAAATTCCAAAGATATTACAGTGTTCCCACACAACCCTCCCCAAGTTCTCTCTACTGTTAGCATCTCACATTACTATGGTACATTTGTCAAACCTAAGAAACCACTGATAGCCACTATTAATGCAACTCCAGACTTTATTTGGGTTTTACCAGCTTTAGAAAAATATTTTCAAATCTCTGATGTCTGAGTCTATGTACAGGGGTCAGTTCAGTGGTTTCAAGTTCTGTGAGCCCAAGCTGATGATGTTGAATCACAGAATGGTAGAGTAGAGAATTTTAAGATCCACATAGTGCTATGACATGTTTAGAAATGAGAGAAATAAAGTCACTGGGGGAACAAAAATCACACAGAGCCAGCATCACTTTGGTTGTGCAGCATATTCTGCCCAGACACTTCTGACTAGTGGCCACTTAGGTCTTGGCTGCCCTTCTCTTGGTGATAAAAAATCCTCGGATATACAGACACACCTTCGGGACACATTAAGATGAGAAGTCCATTCCATTGTAACGTGCAGGAAGATCCCAGTTCTCCTGGTCCTTCTAGTCTGTTCAAGAAGAAATTCTATGGCAGGAGCCTGGGTAGAACAGGTAGGCGGAGTTTCTGAAAAGTGTGATTGAGGTCTATTTCCAGTCTTGAACGCTACAGCAGAGAAACGGGTCATCCTAAAACTGTTCGGGTTTCCTGGCAGTAAGCACTTCATTTGGGCTGTCTGTGTGGATGTGGGTTAACTTCAGGTACGTGTAAGGTAGTGTGATCTTGCATGTCAGCACAGCAAGGGGTGCAGGAAACACTCTGTCAACACGCATAACCATTAGTCTATCTACAGCTGATGCCTTTGAGCCATCTCATTGAGGATCAGGGTGACCCGAATACATTTCTTCATAGCAGTACAGATGGATACCAGGAAACTGAGCAGATGCATCGTCGCTAATCAGGCAGAGACACAGCAGGCTAACTAAGAGCGAGGATTCACATGCCTTCACAAACCTTAATTAAAGAGCTCGGTGCCTCCTTTTGTTTTATCGGTTGCCAGTGTTTGGTCTCCTATTGTGACAGCTTTTTTTTTAAAGTAGTCATCAATTCGCTGTGATAATGGAATGGGGAGACAGTAGAGCACTGTATCTGTGACGCAGCCATAATGTCTGGCCAAGAGTTAAGGAGGTGCTGCTTCTGCAGCTGCAAACCAGTGTTTGCAAGAACCAACCACAGGGAGTCCAAAGAGAGGATGCAGGGATCCAGAAACCTCAGAACCCATCCCACATCGTCTTCTGTCTTAGGCAGCAGCCAACAGAAACCAAATGTCCTGTCCTTAAGGGAGGGAGCACTAAATTATTGAGAGGCTCTCAGCAGCAGGCGAGTGGAACAGGCATCTGCAGATTTGTGTTTCGCGCCCCAGTAATAAATACAGTGTTGAGAGGCGAAATCTGTCCCAGCGAACGCATGAGCTCGGGACAGACTCTGCTCACAGGCTCTTGCATCTTGCAGAGATTTGAGGCAAAGGTTGTTGGCTGGGCTCAATGTCCCTCTGTGTGAGCTGGGGGAAGGGCTCAGGGTGGAGAAGAGATACCTCAGCTCATGTATAACAGGGCTCCCTGTCATTGAGGGAATTCCAAGAGAAGGAAGCTGAGGGAAAATTTCACGTGGTGGAAAATATGCATGAAAATGTAGCTCCGAGCAGGGTCTGTCTTGCCCCCAGGGCAATCTTCTTGAGGAGAGGAACCCTCTCTGTTTACCATCTTGTTACTAATCTTTGAATAGTCTCTGGCCATATTGCTCTACTCAAGAATTATCTCATGGGCCTAGTTTTGCAGAAGCTTCTAAATGACACAGTCTCATATTTGTTGCTGGAAGGCCATGGAAAGACACATTGCATCCTAATAATTTGCAAGTAGAGATAGCTGGGTCCTTAGAAAGAGTATCAAGTTAGGAATTAGAAGTCCTGATGAGTTGCAATGTACTTTTTAAATTCGGAAGTTCTTTTGCCAAGGTACGTAATCTCTCTCCATGCCAGTTTCTCAGGACAGCCCTATTTGATGGTGACAAAGGGTGCTACTGGGCTTGTCCACTGCCCTGGGTGGTGTGGTACCCCTTTACATCTTCATCATCCCGAGATCTAGACAAATTCCTATTTTTAAAAGAAGACTGGCTCAGGCCCCCCTCCTCTCCTCCCCCAAAGCAATGAATTCCAGTTATGAGGATTAGAGAGACCAGAGATACCTGGATCTGAAGACATTCAGAAGGTTTGGGTGGTGTGCCTCACTAGTGTGAGATCACCCCTGTTTTAAAACCCTTGATGCGGGTTTACTCACCCATACTAAGCACGTGCAGTCACAGTGGCCCGGGCTCAGTGACCTCATTCACTCAGCCTACAGCGCCTGCTTGACCTCAGCTCCCCGCTCCTATGCCCTGGCCTTGGGACCATCTGGCTTCATCTTCTGGGTCGTGATATCGACCTAGGATCTGCCATGTTTGGGTGACTCATCAGACATTTCCCAGCATGCTTCACTATAGACTACAATAGATCCAAGATGGTGATAGAAATGAGTCTTGACATGTATGAGTTTACGCCTGGTGTTTAGTCAATTACAATTAGTTAAGTTATTAAGTCAGGCCAGAGACAGGCATGGATTGGCCTCATTGTAATCTTGAGTCTCACAAAGAGGCCAGCTGACAAACCATGTGGAGAATATATGTAGCCCACATTTAGGGAAGCCCAACATGCTTTCTCTCCTAGTGGGAAAAGAAAGACAGGAGAGGAGACTGTTCTGTGACCTTCTTCTCTTCATTGGCTAATAGGTTTTGCTTTAAAGCATTTAAAAGTTAAAAATGCTTAATTATTACTTCATTACCTGTGAACTGTCCTAGAGGCCCCTTGGAGCCTAAGATTGGGCTCCAAAAATCACTGCAGATAGTGACTGCAGCCCAAAATTAAAAGACAATCCTTGAAAGAAAAGCTATGACAAACCTAGATAGCATATTAGAAAGCAGGGTCATTACTTTGCCAACAAAGGTCCATATCATCAAAGCTATGGCTTTTCCAGTAGTCATGTAGGAATGTGAGAGTTGGACTATAAAGAAAGCTGAGCACTGAACAAATGATGCCTTTGAACTGTGGTGTTGGAGGAGACTCTTGAGAGTACCTTGGACTGCAAGGAGATGAAGCCAGTCGATCCTAAATGATATCAGTCCGGAATATTCATTGAAAGGATTGGTGCTGAAGCTGAAGCTCCAATACTTTGGCCACCTGATATGAAGAACTGATTCATTTGAAAAGACCCTGATGCTGAGAAGGATTGAAGGTAGGAGGAGAAGGGGACAACAGAGGATGAGATGGTTGGATGGTATCACTGATTCGATGGACATGAGGTTGAGCAAGCTCCAGGAGTTGGTAATGGACAGGGAAGTCTGGTGTGCTTCAGTCCATGGGGTCACAAAGAGTCGGACACAACTGAGTGACTGAACTGAGAGGCCCCTTGGATTCTGGAAGTCATCAGCCTATAGCTTGTGTGTTAATTTAGGTTTATCGTGCAAATATTTCTGTACTCCCAAAGAACACACACACACACACACACACACACACACACACACACACAGTGTCATCGATGTATCTCTAAAAGGCTACTGCTGGCTTGTCCTCAGCAGAACATTTGGAGAACTACACCCAAATGCACTCTTATCAGTCCTGTCAGCGTATTGCTAACTTTGGTTGGGATTTGTGTTCGTCATCTACCAGTGGCTCAGATTTGAGGGTAAATGAGCATATTGAATTTGCTCCAGGGCATTTGAAAATGCACTGGAATCAGCAGTTGGTATTGCATTTTTTGTTTCTCATTCTTACCCTTCAACCAAAGACAAAACATTGAACTCCTGTTGGGTGGGTGCTGACCATCAGCCTAAAAGCTGAGGACAACTACACAGAATGGAGAGGTCATGGTTCATATCTGAGAAAGAGTGTAAATGGCAGAGAGAGAAACTAAAAAAGGAAAGAGACTGAAACAGGTTAACACTCCCACAATACAATCTGACCATTGCATTGATTAGAAATAACCTTTCCAGCAGACCGATTCAGGGGGCATTCTACCTCTTTGGGATACAAAGGCTTCAATTTTCCTTTTGCCACTCATGTCTATCTGAGTCAACTGTCTTGCTAATTCATTAGATGTTTTTTGTTTAAGTTGATGAGTAGATTTTAGCCACACACATTTTGGTAATTCTCACAATATTTCAAACCTTTTCATTATTATTATAGTTGTTGTGATGATCTGTGATCCATGATCTTGGATATTACTCCTATGAGTCTCTGAAGGCTCAGATGATGGTTAGCAACTTTTGGTAATAGAATATTTGGGTCTGTGCATTTTTTAAGCATAATGCTATTGCCCATGTATTAGACTACCATGTAATGTAAGCATAACTTTTATATGTACTGGGAAACCAAAAAAATTCATGTAACTCACTTTATTGAGACATTCCCTTCATGTCTGTGGTCTGGATCCGAATGCACAATATCTTCAAGGTCTGTCTGTATTCCTTTGCAAAAGACCATGACTTGTGTTGTGTTCATACTCTCTCTCTTGCCTTACCCTTTGCTTGCTTGATGAAGCCAGCCACCGTATTGCACGCTGCCATGTGAGGAAGCAAGAAATAGAGGAAGGCCTCTGGCCACCAGCTCCTGGGGAACCAAAGCCCTCAGTCCAACAGCCCAGGAGGAAATGCCTCCTGCTGTCCACCTCTTGAGTGACCAAGGGCGGTATCTTCCCCAGTCAAGTCCTCGGCTGCCACAGCCGCTGCCGACACTGGGACTGCAACCTGTGAGAGTCTCTGACAGCAGAAGACGCACATAAACTGCACCTGGGTCCCTGACCCATAGAAACTGTGAAATGATGAATGTTGTTTCAAGTCCCTGAGTTTGGGAGTGACTTGTTAAGTAGCAGTAGATAACTAATTTGGCACACTGAGTAGTTGACCTCTGATATTGTTTCCAGACCTACAGGGTTTTATGAGTTTTCAGGGGTTAAAAAAATGAAACCCAAAGGTACTGACTATATTGATATCTAAGCTGTGTTTTCTCTTTTCCTTCCCCTCTTTTCTTATTAAGCCCAATAAATAGTTGTGCTATCTATTGGGATTCATGTTTCCTTGTATTCAGGCTTGTCAGCTGCCTGAAACCTTGTTAGTCTGGCCAGAGAAAGTGAACTAATTCAGGCAAGAGTCTTTAGAAATCCTAGGAAGTCCAGCAGGAAAAGGAAAATACCATCTGGTTGCTAATGCAACGTGCCTTGCATGTGAAGTAAGAGCGATCAGAGCTCAAATAAAAACAGTGCTGAGGTGTCATTGATCGCTCTGGGTCTGAGCAGTGCTTTCCAATCCAATCTGTTATTTTCACTTTTAGCATCAGGGCCCTTCAGCGCCATTACTGAATGGTTCCTGAAGTCATCCATTCGAGTTGCTGCCACAATTGCTTTCTGCATAGATACATTTGTGACTTAACTGCTCTTGGTTCAATAAAAGAATTACAGTGCTTTATTGTGACTTGAGGAAGCCCTGGCAAGGTTTTGCCACTGCAGTTCCAAAGATCTATTACTCTGCCAGTCCAGCCCACTGAGTTAATGTTTTATATTAAGGTTTCTAGTCTTTATTCCTAGAAACGGAGAGGCAAGTGACATGCTAATACCTGATGTTGTTGAAAGAAATAGAAGATGTTGTCTGAAATTTAGGTGATTTAAATAAAAGAAAAATCTCGGCACTGTGAACCAAACTGACCCCCTTTCCCCACGGGGGCGGGCTTCGCAATGCTTGAGCATTGGTGTATTTTAAACCAACAAAATGGTCTAGAATACAGACCCTACGGAGCTCAATCATGTGAAAGAATCATCCTGTGTTCTCAGCACATCAGGTACTTAGAATCCGTTAGGAACAGGCGCAACTGCCTGTTGATGCTTCTAAATAGTGTTCTGATTGTGAGCAGCAGTCTATCTTGGGGGTGGGTGGAGAGAGAATGAGAGACATTGAGGGAAATGCGCTCGGGAGAATGCAGCTGTCACCTTTAGTATCATCCCAGTGGCCTGCTGTCATGGATTTCTTCAGCTATTGAGTATGTGCTCAGTATGGTGGTTCTTACAATTCTCTTCCAAAAAAGTTTGCATTTGCAGGACATCCCTAGTGGATCAGTGGTTAAGCCTCTGTGCTTCCAATGCAGCGGGAACAGGTTTAGTCCCTGAACTCAGTCCTACCTAGGGAACTAAGATCCTACATGCTGTGCAGCCAAAAAAAGGTTTTCAAAGGTTTCTATTCACAAAGATTTTCACAAAATCAGTTATATCTCCCATAATGTACCAAAGATAATAGATCTAAGGGTATAACTGAGGAAACAGAAACCCAGAGGTTAAATCTTCTTTCTAATTGGGATAAAATAAAAAGAACACAAAATTGGCAGTTTTAGCAATCTTCAAGTATGCAGTTTAATGGCGTTAAGTACATTCCCAATGTTGTGCGTCTGTTCCCACCATCCGGGTTCAGAACTTTTCATCACCCTATGAGGAAACCCTTACCCACTAAGCAAACACTCCCCATTGCCTCTCCTTCCAGCTCCTGGTAACCACTAACCTGCTTTCTGTCTCTGCGTATTGGCCTATTTTGTATATTTCGTATAAATGGAGTCATATAATATGTGGCCTTTTGGGTCTGCCTCTATCAGTATTTCATTTCTTTTCATGGCTGAATAATAGTGTGTGGTATGGATGGACCACATTTAGTTTATCCATTCATCAGATGATGGACACAGGTTAAATGCTTTTGATGTTGATTAACAGCAACATTAACTGAAAGTATTTTAAGTATCTACCACCAATTAGTAGATAACTATATTAGTAATAATGACCACTTAGTCCTAAACTAAGTAGCACATCATAAGAATGAGCTCCTTGTTCTGAAAGCAAGATTCTTGATTTTGAATAGTCTTCTAAAATGCTGAGACAAAAAGGTGTTTGAAAGATGTGATTGTCTTGAAAAATGGGTCTACTGAATGCCATAGGATGTTGTTACTGGTTCTGGCATTGGTATTGCCCTGGGGAAAACTTGATCCCCAGTAGCATGACTGTGAAGTGCTTTTGGGAAGATTTTAGGAGGAGGGTCCAGGAAATCTCTCTTAGGTAACATATGTATGTGGAGGCTCTGTTCACTGCCTTTCTGGTTAGAGCTTTGTCAATGTTCATGAGCAATTCTGTCTCAGACATGCAAATGATCTCCCCTAGCAGAGACATTCTTGTGTTTTGATTTCTCCAAACACTCCAAGGTCTCACCATTACTCCCAGTATGATTGGCATTGTTGAGCTGGGGAAATGGGATGGAATACAGGAGGGGGGAACCCACAGAGAACCTGGCAGTAGGTCTGAGATGGAGAGGTTGGGCTGATGTAGATAGAAGCATCTCTAACTCATATTCACATGAGGAAAAGAGCTGTTCTGATGTGTAATCAGACATCTTCTGTCTAAAAAATGAGATGATCTGGGCGCTTCAGAGGGTAGACAGACATCACAGGCCAGAGGAATGGGAGCACCTTTTGTTTTGTAGTTGACACACATGTTGGTCAGTTTTAATCAACTCAGCCTTGTGTATTTAGAGACTCCTATCAGAATCATCTTTCAAGAACACTTCTCAAACTCCAGCACTTACATCAGAGGAGAAAAAAAATAAATGCCAACTTCTTCTTGAACTGAGAAAGTGAGAACACAGTTATTAGTTATTTCATGATTCTTTATATCTTCTATAGATTTTATTAAAAAAATCTTAGATATCTTCGGATATTGTAACAAATTCCTAAAGCGTTCTACACACGCCAAGCAGTTACAACTAAAATGGATAGTAATTGCCTTTCCTTTCGGAGAAATAGCCCATGCCCTTAATTAGATCACTGTGCGCACTGCCTGGCATCTGTTTGCGTGGTGCTTGCCGGAAAGCCTAATGCGCAGTGTTGAATACTAATGTCCTGCGTCCTCCACCACCACACATCCAGATGCGAGTTGCCTCTTCCACTCCAGTTTCTAGGATTGGCATTTCTCCCTGGCCCATCCCTGCAGTTCTTAGGACAAGATCTCAACTGGCTCCTGTCTGCAAGTGAACATTGTGTGGGTGAAAGTCACAGTGATTAATGAACTGTGAACATGATTTATCTACCTGTGCAGAATGGCTTTTCAAGGCAGCTGCATTATCTTTCTAGAAGGGTGTTATCAGAGTACCTTGGTCATAACAATGTAGCACATCCTAGAAAAACTACACATGATTAAATATGAGTATCAGTGTACAAGGACACTCACATAGAATTTGGAGCACATTAAGTGCTCAATTCATGAGCCTTCATTTTGAAACCACTGGCAAAAGTCTAAGTCAGTTCAGTTCAGTTGCTCAGTCATGTCTGACTCTTTGCGACCCCATGTACTGCAGCATGCCAGGCCTCCTTGTCCATCACCAACTCCCAGAGTTTACCCAAACTCATGTTCATTGACTCAGTAATGCCATTCAACCATCTCATCTTCCGTCGTCCCCTTCTCCGCCTGCCCTCAATCTTTCCCAGCATCAGGGTCTTTTCAAATGAGTCAGCTCTTCACATCAGGTGGCCAAAGGGTTGGAGTTTCAGCTTCAACATCAGTCTAAGTCAGGGAACCTAGAATATTTTCCAGGTGGGAAATATATAAAAAAACTAAGGCTTATGCCAGGCTTTTTGGCACAACCTGTCAAATATTTGTCTATTTCTTTGAGATGTGACCAGAAAATTTTAGCCTGATGCCAGGTGGACTCTGCACACCTCTTGTGGGAGAACTTCTGGATGAAAGCATTGAACTCAGTGAGATACTTAAGGTGTTTCTATAGTCCATCTCTTCATATAGAAAACTTAAACCCTTTCTATCTTCTCTCCTGAGTGGGCATCCCATCTATGTTTGGATGTCTTCACCAGCAGCACCTCACTAGTCTAATTTCTGAAAATGAAGCATTTGCTCTGTTTGTACTTTATGCCTTTCACAGCTCTAGAGGCTAAGACATCTGAAATCAAGCCGCCAGACTATGAAGACACCAGTCATGTTACCCGTAGTTTCTTACCACAAACATGGTAGCTTAAGACAACAGAAGTGTGTTCTGTCATAGTTCCGGACTGTATGCACAGGAACACCAGAGTCTACAACAAGAAAAGAATCCTTGCTTGAGAGGTGTCCTTGTAAGAAAGTCCTGCCTCACTCTTCTCTAAGGAGAAGGAGAGAGAAGAGAAGGGATGGGTGAGGTAGGAAGACTAGGAGAGCTGGGGTATTCTTTTCTCTTCTCCTTTGAAGATACTGTTTAAATTCTGAAGAGAAAGTATTACCCAAACCCTTAGGGATCCTGGAAGAACAGAGGAAGTTTGCAGCACCAGGAGGGTTTACTAATACTTGTGCTTTCTAGTCTTGGAAGCAATGCACAATAGGGCAGACATGGCGGGAAGCCTAGACAGCAGAGGCTGCAGAGCCTTGAGATGGATTCCTACTGTCTCCATTACGTTACTTGTGATTATAACCCATTTGCTTTTGTGATGAGGAACTGAGAGCCCACTGGTGTTTCTCATCTACTAAGAAGAGTGTGCTAGACAGAACTACAAAATCATGGTTTATCTGCTGTATTAAAATATAGGAACCAACTTGTCAAATTCTCTGAGAAGTAATGAGAGCAAAATTATCATAATGTGGTCTCTAAATAAAAAGAATACATATACATAGTAAAAGAGCAAGAAATGTTTATTGTAAAATATTTAGAACATGCAGAAAAGCCCTAAAAAGAAAATAAAACTGCTCGTAACTCTACGATCCAGCAATAACCCTTGGCATTTTGACATATATTGTTCATAAAGACACACACACTCCCAATTTGGATTGTGCATACTGTTGTGTGTTTTCCCTTAACAGTATTGTTAATATTTTCTTAAGGTGTTAATTATTCCTCTAAAGGTTATTTTAACTGCACAATATTTCATTGCATGGTTGTGACATAATTTATCTGACTAATCTTCTAATTATTGGACATTTAGCTAGTCTCCAGTGTTTCACTATAAGTGATGCTACTATAGGCATCCTGTATGAAACTGTTCATGCAGTCCTTTCCAGATAATTGCCTTGTTGTGTTTTCTTTCCTATTTTTGCTATTTTCTCAAGATATATATATATATATATATATCTCCATCCCAAAGCCCCCAAAGTCTTAACTCATTGCTAGATCAATTCTGAAGTCTAAAACCTAAAATCTTACCTAAAGATCACCTTAACCAGTTATGGGGAGACTTGAGGTAAGATTCATCCTGAGGCAAAATTTCTCTGCATCAGTGAAACTGTAAAACCAAACAAGTTATGTGTCTCTGAATTGCAATGGTGGCCCAGGAGTAGGACAGACATTCCTGTCTTCCAAAGGAGAAATCTGAAGGAAGAAAGGGGTGATGGGTCCCAGGTAAGTTTGAAACCTCGTTAGACCAATTTCTTTAGATATTAGGGCTCAAGAATAACCCTTTTTGGTTCAGCATTCTGCTCTCCAGGCCTATTAGAATGATGGTATCACCCCAACACTCCTCAAGGTGGCCTGCCCGCCCCACCCCCACCCCCTCACCGTGTTTCTCTGCTGGGGTCCTGCCCACACAGTTCTCTTCAGTGGCTATCTGGCCCAGTAAATCTGAAGAGGAGACCCGCTCCTTTGAAACTCGGCAGAAAGCAGTCTTGCCCCTGGGCCATTGTGGTGGGAATGGCAGCTCTTGATCAGTGAATGGTCTTTGAAGTCAGTCTTCCTTTTTCTTGAAGGATAACACATGTTAACAGCCTTCCTTCATTTTATCTCATCATCTCTGTTTCATTTAGTCCCAGCTGGCAGTGTTTCTGCTGGTATAATCCCATCTCTGGTCCTAGCTCTGCTGAGATGACTGATTAAATCTGTGGTCCACACCCATCTTCACAACCTTCTCAAATGGTAGTTCAACCACACCCTCAATGTCTTCAGAGCATGCTTCTTCATTTATTGCAATATAGATGTGCATGTCGTGTCTGACTCTTTGCAACCCTATGGACTATAACCCACCAGGCTCCTCTGTTCATGGGATTTTCCAGGCAAGAATACTGGAGTGGGTTGCCATTTCCTCTTCCAGGTTGTCTTCCCAACCCAGGGATCAAACTCACAACTCTTGCATCTCCAGCATTGGCAGGCAGATTCTTAACCACTGTACAATATGGATAGGTTGGGAATTTTCTAAGTCTTCAAGTTCTGATTGCTTTTTGCTTAACAGTTCCTTCAATTTCTCTCTCTCCTCTTAGATTTTACTATGAGTGAGAAGGAGAAACCAAGCTCCTGTTTCCATACTTGGCCTAGAAATCTCCTCAGCTCATTATCCAATTTTATCACTTGCAGACTCTAGCTTTCATGAAATACTGGAACACAATTCCACCAAGTTCCTTGTCACTTTATAACAAGGACTGCCTTTCCTCCAGTTTCCAATAACCTTTCTTGTTTCTGTCTTGAGATCTCACCAGAATGGCCTTGAATGTCCGTATTTCTAATAGCATTGCTTGTGTTGATACATTAATATGTACCCTTTAGGAAGATGGATGCTCTCTCTAGCTCTTCTTTTATCTCTCCATGTCCTCATGAGAAGTGCCTTTAGTAGCTATATTTCTAGTAATAGTCCCTTCATAGCAATCTTAGCTTTTTCTAACATGCACCTCAAAACTCTTCCAACTTCTACCCATTATCCAGTTTCAAATCTACTTTTATATTTTTAGGCATATGTTATAGCAATACCCACTTCTTGGTGCAAAAATTTTTGTTAGTCTCCTTGGGCTTCCATAGGAAATGTCATAGACTGGGTGGTTTAAACAAAAGAATTTTATTTTCTCACAGTCCTAGAGGCTGGAAGTCCAAGATCAAGGTTCCAGCTTGTTGAATTTCAGGTGAGGATTCCCTTGCTGGCTTAGAGGCATTGCCTTCTCACTGTCCTTAGTGTGTGTGGCATGAGGGCAGGAGGTGGAGTGAGCACACTAATATGTACTATGATGTCTCTTCTTATAGGGACACTAATCCTAGTGAATCAAGGCCCCACCCTTATGACTGTATTTAAACTTAATTATTTCTTTAGAGAACCCATCTCCAAATATAGCCATCTAGGGGTTAGGATTCCAATGTATGAACATTTTAGAGGGACACAAACATTTAGGCCATAACAAACTGAAATTCTGAAACTTAGCTACAAGTCCCTAACTTTGTACAGCACTTTTTATCTTTTTAAAGCACTTTTATGTATAGTATCCCATTTCATCTGAAATAAACCCTGTAATATTTAAACTTTCCTCAAGTTACCTTTTATAAAAAATTTTTTTGAAAGTAATACCTGGATAGTTTTCAAAGTAAAATGATAGTAATAAAAGCCTTATAATAACAACTAAAATAGTCCTTCTCTATTGACCTGTTACCTCACCCCACCCTTCCAGGTCCAGTGCTTCAATGGTAACCATGTCAATGCATTTTGACATGTTCCTTCATATTTCTAAATACTGTGCCTGTGTGTTAATTATCTGTCACTTGATCATAAGCTGCTCCAAACTCAGTGGCTTAACAGAGCACAAATCTCCTAGCTCATTGTATCTGCAGGACAGAACCCCAGCACTGCTTCACCGTGTCCTTTGCATTGTTGTTGTCCCTGTTCAATGGCTACGCCATGTTCTTTTCATAGGAACTCACAAAACTGCAACCAAGATGTCAGCTGAGCTTTATTCCATTCTTGAGCTCAGAATCCTCCTCCAAGCTCATGGGCTCGTTGGCTGAATTCAGTTCCTTAAGTAGCGGGACTGAAGTCTGTGTTTTGCTGGCTGACTGCTGTGGCCTGCTCTCAGCTTCTTAAGGCGACCTGATACTCTTTGCCACCTGGCCCTCTCACTTCTTTCAGCAGAAAATCTCTCCTATAAAGACTTTGATCTGTTTAATTCAAGTCTACTGAGAGTAGACTTTTGTTTTGTTGAAAGTTTCCTTTTGTTCACCTTGAAGTCAGCTGACTTGGGCCCTTAATTGTATCTGCAAAATCTTTTCACTTTTGCCAAATTCTACTGGCCAAAACCAAGTCCCAGTTTCTACCCACACTTGATGGGTGGGGCATATACAAGGGCATGACTCACTGGGGACTCTTTAGAGTATATCTGATCAATTTTAGGAATTACTGAATTCCATTTTTGATCCATAATATTTTAGCTGTTATACCTCCCTTCTTTTCCTTTCTTCTCTCAATTTAGTTGTATCACTTGAAAAATTAAATCCATGTATGAAGCTTTTATTATTTTATGTAAATTTGTGGTGGACATTTTCATATTCTATAACTGCAAAGTCTCCTCTGAACACCGCTGCTGTTTTTTGAGAGATGATCTGCCTAATGAGTCCTCCCCTGCATTCTTCCATTATCTTCTAGTTTCTAATTTTGCCGTTAAGAATTAATTGTCCAAAATTCAAATGTGAAAGCCCTAACTCCCAATGTGATTATATTTGGAGACATGGCTCTTAGGAGGTAATTAAGTTTAAATAAGTCATAAAGGTGAGGTCCTAATCCAGTAGGACTGGTGACCTAATAAGAGGAGGAAGAGAGAGATTTCTGTTGTTTAAGCTGCCCAGTCTATGATGCCTTGTTATGGCACTCAGACGGACTAACCCAGTGTCCTGTGCTGCTCTGCCTCTGCGCCTTTGCATGTGACCTTGTAAACTAAGTAACCAAGTTTCTTCTCTAGAGGTGTTTAGGGTCTATTGTTTCTAATGTTCTGAAATATGATAATGCATCTTGATGTGAGTCGTTAAAAAATATGAACTTAGTACACACTTTAAATTTGGAGATTCAGCTTAATTTATTTCAGTTTTAGAATTTTTCTCTTGTTTTATTATATCTCCCTAATATTTTCTCTGCTTCTTTCAGAATTTCTATTACCTGGGTATTAGACGTTATTGTCCAACCCTGAACTTTCTTGCCTTTTTCTATTCTCCATTTTTATCATTTTTTAAAAGTCTTCCATATCTTTTAATTGTACTATTGAAGTTGTAAGTCTGGCTCTCTCATATTTTTTAGCTTCCAGGAGCTCTTAAATGCTGATTATTATTATGATTATTAAATATATATTATTCTTGTTTCATGAATGTAATGTCTAAGTTTTCTTTGACTTAGAAAATAACACAGAAAGTGTTATTTTTTATTTCCTGAGTTGTTTTTTTGAGGGGAGGGCAGTTATATGTTTTCTCCATTTTGGAAGTTTTCCTCAGTAAAGGCTGGGAAGGAGGTGAGAGTCAACTTGTTTCCTATACAGAATTCCAAACAATTTCCCTGTTTTTATCTCATATCTCATATGTATGTCCTTCAGCTAAAACTGTCTCCAGTATGCTTGTCTGGGTTTCTGAGATACAAAGTAGCTGGTTTCTCAGCATTGTCATCTCTGCCAACTCTTTAGCTTGAATCCTCCCTCATCTGCAAAGTATTTATTGTTCCTTCATTTTCTTTCTATCTTTATATGTTGTTGTTTCCATTATAGTTATCTTCTGTTTTTATTAAACATAAACTTTGTGTTTCTATGTCCTTGTTGTTTT
The DNA here is from genome assembly GCA_007570785.1 of Antilocapra americana. Classification (NCBI taxonomy): domain Eukaryota; kingdom Metazoa; phylum Chordata; class Mammalia; order Artiodactyla; family Antilocapridae; genus Antilocapra; species Antilocapra americana. The sequence continues at coordinate 6,808,570 of ML664180.1, read as the reverse complement.
GAGGGGATTTGAGGGGTTTTTTTTCAAGAGAAGGGGGCCACAAACATGTTTACCATCTAGATCCAAAAGCACTTCAGAGCATTTTAGAATGTTTTTCTTGTTCCCTGGTGGGAGGGCCAGACATTTTGAGCCCCTTGTGAAGATAATGGACTTTAAAGCCAGAAGAGGACCTTTGTGTGTCTCACAGAGGATCAATGATGTAGAAGAAAATTGGAAAAAAGTCAAATCCCATCGAGGATTTTTCTGAAATGCAGAAAATGGATAAACGATCTATTTGAATTAGAGAATTTCCTGTTTGATAATGCCCATTGCTTATAACTGGTTGGTCAAAATTAGATTTCACAGAAACATGTTTTGATTACAATGTTAGAATTCTACAGCAAGACATGCAATGTGATTTGAAGTCCTCAAACTCCCTAACTGTCAAACTGAATTTTTGTAAGCCATACTCTTTCAGCCTTTAGAAAAACAGAAAAACTTGGCAATGGTCTTTTGGCCATAGTGAAGCAGAGTTGGAATAACCATGTCATATTTAAAGTGGGGATGGTAAAATACCACCACTGTTTTCAAAATAAGGTGAAGGTTAGCTTTCCCCAGTGATTGAGGAGAAAGATCTAGGACTTGACTTTCGGCTTCTCCAAGGTACAGAATGGTTTTCTGGTTTCTGCTCTCAAGGATATTGAAGGAATAATATTTTTAAAAAGGCTTAGTCATTCTGTGTATGTCATTTACCATCTATATGGTTTGCTTCTGCAAATTGTGTGGAAGGGATTTAAAACAGTTTTCTGGCTTATAAGAGAAATGAACCCACAATTCCTGGCTCAGAGTTTCTTGTGGGAGTCCTGATGTAAAATGATCTTTTATATGCCTGGTTGGAACTATGAGTCGAATGACATCTGCATTTTAAAAAAAAAAAAAATCATTTTGCATATTGAGCTAAAAATTTCTATTTCAGCCTTTTTTTTAGTACAAAGTAGATGGATTCATTGTATATACGTATTAGTACACAGAGAAGAATTATCAGCGTATTTAAAATACATATTCGAGGAGATCCTGTGGTAATGGCTGTGTAACTATTTTGGAGTCGGGTTCTCCACTTTTTTCCCAAACAATGTTGTGTGTTAAAGGAAAATTCTCCCAGGTTATAGGTGCCTATGGCCAAGTCAAATTTTGCCTATAGTCAGGACCCTCTCTTGTGATTTTAGGCAGTCAGAAGACATCCCTACCTCTCCAAATAGCTTATGATACTATTACCCTCTGATAGAGTCTCTAGGTCTGCTTCTATAAATCCTTTCTCTATTTCAGCACCTTTGGGAGAAGTAGCACATTTCCAAAGGCACACATGTCCCAGACCAGGTGGTGAATTTGCTTCTCAGCATGGACTTGAGAGAGAGGAGGAGCTGGAAATGCCCATAAAATAGAAGGCAAGGAGAGGCTGGTTAAAAGGAGGATTTTGTATGGAGACAGACAATGTGATTTGAAAACCACAAACTACTTAGCTGTCAGACTCAATTTTTAGAAGCCCAAAGCCAGAAAGGTTGCAGAGCCTAATTAAGGCAAGCTTTTTTTACTTTTCAATTTCATTGAGGGCAAGCCCTGCAGATGGACTAGGAACCGGAAGCTTCCATGTCCTGTGTGGTGAAAAGGCAGGATGACAGAGTAGCACATGGGCCCCTGGAATGTGGTTTCTCTGGACCATCAGGTGAACTCTGGGCTGGAGGATGGAACTCTTGTTTCTCCGCCACCTGCCTGGAACAAGTTCCTAGACATATCTGGGCCTAATGAACAGGATTCCTCATCTTGACAGGGTATTAGCTCCAGTGGGGAAAAAAGGGAATTTCATGCCTAGAAGTATTTGCTTACAAAGAGTTTCTAACACTTTAGAAAGTATAACTGTTTGGGTTGGCCAAAAAGTTCGTTCAGATTTTTCCCAACCCAGCTTAAGAAAAACCTGAAAGAACTTTTTGGCCAACTCAATCTCTTTGAGAGTATAACTGACCAGAAGAAGAAAAAAAAAAACTTCCTTAAAATGAAGTGAGGATGGTTGTTACAAGTAATACTTCAGTGGCAGATTCCCAACTTTCCTTGTAGTACAGGAGAGAAGACTCTGGGTCATGACCTTCTCCACGTTAAAAAGTGTTCTTTGACTCCTCTATTCCCACAGCAGTTATTCTTTACCTCTGTGAGAATTCTTTTAAAAAGCTCTTCCTGAAAGGGGCAACAGAAGATGAGATGGTTGGATGGCATCTTCTCATCAGACATGAGTTTGAGCAAATTCCGGGAGATAGTGAAGGACAGAGAAACCTAGCATGCTGTAGTCTATGAAGTCACAAAGAGTCAGACACGACTTAGAGACAGAACAGCAACAAAACAATCAGTACCTACTCTGTGGAAATTTTCTATAGGGTGAAAATCCTGTGCTTCATTGGTAAGGGGAAGGTTGAATGAGAGATGGTGATGATGGAGCAAAAGGATCACATGGGCTGTAGAGTTAGACTGCCTGAATTCAAATCCCAGCTCTGCTTCCTCACTAGCTAAGGAAACTTGAACAAGTTTTCTGTGCCCAATTTCTCCATCTGTAAAATGGAAATAAAAATATTACTTATCAAAAATAAAATAAAAAGCTCTTCCCAGGAAAATGGGTGCACGCATGCACACATGCACACACTTACACTCTATAATTATAACTCTTAGGCGACTTTAACATTTTCACGTGAGAAACTATGACCTACAGAAAAAGTCCAGTTTCCAAAGCTGTCCTCTTGCTCAGTTATCAGCCTGGTCCTTCCAGTTATCATATCCACATCGGGCAGAGAGGTCTTGCCTGCCTGACTCCATTACCCTGCCCCTCTGGGCTGCTGGCTCCTGTGGCTGCCCACATCTCCATGTGACTTAGACTTCATGGTCTGAGGCCGACCAGGCCTTCTTAAGGGCATCTCTCTTTCTTAGTCTGCTTGGGTTGCCATAAGAAGATACCATAGACTGGGTGGCTTAAGCAACATCCGTTTATTTCTCACAGTCTGGAGGCTGGAAGTCTGAGCGCAGATTGCTGTCTGGGTTCTGATGAGAGCTGTAGAGTTCTCTTCCTGGCTGGCAGATGGCAACCTCCTCAGTCTGTGCTTACGTGATGGAGAGAAAGGAGGCTCTGGTCAATCCTTTTTCTTATAAAGACACTGCTCCCATCATGGAGGTCCCATACTCTTGACGTCCTGAAGGCCCCATCCCCAAACACCATCACATTGGGGGTTGGGCTTCAGCAAAGAAACTGGGGGAAGGACACAAGCGTTTAGTCTATATTTTCTCCTCTCTGTAGTTTGAAAGAGGGTAAGAAGTGACTTCTAAGGAAAAAGATAGATTACACCTGAAACATTGTAAATCAACTATATTTTCAATAAAATAAAATTCTTTAACTCAGGAAAAATAATAAAGTCCATTTTGTCTTTAAAAAATGAAAAAGAGAATTGGGGGCAGAGGTGGAAGAGTATTAGAAGTAAGGAACCTGAGGTCTTCAGATTTGCATTCACTGATTATTTCCAGTGTTTGTAACTTTAGCTTTAGAAACCTTTTTGTGATGCTCATCTGAGCACTCTGATGAACATTTTAACTTTCACATTGAAACATCTTTTCAGTTGAGAGGGGAGGTTTTCTGGGAAAATGTTGGGCTTCATTTTGAAACAAATGGTGTCTATAATTGAAATAGAGATTGAATTATCCTCCTCCAGATTCTGTAGACCTGCTTTTTCCTCAAAGGATCACATACAAATTTCATGCATCCCCTGGCAAAATTATGGCTGGAGACAAGAGTCTGCTATAGAGGACAAAAATGTAATCTCTAAACAGTTCTATCCTTGACCTCAACAGAAAGAGTGTTTCCATGTGGTCGCCTCTTGGACGAAGGTCAAGATGAGCAGAGACCACCAAGCACATTTCAAGAAGGATATTAGATTTCACTGGAGCCAGTAGCTCAGAAGTGAGTTATTAGAGTTTTGTTTACTATACCCTCTGGCTATATCCTTAATTAGGTGGAACTGATAAGCTTGATAAATTTTGAACTATTGCTTTCTGTTTGCCAATAACAAAATATTACTGTGTAGGATGTTAGTTATTTTCCGCATCAAACCCCTTCTATTTTCCTGAAAATATCATTAGTTTCCATTTCAATAGGCCTTTTGTTTAGAGGGAGAAGAATGTCCTTTTTACCTTTTTTAATTAAAGCACCTCAGTGACTAGTATACAATTTCTTTAGACTTTACCCTGACCCCAATTCTCTACTTCCTTCTCTTCAATGCTCCAAGGTTTCACTCTCTCAGGTAATAATTAGATCAAAGAAAGGATTCAGACACAGGTTATTTCTCTCCAATTCTCACACATATCTTCGCTTACAATTTTTCTTTCTTCTTCCTTTCTCTCCTTCCTTCTCTTCACCTCCTTCCCTCCCTTCCTCCCTTCTCCTTCCTCTCTTTCTTCCTTCCTTCCTTTCTTTCTCCTTCAACTGTGAATTAAGCAGACCCTACTGTATAGGTATAGCAATCTATATAGGAATCTTATACCTATAAACATTATATTTCTATTATAAACTGATAAAAAGATATATGGACAGTATTTTAAGGAACTCCAAACCACTGGGGTAACAGCAAGAACAAGAACAACAACAAAACATAGAAAGCAAATATGTGCTTATTTATGACTCAATTGCATACATAAATTTATACATACAATTAAATGGATATGACATGTTGGAATATTTCCTTAGTGATGTCTCAAAACAATAATTATAATCTTAATGAAGCATTTCGACAAGTTTTAACAGGTCCAAGAATAATTATTTTACTGTTCTGTTTGGGATGCAAACTTAGAAGTCTAAGAGTTCAATTAATTATCTTAGAGTCGAAAGAGTTTGAAAGTAGAAGGATTTTTTTCCAGGATAGTGTTTAATATAGATTTAAGTCTGAGTTCGGTCTCTGTAGGCCAGAAAGATATCCTCTTGCTAACCCTGTCATTCAAATACATCTAGGAAGAATAGTCCCAATAATCACACCTAGGAAATGAATCAGCTTATTGAGAGGTAAAGGGAAACACCTGGATTTTAGAAATGAACAGCAAGCTCAGCAAATGAGATTGCCAAGAATATCTGTGGGAAGGAATAAGTCAGCAGTATTCAAAGATGAGGTTCATAAGCTGTTGCAAGTTACCCTCAAAACAGAAGAAGGTGAAACAATAGGCTAAAATGCTCTTTCATCTTATACAGAAAGATTGCCTCTAGGCAGAGGCTATTTAGGAAGATGGCATTTGAATCATTTTTGAAAAAGTGTCTTCTTTTCTCTCTGTCTAGAAATGATACTTCTAGACAGTCTTTTCTTTCAGGATGTTTTCTTTGGTTGGTTACTGACATTTTTCTGTGGCTGGGCTAATTTGAAAGAAGTAGAAGAGAAGGTTGAGGTAAAGAACATATGGGAAGAAAATAAAAGTAAGGGTTGGAAGTGGCAAATATATAGGTAAATATAAAAGACTGTGTAAATGTAGTTTTTTATGTTCTTCAAAAGACATTTAGAATCGTATAAAGCAATAATTATAGCGCTGTACTGTTAGGTTTATAATATATATACACATGATATGTGTGGCAGTAATAACATACAGAAAGATGAAGGAGATGAAGATATACTGAAGCAAAATTTCTATATTTTACCAGAATTAAACTGAAGTATATTGTATAATTTAAGATACACAGTGTAATCCCTAGAGCAACCACTATGAAAATAGCTTTAAAAAAGAACTTAAAAAGAGGAATATGGCACACTAGAAAATATCTATTTAACCAAAAATTAAGGAATAAAAGAGAAATAAAAAAGACTTGAAATATGGAAAACAGCAAAACGACAAATATAAATCTAACCAGATCAATGATTACATTAAATTTGAGTGAACTAAGCATTCCAATTAAAAGGTAGAGTTTGCCAGAATGGATTAAAGAACAAAAGCTAACAATATTCTGTCTACCACAAATACATTTTAGAGTCAAAGGCACAAACAGATTGAATGTAAAATGGTAGAAAAAGATATACCATACCAATAACAATCATAAGAGTGTTTGAGTGACCATACTGCTATGAGACAAAGTAGTCCTTAATCAAAAATTATTGCAAGAGACAACGAAGGACATTTTCTAACGATGGAAGAATCAATACAAGAAAAAGAGACGACGATATAAGTGTACACATATATAACAGTATACTCCAAGATACATGACCAAAAACTGACAGAAGAAAAGAAAAAATGTCAAACTGAATAATCATAGATTTTAATACTCTTCTTTAAATAACTAATAGAATAACTAAACAGCAGGATCAAAGATACAGAAGATTTGACTAACACTATCAAACTTAAATGACCTAATGACATTTATAGAACACCCCACCCAACAACAGTAATTAATATATATTATTCTCAAATATAAAAGGAATATTTTCCAGGATAGAACATATATTATGTCATAAGAATAAAGGGATTAGAACTATTCAACCCTAATGGAATTAAAGTAGAAATCATTAACAGGAAGAAATTTAGCAATTTCCTGTTATTTGGGAATTAGCAGAATTACAAATAACACATGGATCTAAGAAGACATCAAAAGGGAAGTATTTTGAACTGAGTGAAAATTAAAACATCACATACCAATAGTTATGAATGCAGCTAGAATAGTACTTAGAAGGAAATTTATAGATTTAAATTCCTGTATTAGAAAAGCAGTTCTCAAAATAAATCATCTAAGCTTCTACTGTAAACCAGCTAAAGAGGAGCAAGTTGAACCCAAAGCAAGCAAAAGGAAAAAAAAATATATGAAGAGTAGAACTGAATGAAATGGAAAGCAAAAACACAATAAAGAAATCCAGAGAAATCAAAGTTGTTTCTTGGAAAAAATGAATGAAATTGGTAAACTTTTACCTACCCTGACCAGGAATAAAAGAGGGAAGACACAGACCATTAAAACCAGGAATGAAAGAAGGGACATCACTGACCCTATAGAAATGGAAAAAATTATAAATGGAATATTATACAACTTTATGTTAATAAACTAGACAACTTAAAAGACAGATATATTCCCAGAGAGACATTAATTACCAAAATTAACTCTAGAAGAAAGTAGAGAATCTGAATAGAAGAATAAGAAGTAAAAGAAACTAAAGTAGTAACTAAAAATCTTCCTACAAATAGTCCCCCAGTCCAAAGTGGTGAATTGTATCAGTTACTTAAAGATGAAATAATACCATTTCTAGATGATGCTTTCAGAAAGTAGAAGAGAAAGGAACACTCCCCAATTCACTCTTTGAAGCCATTATCACCTTGATAACAAAGCCAATCAAAAACATCGTAGATGCAAAAATCTTTTTAAACATGTTAGCAGACTGAATCTAGCAACATCTAAAAAACTGATATGTCATTGCCAGGTAAGATTCATGTCTGAAATGCAAGGTTGGTGTACCATCTGAAAATCAATTAACATACCATATTAATGGCTTCCCTCATAGCTCAGTTGGTAAAGAATTGCCTGCAATGCAAGAGACCCCAGTTTGATTCCTGGGTCAGGAAGACCCGCTGGAGAAAGGGATAGGCTACCCACTCCAGTATTCTTGGATTTCCCTGGTGGTTCAGCTGGTAAAGAATCCGCCTGCAATACGGGAGACCTGATTCTATCCCCGGGTTGGGAAGATTCCCCTGGGGAAGGGAAAGGCTACCCACTCCAGTATTCTGGCCTAGAGAATTCAACGGGCTGAATAGTCCATGGGGTCGCAAAGAGTCAGACACGACTGAGCAACTTTCACTTTCACCATATTAATACATAAAGGACCAACTTCCCCACATGACTAGTGATAATCACTAAATGCAGAAAAAGCATGGCAAATCCATCTCCAAATCATTATAAAAATTTAAAGACTTAAAGGGAACTTCTTTAACTTAATAAAAGGTAGGTATGAAAAATCTATAGTTGACATAATACTTAATGGTGAACTGAATGCTTTCATCATGCCTATTCAACACATATCAAAAGTTCTATTCAGCTAGTGAAATAAAGCAATAAAAAAAATCAATGGCATCTAAAACAGAAAGAAGTAAAACTGTCTGTGTTTGCAGAAATATAATCCAGTGTAAAAATTCCTAAGGAAATTACACAAAAGCTACTAAAACTAATCAAGAATATTTAGCACTGTAAGTCATATATTTGTGTATGTGATAGAGGGCTTGTATATGGAGTATATTGTCTTAAACTCTTACTAAGTAAATAATAAGGAGCTTCCCAGGTGGCAGAGGTAAAGAATCTTCCTACCAATGCAGGAGATGCAAGAGATGCTGGTTTGATCCCTGGATCAGGAAGATCCCCTGGAGTTGGGAGATGGGGGAAATGGAGTGATATGGGTCAAAGGGTATGAACATCTCATTAGAAGACGAGTAAGTTCTGAGGATCTAATGTACAGTATGACGACTATCTTAATACTGTACTGAATACTTGAAAGTTGCTAAGCGAGTAAATCTTAAATGTTTGCACCACAGAACAGCAATTGTAATTACATATATGTGATGTGATAGAGGGGTTAGCTAATGCTATGGTAAGTGTATCAACTCATTGTACACCTTAAATTTAAACAGTGTTGTATGTCAGTTATATCTCAATACATTTGGGAAAAAATGTTCAAATCTCCTTAATCTCTTAGTTGGTTTTTAAAACATTCAACATATCTGAAGTTTGTTCTGGCATCAACCCTTAACACCGCAGTAAGTGGTACAGTTGGCCAACTAAGTTTCCAAAAGTATTGTGTAATTGGGTAATTGGTACCGAGGCCAATGACATGTATTTAATTCTAAAAGTAAATTTTCCTGCAGAATATTTATCATCTACCTCCAATATATAATGAATTCCACTGTGGTTTTTAGAGATAGCCTTTTGCGAGTTTTGTGGGAGAATGTATTTAATGGGCAATAGGAGAATTAACTCTGTAGACTGTAACTGTTATCTCGTCCTTTTCTGAATTGGCTGAAGCCAGTGTGGGCTAGCCAGGAAAAGATGTGTTGTCAGAAACAAGAGTAATTGGCCTTTCTCTATGACTGCTTAATGGGATCATACATTAATGTGTATTAATGTATCCAAATTAGTGTCATTTTTTAAAGCAGTGTGAGTTTAGAAGCTGAACCAAAGGAATGCTATTACTTCTTTTGTTTTACTAAAGGAAACTGAACAGAAGGTTGATTATAATGTGGCTGGTTTGCATGTATTTTAATTACATTTTGTGTGGCCCATAACCTCAGGAATAATGAGATTCTAGGAGTATTCCATTAGAATCTTGGTGATGATTTGAATGCATGAAATATATACATAAATTCTCTGCCTTGCCCCTCCATCACCCCAACACATGCAAACATATCATTTAACAAAAGAGTTATATCTGATTTCTAAAAAATACACATGCTAGAAATTCTATCCCACTGACTTTTGCCACCTAATCATTCTGAGACTAAAAACTTATTAAAACAATGTTGGTCAAATGTTTCTGTTGCTCAAACCAGTTTTGACTTTTTAAAATAAATACAGCTAGAACTTGTCTCAGATTTTTTAAAACAGTAAGGTTGACAAACCTTTGCACTAGGAGGGTAGCTTGTTTGAATACAACTGGGATTCTTTTGGGGTCAAACTTGATGATTAAGATGATTTATCAGGTTGGAAAATATAATTTTTAGCTGAAAATAGTATATCCTGATTAAGTATTGAGATCTTATGTGATTTATAAACTCTTTTAAGGAATGGAAGTAGCTGTTGATTTCTTTTATGGAGATGGTTTTTCTAGTTATGTGGAATGGAAGAAACCTTTTAGTTCAGCAGTTACCATGTAATTCTTGGGAATCATAAAAATCATGTTGTCAAACTGAGTTGAAAGTTAGATACTATGATTATATTTTCAAAATTCTCAAACAGCTGTGGCGGAACACAGCCTCTCAAGTATACTGTTGTCTCTCAAGTATACTGTTGTCGTGTGTTACTAATCATGTCTGATTCTTTGTGATTCAATGGACTATAGCACAACAGGCTTCCCTGTCCTTCAGTGTCTCCCGGAGTGCGCTCAAGCTCATGTCCATTGTGTCAGTGATGCCATCCAACCTTCCCATCCTCTGTTGCCCCCTTCCCTTCCTGCCCTCAAGCTTTTCCAGCATCAGATTCTTTTCCAATGAGTTGGGTCTTCACATCAGGTGGCCAAAGTATTGGAGCTTCAGCTTCAGTTATCAGTCCTTCCAATGAATATTCAGGGTTGATTTCCTTTAGGACTGACTGGTTTGATCTCCTTACTATCCAAAGGACTATCTCAAGAGTCTTCTCTAACACCACAGCTCAAAAACATCAATTCTTTGGTGCTCAGCCTTCTTTATGGTCCCACTCTCACATCTGTACGTGACTATGGGAAAAACCATAGCTTTGACTAGATGAACTTCTTCAACTATGCACATAAGGCTAAAGTTCCTCTTCTCTTTTCCCACAATCCATCTTCTATTTGGTATCAAGAGTAATCTTTTTTTTCAATATTTATTTGTTTGGCTGTGCTGGGTCTTAATTGCACCACATGGGATCTTTGTGTTTGTTTTTTTTAGTTGCAGTATGTAGGATATAGTTCCCTGACCAGGGATTGAACCTAGGTCCCCTACATTGGGAATGTGAAGTCTTAGCCACTGGACCACCAGGGTAGTCAGAGAGCAGTCTTTAAAGATAGGAAATTAGTGTCTTCTCACTTTGAAATTTTCAGTGGAAATCAATGATTAGATGTGAACAGTGAGGGAAAGAAGGGGATCCAGAATGACTTCTAGGTTCTAGTTTGAGCCACTGGATGGACTCTGGTGTCATTTGTTGGGAAGTGGGCAGCCATATATTCCTGCAGAATTTCCGGGAGTGGGAATCCCCATTAATGCCCACCCACCCCACCTCCTGCTCAGACACCCTACTCTTTGTTCTTGATTTGGCCAATTCCTTTTTCTTTAAAACTTCAGCTCAAGAGTTGCCCGTTCACAAGCCTCATCTCCCCTTCTCCCATCCAGAGATACACTGGTGAGTGTCTCTTCCCCGCTCCTTCCTTAGTGCTCAGTATTTACGTTTGTGCACTCAGCCCAGGGTCTTCTCATGGCTGGTTTGCATGTCTGTCTCCTCCCTTGGACCATGAGAACAGCAAACCCCATGCCTTACCCCTCACCCTCCTTCAGGGCCTAGCATGGTGTCTGCACATGGTCCGCAAAGAATGTTTGCTGAAATCAAATGAAGCTACTCACCCGGTTTTAGAGGTCACCATTACACCTCCCAGCTGCCGCGTGGCAATGGCAAGTTTTGACATTTAGAGACTTTTTCCGTGTCTTATCTGTGCTATGCCTTTGAAGGTGCTGATGATGTCCATTTAAATGTGTGTTTATTTAAGATGGTAACATCTGGGGTGGGGTTAGGGGAGGCTTGGAATGAGTAGAGCAAACTGTGGTTACATCTCTGATCCCAGATGCTTTGAAGTCTACTCAAGTCCTTCATTGGCCATATTGACTTAGAGACATTTTCAAACAGTTTTCTCAGCCTCATTGGGATTTTGCAAGTACATTCCTTTCATTTGTTCTCACAGGTACATTCAGTACAACATAAGAAATGCTCATGTGATGCCTTTTCAAATTAATGCCTCTCTTAACTCCCCCTGAATTATTTCTCCCAATGCTGAAGGCCTCCAGTGTTATGCAGACCTCTGGCAGAGCGAGCCCTTCTCTTGACCTACACAGATTCTGTGCATGGAACAGATTGGTGTGTGCGCCAGCGTGGTCAGCTGCCCGTCCTCGGCCAAGACGATGAGAGGGAGACTTTAAAGCAGAGAGCCTGTTCTCAGCTACTGGGGAGAAACCAAAGCTATCAAACCCCCCAATACAGGGGTGGGGTACAGGATGGTCTGGGACGTACAGGGAAGCCCGCTCCGTGTGGGTCTCTCCTTTGTGCCTCCTCCTTCTGGCTTCCTCTCCCTTCCACATTTTTTCTCCCGCACATGCCTTCTCACCTTTTCCTACCTCTTCTTTCTTTGTTTTCCCGCTCGCTACCTCCCCTTTTGGGGGAACAGTTGATGAAGGCTTATTGTACATGCATCACACATCCCACAAATATGCATATGTTGTTTGTACCTGTCACAGAATTATATATATTTCTTGAGTGTATGGTGTAAAGCTTCCCATTTCCAGTTTTTAATTTTAAAATGGGTACATTAAATAGTTTATATTTCTTTCTCTCTCAAAACACTCTTTTTTTCCCTTTTTTCTTTGTCATGTACATGTGAGTCTTTCTTATTAGTTTATTTTTCTTCCTAAGGATCAGTTTCCCTGCCTGCCCCGCCCCTCCCGCATTCCTGCTTTCTGGCTGAGGAAGAAAGGAGGAGGAGAATGGATGAAATGTGCTGTGAGGGGCAGAGCTGGGGGCAAGGAAACCAGGTCCCAAGGAGGGGGTGCCCCTTCCCCTTTGCACTTTTCCCAGCTAGAGCTTTGGAGCAAAAGCTTCATTTAAAACAGGAGCCTCATTTCCCTCAACAAAACCAGAAAGCCATCTTTCCCTGTTACAAAGGTACTTTGCTCTTATTCAGTGTCATTTTTTCAGGGAGCACTTGACTGGCTTGCTCAGTGCCCAGGAAGCCACTCTCTCTCTTGTCACTGCAAACGAACCGGAAAATTCTCTGAAGCGACAAGACCCGACAGACAGAGGCTTGATTTCTTTTGTGTGCCCATGTGTGTTATGCATAAGAAATCATTATCTTTCCATAGACTGGGGTCATTCTCTTCTCTCTTTTTACTACCAACCTATAAATTTAATTATTTGCAGCTTTAATTAAAAAGTCTTACTTATCTTTAGAGGTTTCCTTTTTAAATTTCTAGAGATTAGGATTATCCACAGCATTTCAGCTTGTTTTATGTCCATATACTATATGGTTTCTATAATGATATAAAAATGAATTCCTGAGATCCTATGAAGCTAATCATATTCTGCATTTCTCTCCTAATAATCCCAGATTACATTAATCATAAATGTCAGCAGCGTCTCTAGATGACTTCTTGACTTTTGACAAAAAGCCTTCATCTTGGCCCTTTAAATTCCAAGGTCAAGGAGAATGTAACATTCAGAATAATTATTAGCATTATTTTACGTTGACATTTCCCCCCTGCTTCTAGTTTAACATTCTACCCAGGCAATGAAGACGAATGTCATCTTTTGATTCACTGGAGGGAATTGCCCCAATTAAACCTGACTTAAAGGCTATTGGAAATGCTGTATTAATTTGCCGTTCTTCTTTAAAATAGAAAATATTTCATGAAGGAGAAGAATTTTCATTAAAAACATTAAGGATTTACCATGACATGAACAAGCAATTTTTGAATTGACTTCTTTTCTCCCCAGGCTAGAATAATAAGCACAGCGCACCTCAGCCAGGCCAGGGGCTCCCTGTCAGTGGGCATTCCATCCATACAAGCCTCCTCCTTCTCCTTTCAGCTCAAAGGTCATCATTACAGCTTTGTCACATCAAAAATTATTAGAAGTGTCTTTTAGAAATCCTGGCCTTTCCATGTAGCAGGGCCTCCTGCCTGTACTCCCTTTCCCCGGACCCCACTCTCTCCACTTAAAAAAAAAAGTCAGGCTAAGGTTATTGGCCGGGAGAAATATCAATAACCTCAGATATGCAGATGATACTACCCTTGGCAGAAAGCGAAGAACTAAAGAGCCTCTTGATGAAAGTGAGAGAGGAGGGTGAAAAAGTTGGCTTAAAGCTCAACATTCAGAAAACTAAGATCATGGCATCGGTCCCATCACTTCATGGCAAACAGGTGGAGGAATAGTGGAAACAGTGAGAGACTTTATTTTCTGGGCTCCAAAATCACTGCAGATGGTGACTGCAGCCATGAAATTAAAAGACACTTGCTCCTTGTAAGAAAAGCTATGACCAACCTAGGCAGCATATTAAAAAGCAGAGACGTTACTTTGCCAACAAAGGTCCGTCTAGTCAAGGCTATGGTTTTTCCAGTAGTCATGTATGGATGTGAGAGCTGGACTATAAAGAAACCTGAACCCCAAAGAATTGATGGTTTTGAACTCTGGTGTTGGAGAAGACTCTTGAGAGTCCCTTGGACTGCAAGGAGATCCAAGCAGTCCATCCTAAAAGAAATCAGTCCTGAATATTCATTGGAAGGACTGATGTTGAAGCTGAAACTCCATACTTTGACCACCTGATGCAAAGAGCTGACTCATTTGAAAAGACCCTGATGCTGGGCAAATTGAAGGCAGGAGGAGAAGGGAATGACAGAGGATGAGATCATTGGATGGTATCACCGACTCCATGGACATGAATTTGAGCAAGCTTCGGGAGCTGGTGATGGGGTCGTAAAGAGTCGGACATGACTGAGTGACTGAACTGACTGACTGAGGTTACTGGAGCATGTTCTGAAAAAGCGTCTAATGCTGCAGTTACTATTTAAGATGGGGATGGTGAGCTACTTTCCAGAACATAAAAGCCAGGAAGTCAGACCCCCTCTCTGACTTATTCAATATTGCATCTCTAGCAGCTGAACTGGGGTCAGACCAATATTTTTTTATGTAAATGAATGGAGGCCTGGAGACTGTGAGTTCTGGAATGCAGACTGCGATTGTATCCCCAGTCTTGCCATCTACTTGGTTTTGTGTCATCTTGTGTCTACTGGCAAGTTACGACATCCTTCTAGGCCTCAGCTTCTTTATCTGGAAAGTGAGGGTAATAGTACTAACTCCATGGGGTTGTTGAGGGTTAAGTTAGATAACGCTTGTGAAGTGTTGAGCTCTGGGCCTGGCAACATTTCCATCTTTCAAGTGAGACGGAGATGGGCCAGGGTTAATATCACGTCTCCCCTCCCCGCCTCTTGCCCCATTTAGGTCTGTTGCCTAACTTTTGCCCCAGGGTGTGGGGAAAACTAAACACCCCGGTACCAGTTGGTTTGGGGCCACAGCTAAATCTCTGTCATTCACTTTCCAAGCATCTCTTGTGAAACTGTAGGAATCTAACCACCCCCCGCCCCGCCCCACCACCACCACTAAAATTCTAAGGCAAAATTTCTAATCCAGTCCTGCTTGCCAGGTGTCTGTTCCAGCCACCAGTCTGAGCTTACTGCCTGCAGCAAGTTTGCGTCTTGGCTGCTTGCCTCTTTGGACTGAACTTCCGGGCCTGGATCACCTGGATCTCACCTACATTTATGCCACAGCCTTACCTTCCCTGCTGGTTGGCTAGGGTCCCCTGGGTTTTGCTCGTTAACTTGCCTGATTCCCCCTCTCCTGTGACTTGTGGCCTGACATAGGATGTGTCTGTCCCCCTGCAGTTTCAATCCTTTCATAGAGCCTCCTGCCACTGAGCACCCCTCTGATGTCGTCACCTGCATAAAGTTCATATTGTTGTGTATTGGGGCTTGTCCTAACATCAGGGTCACTATCGGTAGAAATACTGAACTGGCCGAAAAGTTCATTCACGGTTTCCATAAGATGGTACAAAAACCCAAACAAACTTTTTGGCCAACCCAGTGTTTCTTCCCTCCTGCTACCTTCTCAAATAACCAAGATACTTTGAAATATATCAGACATCCCAACAAAAGAGAGAGAGGAAATGCAGAGATAAACTAATACCCCACCATCAACACTAAACAAACATTAGCATTAGCCTGCTCTGGCTTCAGGTTTTAAAAAGTTGCAAGGTGCAGGCAGAGTCAGGTTCCTTTCCTGAGCCCTTCTCAGCACAGCTTCCTTCCTCCTGCCATGGAGGGAGATGCTGCACTCAAGTGGGTCTTTTCCCTCCCGCACGTGTTTTCATACTTGCACATACTTGCATTTATGTGTCCGTGAATTATATCCGCCGTGGTTTTTATTTTACCGTTGTATATAACTTAAAATTTTATGCAGTATGCTGATGGTATCTGTTATGGGTTGAACTCTGTCTCCCTGAAGTCCTCTATTAGAGGCCTAACCCCCAGGACCTCAGAAGCTGGCCTTATTTGGAAAAAGTACTTTTGAGTTATGGTGTGGCCCTACTGAAGTAGAGTGAGTCCCTGTGACTGCTGTCTTTATAAACAGAACATCCTAGGAATAGAAAGCCCTCCAGGGGGAAGATGGGTTGTAGACACAGAAGAACACCTTGAATAAGCCAAGGAACACCCGAGGTGTGGGAGCAGGTATTCCAGCTCTCAGAGGGAACCCTGTCACCCCCTTTTCAAAAAATGCACCATAATGTCTATTTGTATTATGAAAACATTGAATGTTGACATGTTGCTTTATTGCTTTTTAAATAAACCTACTTTCTGACTTAAACCTATTCAGCAAAAATGCCAGTAAATCATATAAATTATAGTCTGGGTCTTTTTAAAACTAGGAACGTGATCTGTTTAATAATAATCAAACAGTAACACTCAACCTGAGTTATATGAGCCTTTAACTTATAGTTCATTTCAATATCGAG
Source organism: Antilocapra americana (assembly GCA_007570785.1). Classification (NCBI taxonomy): domain Eukaryota; kingdom Metazoa; phylum Chordata; class Mammalia; order Artiodactyla; family Antilocapridae; genus Antilocapra; species Antilocapra americana. Next base: position 6,792,062 of record ML664180.1, on the reverse strand, counting down.
CTTAAAACCAAATAAAACAAATAAAAACCAAATAAAACAAAACACATGTGATACACTGCTGCAGAAGTTTCTGAGAAACGCCCTCCTCTGCACTGTGTCAGCATCCCTCTGTCTCTTTACCGAGGTACAGATGTAGCCAGATCACGTGTCAAGGCACTCATTCTAGACTCTGCTGTCCTGCTCATCTTAGGAATCACACTGGGTGGAGGGCTGATGCTATGTAACACCCCCCACCACCCCAGACCATGCTATCTTGCCTGTAAGTAAATCCATTTCTTTAAAAGGAGATTATTAGCCAAGGACTACAGTATCAAATTTAGAAACAATGATTCCAACACATTAAATCAAATGTGTTAGTACTTAGTCACAAATTCTGAAAAGTAAAAATAGCAGACAAATACAGAACTTATATAAGCAACCAATAAACTAAGGCAAATAGCATTGCCACCATGTGCCCCAAAATGTTATATTTTTCGTGTCTGTAGCTCTTTACAAACTATATTTTGGGACAGTTCAGATGAATTTCAGTAAAAGATGTGTGTTCTGCATAAAGTTAGAGTAATAGGATTATCGACATGGGTGGCATCATTAAAAAAATACATTAATAATCATATTAGTGAATGTTTTTCACTTAGTTTCTAAGTCTTCATTTTCTGTGGAAGCAAACTGAACTGCTCTCTTAAGACTTGGTCTTCAAAGTTACAATATAATCTCTATTATTCCTAGAGATTTTAGAGCTAGGTATGGCCCTGTTCCTTGCCATCATCTTCATTTTTGTCATTCTCATCATCTTAGTCTCCAGATTTACTTCATTTTCTACTTCAGCCTCTTGATCTCAGGTTCCTAACCTCCAAATTCATGAGTGAATTTATTTCTGAGGTTGAAGCCACCCAGTCTGTGGTACTTTGTTAGGACAGCTGACTGATACAGTCTCCTTCCACAGAGTTACTTTCCTTGCCTCGAAACAATGCTGTCTAGGTTTAGCAATGTCAGGGGTAGTAGACCACCACCCCTATTTGAAATATCAAATGTGATAAGGCTAACATCTTTTAAGAGAACATATCCCCACAACACATGCAGCTCTTGTTTATTCTTTCCAGTAAAAAATGTTCTGAGCACCAACTATGTGCTAAGCCCTAGGACTGCAGGGAGAGCTGATGAGCAAGGGGGAATGGCATTTTGGAGCGAAGGGAACATCACGCCAGCAGGGAAGGGGGGGGAGTGCATTGAGTGGCACAGGTGTCTAAGCTGCTGGTGGTGTGGGGAGAAGCGAGCTGTTGTTAGAAGCAAAGTACTGAACTGTTGCTGAGACGTGAATTCTTCTGTTGCAGGGCTTCCCACACTTCATCAGAATCCCTTGGAGGGTTTGTTGGAACACAGATTTCTTGGCCCCACTCCCAAAAGTTTCTGTTCAGAAGGTCTAACTGGGGCCCAAGAATCTGCACTTCTAACAACTTGTTCAGGTAGTACTGATGCTGCTGGTCCAGGGAAAGCACTGAGAATGACTGAAAAAGAAAGTGAAAGTCGTGCCCGACTCTGCGACCCATGGACTGTAGTCCATGGAATTCTCCAGGCCAGAATACTGGAGTAGGTAGCCTTTCCCTTCTCCAGGAGATCTTCCCAACCCAGGGATCGAACCCAGGTCTTCCGCACTGAGGGCGGATTCTTCACCAGCTGATCCACAAGGGAAGCCCAATAGGTGTATTGCATTTGATGATTCTCATTGTAGTTTTTGTGGCTTCTTGTTGTTGTTGTTGTTTAACCAGTTTTTAGCAGGATCAAAACATAAATGTGTCATATCTTGGATTGTAAACGTTTTGCTCTGGTTAGTCTTTTTTTTTATATATAAGTTTCTGGTAGGGTTTGAGAAATTTCATTTTATATCAGTTCTTTAGTATGCAGTTCTCACAACATCCAGGGAGAATATGTACATCCACACCTGTGCATATTACAAGGGCTTTTACTTCTTTCTGGTGATTTTCACACCCTTCTCATCCAAAGTCCCTTGTATATGGGGAGTTTTCTTAAACTTTCTTACTGCCTCTCTGAGCTTCTGGATAGGGTTTTTGTCGGCCTCTGTTATGGACGGAACTGTGTCCCCTAAAATTCGAATGGTGGTGCCCCTAATCCCTAGTACCTTAGAATGTGACTGTATTTGGAGAAGAGATCTTTAAAGAGGAGTTAAGGTTATATGGGTGGGACCTTAATCTAGTAAGACAAATGTCAGTATAAGAAAAGAAAGAGACACCAGGGATGCACAGAGGGAAGACCATGCAAAGGTCACAGGGAGCAGGTGACCATCTGCAAGCCAAGAAGAGAGGCCTCAGGAGAAGCCAAATCTGCCAATACCTTAATCTTGCACTTCCAGCCTCCAACAATGTGTGAAAGCAGATTTCTCATGAGCCACCCGGACTGTGGTGTTTTGTTATGGTAGCTTGAGCAGCAAGTACAGCTCTTTTTAATGGCTAGGGTAGCTCTTCACTGTGGGACTATATTCACCCATCACCACCTACAGGCAGAGGCTCTACCTCTTATTCCCATGAACACCAGAAACCCATCAGTCTACATCTAGGAACTTGGAAAACCCAGTGAAAACCCAGGGGACTGCTTCTGCCTCAGCTTCTGCTCATTTCTCTGACTTTGATTTTCTTCTTTTCTGGCACCTGGCCATTTTCCCTGTTTTCCTTCAAGCTCAGCTCTCCCTCTGTATTTGTAAGTGTTCTGCTTTATCCCACATTTGAGTATCTTTGTAACTGGAGGAATCGAGGCTACATCAGGTTCATCTGCCATGCTGCTGGAAATTCAGTATTATATCCTGAAATCCATTTAACACATTCTTGCATGCCACTCAAGTCACCTTCCTCCCAATGATTTTCATAAGACAGTATTATCACTCGCAGGTTACAGATGGAAATCTAAAGGTCAGAGAGTTTCAGTGATTTTCCCCATGTTGCAATGCTAATAAATTTGGGAACTGGTCCTGAAACCTAACACCAGAACCCTTTCCCTCCACCCTGGCACCGACTACAGCCTAAGCGTAATGGGAGTGTTTCTATAAGGTACGAGAGGAATATTCTAGTTCTATAGGACATAGACTTATTTAAAAAGCCATAGAATATGCTTGGAAACTCTCCAGATTTCAAAAACACTGCTAAAATTCTTCCAAGTAAAGCTGGGAGATGCTGTCAGGAGCGTCCACATTGGACAGTTTCTCTTCTGTGGAGCTAAAAGCATCTTTCTGAGAATCTGAGAAAACTTTAGTTTCCATACCATCCATTCCATCAGTACCATAGGACAGATTTTCATCTCTCTGTTTATGCCTGGATTTAGAAGAAATCCCCCCCTTTTTTTTTTCCTAGTAGATTCTAGTGCCGGCCTCCAAAGGATTTTCCTCAGTAGTATATAATCTCAGAACTCTTGTGTGTTGTGAAAGGAGGAATATGGAAATCAAACTTACCCGTTTGGAAATAAATTTTAGGCTTAGCTTAGAAGTAGATTTTAAGGTGGATTTCCTTCTTAAATCCACTGACTTGGACGGATAGAAGACTTCCCCACACGGATGCAGCAAGCATCTGAGTTAGCTTGCTGTTTGCTGCTCTGGGATCTATGATTGAGTTCGTTTGAACTGTCTTAATCTCTCACTTCCAACCTGGGTCAAGCAAATTGTAGATTATCCTTCCACCTGGGGAACTCTAGAAGGATCTTCTAGTTTCATTTAGATTCTCTCCATTTCTGCCCCATTTCCATACACCTGCTTTTTTTTTTTTTTTTTTGTCTACGTTTCATGTGTGTTTCTTGTCAACACCCTTCAGCCCCTGCCTTTCCTGAAACTCATTTCCTGGCTGGTCTCCTGAGAGCTGCAGTGGATTTCCTCTTCATTGCTGTAACTGCTCACCTTTCTCTGTACGTGGTATCTCTATACATTTGCATCCTTTCATTCTGACCGTCTGATGTTGACATGCAATACCCATCTTTGCTTCTATACCCATAACTTTTTTTATGAACACAGAGGTACAATCACAGCAAAGTCCTCCCTCTGTATCCATGGGGGATTGGTTCCAGGACCATGGTACCAAAACTGGGGGATGGTCAAGTCCCTTATCTAAAATTGCATAGTATAGCTGGCCCTCCATCTGTGATGCCAAACCCATGAGTACGGAGAGCAGACTATACCTACTTAAGGCAGAAGAGTTCTTCTTGCCCTATGGCGCTTCCCCTTTGTTGACCTGGCAGTGCCGCAAAGTTACCGTGTACGGAAAGAGGTAGATGCTCAGAACCTGAAGCCTCCTTTTAGATCCTTGGTGGCAGGATTATCAGACTGCAGCAGTACCGCCCGTCCATGTTCTCAGGCACATGCTCCACTGCAGATAACCACAGAAAAGAAAGTTCTGGAGTCATGTCTTTGGAGTACTGTCCACTAGCTCTGTTTTCTTCTAATTTATTAAATGTGAAAAAACAAGATCGGGGTCAAAGCCCACGTCGTCTCCTCAGCACAAAAGGCATCTCGCAACAAAAGTGCTGGAAGCCTCCTGCTGACAAGGAGTCTTGGGGATATTATCAAAGCGACTTGGAGATGTGGTCTCTTCTAGGCAAAAACGATGCTGCCTACACCGGTCGCGCGTCCTGAGATCAGTCCCTCTGTGTTGCTTGCGTGCTGCCCACACACACAGCCGGCCCTACTGATGCCGGGAATCCGTTTAATTGTCTAACGTGCTTTCACGCTTCTCAGGGGACTCAGGTGATTATTTCGAACGGCAGGATTTTTTTTTTAATGGTTGCGGGGATAAACAATAATCAAAAACATAGTGCCACTTGGATCATTTTTGAAGTGCATCTATTTTTGTTTCCTGCCTGAAACCAAAATGCTCTTGGCAAAGTCTGTCCCTGCAATGATAAATATCTGAAGTTACAGAGTCCAAAAGAAGGCAGGGGGCCCAGTGTGCTAGAAACCAAAGCGGGAAACAAAAATCCAGATTTGAATCCTTGACTGTGATTGCCTGGGTGAGTGAAGTGTTGGATAAAATAGAACTTTCTTCGTGTGGAAAAAAAAATAACAAGATATTTATTGCTACCACTCACTTCACAAGGATGCTTGGCTTCAACAGCAGCTTTGCAAAGCATGAGAAGTTGCTAAGGTTCCTTCATCTGTGAGCTAAATGCTCTTGGTGATGGTTTTTTCTTTTTTTGTAAACACAAAACATGTAGGCAAAAAACATCATCTGAATAATTGCTGTGAAGGAATTCGGCTTCTCGGATGGACTTGGAAAGTCTGTCAGCTTACCAACATCTCCCATTTTTCCATTCCTACTTATGTGTGTTGAGGGGAGGCCAGCAAATGAAGCCACCATATTCATTCTGTGTTTTTACATTTGCTTCTTCTTTCAAACACCTTGAATCTGCACTTATGTTAAGGCTCTTACTGTGCATCTTTGGGGCCTGACCCTGTGGCATTCACATCGTGTCTTAACCCAGCGTTCCTCAAGTCCCAACACTGGGCCTAGGCTTTGATCGATGCCCACAGGGTGCTTAGAAATAGCTTCCACTCACAAAACTGAAATCAGCCTGAGAGCAGAGAGCGGGGAGATTCATTTGTGTGGCTTCTACTGAGTTTGCTCAACACAGAAAGGGAATTTAGGGTGAAACACACGAGAGAACCAGAGTTGGTTTTTCTGAAGTTTCAGTTGTTGATTTACTTGTTTGATTGGTCTGGGGGCTTGTTTCTGCTGCTCAGGGGAAACCCTCCTTGTGATCTGTTGTCAATGGCGTCTTTGTTTTCACCTTGTACTACTTCTCACCTCTGCCCTCAGGATTCCAGTCTTGATTTCCACTGAGAGAAAAATCTCGTTCTATTTCATAGGACATGATGGGGAAGAACTGCTCTGACGGTGTGAGTGGAGCTGGCGGGGTCTCACCTGCGGTGCAGGGTGGCGAGAGAGGAAATGACACTCTCCGTCATTCTGTCCATGTCTGGGCTTGGTTCCGTGCCAGTGGCCGGGCGTCTCCATCACTGATGCTGAGGCTGGACGGGCTTGTAACTCCTCTGTCTGTTTCCAGAGCGTTCTCTCTGAGCTCCCGACAGAATGATTAATAGCCCCTTAGGTCAACCCTCCAAGATGGGGGAGACAAATATACCTCATTCCTGGGGAAACAAGCCCCGGAACATACATTATCTAGGAAAAATGAGGTGGCCAATGAGCTGTTCCGTTAGGTATTTATCAGCTTTAGTCTTTATTGTCAGACTTTATTTGGTTTTTGTATACATATTTATATGTCTTTATATTTTTAATTGTATATACATACATATATACTTTATTAAAAACAAGAAGAAAGCACTAGATAATAGAATATTATTTGCGAGTTGCTTTTCTTCCTTTTTTTTTTCTTATTTCAAAAGGTGGAGAAGACTGAGATCAAAGTAGGTTTAAGCAAAAAGGAAGCTGATAATATACTTTTAAAATCACACAAATAAACTACTGTTAACAATTTGGTATATATCTTTCCAGTTATTTGTTGATGCATTCAAAGCCATTTCTTTAAACAATGAGAATTATATTGTGCATACAGTGTTATACTTACTTTCTTACTCTCAATATGTTATGAGGACTAAACAGGGTAAATTATTTAAAAAAAAGTTTCAACACACAACCTACTAGTATCCACTAAACAAAAATTCACTGTTACAGTTATTATTTTTTGTATCAAATATCATTACCTGTTTTAATTCTCATTATAAATAATCCTATAATGAAAACTTCATGGACAGACCATTACAGATAGCTACTGTTATTTCTTTCATATTGTTACTTGGAAGAGAATGACTGGGTTAAGGATATTCACTTATTCATTAAGCAATTCCTTATTGAATGTTTACTATTTGCCAGCAACTGTCTTAGGAACCAGAAATAACAATCAGAATAATAAGACACACTTGGTGTCTGCTCTGGTGGAGCTTGCACTCCAGGGGGAGATGAAAAATGATTAAACAATTACAGAGAACTTGAGGAAGAACAAATTCAAATGGTCAACAAACATGAAAAGATACTCAGCTTCCCCGGTAGCAAGGGAAATGCAAATTAAAATATCAGTGAGCTGTCACATTACACCTATTAGACTGACAGAACTAACCAACGAACATCAAAAGCCAGCCAGGATTTGGAAGAGGTGGGTGCTCCTGCACCCACATTGCTGGCTGAAATGTGGATTATTACCACAACTTTTTAGGAAAGTAATCTGGCGACACTTATAAAAAATAAACTGCACATATACTTTAACTCAGCACTCCCATGGAACTAGTACTTAAGAACATACATTTGAAGGGGATCAGTTAATGAAAGAATTTTAATAGAATTTATTTATCAAATTTTTAAATTGAAATATAGTTAATTTATAATGTGTTAATTTCTGCTGTATAGCAAAGAAATTGATATATACATATATATAGATATACACACATGGATTCTTTTTTTAATATTCTTTTCTATTATAGTTTACCATAGAATATTGAATACAGTATTCAGTATACAGTATACTATACAGCAGAGCCTTGTTGTTTATCCATTCAATATACAAAAACTTACATCTGCTAACCCTAAGCCCCGTCCGTCCCCTCCCCAAACTCCTTTCTCTTGGCAACCATCGGTCTCGTCTCTGTATCTGCGATTCTATTTCTGTTCCATAGATAGGTTCGCTTGTGTCATATTTTAGATTCCACATATAAGTGTTAGCATATGGCATTTGTCTTTCTGTCTCACTTCATTTAGTATGATAATCTCTAGTTGCATCCATGTTGGTACAAATGGCATTATTTCATTCTTTTATGTAGCTGAGTAATATTTCATGGTATATATGTACCACATCTTCTTTATCCATTCATCTGTGTTTCTGTGTCTTGGCTATTGTAAATAGTGTTGCTGGGAACATAAAGAGTACATGTATCTTTTTGAATTATAGTTTTGTCTGGAGGTATGCCCAGGAGTGGGACTGCTGGGTCAGATGGTAGTTCTATTTTAAGTTTTCTGGGAAGCTTCCATACTGTTTTCCACAGTGGCCATACCAACTTACATTCTCACCAACAGTGTAGGAGGGTTCACTTTTCTTCACACCTTCTCTAGCACCGGTTATTTGTAGACTTTTTCATGATGGCCATTCTGACTAACGTGAAATGGTTCCTCATTGTAGTTTTGATTTGCATTTCTCTAATAATTAGCAGTGTCGAACATCTTTTCAAGTGCCTGTTAGCCACCTGCATTTGTTCTTTGGACTTCCCTGGTGGTTCAGTGATAAAGAATCCACCTGCCAAGGCAGGAGATACAGGTTCAATCTCTGGGTCAATTTCCTGGGATACAGGAAAGATCCCCTGGAAAAGGAAATGGCAACCCACTCCAGTATTCTTGCCTGGGAAATCCCACGGACAGACGGATGGGTCCAGGTCATGGGGTTGCAGAAGAGTCAGACACACTTTGCAACTAAACAACTACAGCAAATTTCTTCTTTGAAGAAATGTCTATCTTGGTCTCCTCATTTTTCAACTGAGTTGTTTGCTTTTTTGTTGTGAGTTATATGAGCTGTTTGTGTATTTTGGAAGTTAAGCCCTTGTTGGTTGCATTGTTTGCAAATATTTTCTCCAATTCTGTAGAGTGTATTTTCATTTTGTGTGTAGTTTGCTTTGCTGTGCGAAAAGCATGTAAGTTTGATTAGATTCCATTTTTTTATTCTTGTTCTTGTTTTCATTTCTGTTTCCCTGGGAGACTGACCTAAGAAGACATTGGTACGATTTATATCAGAGAACATTTTGCCTATGATCTCTTATAGGAGTTTTATGGTGTCATATCTGTGTTTGTGTCTTTAAGCCACTTTTAGTTTATTTTTGTGCATGCTGTTAGGGTGTGTTCTGACTTCGTTGATTTACATGCAGCTGTCCAACTTTCCCAATACTACTTGCTGAAGAGCCTTTTTTCCCACTGTATATTCTTGCCTCCTTCGTCGAAGATTAATTGACTATGAGTGTGTGGGTTTATTTCTAGGCTCTCTATTCTGTTCTGTTCTTTGATCCATTTGTCTGTTTGGAGCACAGAATTTAAAGTTAAGTTAGCTGTCAGGCAGCAGAAGAGTCTCCTTTCAGTCCTGGGGCATTCTTCTCTCTGTTTCTCAAGCATTCCATCTGTATGATGGGTAACTTCTCTTGACTTTGTAGGATGGTCAGCAGGCTACCACGAGGTGAAATAGATAACATGGCCCGGCACAAACCTGTCACGAGGGAAAGCCTCACAACGCGTTGCTTGATCTGAATCTGCCCACTCAGTCTCACAGTGAAGTGAAGTGAAAGTCTTTCAAATAGTGAGGCAGGAGCAGCTGTGAGGACGCTTGGGAAAATGCGAGGCCTGCTGCCCAGGGGAGGTCTTGACAGTAGCGACGGAATCAGTGCTGGAGCCCGAGGGCTGGGCAGCCACTTGGTTCTCAGCTACGTTCTTTGCATGCTTTTCACTGCAAAAAATTGGACCAAGTACAAGAAATTGGTGACTGGGCTAACAGCCGGGAGAATGAGAAACTGGATGGGGTGAAGTGCCCCAGAGGAATGTCTGGCACAGAGTTCTTATTTCCAGAACTTTCCAGCACTGGCAGGTGTGAGGTTGTACGGTCACCACCAGTCTTGCCAAGGAGATTCAGCACTAACTAGGGAGCACAGAGGGGAAAGTCCCTTGCGTGCCAGTCGCAGAAGAGGGCACAATGAATATCAGCTCCAAAGATACTCTACAGGCATCAAGGCTTGGCCTGTTACAGAGCTGCAGTGTGCTGGCCAGCTCTGAAGGGTGGGGAAAAAGAGCGGCCAGACAAAGCCCATCCCCACCATTCTTTTTAGGTTAGACATGTACCAAGTGTCTCATAGCACAAGGTGAAAATATCTGAAAAGAGAAAGGGGAAGAAGTCCTGCCTTATATTCATGAAACTGAAGCCTTTGAATGTTGTCTCCCACCGCCCCCCCCCGCCCCCCACCCCATATGCACCTAAAACATGGTAGGGCTCCCAGCCTTCTTTCTTTTTTTTTCCAGCCTTCTTTCAAATCCAGCTTTAATTGTGCTGCGTGATGTTTTTCTTGTGTGCTTTGACCTTGAGGTTCAAACTACCACACAATTTCACTCATCTCACATGCTAGCAAAGTAATGCTCAAAATTCTCCAAGCCAGGCTTCAACAGCATGTGAACCATGAACTTCCAGATGTTCAAGCCGGATTTAGAAAAGGCAGAAGAACCAGAGATCAAATTGCCAACATCTGTTGGATCATCGAAAAAGCAAGAGAGTTCTAAAAAAACATCTACTTCTGCTTTATTAACTATGCCAAAGCCTTTGACTGTGTGAATCACAACAAACTGGAAAATTCTGAAAGAAATGGCAATACCAGACCACCTGACCTGCCTCCTGAGAAACCCGTATGCAGGTCAGGAAGCAACAGTTAGAACTGGACATGGAACAACAGACTGGTTCCAAATCAAGAAAGGAGCATGTCAGGCCTGTATATTGTCACTCTGCTTATTTAACTTCTATGAAGGGTACATCATGCAAAATCCTGGGCTGAATGAAGCACAAGCTGGAATCAAGATTGCTGGGAGAAATATCAGATATGCAGATGACATCACCCTTCTGGCAGAAAGCGAAGAAGAACTAAAGAGCCTCTTGATGAAAGTGAAAGAGGAACGTGAAAAAGCTGACTTAAAACTCAACATTCAGAAAACTAAGATCATGGCATCCAGTCCCATCACCTTATGACAAATAGATGGGGAAACAATAGAAACAGTGAGAGACTTTATTTTGGAGGGCTCCAAAATCACTGCAGATGGTGACTGCAGCGATGAAATTAAAAGACGCTTGCTCCTTGGAAAAAAAGTTATGACCAACCTAGACAGCATATTAAAAAGCAGAGACATTACTTTGCCAACAAAGGTCTGTCTAGTCAAAGCTATGGTTATTCCAGTGGTCATGTATGGATGTGAGAGTTGGACTATAAAGAAAGCCGAGCACTGAAAAATTGATGCTCTTGAACTGTGATGTTGGAGAAGACTCTTGAGAGTCCCTTAGACTGCAAAGAGATCCAACCAGTCCATCCTAAAGAAAATCAGTCCTGAATATTCACTGGAAGGACTGATGTTGAAGCTGAAACTCCAAAACTTTGACCACCTCATGCGAAGAACCGATCCATTGAAAAAGACCCTGATGCTGGGCAAGATTGAAGGCAGGAGGAGAAGGGGACAACAGAGGATGAGATGGTTGGATGGCATCACCAATTCAGTGGACATGAGTTTGGGTAAATTCTGGGAGTTGGTGATGGACAGGGAAGCCGGCATGCTATAGTCCATGGGGTTGCAAAGAGCCAGACATGACTGAGCAACTGAACTGAACTGAGGGTGACATACCGAGCACCTCAGTGAGAATAAGGGTGCTCTGAATCTAGAAGCAGGATTCACCTTCAGAAGAAAAGTGGGATGAGGTTTACATTATATAGCATTTGATAGCTTATAAAAATTGTTTGAATTAATTTTTTATCAATAACCCAGTGAAAAGTGTGGGTTTTCCCTGGTAGCTCAGACGGTAAAGAATCTGCCAGCAATGCAGGAGACCAAGGTTCAATCCCTGGGTCAGAAAGATCCCCTGGAGAAGGGAATGGTTACCAACTCCTGTCTTCTTGCCTGGAGAATTCCATGGACAGAGGAGCCGGGCAGGCTATAGTCCCCGGGATCACAGAGAGTCAGATGCAACTGGATGATTAATGCTTTTCAATGAAAAAATTATTGCATTAGTCTCATTTTACAGGTAAAGAATTTATCTTAGAAATGTTACATTTCTTCCCCAAATCACCCAGTAAGTCAGTGAAAGATGGGGCTTGAACCCAGGTTCTTAACCACAGTTCCCTCCATCTGCCCTGCTGTCTAAAGACTGTTTTTCTGGAAGAGTCGCATATTTCTAGGGTCCCTGTGGGATTTGAAAAGAAAGTTTCAATGCCTTTTTGATGCTTTTGACAGAATGGTAACATGGCCGTCCCTACACAGGCCCCCATTCTGGGCAGACCCAGCAAGCCAGGGCAGAGGCTCTGAGAGCTGGCTGATCAAAACCAGCCAGGCTGATTAGCATTATTTCCACAGATGAGGAAACTGCAGGTCAGATTGTTGATATCAGAGCAGGCGAGTCACTGCTCGCCTCTTTCCCTCCAGTGATCAGGCCATGCTGAGCCCAAGCAGCCCATGGAATCCTCAAAAAAGCTCACATTGTGAATAGAAATGGCTTATGAAAAAAGTACCCAGAGCTCTTTCTCATTTCTGTTGCTGATATGGGATCACACCCTGCCTGTGTTTGGTGACTTAGTAATTACTCCATTGCCATTGGTCCAGTTCACTTCTGCGGTCTCCGTATGGGTGGACTGGGCTGGGTTCCAGCCGTTGTTTATGCCAGGAAACTAGAAAATGGACCAGAACTCTCCTATAAGCTTTGCCATGCTGCTTGGAAAAGGAGCTGCTGGTGTTAGGGTTTTGAGTACTAATGGCATTGTTTTCTCTTACTCGAATAGTCCTAAATGTTTTCCTGTGGAATTTGAAAAGTATGCACTACTGATTTTATATGTTAATTAGTTAATTTAGCTCTTGAGAAATAAATCTCTCACATCCCCTTACAATCTGTGGGTATCCTGTTTATCTTTACTCATTTATATGCTTTACACATTTATATATTTTTTGATCACCAATGAAGAAGAAGAATAAAAACTTACTGTAACGACATAGGACAAATGGCTTTCAGAAAACAGACACCGGATGAGAATATGGAATGAGTTTTTAGATTCTTCTTTCACTCTCATAAATATAAAATCCCTTAAACAATCTTAAAAATTATAACTGAAGGGAAACCTCCAAGTTGCCCAAGCCTACATCTAAAATCCAGTCTCCCCAACTGCCTAACAGTCTCATTTCTTTCTCGCTGTTGACAAACAACACATATTAACATAATTGAGATAATTAAGGGCAGTGCCAGGTACTGTTATGCTACAGGCTTCTTCGGTGCAGGGGCTGCCAGTTTCCGCTCCCTCCTAACAGCCTGAAGGCGTGGAGATTAACACCTACAAAGGGTGGTGCCTTGAATATAGATGAGGGGAGAGAGGCTGCTTCCTTTAATTAAAACGTTACAAGAATAATTATTACAATAGTGAAATGGCTTCAGCCTTCTGTTAACAATTTTTTCCCCTCTCTCCTCCAGTTTATTCTGTATCTCTGGAACTTCCCCCCCGCCCCATTCCTCCATGTGGCAAATCACTGTCATTGAAAAATCTTATACTTCAAGTTGAGAACATTTTGTATGGTTTGAATTGGTGGTCCCCAAGACAGTAATTTTCATTGTTGCCGAAGAGGAAAATATTACTTCTGGAGTGCCAGCAGGTATTGTATTAAACAATTGTACCAGCTGGAAACAAATTATTGCCTTTACTCAAAACTACCAGTTTGAAGTCGGATGTGTTCATTTCAGTGGGACATAAGTGACAGGACTGGCTAGGGTTCTTGTGTTGGCAGGTTCCTCAGCAGGTCAATCTAGACCCAAATCAAGAGCAGCACTGAGGCTGTTGGCTTCTGTCTTTACATCAAGGCTGTGGTTGCACCGTCACTCTTTTCTCTGTCTCAGGCTCTGGAATATTTAAGACGGTTTAGAGGAAGGGAGATGCACATACTGAGCAGAATCCAAATGCAATATCCATGTACTCCTATTTCAGTTGTGATTTCTACATAATTATTACATATATATTATTGCTGCAGCCTCTGGGTCCCCTCTGTGATATGAGATAAAAGACAGTCACTGCAGTTTTGCAAAGGACAAAGACACTCTGGCTTTATTTCTAAAGATCTTGTGATCCAGAACTTGGTTCTGTTCTTGGAAAACAAATACAGGCTCAGCCAAAAGTAGCACAAGCCGTGTTATCAGCTGATACCTCCATTCTGTGTTTTTAGTGGGCAAATAAAATCTATCAGGACAGTATAATTTAGAAGGGTGGAGAGAGCCGCATAATTTCCAGGGCTGGGAAAAGAGTTCTCTGGAGCATTTTTGGTGGAACTGATCTGTTTTGGCAGTAACCTTCAGCTTCCTTTTTTTTTTTTTTCCTATGTGTGGGTTTGTTTTTTTTCTTTTTTTTTAATGGAAAAATACAGCACAAGCCCCTGAAAGCTGAGAAGCGACTACGGAGAACACTGCCTGTTGCTCTCTCACTAGAATTTGTTTTCTGCTGCCTTCTTGCTAGAGACCTGTTTACTAATAAAGTGCCTTCCTATCAGAAAGGCACTTCCTATTAATTGAATTGAACTTATTCAAATCTTGGGGGAAAGTGCCTTTTTTTCATTTCATTCCTTCAAAATTTGATATACCTTTTGGCCTAACTGATTAAAACCAAAAAGCCCTCCATTTAATCATACAGGATGGTAACCCAGATCATTTTTTGAGCCAAATCATCCTCCTCAATCCTCCCCTGGAGCCCACTCTGCTCTTTTAGTTTCTCAAAAGAGATAGAAATCACTTTGGGTAAACAAGCACTTTTTTGAAGATGGTGAAAATGAGACAGAATTAGAATGTCATACTAGATTAAATGGGAGCTGGGATAGGGAGGATTTGCACCTTCAATTCCAGTTCCAGGAAGCTAGCCACATAGAATCCTATGTTCAGAGCTCAGAAACCAGCTACCAAAGACATGTGCTCACTGTTTGGAGCAGAGTGAAATGATGGAGCTGAGTTTAGTAGCATCGCATCAGTTCTTTCTCTGTGAAGCACAGGTTGAGTCCCCGGTGAAAGGTGGTGACCGCCTCCAGTTCCACTTGATGTGGCAGACGGGTTGGTCCTCTTCCTCTCCTCCCCAGACAATGAGGCGAGGGGAGAGGCTTCTTGCCTCTTCCGTGTTCGAGGGAGGAGCTGAAATCAGATGCACATAGCAAGATTTATGTAAGGTCTGAGTACTGGGAGACGAGAATTGCAGAAGTTCAACCTGAATATATGTATCTCTGTGTGTGTGTACATTTGAAATTTAACTTAAGTACAGCAAGAAATAAATACCTGTATTCACTGCCTTTGTCTGCTGTAACAAATGATCATACACTGGTGGCTTAAAACAACAGAAGTGTATTCTCACCCTTCTGAGGCTTGAAGTCCAAAAACAAGGTGTCAGCAGGGCTGTCCTCTCTGAAAGCTCAAGGGGAGAACTTGTTCCTCACCTCTTCCAGCTTCTCGTGACTGTGGGCAGTCCTTGGCTTGTAGCTGCATCACTCTAATCTCTGCCTTCATCTTCTCATCACCTTTTCCCCTGTGTGTCTCTGTGAAGGATACTTGTCACTAGATTTAGGACTGTAATGATGTCCTCATCTCAAGATTCTTAATTACATCTGCAAAGACTATTTTTTTCCCAAATAAGGTCATATTCACAGATTCTGAGGTTTAGGATGTAGGCATAACTTTTGAAGGGGGCCACCATCTTGCCCACTATAGTCTCTCAAACCTGACTGTTTGCTCAGAAGAAATGTTTGGAAATAGGTATGATATTGTAAACTGGTTGATTAATTTGCATAAAGGTAGTTTTTTCTCTTTTATATGCCTTAATTTATTCCCCAAAGGTTTTAAGGTAGACACATAAGATCATGCATTGTTTATGAAGAGAAATGATTTTTATTCTAGGCATGTATTGTTCTTGCAGATACATGTGATGGTCAGGAATGGCAAGCCCTTCTCAGGCACCTCCAAGCACAAGGAGCACTCATTTCACAAAAGGAGGAAGAGGATATTTCTGCTACTGTCTTGCCCACATTCTACCAAGGACCTTGTTGTCCCCATTTTGCCAAGTCTCCTGGTAAGCTTTTCCCACAGGCTCTTTTCTCTACTTTAATGCAACTGTAAACCCTCATGCAGTCATGTTTGTTGACTCATGCTCCTTAAAGAAGGTTAAGGAGAGAAATGTCCTCAGCATTCCAGAATACTGCCTGGCCAGTTGGCCATAGATGAAGAGACAGAGGACCTCAACTGACCAGCATACATTTCTTTGGTTTGCACTATGCCATGCAGACACAGGCTCAAGAGAGACATGGGGACCAGGCTATAAAATGATAACCACTCTCCCTTGTTCGGTGTACATCTTGCCCCCTGTTCCCTGAAGCCATTACTCTCTGCCCATCTTCTCCCATGACGTATAGCCCTCTTAGGAACCTGACTCACAATCCCTCTTAGGGATCATCATATTTTAAGCTCTAGATCCCTACAAATGTGCCCCAGTGGGCTGGTCTCTAGTCTCAGGTTTGCTGATAAGTTGGGCGTGAAGCCCTTACTTAGACTGGAGTTTCAACTGTGGACTTGAGTCCTGGTTTTATCAGAGGAGCCAGCCCTGGGGATTGAGGAGCATTTGTGCCATTATTAAGACTCTGCATTTTGATTTTTCTCCTGTGACTGTTCCTTGAGTATCGCCCATTCAGGATACTGGAGGGAGGTGGGGTATTTGTAGTCAGGATGCAGACATTCTTGGATTTCCAGTTACAGTGACTTCAAAGTATCATCAAGCCCCCTCGCAGGCAACACTCACTTCTTTGATTGGCTCAATGATGTATTATATTGATTATAATTGACATCTGGCATCATAAAAAAGGAATATTTCTTCAGAATCTATGGACTACAACGAAACCTCATACAGCATCTTAGCTAGGTCCTCTGCCCTCTACTTGAGAGATCATGAGGGAAAGAAGCCCAACAATCAACCTGAATCATGACTAATCAGATTAGCAATTCCTCCTGAGCAGGGGGAAAAGCAGAAGCAGATATGATATGAGCAGAGCAATTCATTTCCCTCCCCACTTCTTTTAGTTACCTTGTTTGTGTTCAACTTGACCATTTGATGGGCCCTATTTCATTCTGTTATCACTCTGCTAGATCGAGGTTTGATCAAATCTGTAGTCCGTCTAGGGTGAGCTACCGTGGGGCCTTAGCCTGTTTGATATCCCAGTCTGACATTTCTTCTCTGAAATGTCTTCTTCCTATAGCTTGTATTTATACTTAGTGAAGGATTTCCTAGACTCCAATCCAAGAAGCATGATTCCTGAGGGCTATTTTGACAAGAAGAATAAAAGGGGGTCTGGCGTCTAATATGTTTGGAAGACTCAGCATGCTCTAATTCCCCACTTGGAGATTCATAACAAGCATTAAAAGTCTCCTTGACCTTGGTTAATGTGGAATTTCCCAAACTTATTTGACTCCAGAACTCCACTTTCAGGTGACGCCTATTAATAGAGAGAGGCACATTCTGGAACACACTGGGCTGGTAGGAGATATGTTGGATTTTGAAACAAAAGACCTTTGTCTGAGTTTCCTCTGTGATTTCTGTGGACATCAGATCAGTTACTAGTGACCTCAATTTGCCTTGTATATAAAATGAGTGTATACAGCACTGGCTTACCTGCCTGTCTGGGTTGTGAGAAGCCAAGGTGTCTGTGAAAGCACCTTTAAAATTACAGTGACCATTCCAAACGAGTTCTGTGTATGTGGATCTAGAACAGCACACTGAACCTGCCCCCATTCCTGATCTTGCACATCAAGTTTTATCGGCACCCAGCTGTGTTCACTGGCTGTGTCTACACCTGCTGCAGCAGCAGTGGCTGAGCCGAGTCACCGAGACAGAGGCCATAGGGCTCACAGAGCCCCAGCCTGGAGTCTCGTCTCAGGGTGCCCAGCTGGCTCTGACCCCCTCACCAAGCAGTTCAGATGCTACGGTCTTCAGGACTAGAAGGGAGATGGTGAAACAACTGTACACAGACTTTCTCTAGATAATAACTTGGGTGATGAACATGCCTGGACACTTATAGTAGATTCTAGAAGGTTGCCCAGTCCGCCCCAAGTAGAAGGAGGAGCCAAAGAGCTTGCTACTCTAGGCCTATGGAAGGGGCAGAGGGACATTTGTCACAAATGCATTATTGTCAATTGCAGCCAGGGACGTGATGTCTCCGAGTTTCTGAAATCCTTAGGAACCAGAGACAGGTATCCACTTGCAAGCATCCTACTCAGAGGATTAGCAGATTGTTGGAATATCGTGGTGACCCTTCTTAACATTTCATCCTCAGATACCCCCTGGTGTGGGACCTGGTGTTCAGGACTCCCCCCCTCCGCCCCGCCCCTGCCGGTACCCACCTCTCAAACTGGTGGAAACACTCAGATCAGCATTCTGAAAATCCACCTCAAGGATTTTTCTGGAACTTGGCACCCTGAACTCAGGCGCTTGATGTTCACAAAACATTCCTGGAAAGAAGAATGCTCTCCACTTAGTTGGCGGGTAAGTAACACGATAAGAACCTTAAGGCCGGGAACTGGATGCTGGTCGTATCACTCAGACCCCTGTTTCTGCTCTCCGCAGTCAGAAGCTGCTAACAGCATCTGGCGTCCGTAACTCTTGGTGAGGAATGCTGGCCGGGCTATTTGTGGCGCCTATCTCTGAGAGCACACTTAAGACACCTCATACATCTCCAGCCTTCCTCCCCTGCGCGCGTGGGTGCGTCAGCGGCGATTGCGTTCGTGATGGGGAGGGATGACATGCGCCGGAGAGTCACCGTGACCTTTCGGGGCTCCGTCTGTCTTCTGAGAATTGCTCTTGAGAGCGTGTACTTACTTCCAGTCCCTGACGATCTTAGAAACTCAAAGAAACAGGGTGAAAATCACCACTTGAGAGCTGATTATCATCCTACCCGTGCTCCCCTGCAGACTCGTCACTGCCCTGAGCAATTCAGAGGCAAACGGACTTTCCTTCTGCTTGGGGTTCACGGCCCTCTTCAGTCTGGGGACGGTCTGTTCCCCAGGACTCTCTGGCCTCCCGTGGGGGACGGGTGGAGCATCCCTCTCCCTTCTCCTTGCCTCACTCAGGCTCTTCCCTTTACCCTGCCCCTCAAGCCCCATCTTTCCTGACATCGCTCAGCCCTTTTATCTGAACGCCCTCAGAACCTAAGCTCTATATTGCAGTTTAACATTTAAATGGATCCTGTGACTTAGAGTCCACTTGAAATACATATGTATTTTTATTCTCTTCTTTCCAGCAAGAAACATCTGCTTCTTAAAAGCAAAAAACCATCTACTTCATCTGAGCCTCCCCATCAGTTTAAAAGGGTGGTTAGTTACCATATAGTAGTTTGTCAGTAAATGCTGCTGAAAAAGGAGAATTTTAAAGAGAGGTTTCAGGGTCTCTCTGGTGACTACATTTAGAAAAAAATGCCAGGTTTCAGAGAGCTGCAGTGGCAGCTTCAGTGTGAACGGTGTTCATTCTAGGAATTGGATGCATCTGGCAGGCCAGGGGTGGGCCACCAAGACCTATTTGCATTTGATCCAAGGAGTTTCGGAGGAAAGGACTCACCCTCGAGAAAGAGATAGTAAAGGGCTGTGATACTCAGCCAAGGCCTTAAGCCAATGAGGGACAGAAGGGATTTATCAGTTCCCTGGCACTGCCATGACAAAGCACCCCAAACTGAGTGATGTAAGACACAGAAATGTGTTCTCTCACCGTTCCGAAGGCTACACATCCAAGATCATGATGCTGGCAGAGAAGATTTGGACCTTCCTGTTGCTTTCAGCTTCTGGTGGCCCAAGCGTCCCTTGGCCTGTGGCCGCATCACTCCAGTTTCTGCCTGGCCTCCTGTGGCCATCTTCCTCTGTGCATCTGTCTTCACACAGGGTCCTCTCTCTTATAAGGACACCGGACATACAGATTAAGGGCCCTCCTCCATGACCTCATCTTAATTCAATTGCATCTGCAAAGACCCTATTTCCAAATAAATCCACTTCCACAGGTACTGGGAGCTAGGACTTCATCACATCATCCTGGGGGGGGGCGCATAATTCGCTTATAAGAGACATCTTTAATAGAATTATCTGTTATTCTTTAATAGCTTTCCTTTCCTTAAAGCTTGGGAGGAAAGAAGTCAGTAAAAGTAAATCTTTATGAAACATCAAGTTTACATGCTTTTGTTGTATACTGTCAGCCTTCTGTGTCTCTGGGTTCCACATCTACAGCTTCAGCCATCATAGATCAAAAATATTTGTTTAAAAATATTCCAGAAACCAGAAATTCCCTAGTGATCCACTGGTCAGGACTGTGCACTTCCATCACAAGGGATCCGTGTTCAATCTTTGGTCAGGGAACTAACACCCCAAAAGGCATGTGGCACAGCCAAAATAAAAATTTCCAGAAAGGTCCAGAAAGCAAAACTTGAATTTGCCACATGCCAGCAACTATTTACATAGAAGTTACATTTTACAAAGTATTATAAGTAATCTAAAGATGATTTAAAGTATACAGGAGGATATACATAGGTTATGTGCAAATACTATACCATTTCAGATAAGGAGCTTGATCAGCTATGAGTTTGGGGACCTCAGGGTTCCCAGAATCAATCCCCCTGGACACTAGAGCGGGCACACTGGTGAGGTTATGGACATCTCCCCTCGTCTGGAACCTGGTGGAAGCTGAATGAGCAACCGGGTCTGAGCAGAGGCAACCCTGCTTACAGCAGCAGCAGAAAAGCATAGGAGCAGAGGTTTCAGAAGAGGCCAAGAGGATGTGTCTCAGCACATATTGGAAGGAGTCAGACCTCACCAGAGACTACGGGCAACACACTTCCTTCCTTTCCCACCTGCATCTGAGCTCCCCTCCCACCCCTACATTTCCTCTTCCTTGTTTCTCCAGCTCTCTCAGTCTCATGCTGTCTGGGCTTCACTTCTTCTTTATTTTTTTTTAAATTTTCTTTACTTTATTGTGTTGGTTTTGCCATACATTGATATGAAACTGCCATGGGTTTACATATGCTCCCCCTCCAGAACCCCCCTCCCTCCTCCCTCCCCCCTCCCTCCTCCCTCCCCCTGGGTCATCTCGATGCACCAACCCTGAGCATCAACCCTGGGCTGGCGATTGATTTCACATGTGATAATTAACATGTTTCAATGCCATTCTCCCATAGCAACCCACCCTTGCCCTCTTCCACAGAGTCCACGAGTCTGTTCTATACATCTGCGTTTCTTTTGCTGTTTCGCATGCAGGGTTCTCGTTACCATCTTTCTAAATTCCATATATATGCATTAGTATACTGTATTGTTGGTTTTCCTTCCGGCTTACTTCACTCTGGATAATAGGCTCCAGTTCCGTCCACCTGAGTAGAACTGATTCAAATGAATTTTTTTTTAATGCTGAGTAATACTCCATTGTGTATATGTACCACAGCTTTCTTATCTATTCGTCAGTTGATGGGCATCTAGGTTGCTTCCATGTCCTGGCTATTGTAAACAATGCGGCGATGAACATTAGGGTACACGTGGCTCTTTCAATTCTGGTTTCCTCGGTGTGTATGCCCAGCAGTGGGATTGCTGGGTCATATGGCAGGTCTATTTGCAGTTTTTTAAGGAATCTCCACACTGTTTTCCATAGTGGCTGTACTAGTTTGCAATCCCACCAACAGTGTAAGAGGGTTCCCTTTTCTCCACATCCTCTCCAGCATTTATTGCTTGTAGATTTTTGGATGGCAGCCATTCTGACTGGTGTAAAGTGGTACCTCATTGTGGTTTTGATTTGCATTTCTCTGATAATGAGTGATGTTGAGCATCTTTTCATGTGTTTGTTAGCCATTTTTATGTCTTCTTTGGAGAAATGTCTGTTAAGTTCTTTGGCCCACTTTTTGATTGGGTCGTTTATTTTTCCCGAATGGAGCTGCAGGAGTTGCTTGTGTATTTTTGAGATTAATTGTTTGTCTGTTGCTTCATTGGCTATTATTTTCTCCCATTCTGAAGACTGTCTTTTCACCTTGCTTATAGTTTCCTTTGTTGTGCAGAAGCTTTTAATTTTAATTAGGTCCCATTTGTTTATTCATGCTTTTATTTCCGATATTCTGGGAGGTGGGTCATAGAGGACACTGCTTTGGTTTATGTCAGAGAGTGTTTTGCCTACGTTATCCTCTAGGAGTTTTATAGTTTCTGGTCTTATGATTAGATCTTTGATCCATTTTGAGTTTATTTTTGTGTATGGTGTTTGAAAGTGTTCTAGTTTCATTCTTTTACAAGTGGCTGTCCAGTTTTCTGTCTGGGCTTCACTTCTACCCTTTCTTCCTATTCCAAGACCCTATCAAGCCATTTATTCAGAGGGAAAAAAAGAAATGATTTTCTCCTGTAAAGAGTGTCATCTGTGTCATTAGAGTTCTCTTAGCTCTTTTTTTCATTGTGTTGCTTTCAAGGAACGTACCTTTGCCTTGACAAAGAAATGACCCGTGCTTGCGCTTGAGAGCCCATCTCGTTGCCCAGGCAGGGCCGTGGCCTCTGCTCCTCTCCAGATCTGAAACATCCTCTGACCTGCCCCACCCAGGCAGTGGAGGAGGCCAACAAGCCCCTTGGAGCTTTAGGTGGAGAGATCAATTTCTAGAAAATGGGAAGCATCACCCCCACCGCCTCCCACCCCCTGCCCTCTGGCCCCCTGTCATACCGACCGGCAGAGGGTGGAGATGACCAGCCGCTTCCAGGTGCCATGGACACCCTCCGGTTGTGGTAGCTCTAAAAAAGTGAGGTGAGAGCGTTAGTCGCTCAGCTCTGACTCTTTGTGACCCCATGGGCTGTAGCCCATCAGGCTCCTCTGTCCATGGGATCCCCCAGGCAGGAATACTGGGGTGGGTTTTTGCAGGACTCTTTACCATCTGAACCACCAGACGGGCAGCTCTGAGCCTCTGCCCAGAACAGTGTGGGTCTGCGCTGTGCGTACCTGTTGTTGACTGAGCTGGCTTTTACACATCCCCAGTGAGCGCTCTCAGCATCCTTTTTATTTGGTCACGGGCATCTGCTTTTCTGACATAAAATAGAAATTAGACTAATGCCAGCCTCTCATTCTGAAGGTCCTCGTTCGGTGTCTTGGGGAGAAACCTGTAGTGGAAAGCTGCTCCTGCGGACGTGGACCCGTGGGTCCCGGGGCGTCTACCCTGGACGTGATCCCAGGGGAGTGGCAGAAGGCAGACAGCCACAGCAGCAACCACAGCCCTGGCGCGTTGTGCAGAGCCAGGCCTCTGGGGATCTTGTGACTGGCAAGACAAGCTGCTGTGGGGGCCACAGCCTCTCCTGAGGAGTGGGGTGGGCAGGAAAGGAATAAGCGCCCCCTTCCCCTCCCCACCACACCTCCAAGCTGTGCCCTTGTTCACCTCCCTGGTACGCAGGCCCTTTCAGGGGCACTGATGGGGTAGGAGGATGCTTTGGTCACAAGCATGCCAGCCAGACCCAACCTGATACATTTGCCGGATATATAATCAGGGCATTAGCGGGAACTCGACAAACCAAAAGAGTAAAGCAAAGTCCTGAGATTTGGGCCAGTATTTGGGAATTGAAAAATCTTTGTTAACATGAGTGTGTCTGCGGATGGTATGTTCTTGCATATGTTTTTGCTTACATATTTACTTACAGAGGCTTAATCATTAAATCATGTTATCCCCTAAAGATGTTCTCAGCAGCAACAAATCTCTTGGCATGAGATCTCATAGCAATAAAAACCCCTCATGACAGGCAGGATGCTGCTGGAGTGCAGAAAATAAATTTGAAAAACTAGGTTAAAACAGTAGGAGGCATGATAGTCTAGCAGAAATAAAAAGGACAATCTAAGATTGTCACATCTAGATCTTTTTCTGAATCATCACTGCACTATTTTTAGCTCTGATTGTGTGTGTGTGTGTGTGTGTGTGTGTGTGTGTGTGTGTGTGTGTGTAAGTATAAAAATGATGATAACAGTGATAACATTGCCTTTTCTCCCAGTTCCTGCCCAAAGCTTCTCCATCTTCCTCGAGTCTGGAATAATTTTTTTTGAAAGGAAACAATAAGATGTCATTAATTGATAGATTGAGAAATTGATTCAACAAATTGGGTCCAGAATAAATGATAGTAATGAGGGGGAAGGAAAGAGGAAACCTTTGGGAGCACACAGCACACTCTTTTCATGTTTTTTTAAAGAGTTTCTTGTTACATGAAGTTGGCTATGATTTTTTAGACTGATATCAGTTAGAGATTAATAATAATATTCCCATGTGACAGCCTGATGGAGGCCCTTTTTCATTAATTACTCAATCACACCATCTCCCTGGGGAAGATGGAACACTCCCTGTTTTATAGATAAGAAAACAGAGGCTCTAAACCACCCAATGAGTTGCTGACGTAACTTGTAGCCATTGGAGTCTGGCCAAAATACCATGAAATGCACTGGTGGAAATATCATAGACCTTCGATGTGGATATCCTATGGGCCGCTCATTATCTTCTATCATTTACCCTCACTTTCCCAAAGAAACTTGTTCCTGCGCTGGGTCCTGTGTGCCTTCTTTGCTTCCAAGGCCTTAGCTACTTGCCCAGCCCAGAATAGACTCAGAACAAATACAAACTTGTCCTCCGGGTAGATCTGGAGACCAGGAGATGAGGTCACCGTGGCTGATGGACCGATCAGTTACTCAGTGACTCAGAGGCTTTCATGGTTCCTGGCTTTCCCTCCCCATGCAGAAGCTGGCCAAAGAGGGATGAAAGTGAAGCTGCCTCAGCTGGCAGACCCCGGGCGCAGTGTGTGGACCAGGCTGGTTCCGGGCTTCATTTAGCCCTAGGGCTTTACATGTTCCAAAAGGCAGATGTTCATTTTTTGAAATTTTTATTTTCTATTGGAATATAGTTGATTTACAATGTTATGTTAGGCTCAGGTGTACAGCCAAGTGGTTCAGCTCTACATACACGTGTACCTATTGTTTTTCAGATTATTTTCCCATATAGGTTATTACAGAGTGTTGAGTTCCCTGTGCTCTACACTACGTCCTTGTTAATTAGGGATGTTGCTTTTTAATCTCTGTTCTCAAGGATAGAGATTGGAGAATAGGGGCCTGGTTAGTATGTACTCTGGTTGGGAGCACCTACCCCCAGGGTGGGCTGTTACGTGTGCAGCCCTCTCCACTTGACAATCCAGACGTGGTTCCTTGAAAGCTTTCCTTCTTGACTGTCTCCAGCAGCAGCAGCAGCACAGGCCTTGTGAGTTAGCACAGGAGATGTTTGGGACCACTTTTCATTGTCAGGACAAGCGGTGTTGAAGATATAGGCCCAGGCTGGGCCAGTCTCCAGGCCCCTCTGCCCTCGATAGACGGGGCTGACGGCTGCAGTCAGCCTGGTCATGGGTCCTCCTCTGAATGGCGTATTGTGTGGCCCTGATGCAGTCGCCTTATCTCCGCTGGAAGGTAAACAGAAGTTTTCTGTTAGGGTTGAGAAATACACACCTCAAATCAGAATATTTCAGAAAGTGCTTGTTGGGATGTATAAACAGACCTGGGGTTTTACTCGCCTTTCAGGAACATGTGCTGTGACTGCATGCGTACCTGTTTGCTGGTCAATGTTTGCCAAGTCAGTCTGGGACTCACTTGTGTTGTAACATGTCCCTGCTGGTGAGTGTGTATGTGTGTGTGTGTATGTGCGCGTGCATGCTCGCTTGCACACCTGTTACCCATTGGTTGGCTGGAATTGCACGCATTAACTGATGTGGGCTGGAAAGAGGTCATTGTGCAGATCGCTTCTCAACCCCATGTCCCAAAGTAGCTTAAAATTCACCATGAAAATGAGCAAAAAAGCTGGGAACGCTGGTCATTAAACATTCCCTGTACACCACTGCCTGTAGCCTCTGGAGGCTAATTGAGAATGGCCAAATTAGTTTAGGAGAGTTTGCAATGTCACTAAAATAAATCAATCTGCTTACCTCTATTTTTAATCCATAATGATGCTCAAAGTAAGGTTTTAATTTGTCTTCTTAGAACTTTAAAGTTCTTTGAAATTTTTA
The DNA here is from genome assembly GCA_007570785.1 of Antilocapra americana. Classification (NCBI taxonomy): domain Eukaryota; kingdom Metazoa; phylum Chordata; class Mammalia; order Artiodactyla; family Antilocapridae; genus Antilocapra; species Antilocapra americana. The sequence continues at coordinate 6,766,220 of ML664180.1, read as the reverse complement.
TTTTCTATTGGAATATAGTTGATTTACAATGTTATGTTAGGCTCAGGTGTACAGCCAAGTGGTTCAGCTCTACATACACGTGTATCTATTGTTTTTCAGATTCTTTTCCCATATAGGTTATTACAGAGTGTTGAGTTCTCAGGTGGCTCAGTGGTAAAGAATCTGCCTGCCAAGCAGGAGATACAGATTCAATCCCTGGGTTGGAAAGATTCCCTGGAGAAGGAAATGGCAACCCACTCCAGTATTCTTGCCTGGGAAATCCCAAGGACAGAGGAGCCTGGTGGGCTACAGTCCATGGGATTGCAAAGGAGTCAGACATGACTTAGCAACTAAACAACACCACAGTAATACACACCCACATGTACACACAAATACATATACACACCAGGTTTAAAAATGCTAAAAGCATCACACTTTATGAAATAGTAAGACAATACAGAGGAGCCTGGCCAGCTACAGTCCACAGAGTCCCAAAGAGTTGAACACTACTGAAGCAACTTAGCATACACCCACAAACACAAGACAATATGAAAAACTGAAAAAATGGAAAATATCATCCTTAGTTCTACCACCCAAAGATAATCATTTTAAAAAAACAGAAATTTACAAAATTAAGTCACTTGACCAAGCTTTACCTTTAAGAAAGAAAACCAAAAAAAGGGAAGCCCTCTTCTTGATTTTGTTGATTAAAAAGGAAGGCCCACTGGGAAAGGTGACTTTTCAGTCTTTCATGATCACTTAAATGAGTCACAATTCCAAACAGAAAATCTGCTTTTCCACGAACTTAAAACAAGTTTGAAGTTGGCTCTCCCTTTGTCTTGGATTCCAGCGTCCAAAAAGTTATGATGCTGTCTGACTTCAGCGTGTTAACAGGAGTTTTCGGGGTTATGAAATAGCAAGATAAACTGTTCTCCAAATTCTCACAGTCTGCTGCATCTGAGCTCCCTGAGAAACCGTTCTCGGCAAGGAGTTCGGTCTTCAGAATCACTGCAAAACGAAGGCCCCTTCTGATTGCACAACGAGAAGTCAGCAGTCACTGTGGTGAGTTCAAGGGCCCACACAGCGCAGCCGTCAGGACCTGGCTGGGTTCAGAAGCCCACAGCAGAGCACATTAGCTGAGACGTGTTTGCTTTGGAACCATGGCTGTTGTAGAAATAAATTGAGGATCCAAATGTAATAAAAGACGCAGGGCCAAGACTCTCGCTCCTTTTTAAACAACGCCTGCAGCTTGTTACCCTGCATCTGATGTCACCCTGCCGTTGAGCTGAACTCACTGCATCTGGCTCTGATTAAGTCACCCGAGGAGATCCAACCCGCTAACCTTCCAGGGCACCGCCGCCGCCCCTGTCCTGAAAATGCACCCATGTGAGCTCACCTCTGATGCCTTGTGTACAGTCAGGCTTGTGACTCTGCCCAACCTGTAAGATAAGTGTAATTCTTCTATTCTAGAACTCGAAGTCCATAGCAATAGTTGTACCAAATGGTGACGGCTTCGAAATGAGGTCCCTGCCCTCGTGATGTTGGACATCAGGGGAGAAACATCAGTTCATAAGGTCCGGCAGAACTCAGATCACAGAGCAGCTGTCATGAAACCCATTGCTAAAAATACTTCCACTCACCAAGAGTGAACCTAATGTAAACTAGGGACTCTGGACAATAATGATGTGCTGATGTAGGTTCATCAGTTGCAGCAAATGTACCCCTCTGATGGGGAATGTTGGTAGAGGGAGAGGCTTTGTGTATGTGGGACAGGGAGTAGATGGGAACTCTGTACTCTCTATTCAATTTTGTTGTGAACCGCTCTTAAAAATAAAGGCTATCCTTTAGAAAAGCTTCCATTTTCAAAAGGTGGAAAGGGTCACTGCCAGGGCAGTGACATTTCTGGCGACACTCTTGAGTGTGTGTTGAGGGATGCACTGGACCCTAAGTCATTAGAGATGACTTTTAAAAGAGAAAGAGAAGAGGGAAGGAAGGAAGGTCATCTGTAAGCCTTTGTTTCCAATAGACACATTCACCATTGGTTTGCAAAAGTTTTCAGTTAAAAGTGATGAGAGAGGGAGAGATGATACGCATTTAGTATGGTGCCTTGAGAACATTGGTTGTGGAAGATTTGATTCGTTTCAACGTGATGCAATAGAGGTAGGACAAGGGAAACCCAGTCAAAGGTCCAGAGATCTGCAATGTGACTTCCTCCTGCCAATCCACAGTAAAATCTGTAAAGAAAGAAACGAAATCATAAAATGGCTGCCTCAGAGAACAGGCTGAGTTTTGTGTTCTGGGTGTCTCAGGGTGTCACAGGGACAGCTCCCGAGGGTCTAGGAGCGTGAAAGCAAGAAAGAAGCATGAAAGGGAATATGATTGTCATAGGAAGAATAACTTTATTAGTGCTGGTTTTCTTAACTATGATAATGGTCAATTTGAGGAATATTGTTGCAACCAGAAGGAGCCCTCTGGTGGATATATTATACCCAAACCTAGAAATTGCTGACATCAACACCAAAGCCAGATGGTGGTCTCTAAACTGGTTTAGTAATAGAATCCAGTGTTATCACACAGAAGGCCTACAACTACGAAACCAATTTAACCTGAAATGATGCTCAGAAGGTATAATAGCGAGAGACAGGATAGCTCCAGTCATATGGGAAACTACTCACAATCCATTAATGTTGGAAGGTTATTATAGAAACAGAGACATCACCTGGGGTTTGACTGTTTGTTGTTGGAAGATAAATCGAACCACACTGGGAGGAAGTCGACATCTGCTAAGTACTTTGAATGTGGCCAGAAAACCACATATCTCTTCTTGGTGACTGATGCCTCCAAGGTGGCTTTGATAGGACTTACTGCTTTTCAGCTCCTTCATAATCAGACAAGAAAGAAGGTGGCAAGGTTTTAGTACGATGCTCAAAGATACTTGTGGGAGAAACATATCATATATGTTTATATTAACTTTCTCTTCTGCTAGATGTGGAGCAGATCTGAAACATTTTTGTGTTGAGTGACTGGGAGGGATGATGGGGGAATGCAGTTTTTTTATGGTGTGGGTCATTGATCCTACATACATTTAGGGCCTCTGAAGGGCAGGGCCATTGTGAGGGAAGGGGTGAGGTTTAGTAGGAGATCACAGCGCCACCATCCCTATTGATAAGCTTGACACTCAGGGAGTGGAACAAACAATGGGACCACTGGACTTTGAAGGGATTATGTGGACCTTGGGAAATAGTAGCAATATGACTCCCCTGGACTAAGGACCAGGCCCAAAGACGTGTTTTACAACCAAGCTAGTTATAGCTGCCCAAGCATCTGTATCAAAATCTACCTTCAACCGCCTCCTTAAGGGCACATTGTTCCCAGCTGGAGCTGGAAACAGGTGACCTATTCCCAGCCTTCCCCAGGGTGAAGCGCTTGTTGTCCATGGCCTGTGACTACTGCTTGCCCCCACTGGACTCCTTAAGAAGCTTTAGCTCAGTGTGTCTCTATAGTGACTGCAAATTAGAGTCACCTCTAACCATACTTATGCTCTAAATTTGGACTGGAGAGGGCTTGGTATGGACAGGGGTTTATTATGGAATTTGGACTAAAGCATTGCTCAGGCGGTTCTAATACATAGGCAGGGCTGAGAACCATCGCTTAGCTGAATCTACATCTGGGTTCTGCCCAGGGTTTATCTGATGCTCTTGTTACATTGACTTCTATTGAGTTGACCTGGTATTAACTCCCCAGTGTGCCTGGGTTCTGATCTTTGATATTTATCTTGTCTCCCAGCCTATTGCCTACTTGTCCTCTGAAACTTGCATTCTTCTTCACAGTCTTCTGGAAAATGGCTTTTCCTGCAGGAAAAACCCAGTCATGTCAAGAGGCATTTTAGTAGGATTTTTACTTCCAGAGACCAGAACATGATTTTCTGGTTCCATCTGCAGCCTCTGGCTGTGAGACATTAAAAAGAAGAATCTGTAGCCCGGGGTGCCCTGATAGCACAGTCCCAAAGCTGTAACAAAATGTCTCTAGGGTCTCGCTGTCTGCATGGCTTCCTGAGTTTGAGACCCAAGGTTGGAAGTTGTGTACATGTGGCTTCCAAGGTTCTCCATCTCAGAGCCAGCACTCTGATTATAGAATTTTATACACCTCAGAACGGGTGGAAAAACAGGGTGATCACAGTTCACACTTTGCCTAAGTAACTCGTTCTCCCAAATGTAGGAAATTTTTGCTTCAGAAATGCCCAGCCTCTACTCTGAGACTCCTGTGTGGTGTTTAAACTTTATCATTTCACTCTTGAGGAAACAGAAAGGACAATGGGTGGCTTCCAGAACCTAGATCAAGGTGAAACTTTCATAAACCTTTATTAGACCTCACTGACCCCTTCCCTGCTTTGTGTCTGTTACCCTGAGACACAGGCTTTGCTGGGTGACAGTTAAAAAAAAAAAAAAGAGCGAGAACTTCCCGTGTCTCAACAACTTTGGTTAAAACCTCTGGGAGTCCTGGTCTCTTGCAAGTGAGACATTAAAAAAAAAAAAAAAAAAGCTTAGGAGTTGTGAACTCTTCCTTTGAAATTCTCATTTGCTTTTCAACATTCCTCTTTTCATAATGTAGGAGACTCATATTACCCACAGCCCAGGCTGACTAGAAGAGATTTTCAGTTCTACAAAGCTAGCCTGGTGTTTTATAGGATTATATCTTCTTTCTTAAGTCTTTTTTGTGATGTAGAGTGATAGTTTTCCTGAGCTCAGGTTCTGAGATCTGATGCACCACCGCTAGGTTATCAGTCTAAAATACAGCTTTAAAAACCTGCATAGATAAGGTGGTATTTGAAAAACCAAAAACCCAACTCCCATATGTGAACTTGTCTTCAAAAGATATTGAATCATATGTTTGCTAAGTTAGAAATATTATTTAAAGCAGCTATTTGTTAAAGTACTCTTTGTTCATTACGTGAAGGACACATACAATTTAACAGTAATTTTCTAGCTACTATTCCTTTGTCATTATGGGTAGTGATGCTAAGAAACTGGAATGGTGATTTCAGGTAAAATACGGGTTTAGTCTGCCTAGTGAAATTCAATGAAATCAATAGGAAGCTCCCGTGCTTGCATCCTGAGCATGGAAACTAAGGAGGTGTCAACACACATACATTTCCCAGTAATGAAGCTTCAAGATGTGCTCCTTAATGGAAGATAATCAACTGCAATACAAATTTAATGAACTCTGATTTTGAAATGCAAACCAAATCCAGTATCCCACAGAAGATTAACCTAGTCGATAATCTCATTTGAAGCTCTGAGCTGCGAGAACCATCCATGGCACTGACCAGATCTGCCTCTGGAGATGCTTGTGAGAGGTAGCCGTCCTTCTCAGGCTTCCTGCGGGTTCCTAGGGTCTTTTCTGCGTATTTCACTACTGGCTAAATGCTGCTGCTACTCTGACCGCTAACGGGGTACTATCAGATTTATAGTAACTGCCCATGAAATGTTAGCCTGCATTAGACTGTTGAGAAGAAGAAGAAGAAAACTTATCTGAACTCGCATTTTTTAAAAAAGAGAAAGAAACAGATGAAAATATTGGCTTTCTTACTGGTAAACTGAATTGGAACACTCCGTGGCAGAACCGCTGGAAACTGCAAATGTCTCTTCAGATTCAGAGGTCAGGCCAGAGACTTTTCAGAAAGTAGCATATTTAAATTTTAATGGCAGTCATCTAAAGATAATGTGATGAAATGGAAACAGAGTGTTCCAATTCAGTTTACCAGTAAGAAAGCCAATATTTTCAACTGTTCCTAAAAGAAAAAAAAAAAAAAAACCCTTAGAGCTGTACAAAGAGTGACCTTAGTTGTAAACTGTAGACTTCAGTTCATAATAATACATCAATATTGGTTCATTAATTGTAATAAATGTACACAGCAAAGTGTTAATGGAGAGGAGAAAAGGAAGAAAACCTCCTTCTCAGCCAAACCCTGCTCTGGTTTAATGCAGGCATCCACCCCTCCACGGAACCCTCAGCCACTGTGTCTCAGAAAACAGGACTGTTTGCCCTGCATCAGCGCTTCAAAGTGGAACTCCCTCCCTTGATCCCATGGCCCTTTATCCTTCAAAGGTCCCCAGAGGAGGCCACCTGCAGGGTGCCCTTCTTTCCGATGTAAAACTCCTTCCTGCCGTTCAGGTGCCTCACCTCACACCATGTGTTTTTAGGAGTGGCGGACAATCAGTAGGTCCGGGATGTTTTTCTGGCTCAGTTGTTAACGCACCCTGATGCCAGGCCGAGCAGGCAGTGGAATATGTAGGTCTGGAAGTAGGAGAGAGGTCACAGTCATCCCCACCTGGAGATATTCAGTGACATTAATAGCTAAGCCAAGATTCTCAGCTAAGGAGACGGAAAATGGAAACAAAATTCCATAGCACCTTGAGCTCCATGGGGCCCGGGCTTGGTCTTCTGCTTGTGACGGGGAGAGGGGAAAAGTCGAAAAGAGAGACAAGTGTAGCAACTGGAAAGTCACCCCATGTAGAGAATTCTCAAGGCACAGAAAAAGGATGTGATGCCGTTTTGTGCAGCTTTTCTAAGTTAATGGGGAATACAGGTTACTAAGCCCTTTGAAGAGTATTTTGGAAGCAAATAAAGCCTTCTGTAGAAGTTAATTTCTAAGGATTTATAGACTTGGTACTAAACAACTGTACTTAGAATAACTGCATAAGGAAGAAGAGGATTTAGCAATAACAGCTTGGAAACAATCAGGGCTGCCATAGCGCGGTTGGTGTGATTTGTGGTTCACAGACCACGTGTGGCATATACGGAGGGATCTAGACGAGATCAGGAGAGACTGTTTCTGAAGGCACATTTGTGTTCAAGGTTATTCCCTCCCCTCCCCACCCCCCCAGTTCCTTAGAGGAAAAAGAATTGGAAGCACGTGTTACAAACCGCTATGTAAACTTTATAGTTCATTTTGTTTAAATAATCACAGTGTGCATTGTAAACTGAATCTGGGTTGCCAGATTTACCAAAAGAAAGAAATATATATATATGGGACACCTAGTTAAATATGAATTTGAGGTAAACAATGAATAGTTGTTTCAGTGTCTGTTCTGTATTTTATAGGACAACCTTAACCTGAATGCAGTTCCCATTAGAGTATCATATTCAATATTCTCAACAAAACCTGCTGTCTGTCTCATGAGGCCCCCAGTGAAAGGCCGTCTCGGTTTTGCTCTTGTCCTCTGAACGGACTGAGCGACCTCAGTAGCCCCACCATTTGCCGTTTCTCCAGTTTCTTTACAAAATCTCCATTCCCTGTGCTGCTGCTGCTTAGTCGCTAAGTCGTGTCTGACTCTTTGTGATCCCGTGGACTGTAGCCCACCAGACTGCTCTGTCCGTAGCATTTCCCCAGGCAAGGATACTGGAGTGGGCAGCCATTTCTCTCCCTTATGTGCCAGGGAAACATTCCAGATTCTTGCCTCCTGAACCTGCTAGATCCTTCCTGTGCTTTTCTATTGTTGACCCTTTTCTTCTAGTTTTTTCTCTTCATCTGTCCACTCCCCCACTTCTTGGCTTCCCAAGATGACCCGCCCTTATCTATAGATGTCCTCTGCTTCACTTGCCCCGCTGGGAGCCAACCTTGCCCACTTCCAAGTGGGAGCTGCTTTTGTGGCCAAGATGGTGCACTGTACCCTACTTACCCCAATTTGCAAGACCAGCAGATCTCATAGATCCCCCTTAACTAGTCAAGCCTAAAATTTCATGCCCGCGGAGGTCAAGATGAGGAGACACAAGTCCCTCTTACAGAGCACTGTCTCTTTAAGGCTAAGTTCTGCAAGGCTTCCACAGTGAAGGCTGCTCAGACAGCCCAGGGGGCTGATTAGAGGCGGGTTCTCAGAGATCTTAGCTTAAGGCCGGGGCACATCTGAGAGTATTTTCGCACTATTTTATTTTATAACACTAGGATCTGGGGGGAAGGGCATTGCACCATTTTCTTAGGAGCTCCAGACTCCAGCTCAAACACTCATTCCAAAGAACCCTTTCATATTTATTCACCCTGAAATAAAAAGATTTTAATTTGAGCTGACAATCTCAACATTTCATTAGCACTGAAATCAAGTAAAATCAATTCATGTCGCCAGGATTGTTTATTACGGAGAAGGAATAATATATATATATATATATATAACCACATAATGGCATTTTCCACTCAATGGTTATAGAGAGAAGATGCCTTTCTTTGCAACTGATGTACTCAATTCCATCCAGTCCCCTGAAACTGGTCTCCCTGGTTACCTCTGTGGGGTTATCTCAGCATTTTTGTGACCTGGAACCCTACGAGTTCTGTTTTGGGTCCTCTAAGGCATGTTTATCCCTACCCAGGTTGGCAGTGATAAATGCCTTATCTTTTTCAATCAGAGGTTATTTCTACCAGAGTTCTGCTCAACAACTTCTAACAGCTCAGTACCTGGGTATAGTTTCTGCAGTTGCCCAGGGTGGGTTAGATCTGGGCAGGATTGGGGCAAGCCCCAGGAACCACTCCTAGCTAGTTAAAACATTATTTCCATGTGAGCTAATGCCATTCCTCCAGCTTTTCATGGAAACAGCTCAGAATTATCTAGCAACATCTGGGATGACTCTCTCTCTCTTTTCCTTCACAGCATGAACACTATCAGAGATTCTTAGTTCATGTGACTATTCACCCTGTAAATGTGATTATCATAGGAACTGCATTTATCCACGTGGACAAATGAGTTTGTACACGTAAAAAATCTTTGGAGCCAAAGCCAAACAAGGCCCCTCTCAGAAATGCAGACTTTTTGCCACCCTGCATTCCTTCTAGCTCACAGCTATTTTTTACAGCAGCTCGAAAGTCTTGAGTTTTGGGAGCAAGCCAGATGTTTTGGGGTGTGACTGTGCAGATTCAGAGATCTTTGGAGTGGGGAGAAAAGGCAGCAAAAGAAAACAATTTTCCTTCCCTTGGTTTCTAAGCATTTCTGTTCATCTGCATCATGTATGTGAGTGTTATGCTAAGTTGCTTTACATTTGGGAAACTAGACTGTACTTTAATATTCTCTGTAATCTTGGTTTTCATTTCCTCTCTAGTCCTTTATTCTACTGCCAAGTTGCTGACCTGTCTAACCTTTGCTGCAAGGATAAACTCTGACCTTCATTGGAAATTCCACCATCTCAGGAAAGGAAAATTTTAGCTCCAGCCAGGCCTAGAATCTTGCAATGAAAGGAAGCTGAAATGAGATTTTTATTGAAATAGACACTGTCCAATGGTTTGCTTTAAATTTAAAGAGCATTTTTAAAGCATTTAAATTTAAAGCATTTAAAAATTTTTCTTTTGTTAAAGAAAATGTCTCCAACATTATTGTTTTAAAATATGTAGCTTCAGATGGTGCCTGGAATTAGGCTGTTAAAAATAATAATAATAACAACAAACTCAATGTTTTCACAGTGTTCAGATCCTGAGTTCAAATCTTCAAATTTTATCACAATGATGTGTGTGTGTATGTGCTAAGTCACTTCAGTTGTGTCCAACTCTTTGCAGCCCTATGGACTGTAGCCCACCAGGCTCCTCTATCCATGGGATTCTCCACGCAAGAATACTGGAGTGGATAGTCAAGCCTGCCTCCAAGGGATCTTCCCAATCCAGGGATCGAACCCATGACTCTTATGTCTCCTGCATTGGCAGGCAGGTTCTTTACCACTAGTGCCACCTGGGAAGCCCAACAGTTCTTAATGTCACAAATAGAAAAAGCTGCTTAATGAATTACTTAGTCTTTCTCTTCCTTATCTTCCCATTTCCCTTTCCAGTTTGGAAGTACGTTGTAAGTCACCAAATATATTATGGTATTGCTTTTCCAAACTTTTAATTCCATGGGCTATGGAGGGTTTATTAAAATGGGAGTGATTCCCAGTACTGTAAAAAAGTATTCTTTTTTGTGGGGAGAGAGCAGTATCAAGCCATACTATTACCCTTACTTGCCTACGTGTTATTTGATTTTAAGAAAGAATTTACAATTAGTCTGAGGTCAAAGAGTCTTTGGGGCTTCCCAGCTGACACTAGTGGTAAAGAACCCGCCTGTCAATACAGGAGACTTAGATGAAGGTTTGACCCCTGGGTCAGGAAGATCCGCTGGAGGAGGGCGTGGTAACCCACTCCAGTATCCTTACCTGGAGAATCCCATAGACAGAGGAGCCTGGCAGACTACAGTCCATGGGGTCACAAAGCACTGGATATGACTGAGCAAGCACATCACATATATGTTAAATATATGCATATATATAATACTAGCTACATATATTCCTCATCCCTAGAGAAGGAAAAGGCAACCCACTCCAGTATTCTTGCCTGGAAAATCCCATGGATAGAGGAGCCTGGCAGGCTGCAGCCAATGGGGTTGCAAAGAATCAGACATGACTAAGCGACTAAACAACAACAAATATTTCTTATACTTGGTATACTAAATATGTTTAGTTTTATGTACCTTATTTTTAATATTTTAATTATATGTGAATGTAACATATGTAAAATCAAGGTACATAGATACACGTTTTATTTAAGGCTGGAAAATATTAATGTTCCTTAGTAAAAAGAATTCTTTTTTATATCATATGAGAATTATATTTGGAAAAAACATCCAGCAGGGGGATGTTTTGCAAACTTCTTTGGCTGGATCTGTTGTGGAGGCTTCCTGTGGCAGAAAGTCTCCATGTTGTATGTGTATAAGAAGTTGTGTACCTGTAAGGAATATAGATCAACTATGTAAGTAATGTCTCTGATTTTTAATATGCTATTTAGGTTGGTCATAACTTTCCTTCCAAGGATTAAGCATCTTTTAATTTCATGGCTGCAGTCACCATCTGCAGGGGTTTTGGAGCCCAGAAAAATAAAGTCTGACACTGTTTCTACTATTTCCCCATCTATTTCCCATGAAGTGATGGGACCAGATGCCATGATCTTAGTTTTCTGAATGTTGAGCTTTAAGCCAACTTTTTCACTTTCATCAGAAGGCTCTTTAGTTCCTCTTTGCTTTCTTTAACTATAAAGAAAGCTGAACGCTGAAGAATTGATGCTTGTGAACCGTGGTGTTGGAGAAGACTCTTGAGAGTCCCTTGGACTGCAAGGAGATCCAACCAGTCCATCCTAAAGGAGGTCAGTCCTGGGTGTTCATTGGAAGGACTGATGTTGAAGTTGAAACTCCAATACTTTGGCCACCTCATGTGAAGAGTTAATTCATTGGGAAAGACCCTGATGCTGGGAAGGATTGGGGGCAGGAGGAGAAGGGGACAACAGAGGATGAGATGGCTGGATGGCATCACTGACTCAATGGACATGAGTTTGGATAGCTTCTGGGAGTTGATGATGGACAGGGAGGCCTGGAGTGCTGCGATTCATGGGGTCGCAAAGAATCGGACACGACTGAGCGACTGAACTAAACTGAACCTATCTAAGGGAGAGGAGATGGACCAGTGCTCTGTACAGGTTTAATTTGACCATTTGCTGCTCCAACTGCATGAAGTACAGTTGTTATAACTGAACGTGAGAGAAAGTTAAAACTTCTAAAAGAGGGGTGTCACATTCTTGACACTGACAGCTCATTTCAAAAGCTCAGCAGCAGTCCTATTTTCAGAATTTCTAAACTGGTATAGATTTGAGGTGCCAGCTAGTTACAGAAGAGAGAAATATATTAATAGACTCAGGTGGTGTGACCTGAAGGTGTGACTTCAACATTATAAATAAAATCCCTGGTTTTCAAAATCCACACCCCACTCGAACCCCATCCATCTCCAGTCTCCCACACCCCTACTGATCGGTCATCAATTCCCAAGTTCTCATAACTGATGACAGTGCCTTCTGCTAAAAAAAAAAAAGTATATCCCTGAGATATGGATAGCATATAGGCTGAGATGCAAGCTAAGCACAAGGAACAGACCTCAATCCTTCTTCCCTGATACTCTTATTCAGTAGGTCTGGGTGAGGCTAGGAATTTGCATTTTTGCACCCCAGGGCTTCCCTGGTGGCTCAGACAAGAATCTCCCTGTAATGTGGGAGACCAGGGTTCAATCCCTGGGTTGGGAAGATTCCCTGAAAAAGGAAATGGCAACCCACTCCAATATTCTTGCCTGGAGAATCCCGTGGACTGGAACCTGGCAGGCACAAGGTCAGACATGACTGAGCAACTAACACTAACAAGGACTCAATGATAGGAAGGGTACTTAGAGTACAACTTGAGCCAGTCTATAGTAAAGTGTGCATGGCTGAAGGTGGATGCCTCCTCCAGAAGTTGAGGGAGCCATGGGCATTGCAGGGAACAGAGAAATTTGGGCACACCATCACTCCTCCACACTTTCTCAGGACTAGCTCTTGATTATTATCCATTTGAGACAGATGTTTAGAACATAGAAACAAATGAAAAAGACTAGAAAAAGCTCTTCACTGTCTAAGAAAAGTGTAAGTAAGATCAAATAAAGGCACCATTTTTTACTGGGATGAGGAGATTTGAAGCCTTTAACTTTGGAACTCAGTGAATGAATATCAGCGATGTTTGATCTGCAGAGGAGACAGGGCACCGAATGATCTGGAATGGTCCCCCTGGGCACCCTCCCGAGATGGACATCTTTGTTCCATGCTCTGAGGACACAGGTGCTTCACTATGAGGAAGGCTGATAGGATTTGTGACCAGGAGTTGGGGCAGTCGGCTGGGGAGACCAGTGGGCATGGGGTTGAACTTGCTGGGAATGGCGAGGGCCTTGGAAAGACCGAGTGCACAGAAACAGGGATGGTCCCGGGGCAGAGGGACAGGCCTTCCTGGCCAAGATGATGGTGCCCTGGAGGACCTGAAGCAGACTGATCTTGACTTGTGTCAACAGGAAAGCTTTAACAAAGCACAGCAGGGAGACATCACTTCGGGTAGAAGGTTTTAGGGAGAAACAGCAGCAGCCAGAGGGACCTTGAAGAAAGAAAGGCATATAGACATCAGATGGGGGAGCATGGGAAGGGGCAGGAGCCCAGATGCTAAAGGATGCTCACGACTCCTGCGGTCCAGTCCATTGTCCACGATAAGGCTGAAAGGTGGGCTGGGAACAGCTGTATGTCAGGTTAAAGGTGTATGTGTGTGTGTGTGTCAGTGATGTGACGAAACAGTACTGTGATGAAGCCCGGGTTTTAGGAAGATTGAGTTTAGAAAGCTGCAGATAAGGTGGATTCACACAGGGCAAGAATGAAGTCAGAGACATAAAGGAGATTCTTACCATAGTCAAGGGAAACATTTTATGGAGGCCTAACTTCAATACTTCGGCTACCTGATGCGACTCATTGGAAAAGACTCTGATGCTGGGAAAGATTGAGGGCAAGAGGAGAAGGGGACGACCGAGGATGACATGGTTGGATGGCATCACCGACTCAATAGACATGAGTTTGAGTAAACTCCAGGAGATAGTGAAGGACAGGAAAGCCTGACATGCTGCAGTCCACAGGGTCACAGAGTCAGACACAACTGAGTGACTGAACAACAGCCACAAACTAGGACAGTGGCAGTTAGGGCCTTTGGGACACTTGAATTTTGCAGTGGAGCTGGGCCTGGTCAAGGAAAATGACCAGTTTGATTCTGAACCTACTATTACATCTGAGATGCTGGCAGGCAGTCCCTGTGGAAATGTCCAGCTGGCAGCTGGGGACATGGGCCTGATGGAGGAAGCCCTGAGTTAGGGAACAGAACCTCAGGAGCTGCTTTGGTCAGAGGCAGGAGTGGGCAAGGCGGGGAAGGAAAGAGACAGGAAAGGAGGTGTTCCAGAGGGAGGGACCTCTGTGGTGCAGCGTGATGGGAGCCAGCGAGTCAAAGAGCCTCAAGGAGGAAGTGGCAGCAAACTGTATCAGCTGCTGCAGCAAGGTCAGGGCTACTGTTGGCATTAGCAGTACAGGCGAAGTACAGAATCACTTGCAACCTAGGTGTCAGAGCCAGGGGGCAGTTTATCCTTACACCAAGTGGGTAGTGTAATCGAGGGAAGGACTTTCAAAATATTCATTCATTCATATTACTGTCAGAAAGATAGAGGTCCTTTTGTCAGGGAGGTGTAAGAAAAGAGTGCAGAGGTTGAAGATATCAACAGGCCACGTCCATGGAAATGGCTCAGAGGATGCAGTGAAGACCAGCCGCGAGCACGGGCCTTGGCACAGAAGGGGCCCCCGTTTTCTTCAGGCACAGGATGGAAGTTGCCGGTGAAGTTACAGAGAAGGAATATTAAAAGAGGAAACGGGTACAGAGCTTCCGTTCGGGTTGATGAGAAAGCTCTGGAAATGGAAGGTGAATGTACTTAATACCTCTGAGTCGTACATTACAGATGGTGAAAGTGGGAACGTTGGTGTTAAACTATATTTTATCAGAGAGAAAGAGAAAGAAAGGGTGAGGTCAGTCTGGCAGTCAGGTAGGTGGGCCGGCCCCTTGGTTGGGGACGGGGGAAGGAGCAGTGAGGACCCCTAAGAACTGGGTGCCAGAACGGTCCAGGCTCAGGGATGTGGTGGGAGATGCTCCTTTTCTTGGTAAATCTTAATCCCATCACGTTCATCCTTTGCCCAGAATTTGTCAGTGGTTTCCCATTTCTCTGAGGACAAAACTCTTAACTCTACCAGGACCTCCCAGGCCTGGCAGGAGCTGAACCCTGCTCGCCTCCCTAACCTGCCCCCCACCACCCTTCCCCTCAGACTCCCCACTTCAGCCACACAGGCCTCCTCAGGTCCCCGGACACGAGGACAGATGCTCTCCCCAGGGCTTTTGCCTGGGCTAGTCCCCCTGAATGGCCCCTCTCATGCTTCAGGTTTCAGCCTCGACGTCCCCTCCTGAGTAAGTGGCCTCCCTTGTCCCCCATCGTGCCCAGCCACAACATCTGGTCACTCCCTCCACAGCGCTTGTCACACTGGGGAACATTGTATTTGTGTGTCATCTTGTTCATTCAATGTCTTCCCACTAATCTGAGGGTGTGGTGGCACTGAGAACCACCGTGTCTGGCCTGTCTCTTCCCTACAAAGCGCTCTCCACGCATAGTAGATATTTGTTCAGTGAAGATCTGCTGCGTGAGTGAATGAATGACTGGATCAACCTCTTGACATTTTGCAACAGTGCCCAGCAGTCTGGGGCAAAAGAGAAAAGAAGACAGAGAATGGCGATTCCGCAGGAGCAGGAATGACTTTGGGAAGCGTATGTGAGAATCTGGGAACAAGGGGAGCTTACCAGACTCATGAGAAAAGAATGTATGAATCCACTAGGGCTTTGAATAGACTGACTGAGACGAAAGTACTCAGACAAGGAAGAGATGGCCATGCTCAGGTTTATTGTGTATGTGTGCGTATTTCTGCATAGCGCACTGAGGGTGGTCAGGCCAACAGGCCCAGCAGATTCCCACCCAGATTTCCTGAGTACCTGAGCTGGTCTGAGACATCAGCAGTAGTAAAAGCTACTCTTGGGCACTTACTCCAAATCAGTGCTTATACTTGGCAAACTGGCTTGTTTAATCCTCACAATAACCCTCCGTGGTGAGTACTTTTATGAAGAGCAAGCCGTGAGCAAGATGGCAGAGTTGTTGACAGAAGGCGTATCTTCCAGGTGCTCGTGTGAGACAAAGGGTCAGCCCCCCACCCAACACTGAATGACCGAATGAATCACTTGCCTTGGGGCCTACAGTCTTTTCTTCTGCAAAGTATTGTTTAAAAATGCCTTGTCCAGAGCACACCCTTCGGTGATGACTTGATTAGAAAGCCCCCGTGGAAGCACTGCATCTTGAGTCATTAGAGTCATTCTTCCTCCTCCTTTTAAGCACCAACTGCCATCTTTGGCACTGTGCAGATTGGACAGAAGGTTTGCCTTCAGGGGCAGAGAGTGAAAGCCATAATTTTCTGCCCCACTTAGCACGATAGGCAATTTTCATTTTCTATTTATAAAAGTGATTAGCACCCATAGTATAGGAGCAACTTTTGGGGTGGAGTTTTGTTGAAATTTCAGCTTGAGAGCTTGGAAGGGAAAATAAGATCAAAGTGGAGTAAGAGGAGGAAATGTAAATATTAGGGAAACGACCTGGAGAGGAGGGTGGAACGCCCGTCCATCTGACAGCAGGTTTCCACAGAGAAGCGTATTTTCATGACCAGTTCGCATGCAAACAGTCCACGGCATGGGTTATTTTGGCAAAAGTGGGTTCAGAAAATCTGCTCAATAATACTCATTCAACTTCCTTCGCTTTCCTGTTGACGTCAGTATTTTCCAGCATGAGCAAATGCTCAGGAGCCACGTGGAAGGTGTACAGCCCAGGCAGGAAGCCCCACCCCCAGCGTCAGCCTCTTTTGGGTCATGGAGAGAGAGTTGCCTTCAGAATCTGCTGGAATAGTTTTCAGCTTTGGTAACAATGATTGTGAGGACTGGTGCTGAGAGAGACCCCTGCCTCCCTTCCCAACTCCTGCTAAGCCCGTAGTAGACGGTCTTGTCGGTAGTAGATGTTCACATCGTTAAGAGTTGAACATGGACTCACCATTGCAAGGCAGAAGAAGTGTTGACGTTATGGCTCCATAAACTATTTCTCCTTACTTTCATTGACCTCTGTACTGGTCCTTGTTAGAGCAGAGTAATGTAAAGGATACAGCTAGGTGGTTTTGTAGGAAACCTAGATTAAAAACTGTCCTAGAGATTACTTTCATCTTCATCAAACTGAAGCTGTGTAGGAAGTCCGTTAACCCTCTGATAGCCTGAGGTGGACAAGACTTACTGAGGGGGGATGGCTGAAAAAGATGGCATTTTGCTTTTGTTCCTAAACAGGGAAGATTTCTGTTCATTCCTATGAGACTCAACGTGTCACTTGGTAAACACAAAGCTGATTGTGAAACCTGTGGAAAACTGTCTGCAGTTGAAATAGGTACCCATCCTCTTGTATTCATGGAGAGGTGGCCCTGTTTTCAAATCATGGGCTTTAAACTTTTTATTTTTTAATATTTGTTTACATAGCTGTGCCAGATCGTAGTTGCAACATGTGAACTCTTAGTTGCAGCCTGTGAGATCTAGTTCCCTGACCAGGGATTGAGCCCAGGCCCCCTGCATTGGGAACAAGGGGTCTTAGCCCCTGGACCACCAGGGAAGTCCCTCAAATCATGGGGGTTTTATACACAAAAATGTGTTGGTTTTCCAGGGCTGCTGTAACAAAGGACCACCAACTGGGTGGCTTAAACGTATTGTCTCATAGTTCTAGAAGCTAGAAAATTCCCAGAATCGAGGTGGCCCCGTAGTTGATTCCTCTTGCGAACCATGAGGGAGACTGTCCCAGGCCTCTCTCTTAGCTTCTGGTGGTTGCTGGCCATCTTTGGTGTTCCTTGGCTTGTTAGAAGCATCACCTTTATCTCTGCCTTTATCTTTACATGGTGTTGTCTTTATGGGCATATGTCTGCATCCAAATGTCTCCTTTTTTTTTAAATATTTCTTTTAAAAAATGTGTTTTTAATTTACTTTTGGCTGCACTAGGTCTCTGCTGCTTTACAAGGAGTTTCTCTAGTTGCGGTGCGTGGAGGCTGCTCTTGGTGTGTGGGCTTCTCATTGTGGTATCTTCTCTCGTTGAGGAGCTCAGCCTCAGTAGTTGTGACGCATGGGCTTAGCTGCCCCAAGGCATGTGGGATCTTCCTGGACCAGGGATTGAACCCACGTCGCCTGCACTGGCAGAAGGATTCTTATTCCACTGCACCACCAGGAGAGTCCCAAGTGTGTCCTTTTCATAAGAAAGTTGTATTAGATTAAGATTCACCCTACTCCAGTATGATCTCATTAACTACATCTGCAATGACCTACCTGCAAATAGGGTCGCATTCTGAGGTTACGTGGGTTAGGACTTTAACATATGGATTTTGGGGAAAATATGTAATGCAATCCATAACAAAAGCATTGGCCTCTTGAGTTATGAGCTTATTAACTAGCTGATAAGATGTATAGGCTCTTGATTTCCCCTGTTTACTTTTTGTTGTTGCCCAGTTTCTTTCTTTCTTTTTTTTTTTTTTAACTTTTATTTGCATTTATTTTTTGCAGCATTTATTCCCGGGCCATGAGTTTCTGTTTCTTCAGTTTCTTCTGGGATATCTTTTTCTTCTGTGCAACCTCCTCTTCTGGTTTAGGAACAATCTGTTCTTTTTCAGTAAGGATCATCTCAATGTGGCAGGGAGAGCTCATGTAGGGGTTAATCCGACCGTGAGCTCTGTAAGCCCTGCTCCGCATCTTGGGGGCTTTGTTCACTTGAATGTGCTCAATGACCAGAGAATCTACATCTAAGCCCTTAAGTTCAGCATTACTCTCTGCATTTTTGAGCATATGTAGTAAAAATTCAGCACTCTTTTTGGGCCACCGACCCTGCGTCCAGCCCCACTGTTTGGCCTGTGCACACCTCCCAATTCCACCATTGTAACAACGGAATGGCACACATTGCTTCTTTAAAGTGACATCCTTCAGATACTTGGTGGCTTTTCGGATATACATACCCTTTATGGCCTGGGCAGTTTCACGAGTGTTCTTAAAGTGAACGCGAAGATTTGAACCTCTTGATTTGCATGATTTTGTGGGGTTTTCTGGGTCGAGTGAATAGCACACCATTTTTAGGGGTCACCTAAGGCCGCTTACCGGAAAAGCTGCCCAGTTTCTTATAATAAGAGGTTAAGAAGGAAAAAATAAAGTTCAAGCTAATGTATCTCACTTTGTTGCATGCAGTTTAGGGAACAGAATGAGGGTCAAAATGAGGCTTTGAGTTCATGGTGTGTTTAAGTGGCTTCCCATCTGGCTGAATTAAGGATAGGTACCAGATCTAATTAGAATAACAATGATGAAGTAAGGATTACAATGCAACTCAAAGACAGGAGCCATGATATTAATGTTTTCTGGCAATGAGGCTCACTGCCAAGAGGTTTACTTGTTTGACACCTTCAGTGTGTACAGGTCGCAGGTTTTGATCTAGGCTGACCTCAGAGCCCACACTTCGGAGTAAAGCTGGCACATCTCTGCCTGGAGGTCCAGGACAGGGGTTGAAATAGGTTGTGGCTCATTGAACAGACTGGAAAGACTGGTCGGCTTTATACCGACAGACATGCTTGTTTCTAGGTCAAAGGGTAATGCAGCTCTTATTTAAAAAAAAAGACAAACCTTTTCTTCCTGCATACCACTGTCTCATTTTCCTCAGTCATGTGAGACCTACTACTGTTTCTCATTTTCCCATCTCATCAACTGATTTTAGACAAATAGTTGTCACAGTTTTCTCCAAGGGAAATTATTCTGAAATTTCCACCACCAGAGCTTTTTTTTTTCTTTTGTTTCACAACATTCTAAAATGTAACCTCTGAAGGTATCAAGGAGATGTTTAGAAAATGAAATTTCATTTTACTAATTGCCATGCTGCATAGCTCTTAGAGGGCTGTGGTTAGGGTTACGGGAGGAAGGCACCAGAGTGGATTACAACACAGAGCTGACCTTTTACCACCCAGCTGAAGCTCGAAAAACAAAACCAAACCCCATCTTACTAAACCATACCTGCGTCTTTTCTGGGAAATACCCCCAGAATACTAGTTTGTTTGTTTTGTAAGATGGTTTTCCTTGCCTGGGAGAATAGTCCCGAAACAAATCGAACGGTTCTCATGCTACATAAGCACTTTGCCTCCTCGGGTTGGGCTTGAGGCCTTTTTTCCTTTCCTTCTCCAACACACATCAAATGCTTAAGATCACAGTTTTTTCCTGGACAGGTTATGCAATTTTAATCTTATAAATATGAAAATAAAAGGCATAATTAGAGCTAAAACAGAATGCTTTATTTTTAATCCAAAGGAAGCAAAAACAGCAACAGAGAAGAAAAGAACCCGATTAGGACTGTCTCTGGGGTAAATGTCCACTGGTCCTAGTTTCTTCTACTTTTCTCACTCTTTTCTCCATCCCCACCCCATCACTCTCAGTCTTCTCCATCTTGTCTGCCTCAGTGACACTCTTGTGTTCCAATTCTACCCCAGCTTGGGCCACCGAAATAACAAAACTTAAAAAACAGATTTAACCTGATGTCTTTGTGACAATGCATTTTTCACTGTCAAGAATAAAGGGGGCTGGAGCTTCCCTTGTGGCTCAGCAGTAAAGAATCCACCTGCCAATGCAGGAGACTCGAGTTCGACCCCTGGTCAGGGAAGATCCCACAAGCTAGACCTCTGGGCCACAACTCTAGAGCCTGGGAACCGCAACTGCTGAGGCCACATGTCACTAGAGCCCGTGCTGTACAGCGAGAGAAGCCACCGCAGTGAGAAGCCCGAGCACCACAGCGAGAGGGTAGTCCCCACTCTCCACAGCTAGAGACGAGCCCCGCGGCAGTGAAGACCCAGGAATTTTGGCAGGTATATAGGACAGAAATAGACCCAAGGTGAGGAAAGGAAGGACAGTTTCATTGTACAGCATGCTTTAAGAAACCAGGTTTCTGGGAAGTTCAAAGTGAAGATCACTTAATAGGTAGAAAATAGCCAGGCAGTTGAGGGTCCCAAGATGGGAGCAGGGCCGAGTGATGGAATGGGGTGATGAAAGCAAGAGGTGATGAACCCAACTTACAACTGAAATTTTCCCAGTGTCAACAACTTTTCTGGTGTCCCAGTTGCTCAACAGCTCCAGTGCCTGTTTGTTTGGGGTTTTGTTTCTGTTTTCATTGCCATGCAAGCTAAGACTTCACAGATGCCAGCTGTCAAAAAAAACACACCCAGGACCCTTTCCAGGCCATTAAAAAAGATGCTAGCAACCTACAACCTACAGCACAGCTAGAGGAAAGAGCGAGAATGCCCTCCTGGCTTTGGGCAGCTGTTGCCTTTGTGAGTCAGCCTGTTCATCACCGAACTATACGGGCTTAGAGGGGTGAGGCCCAGACAAACCTCTGGATGCTGCCTTCGCTTAGCCACAGACTCTTACGGTCAATCTTGAATTCGTTTATCAAGAACAAAGCCAATCATGAATTAACTAAGCAGGAAGAGCCAAAAGGAGGGGAGATCCTGAACCCTCCCATTTAATTTATTTTCTCTCTTTTATTCCCAGTTAATTTTAGTTCAGTTTCATCTTAGAAGTTCCTTTGGCTGCAAAGCCGTGGGTTTTCCCTGCAGTGAGGTCACGGCACTGGCTTTAGGGAGGATCATTTACATTTTTTGGTCTCCCGAAGGATGGAGCTGCTGGCAGCTCTCAAAGGCAGACAATGACTCTTTGTGGACACAGCAGTGAGTGACTTGCTAAAGGTCATCTGTGGAGCTGGGGAGAAACTGCCACCCTCAGGGCTCCCAGTTGAACTTGGAGCCTAAAGGAAACCCAGAGGAAGGTTCACCCTTTTAGTGTAACTTCTGTTATTTCCAGTTCAAGCGTTTGGCCTTAAATTGCTGGAAGATGGTTTTATTAAACTTGCCTTATTTAAAGTGATTCCATCACACTACAGACCCACCTACCAGTGCAGGAGACTTAAGAGATGCAAGTTTGATTCCTGGGTCTCTAAGATCCCCTGGATGAGGGCATGACAACCCACTCCAGTATTCTTGCCTGGAGAATCCCCATGGAGAAAGGAGCCTGGTGGGCTATGGTCCACAGGGTATCCGAGTCAGACATAATTGAGCAACTTAAGCACTAACATAAAGGAAAAAATACAGGCTCTTCTGAGAGGTAGTTTTCATGCTAAGGAATGAATATGTGTTTTCTATTCAAGTCCACAAAAGTCATTTCAAAGTGATGTGAAAATTGACTGTTGTACAGTTTGACTGTTTTTAGGTTCCTCTCACAGGTCTCTGTAGATACCTCCATTGTATCGTGTGCCCCATTGAATTCCAACTCTCTGTGTACTTGCTTGTGTCCTCTACCAGCTAGCAAGCTGCCAGATGATTTTGGATGAATAAATAAATGTCTGGGAATGGAAGGAGAGTAAAATCAAACAATGAATAATGAGTCAGAGCAATCCTTTAAAAGGCGCCAAGTACTGAACAGAAGTGCACAGTTAAGCTCAGGTTGCAGTCTTAGTAAGATACCAGTATAAAAACACACAGAAATATCTGCATCTTATCCCCCCAAATTTAGTTAGGGTCCTTTTGGCAGTATAGAGTAACAAGAGTGGGGATGAAGGTTTCATTTTCCGCCCATCAGTATTGACCCGTCCATTCAGTTCACAGCAGTCCAACCTTTACTCACCCCCTTACCATCTCTACTGGGTCCTTCTGTGACAGCCTCTGAGTTTGATCTTCCTAGCCCTTCTTTCAAATAATCTTTGCAAACTATGGGCCTGAATGTGTCATTCTGCCTTTCAAAACCACCCAGTATCTCCTCCTCATCTTAAAAGAAAGCCAAGCATCTCAGTGTGCCCTGCTGCTGGGCTCCTCCTCATTCACCCCCATCTACCACCAAATGGACCGTATGTGTTAGTTAGTATAAATTTCATGCAGCCCTTGAACTCTCCATGTTGTTTCGCATCTCTGGGCTTTTTGCACATACCGTTTGCTCTGCATGGACTGTCCCTCTGCCCTCTGTCTTCCTGTAACCCATCTTCAGTCTCTAAACTCAGCAGTTGAGTCGCTCGAGAGTGCTACCTTCCTTCTCTCGCTCCCTTTGTGACTGAGTTTATCTGCTTCTCTTGTAACATCTCCTAGTCTGTTGGTGTTATCTTGTGTACGTGGTGATGGTCTCCCATGCACCGGCAGGACATGGGTCTTGTTTGTCTCTGTCTCAAGGATTCATACAGTATCTGATACATTCTGTTTTCCTGATTCATATCCATGAATATGAAGAAGTAGAGCTGTGGGAGATTTTCAAATGCCAGAGCTGAAAGGTGTAGAAAGGCCTTGAATTCCAGAGTGTATGTGGATATAAGTCCCAAATACTGTCTATTAATTTTGGGGAAGCCCCCTTTCTAGTCCTAGAGCAGTGGTTCTCAAAGTGGGATCCCCGGATCACAGCATCAGTTACCTGAGACCTTGTCAGCCATGCAGATTCTCAGGCCCCATCCCAGACCTAGGGTGAACCCAACAATCTATTTTAACAAGCCCTCCAGGTGATTCTGATTTAAGCTCACTTAAATTTGAGAACCACTGCCCCAGGGAATAAGGAAGTCAGGCTTATGCAGTATGCTGGTTTCCTAGCCTGAAGTCAGTGCAGGTTAGTGCATTTGCACAGACCCACTGGTGTGGGGAAGATCAAGGGGACTCTATTCAATTAAATAGGTAAGACTCCCATCCTGCTTCAGATCTCCTGTCCTTTCTTAATCTGGCTTTCCCATATCCCTCAGTTCCTAACTGCAAAACAGAGAGTTCTAGAAAATAAGATCTAGAACATTTGATTAACATGAAAAGACATATAGGGAATTCAAAAGACCTGTTTGTATTGAAACAAGTTCATTAGCCTCAGAATCTGTTGTACCTCCTGGGGAGAGGCAAGGACACAGTGACATGTAGTGGACAGATTGTGGCTTTGAAGTCAGGGATACACGATGAAAATCCTGCCCCCAACACTTGGAAGCTGGCCAGCTCGTTGACTTCCATGGGTCTTAATCCCATCAAATACTAGGTAATAATCTATAAGGGAAAAGAATCTGAAAAAGAATATATATATGTGTGTGTGTGTGTGTATGTAAACTAATTGAATTGCTGTACTGTACACCTGAAACTTACATGATATGGTAAACCAATTATATTTCAAAGTACAGTTGGTTTACCATATCATGTAAGTTTTTTGAAATGCAGTTCAGCTATATTTCAAAGGTCAGTTTTCATTCCAATCACAAAGAAAGGCAATGCCAAAAAATGCTCAAACTACCGCACAATTATACTCACTCATCTCACACGCTAGCAAAATAATGCTCAGAATTCGCCAAGCCAGGCTTTAGCAATACATGAACCGTGAACTTCCAGATGTTCAAGCTGGTTTTAGAAAAGGCAGAGGAACCAGAGATCAAATTGCCAACATCCAATGGATCATCGAAAAAGCAAGAGAGTTCTAGAAAAACATCTCTTTCTGCTTTATTGACTATGCCAAAGCCTTTGACTGTGTGGATCACAATAAACTGTGGAAAATTCTGAAAGAAATGGGCATACCAGACCACCTGACCTGCCTCTTAAGAAACCTGTATGCAGGTTAGGAAGCAACAGTTAGAACTAGACATGGAACAACAGACTGGTTCCAAATAGGAAAAGGAGTATGTCAAGGCTATATATTGTCACCCTGCTTATTTAACTTATATGCAGAGTACATCATGAAAAACGCTGGACTGGTAGCACAAGCTGGAATCAAGATTGCTGGGAGAAATATCAATAACCTCAGATATGCAGATGAAACCACCCTTATGGCAGAAAGTGAAGAAGAACTAAAGGGCCTCTTGATGAAAGCAAAAGAGAGTGAAAAAGTTGGCTTAAAGCTCAACATTCAGAAAACTAAGATCATGGCATCTCGTCCTATCACTTCATGGGAAATAGATGGGGAAACAGTGGAAACAGTGTCAGACTTCATTTTCCTGGGCTCCAAAATGACTGCAGGTGGTGACTGCAGCCATGAAATTAAAAGACGCTTACTCCTTGGAAGGAAAGCTATGACCAACCTAGACAGCATATTGAAAAGCAGAGACGTTACTTTGTCAACAAAGGTCTGTCTAGTCAAGGCTATGGTTTTTCCAGTAGTCATGTATGGATGTGAGAGTTGGACTATAAAGAAAGCTGAGCACTGAAGAATTGATGCTTCTGAACTTTGGTGTTGGAAAAGACTCTTGAGATTCCTTTGGACTGCAAGGAGGTCCAACCAGTCCATCCTAAAGGAGATCAGTCCTGGGTGTATATTGGAAGGACTGATGTTGAAGCTGAAACTCCAATACTTTGGTCACCTCATGCAAAGAGCTGACTCATTTGAAAAGACCCTGATGCTGGTCAAGATTGAGGGCAGGAGAAGGGGACGACAGAGGATGAGATCGTTGGATGGCATCACCAACTCAATGGACATGGGTTTGGATGGACTCCAGGAGTTGGTGATGGACAGGGAAGCCTGGAGTGCTGGGGTTCATGGGGTCACAAAGAGTCAGACATGACTGAGCAACTGAACTGCACTATATTTCAAAAAAAAATTTTTTTTTCTTAATGTGAAAGGGAAACCAGTCCCTATCCTTTAGGTGTGTTGTGAGGATCAGCTGGGACATGACAGAACTCGGGTACAGATGCTCCCCACTTCTGTCCCCTAAAACCTGGTAAAAGCCCTATCCTGGGCCACATTGACAAGGAAAAGGAAGGGTAAGGCTGAATCACTCTGTGCTACAACCTGAAGCCAGGTGACCCCATGGCATTCCAACAAGATTAGTGACAGTGAAACCCTGGCAGGTTGCCTGGTAAAATAGAGGGCACCCAGTTAAACATGAATTTTAGATAAATGACAAATAAACTTTTTAGGTAGTACCAGTACATCCCAGAGCTTCCCTGATAGCTCCGTTGGTAAAGAATCTGCCTGCAGTGCAGGAGATCCCAGTTCGATTCCTTGATTGGGAAGATCTGCTGGAGAAGGGATAGGCTACCCACTCCAGTATTCTGGCCTAGGAAATTTCATGTACTGTACAGTCCATGGGGTTGCACAGAGTTGGACACGACTGAGCAACTTTCCTTGTATCCCATGCATCATTTGGGATACACGCTCAACAGTTACTCCTCTTTTACCTGAAAGTCATATTGAACTGGCTTGCTGTATTTTTCTTTGCTCAACCTGGCAACCCCAACTCACCTTTAAGGTAGAAATAAGTTCCATGGCAAGGGTTTCCTTCGAGCTCCCTAATGTTTTAATAAAGGCCATCTCTGAGCAGAACCTTCTGGGCACAGCATGGTAAGAAAACTCAGCACTGGGAGATACACTGGGTGGAGTGGGGGCAGGGGAGGCAGGCTGCAGGTGGAGATTCTCCACCACCTTCAGCAGAAGAGCTGAAAGCCACCTCTTGCCTCCCAACTCCAGGAGGCGGAGGCGAAGGTGTGGCCACTCTCCCAAGCATGTGCCCTGGAGGGATTGATTAGAAGCCAGGGCACATGCATGGGTTAGGATTTGATGGTGTTGATTTTCCAATTTGGTATTAGAATGGTAAATGGGACTTCAGTCCATCTAACACAGGGTTGGATCTTAAAGCATTTGCTCATTCCCACCCCCCTTTGAAAGTGCTTAGCAGTTGAATTATTTAAAGCTGAAAGAGCTGAGGGAGTTAGGAAGGAGGGCTGCCTGCCCCAGGCACAGCCAGGGGAAGGTGCTAAATGCGGTTATCAAGAGATCAAAGACCAAGGAGAGACTCCTTTGATCTGCTGCTTGTCAAAGTTGCAATTAGATCTTTGAGACTCTGCCCTTGCCCCTCCACCCCCACCCCCTCCCCACCCTTTCCTGAGATTTCTTCTCTTTTCCCTGACACCTGGAAGTGGTCGAATGAGGCGTGCCCGGAGAACCTGAGGCATAGGCCACCAGAGGCATAATCTCTCCTAGAAGGAAAACCCCTTTTTGAAATACAGTTGCTTTCATTCATCATTTTGAGGGGAAAAAAGGTCCATGTGAAATCCCCCCAGCTAGACCTGCAGATGCACATCCCAGTGTGTGAGCTGATATGAATCATAACTGTGCTTTCAACACTTTTCCTTTGATACAAACGGGAAAGCTACCAACTGACTGGGACTCACTTTGAGTTGCCTGGATTTGCCAAAGGTTTGGATGAGAGGGACGGGGTGGGGAAACCTGGGGAGGTTGATCAGATCTGAGCAAAGGCTGCTGCCTATCCAAACCATATTCTCTCTCAGATTTCTGTGACTTTAAAAAAAAAAAAAATTTGTATTGGGGTAGAGTCGATTAACAATGTTGTGACAGTTTCAGGTGAACAGCAAAGGGACTCAGCCATACATATGCATGAATCCAATTCTCCGCCAAACTTCCGTCCCATCCAGGCTGCCACTTAACACCAAGCAGAGTTCCCTGTGCTCTACAGCGTGACTTTTATTTTCCAGATAACAGCCACATTTAAGAGCCCTGCTCTGCCTTCCCTTTACCCCTGAAAAGCTGCTTATCAGGGTCCTTAAGATCTTATTCATGGCAGTCTTCTGAGCAGCCTCAGTCTCATTCTGAGAAGTTTTTTTATACAAGTTATATGAGTTGGAAAAGTACAAGAATAATGGGTACATGTCTACGATGAGTCAAACACATCCTATCAGTCTGTGAGGTACAGGATGTCTGTGGTTTTAATGTTTTGTCCTTAATGGACAAGATTTGATATGTGTGTTTCCTAATCCTGAGCTATTGAAATATTGATTCTCATCCTGACCTGGCCTCCTGGGCATAGAGCCAGTCTATCTGCATCTCTGCCCTCCACATTTAGCCTGTCTTCCTGCTGGCCTAGACTGGGAACACCAGGGTGAGATTAGATTTGTTGAGGGGCAGGGGGAGGAATGTAAAACCCAGTGAAATAACTGTCTGGCTTCATTTCTGTTTGACAGAACGGACAGCTATTCTCGACATTCTTGGCTAATGTTATCATGTGTTTACCCAGGCTTTTGCCTTTTATTTTCCTATTTGATTTTTTTAAATTTTATTTTATTAAAGTAGAGTTGATTGACAATAATGTGTTAATTTCTGTTGTACAGCGGTGATTCGGTTAAATATATATATATATATATATATATATATATACACTTTTCCATATTGTTTTATATTATGGCTTATTATAGGATATTGAATATAGTTCCTTCTACCATGTTGTCCTATTTGATTTGAATATATAGAGGCTATCAGTGAAAATAAGAAAGGAAATCCGAGATAAAGATCCATTTGAATGTCTCAGTAGTGTTGTCTGAAATATATAAAATGTTTTACAAGGAATTCCAGAGAAATAAATAATCTATACCACGTCAAAAGTATTTTCTGACATGGAAAATATTAGAAACTTTTCCATTTTTTGTGTGCTCTTTGCATATCAGTGGTTTGGAATCAAACTCACAATCTGGTACTGGACAGTGTCTGAGAGGCTATAACTCCATCCTGTTTGAACATGGAGGGTGGGAGATGTATATGCCAGGCAACCATTCACTCTCAGCAGTTCAACCCCTTTGCACCATGACAACACCTAGGAAATAGAAATAGAACAAAGGCGAACCCTGAGGAGACGAATAGGCCTTCCCATACATTTTTACTGTTGTCTTAAACCTTGTTGACCTCCTTCCTCCACTCCTGTTTCTCCAGTGCACCAACGTAGTCATTCACCTGGACTAGGGCGGCAACTTCCTCCTGTGTTCCCCTTGCTCACGCTTTGCCTTCCAGTATCCACCCTCCATACACTGCCAGACTGAGGTGTGGAAGATGCCCACTCACTGACAGCCCCATGCTGTGCTGTGTTTTGTCGCTCAGTCGTGTCTCTTTGCAACCCCGTGGACCGTAGCCCCCAGGCTCCTCTGTCCATGGGATTCTCCAGGCAAGAATACTGGAGTGGGTTGTCATGCCCTTCTCCAGGGGATCTTCCCAACCTAGGGATCAAACCCAGGTCTCCCGCATCGCAGGCGGGTTCTTCACCATCTGAGCCACCAGGGAAACCCACGAATACTGGAGTGGGGTAGCCTATGCCTTCTACAGGGGATCTTCCCAACCCAGAAATTGAACCAGGGTCTCCAGCATTGCAGGTGGATTCTTTACCAGCTGAGCCACCAGGGAAGCCCATACAATCCCCTAGGAGCCCTAGGAGACTTTTACTACCCAGAGTCCCATGGCCCTTTATTAACGTAAACAGTCGTCCATCTCCATCTGCAAACTTGGCTTCCTTCCAGATCCATCTTGAACTTTGCCTTTCAGAAATACTGAGATGCCATGTTCCGTATTTGCCTTTGCACATGTAGCTCATTTTTCTTGGAGATCCATTCCTTTCTTTCTTCGTTTTGGAGACTTCACGCAAGGATGTCTCCAGGAATGCTTCCATATTTGCCGTTTTTTCCTCTATTAACATCCCTCCTTAGCAGTCCCTGTATTTGCTTCCATTGCTGTCCTCTCCACATTTACTGGTTTCCTTTGGCCCATTCATCTCCTTGACTACACAGTGAACTCTTTGAGAGTAGGAGCAGGCTTTGTTTACCTTTGTAACCATAGTGACTCAGTGGCACAGAGAGAGTGCTCATGAGGGTTTTGGACTGAAATTTTAAGATGCTGAGAGTAGAAAGAGGAATAATAAAGGCAAAAAAAAGGGCATTGGTTACATTTTGATTTCAGTAACAACCCTTTGAGGAAGGATTATTATCTCCATTTTGTTGGTGAGGAAACTGTGGGTCTTAGAGATTAAGCTTGGCCAAAGGTCCCAGACAGCAAGTGGAGGAGGCATAACCCAAGCATGAACACCCAGAACAGCTCTAAGTAATGATCAGTAAAGATCAATAAATAGTTGTTGAATTAAACTGATTGCTAAAATATCTATAAGCATCATTCTTGAGTGTGTTCATCATTAAATCACACACAGGAAGAGAGTTTTTAAAGACCATCTGGTTTCTTTTGGTAGGATTTTATCTTAATGCCAATTTGATGTAGTAAAATTAGGCAACACTCTCTGGGATTTAAATAGTCATTCATTAGTTCCTTCAACAAGTATTTATCAAATACCTATTATGTGCTGAGCACTGTACTAACACATGGGAGTGTGTTGGGGGAAGAAAACTTGCCCCAGTGATGCTTTTCTGGAAAATAATCTGTCTAAAAGAGAATCCCTGTAATAACATGAAATGAACTAACCATTGACTCACCAGTGGCTGAGATATTTTACCAACCAGACTCATATAAATCATGCACACTAGTAGACCCTGATCGCTGAAGCCAGGAGCACTTATGAATCACCAAGGACTTCTGGATCTTTGGGGGGTTGTTAGTTGGAACAGAAAGCACCGTAAGCAGCCAAAGAATTTATTGAAAAGATTCGTTGGCTCAGAGAACCTGTAGGACAGCTGAAGGATCAGGCTCAGCAACTAGGCAGAATCAGAAAGAGGCGATGCATCAGACTGTTGGCTAACATTCCTCTGCAGAATGGGCCAGTGGGGACACTGCTGCTGCCACCAGTCTGCGGTCCACATGGCTGCTGGCCCTGAACTCTGATGGCTCTGATACCGCTGCCTCGACAAGGAAAGGGTTACCCTGTGTCCCCACATCTTATTATCGTCAACTTCTCTTCCTTATGGGGACTTATAAATGGGGAGCCCTGTGTACATTTAAGTCTGTGCCTTGGCTGGCAAGGCTGCTGGGATAGTGGTACCCACCACTGAAGCTACTATAGAGAATCAGGGGCTCTGCCTCCCCAAAAGGCCTATATGCAAGGAACATTCTCCAAACATAGGAAGGGCATCTAAATAGAAAAACAGTGTCCACTATAGTCACTAAGATGGACTTTTTAAAATCTCAGTGATGGTTACATTGTGCACTATCAGTTCAGTCACTCAGTCATGTTCAACTCTTTGCGGCCCCATGGACTGCAGCACGCCAGGCCTCCCTCCATCACCAGCTCCTGGAGTTTACCCAAACTCATGTCCATTGAGTTGGTGATGCCATCCAACCGTCTCATCCTCTGTCGTCCCCTTCTCCTCTCTCTCAATCTTTCCCAGCATCAGGGTCTTTTCAAATGAGTCAGTTCTTCACAGTATTGTACAGTATGCAAATGAATAAATACTTTTGTTAACACTACTAATTTAGTTCCTGAACTATCTTGGGTAGTTAGTTGCAGTGTTTTATAGAAATAATGGTCAATAATAAATAATGGAAATAATAAAAGTGAAACGATAATAGTTTGTGAGCACATCTATTTCCTTCCCTCCCTCCCTCTCCGTCCTTCCCTTTCTCCCTCCCTCCTACCCTCCTTCTGTAAACACTTATCAAGTGTCTACTATATTCCAGGCACCATGCTTGCTGTTAGAAAATCAAAGATAAAAGATAAATAAGACATGCTTTTTATTGTCAAGTTGTCCCTAACATCATGGAGGAGAGACAGACATGGAAAAAATTTTCACTCCACCATGTTAGGGATGCTTGGACAGAAACTGAAAAAGGATTCAGTCAGGGCATGAAAGGTTCATCTTTACCCCCATGGAATTGAAAAGTTGGAGCTTCCCTGATGGCTCAGCAGTAAGGAATCCGCCTGCAGTGCAAGAGACGTGAGTTTGATCCCTGGGTTAGGAAGATCCCCTGGAGGAGGGAATGGCAACCCACTCCAGTATTCTTTCCTGGAGAATTCCATGGACAGAGGAGCCTGGTGGGCTACAGTCCATCGTGTCACAAAGAGTCAGACACTACTAAACTTAGCATGCATGCACATCAAGAGGTTAGGACAAGCTTTGTAGGCAAGGTGGTATTCGAATTGAATCTTCAGAGATGTAAGTGATCACCAGGAGAAAAGGCAGAGGAACACTTCCAACTGGCAGGGTAGGGGGAACTCCTGATGAAAGAAGAAGGCATGAAAAATTGCTGACTAATTAGAGCAACTCTGAGCACTTGAAACGGCTGGAACATAATGTTTGGGGAAATGCCTGATGGATTGTATGATGTAAAACCTGGATGGAATAAAATGATGAAAGCCCCTCATTGCACGCAAAGGGGTTTGGCGCTTACCTTGATGGCCCATGGAACCACTAAAAGAATAACATGATCTGATTTAAATTTTCAAAAGATCACTCAGGTAGCAGTGAGGAAGAAGATCTGGAATAAGATGAAAAACCAAGAGGCCAATTAGGAAATTATTTTAGTTGAGGTAAAAGATGGCAAGATCATGTAGTACTGTCATCACAGTGGGAATGGAAAAGAGTATAGAAAATAATTTTTTAGGAGCTGGAG
The DNA here is from genome assembly GCA_007570785.1 of Antilocapra americana. NCBI lineage: Eukaryota > Metazoa > Chordata > Mammalia > Artiodactyla > Antilocapridae > Antilocapra > Antilocapra americana. The sequence continues at coordinate 6,734,418 of ML664180.1, read as the reverse complement.
TCTGTAGGACTGTATGGCTGAGGAGAAGACTGGGGTGCCCTTCCCAAACAGAGATCTTGGGAGGAGGAACAGGATTTTGTTTGAGGGGCCCAGGGAGGGGCTGGTTGCGTAGAGACTGAGACGGCTCTCTATGCCGTAACCGTGTTGATCATCTCGATGGAGGTGTTGCGTTGGTGGCTGCATACAAGGACAAGAGCTGGGATTGGGGTTAAAAATAAGGGTTTTGTCTCCATAATTACCTTATTAAGAAATCTCTAGGCTCCCCTAGTTACTAGAGGAAAGCTGATAGAATGTATTCCCAAAGCATGGAACTGGAAAATTCAGGCTTAGTCTCAAAATTCCAAAGTAGGAGCTGAAGTTTGCACCCTTCTAAATCTCAGAGTATTTAAAACAAATAACATTGAATTTAGAAATGCATTTTTGACAATGGAAAAGACACTGGGCTGGCAGTCGCATCTGTGTCTTCTTTAGAAACTCTTCCCATTACTAGGTTTGTAAATGACTCTGGACTTAATTATTCTTCTTTGCAAAGTGAGAACTGATTGATTTCTAGTCTCTCTTTTATTTTTGATTCTTGTTGTTGTTCAGTCACTAAGTTGTGTGCAAGTCTTTGTGACGCCATGAATGCAGCATGTCAGGCCTCCCTCTCCCTCACCATCTCCCGAAGTTCATCCAAGTTCATGTCCATGAACTTGTTTGGTTCTAAATTAGCCAAAATAATTAGAATCCCACCTTGGATACATATGATGCCACATCCTTTTGAAACTTAAGTTAGGTCTAGCTCAGGCCTCCAGAGATTGACAGGATAACCAGTGTCTCTAAGTTATCCAGACTCATTAGTTGTGGGAATAAACACCTCTTGGAGACAGACCTGTCCATGAGGTAGCCCACCTGTGGCTGCTTTTGCTCTATCGCTGCCTTCCTGTGGACCCACGTGGTCACAGCCCAGTGCTCCCAGCCTCTCCTGTGACGACGCCACTGCTGTCTCAGGTCTCCGGGCAAGAGGATGATAATCACTCTCTCAAGGTCCATGGCTCTTGGTTTACATTTCCTTGCTTGGCTGTTTCCCACCACACCCACATTGTCCCTCCTACACCGGAACCACCTCTCTATCGCTCTGTTCTTGTGGAGATGGGCTTATGATTCTAGGCTTGCTCTCTGCCATCATGCTGAGACCCCCTTTGGGGAACCCTTGGTGTCTTTTCCCGCCAAAAGCCCTTAGTCTACTCCACTGCACCAGAGACTGGTTTGTTGATACCTATTTACTATACATTAAAATGATTCTCCCCAAGAGCCAGGGACACATCCAAGAGAATTTGCCATCTCAAGGATAGAGAAGTGGCTCACAAATGTCAAATAACTGCCTACTGTCATTTTTTTCAAAAAAGCAACTCAAATTAACCAAACACCTATTTCACATTATATATCTCTATAAACAATGAACAACAGTAAGAGAAGAGGAAACACAAAAGGAGGGACCTGGAGAGAACTCTGGGAAGTGAAACTTTGGTAGTCAGCATCCCATTAAGCAGATACAGTCCCTGTTTAGAAATCATTTTGTTAGGATCCAGTTTTTCAGCTGAAGCTATACGAAATTCTTGTGGCGTGTGGGAAGGAGGGTGTTCATCATCACGATAGAAAGGATAGTTCATGCACACCACCCACCCAGTGATCAGCTCTCCGCATATGGTGGCCACATGTTGAGAGCTGCCCTTCCTGCTTCTCCTGACTTATGAAAGTGAGGGCCAACCACGGACTACCTAGGGGTGGGGGTGAGGCTGGGGGTGAAAATGTCCACCCCACAGCATCACAGAAGAGCCAGCAAGTGGGAGTGTCTCTGAGACTGCTGAGTAATTTTCAAAGAGAAAGGGCAGTTTTTGCAAGGCAGCGTGGGGAAAGCAAGCTGGACTGATGTGTAAGGAGGCAAACATTCTAGAAAAACATCACCATTTCTTGCACAATCAACCACTGAGTATGTGTCATCAAACACGAGATGATCCTTACCTGGCAATAACGCAGCTAAAATAGATCATTTAAGTAATTTCTCATTGTGACTGAGCTCAACATGGTCTTTAAGCATTCCGTAACAAAAACACTGACACAATAGCCTGAAGTACAGGAACATTTTATTTTCTTCATAATAAGGTGAAAATGTTGTGGGTACAGAGGCAGAGAAGAAGTTCATACGGGGTTTTTCTGTGCCTTAAATTTAAACAGCTTTTTAATTTTTCTTTTAACAGTAACTGTAGTATCCTAGTAAACTTCTTGAGATGAAATGAAGAATTTGGGTTTCATCAGGAAATCTACATTCACCTTAAAGAGGATAGACAATAGCCTCAATTCTGTTATTTTCTGAAGATGAGTTCTTTGGGAATCAGGATCTTGTTTTTGCTTTGTACTCATTGCATGTGTTAGAAAAACATGAAAGAGAAAGCCCAGTGGGTTGACTTCAGCCATGACAGCCCGATGTACTGAGCATGAAATATGCAATGTGGGTAATTGCTGGATCCTCCATCCCATCTAATGAAAACCCAGGATGCTGACTTGCTGATCCTTGGTTTCATAATTAGAAGTTTTGCAGGAACAGACCAAGTCAAGAGAAGAGGTACACTTTTATAACTAGTGGTTGCTATAATTAAAGTTATTAGTTAAGGAAGGGCTGTTACTCGGGGCAAAACAATCAGAAGGAAGTTTTAGCAATTAAATCAAATTCACTGTGGTTGTGAGGGTTTGGGTTTCTTGTCCCCCTTTCTTTCTGGAAAACAAAACAACCTCAGGCAAGGGTTCTGTACTTCTCAAAGAGCATCTTGACTCTGCAGTGGCTGCAGGGCAAACAATGAACAGTGAACTGCATTGTTGATTATATCAGCAGGTTAATTAAGAAAGCTGTTAGTGATGATTAAAAAAAAAAGCCAGCACATTTTCAGTTCATATTGACAAAATCTATGACCTAGGCAGAACCAATGTTTGTTCAATACTAGGAAGACACACTAGAGGCATTTAGAGGAAAAGACTGATAGAGAAAGCTGAAGGTCCAGTTTGGGATTTCCCCTGTTAATAGTGTTAGGAGAATTGATCATTAGAAATTCCACATGCTTTTTCCTCTCATATAAATGATGTAAGCAGAAGTGTTCAGGCACTCAGATTCATTCTGAAAAACCCAGTTCACTCATGATGGAGTCATCATAAAGGAGCTCTGGTTTGGGAGTCTGGGTTCTGGTCCAAGCTCTGAAACTAACGTGTTACGAGTTTTGGGACAGTGGGTTTGATTCTGCATTTCCACTTCTAAACTTCAAGACAGTCCAGTCTCAGGAGCGCAGAAAACCCGTCTTCCACTGGGGGAGTCTGTTCACAGCTCTGGTACAGGCTGGTAGGAATGCATTGCCTACAGGGCAGTGGCACTGAGTGGCACCTCCTTCTGCAGGATGAATCACTCTATCTTCTGCCCGGGCAGAGACTGACGAGGAGTTTGAGAGGAGACCATATGGGGGGGTTGTCCTATGTTGCAAACCCTGAAGGCAGACCTTGATCAGGAAAAGGCTCCCTGTTTCCTAGTTAAGCTTCTATTTCTTTGACCTCAATGTTGGCTGTTCTGTTTCTCTTTCCATGACCTGTGTGTGTGTTAGTCCCTGAGTCATGTCCAACTCTTTGCAACTCCATGGACTGTAGGCCACCAGGCTCCTCTGTCCATGGGATTTTCCAGGAAGAATACTGGAGTGGGGTGCCATTTCCTCCTCCATGGGAATCTTTCCAACCCAGGGATTGAACTCAGGTCTCCTGCATTACAGGCAGATTCTTTACCATCTAAGCCACCAGGGAAGCCCATCCCATGGCCATGAGTCATTCCCAGTCTCCCAGAATTTGTCCCCTTGGACACACCACAGGCTGTTTCCTCATGTTGCTGACAAGCTTGAAGTGTCTATGGGATTGCTTAAAGATCATGGAAAAGAGGTAAAAGGGAGTCAAAGGACTCCCCCTAGGCCTGGCACTGACTTTCCCTCCCTGCCCCTTTTCTTCCTTGGAGAGGCCACCACTGGTGATGCCCAGCTGGGACTGGTTCAGGGCAGGAGCCACTACGGAAAAAGTTAAGGAGAAGGGACCTGTCTCAGGATGTATGGGATATAACTGACAAACCTCTGACTGCAAATAAGTAAGTCAGGTATGCGCAAAATGTTGTTTTGATACAGTTACTCACCACTTCAGAGATGAGTTCGTAACATCATTCCCTGAGACCTTTTCTGTCTGTCAACACTCAAGCATCTTTAGAAACTTAAGCTCCAAATTTAATCCTGTGATATTCTGCACCCTTTAAAAATCTGGTGGTAAAAGATAAAAATATTGACTCCCCAAAGTGAGTTCAGAGATTTGATTGAGAAATTAAAATACACTTAAATAATCTCACTAGCTCTGGTTTATAGGAGCAAGGATATTGTGTATTTGGACAAAGCTGGCTAGATGGCATATCGAAAAACCCAGATGAAAATGAAGAGGGAGACCTTTTAAGTTACATGGAAGAATCACAGGACATCCCTGGAAAGGTCATAATAGCAAGAATCTTAATAGAAATAGGAAAAGGAGTATGGCAAGGCAGTATATTGTCACCCTACTTATTTAACTTATATGCAGAGTACATCATGAGAAACGCTGGGCTGGGAGAAGCACAAGCTGGAATCAAGATGCCAGGAGAAATGTCAATAACCTCAGATATGCAGATGACACCACTCTTATGGCAGAAAGTAAAGAGGAACTAAAAAGCCTCTTGATGAAAGTGAAAGAGGAGAGTGAAAAAGTTGGCTTAAAGCTCAACATTCAGAAAACTAAGATTATAGCATCTGGTCTCATCACTTCGTGGCAAATAGATGGGGAAACAGTGTTAGACTTTATTTTGGGGGGCTCCAAAATGACTGCAGATGGTGACTGCAGCCATGAAATTAAAAGACACTTACTCCTTGGAAGGAAAGTTTTGACCAGCTTAGCATATTTAAAAGCAGAGTCATTACTTTGCCAACAAAGGTCTGTCTAGTCAAGGTTATGGTTTTTCTAGTAGTCATGTATGGATGTGAGAGTTAGATGGTGAAGAAAGCTGAGCGCCAAAGAATTGATGATTTTGAACTGTGGTTTTGGAGAAGACTCTTGAGAGTCCATTGGACTGCAAGAAGATACAATCAGTCCATCCTAAAGGAGTGGGTGTTCATTGGAAGGACTGATGTTAAAGCTGAAACTCCACTACTTTGGCCACCTGATGCAAAGAGCTAACTCATTGGAAAAGACCCTAATGCTGGGAAGGAGTGGAGGCAGGAGGAAAAGGGACAACAGAGGATGAGATGGTTGGATCGCATCATCGACTCGACGAACATGGGTTTGGATAGACTCCAGGAGTTGGTGATGGACAGAGAGGCCTGGTGAGCTGTGATTCATGGAATCGCAAAGAGTCAGACACGACTGAGCAACTGAACTGAACTGAATTAGCAAGGTCTTAATAGCAAGGGGCAATTGGAATGAATGAATAGAGTTGGAATAATTGAACTCTGAAAACATACAGGGAGATGGAAACTCGACTCAGGGAACTAAATCCACTATAAATTAGATAAAAGCAGAATCTCAAAACTAGAATCTATGCCAGAGGCACAGACAGGGAATTTTTATTGCTTTTAAAGGGTGACAGTTGGAGTAGCATGAGACTTTATTGGTTATTTACCTCTGTTCCATCCTATTTTCACCTACATTTTACTTCATATGATAGAAAAGCTTAACTTGTAAGGTTGCATTGGCCAAATGCTAGGCAGAAAGATTGAGGAAGGGGTGCCACTAAAAATGAAAATTTCACATTGAAATTTGCTAGTGAAAATTTTACTTTTTTAATTTTTACAAGTAGTCATGCTACTTTCAGGTACACATGCATTTTCTCCATTTTCACAACCTCTTTCTTGTAAATCTCTAGATATCATATTCTTATTATATCATTTCCCTGCTCATCATCTATAAGTGTCTTTGTGTCTGTGGAATTAAGTCCAGCTATCTCAGCCTAGCCCTTGTAAAAGTTCTTTATTATCCAAATCCACAGGTGTTAACCTACAATATACAGCAGACCTGTGCTCCTTCATGGAGGGGTGTGACAAGTGCTGGTCCCCATAGTGGATGTTAGTGGTTTGCATTTGGCACTCACTTCCTTCCCTCCTTCCTTTATCCTGGCAACCCACTCCAGTATTCTTTCCTGGAGAATCCCATGGACAGAGTAGCCTGGTGGGCTAGCGTCCATTCAATTCAGTTCAGTCATTCAGTCGTGTCCGACTCATTGCGACCCCATGAGCTGCAGCACACCAGGCTTCCCTGTCCAACACAAACTCCTGGAGCCCACCCAAACTCATGTCCATTGAGTCAGTGATGCCATCTAACCATCTCATCCTCTGTCACCCCTTCTCCTCCTGCCTTCAATCTTTCCCACCATCAGGGTCTTTTCAAATGAGTCAGCTCTTCGCATCAAGTAGCCAAAGTATTGGAGTTTCAGCTTCAACATCAGTCCTTCCAGTGAACACCCAGGACTGATCTCCTTTAAGATGGACTGGCTGGATCTCCTTGCAGTCCAAGAGACTCTCAATAATTCAAAAGCATTCGTTCTTCAGCGCTCAGCTTTCTCTATAGTCCAACTCTCACATCCATACATGACTACTGGAAAAACATAGCCTTGACTAGACAGACCTTTGTTGGCAAAGCAATGTCTCTACTTTTTAATATGCTGTCTAGATTGGTCATAACTTTCCTTCCAAGGAGTAATCGTCTTTTAATTTAATGGCTGCAGGGCCCCACAAAGTCAGACACGAATGAAGCGACTTTGCAGGCATCCTAAAATAACTCCTATTTTTCTCAGATCTCCATTTATGCTCTACTTGGAAATGTGGCTCAGAGTAAAAGGGAGTCTCTGGTCTAACAATAATCCATATCCTCTTGTCAATGATTGGTTTAGAAATGTGCTAATTACACAGTTCTGGCCATTGAGATGTGAGAAGTGTGTCAGAGGCCTCTGAAACTTTTCTTGCTCTTGAGAGAGGCTTAGAAAGAAGTGACGTCTGTCTTTGGATGCTGCACGTGACTGGGTTTCCTGAAAGTATGCCAGCCCCAAGGATAGAAGAGCAGAGAGAATCTAGGTCCTTAATGGCATCCCCAAGCTGCTGAAGCAACTACTAACTCTCTAGTCTGCCCTGCCTCTGGACATCCTGTGATATTTATATGATACTATTTTGTAGTTTAAATCAGGGTCAGCCTTTCAGCTACTTGCAGCCAAACGCATTGCACTCAGTGTTGTTCCCTTTTTACTTACTGCTTCAATCTCATCCCAGTCTCAGTCTTCACCACTTCAGGGTCCCCAGCCAGATGTATCTGTGCTTCTCTATAAATGCCCCCTCAGACACCCTCCCTCCTTCCCTCTCCCCAGCTTCTGAAATCCTCACCATTAAAAAGCTTTTAAAAACATTCTTACCATTAAGAACTCTTTCCTGATAATCCACTCTCTCCTCCCAGTACGTTTTCCCTCCTTTGAATTCTTAAACCCTTTCCTTACATCTCTTCTGGTATTTTTCCTGTTCAGGTATTATGGTTATTTGTGTGAACATCAGGTCTTTTTCTCATTGGAAAGTCCTGGGCTGTGTCATTTATAGTTTTGTATTCACCTCCTACCTACAGTAGAGTCCGTGTTTAAAGCACAAGAAATTTGTTGATGGAATCAGATGTTACTAGACTGACTTACCATCCACCTCTGAGAACTCAGTGGACACTAATTAGTGTACTAACGAAGTAAGAACGAACACTAATGACGCAGTTGATTCTCTAAAATGTCACTTCCATGTGAGACATGTATGAAAATGAAATTTTTTTTTCTTTTTTTTTTTTTTAATTGTTTTTGCCATACATTGTCATGATATCACCATGGGTTTACACATGCTTCCCCTCCGGAACCCCCCTCCCTCTTCCCTCCCCCCCCCCAGGAAAATGAAATTTTTGAAGAATCTGGCCTCTCTGGTAGATCCAGTTGAGTGAAATTTAATGGTGACAATTGAATGACATTGTAAACAATAGGATCAATTCACTGAGAAAGCTCTTTGCATTTAAAATGCAAGAGTAAATTGCCCAAAGAGCTTGGCTCTGGTTTTTCAGTTGAGTGGAACAGTCAGATGCCCAGATTTCAAGAGCAAAATTGGAACAAAACATAGTGCAGAAATTATGTTCCCAACTCATCTGATGAAATAATTGGCTCCTAGGATTTACAATACTGTGACAAATCTAACAAATTAGGAAACTGACATCTTGGTTTGAGGCTATATATGACACTGTTAAGTGGCAATAGAATATTGACTACATTTAGAAATCATGGGTCCTATTTATGTTCACCTCGTGATAATTTATTGACATACCAGTCATGATTTCTACACTTTTATGTCAAGGTGTTTTGTTTCCATAAAATGATGAACATAATATACTGTTCTTTCATGAATACAATATATTTTAAATAAGGATATTAATATTTTCTATGCTATGCATTTCCTGTTTTTTTGGAGAAATTTTTGTTCTTATGTTTTGATCAAGTCTTCTTCAAATGTCTGACAACCCTTGGTTGTTCATGTGCATTTCAGACTATGGCAATAAAAAGTGTGTTTAGAAGCTCAAAAAGAAGGAAAGAAATCATGGGTCAATAAATTTGCATTTCTTTTTTGTGGGATCTTTTAAAACAATGACATTATTTGTTGATCTCTGACCCAAGTCTGACTGTAAAGATACAACTAAGATTGAGACACATTTTAACTTCATCATAATTTATTTTAATTAATTTAAAATATTTTATACATACAGGAAAACATAGAAGCTAATGTTACAGACACCCTGTATACCCAACATCCTGATTTAACATGATAATATTAGGCTGCATTTGCAATATTTATTTTATATTTTAGATCTCATCTTTTTGTGTGATGCTCAGGATAAATTTCTACTCAGATTTTGAATTCTGAGTAATCATTATGACTTTCTTGAGTTTTTTTTAATTTAGGCAAAATTTATAGAGAGTAAAATACATAGTAAATAAGAGTAAGTCCAGTGACTTTTGACAGACCTACACACCTGTGTAGACAAACATCCCAATGTAAGATGTACATTTTCATCACTCTAGAAACATTGCCTGTGCCATGGTGCAGTCAATCCCTCTCAAGAAGCAAATCCTGTTCTATCACAGTAGATTATTTTTGACTGTTCTTAAATGCCATGTAAATGAAATCATATGGTATATATATTCTTTTGTGTGTCTGGCTTCTTTAGCATGACAAAAAGGGTTTAAGATTAACCCATGTTGTTACATGTTTTCATTTTTCTCTTTAAATTGCTTGGTAATTTTCAATCATATGAATATATTATAATTTCCTTATCCATTCTCTTGCTAATAGACTTTAGGGTAAGTTTGGGGTTATGAATAAAGTTTCAGTGAACATTTTTGTGCATGTCTTTTGGTAGATATGTGTTTTAATTTTCTTGAGTTAAATACTTAGAATGGAATTGCTGAGTCATAGGGAGGTACATTTTTAACTTTGTAAGAAGCCAAGAAACTTTTTGTGTAGGGGTTGTACAATTTTATATACCCAACAATGGTATGAGAGTGCCAATCACTGCACATTCTTGCCAGCATTTGAGGTTGTTAGTCTTTTTAACTATTATTTTTTTTAGTGGAATGAGTGGCTCCTCATTATGGTTTTAATTTGCATTTCTTTGTTGACTAGGAAAATTTAGCACTCCATATGCTTTCTTTTTATCATACTAATATACTTCTGGTAAAATATCCATTTAAACATTTTGCCTATTTGAAAATAAGTTTCCTTTTTTAAAATATTGATTTGTAGTGGATTTATGTATTTTGGATTCAAGTCCCTTGATGTATAATTATATATATATATATGATTTTTCTCTTGTGATTTCCCTTTGCATTTTCTTAATGGTATATTTTGATTATCAGAAATTTTTATTTCTCCTCTCCTACTTTTTTTGAGTTAGTAAAATATTTTTTAGCATTATATTTCCTCTATTGACTTTTTAAAAACAGCTTTAATAAGGCATAGTTGACATACAATAAATGGTACATATTTAAAGTGCACAATTTTATAGGTTTTGTCATATGTATACACCTGCAAAACCATTACCATGACCAAGATAATAAACATATCCATCACTCCTGACATATTTCTTCAGTGCTCCTTCTGTAATCTTTTTCCCCATCTCTTCTCCTCCGCGTGTTTTTAATCCCTTTATAGTAACTACAGATATGCTTTCTGTCACTATAGATCAGTTTGCATTTTTTAGAATTGTATAAGAATGGAATCATACTCTGTGTACTCTTTTTTTGTCTGGCTTCTTTCAGTAACATAATGAATTTTGGTTCACCCTTATACTTAAAAGTGAAAGTCTCTCAGTTGTGTCCAAATCTTTGTGACTCCATGGACTATACAGGGGACTCCAGGGGATCTTCCCAACCCAGGGATCAAACCCAGGTCCCCCACATTGCAGACAGACTGTCTACCAGCTGAGCCACAAGGGAAGCCCTCTTTATATTTGAGTATATCAATTCATTACTTTCTATTATAGGGAAGTATTCCATTTGTATCCTTTCATCTACTTATGAACATTTGGACTATGTTCAGTTTGGGGCTATTAAAAATAAAATTTCTATAATCATTCATGTGCAAGTCTTAGTTTTGACACATGCTTTCTTGTCTCTTGAGTTAATGTCTGGTAGGAGAATGGCTGAATCCTATGACAGGTTTATGTTTAACATTTTAATAAGCTGTCAAGCTGTTTTCCCATGGTTGCATCATTTTATATCCCCATTTTCAGTGTAGGAATGTTTCAGGTACTCTACATGTTCACCCACACTGATACAGTCAATTATAATTTTAGATATTCTAATAGATGCTGTGGCATCTCACTGTGATTTTAATTTGCATTTCCCTAGTGACTGAGATTGAGTGTTTTTTTTAAATCTGCTTATTTTCTTTGGCCAAGTATGTATTCAAATCTTTTGACCACTTAAAAAAATTGGGTTGTTGTTTTCTCATTATTGAATTTTGAGAGTTCTTTATATTATATAGTTCATTTAAATGGTCAATTTTGCTTTAAATAAATTTAAAAAAATAAGAAAGAAATGTTTTTAAAAATGTATCCACATATTTACTAAGAGTGGTACTGATTTCTCTTTGTACAATCAAAGTTCCATCTGTTATCATTTTTCTTCAGCCTGAAGAACTTCCTTTAGCATTTCTTGAAGTGAGAATCTGCTAGTAATGAATTCTCTCAGTTTTCTTTTATCCAGAAATTTATTTAAACCTCATTTATTGAAGGATATTTTCACTGGCTGTAGAAATCTAGGTTGACAGTTTTCTCTGTGTGTTTTATACATATCCATATCATTCAGTTGTTTTCTGACCTTTGTAGTTTTCTGTGGGTAGTAGTCATTCATAATTCTTATCTCTGTTCCTTGATATACAATATCTCTTTCTTTTCCTCAAATGCTTTACAGTTTATCTTTGATTTTTAGTACTTGGACTATGATATGCCTACATATGATTTCTCATGTCTTTCATCAATTTTGAAAAATTGTCATCTACTAATGCTTACTTTTTCCCCCTCTACTCTCTCTCCTCTCCTTCTTCATCTCCACTTATACTATGCTAGATCACTTTGTATTGTCCCTCAAGTCACTGAGGCTTTATTTGTTTTTATTTCCAACATTTTTTTCTTCGTGTTTAGCAATTTAGAAAATTTTTATTGAGCTACCTTCAGGGTCACTGATGCTTTTTTCTATAGTATCCAATTTACTATGAAGTTTATCCAAGGGATCTTTATTTCAGATTTTGTATTTTTCAGTTGGATATCCATTGGCTTTTTTCTGTTTGTTTATATTTATTGACTAAGATTCCCCATCTCTTACATCATATTTATTCATGCTTAATTTCATATCCTTAAGGATATTTATAATAGGTGTTTTAAAATCCTCATGTGCTAAACCTACATCTGGGTCATTTCAAGGTCTGTTTCTATTTTTTATCCCTTGATTCTTTGCAGATTTATTATTTTATTGCATGTTGTATATTATAAATGATACACTATAGGGAGAATTTGTTGTAGGGAGATGTTATAGAGAGATGTTGTCTCCCTTTAAAGAGTGATGAGTTTTGTTCTGGTAGGGGATACATAATTTGTATTGATAGATCTTGATCTAGTCAGACTTTGTTTTAGAATGTCTTAGAATGGTCAGTTACTATTTTTGCCCTAACTCTTGTGGAATGGCTTTTATTCTAGGATATTAATTTTGCTAAGTGGCTTTACTAGGGTCTCAATTGAACACCTTATGTTTTCACTGAGGATGTTCACTCTAGCTGGGCCGCAATCCCAAAGTCTCCGAACTCTGGGTGATCACTAATACATCTTCACCTCTCAGCCTCCAGCAGCAGAATTCAGAGTCGGTCTTGGTATGTGTGCTCCTCAGTTCCTGGCCCAGGATCTGAGGGATTCTCCACCCAGTTTTCTTAGGCTTCAGCTCTGTAAAACTCCCCTTTCTCTGGCCATGCCCCCACACATTCTAGCTGCCTTCAAAACACCTTCTGATAATAGTGGTAATATGGATAGCTCTATCTTGCTTCTGATTTTAACAGAACTGTCTTTAGTATTTCATTGCTAGTTTCCAATAAATGTTCTTGTTTACAATTTTTCTTTTATTTTTCTTTTACTTAGAGATTTCACCATGAAGTATATCAATTACTCTTTTACCACATATTGGTATAGTCCTATAATTTCTCCTGAATTTATTAGTGAAATAAATTATGTTGATAAAGTTTCTAATTCACATTCTTAGATTTCTGTAATAAATCCATCTTTTACACACCGATAGGTATGTTTTTCAATTTTTCAAGCCCTTAACATTTCAGTTAATAAAGCAGAATAATAAGTTTTAAAACAGTGTGCTTTAACAAGAAAAGGAAAAGCACTAAGTTTCTTAAGTTTTGTCTTAACTAAGCATACCAAGGCAAGTAAATATAGTTAAAAGAAGTCTGTACTTCATCTCTCTACTTATGTTGCTAAGACAGTTTCATTCAGCTTTATAGAAGTATAATTGATGACAATTTCACATTAAAGACTAAGTTGATATTGTGAAGTGAAAAGAATTTAGACTCCTAGCTCTACCTCTTATGAACCAAGTGACCTTGTTTAAGTTACTTACCCTCTCAGAGCTTCAGTTACCTTCTCTGTAAGATAGGGGTAAACCACACCTATCCTGCAGGGTTAATGTGAGCATCAAGTGTGACGATGGATGGGGGTATGTTTTATAAGCTGTAAGTTATTATTGTTGGTGGCTATTTTCTTTTTTTTCAAAATTGCTCTATTTCTTTTTATTCTTTTAAAAATTAAGACTTTAGTATTTTTTAAAGCAGTTTAAGGTCCACAGCAAATTGGAGAGAAAAGTTTATAGAGCTATCCATATACTTCCTACCCCTATACATGCACAGCCTCCCTCCTTATCTACATCTCCCACCAGAGCGATGCACTTGTTACAACTGATTCACTTCCGTTGTTGGTACATCATGATCCCCCACAGTCCTCCTTTACATTAGGGTTCACTCTTGGTGTTGAACATTCTGTGGGTTTAAACAAAAGTATAATGATGTATCCACCATTATAGTATCATGCAGGGTATTTTCTCTGCTCTAAAACTCCTCTGTATTCTGTTCAACTCTCTGTCTCTCCAAACCTCTGATAACCACACTGTTGTTTGTTGTTGTTTTAATTATCTCTATAGTTTTGCCATGGCTATTCTTTGTTACCTGTGGTCCCCAAGGACTGAACAGTTGACACAGGACTTTCCTTGTTAAGGAAACGACTGTGGGGAGATCCTCTCTTGACCCTTGTTACCTGTCCACCGCTGGGTTCGGTATCCTGGCTGTGCGGCAGGAACCCCCTGTTGTTTTTTGGACAGGCAAAAAAAGGAAGAAGAAATCCACTCTCATTCCCTGCAAGAGAGGGGAAAAAAGGAAAAGGGAAGAGAAAATTCATTTGTCTCTGAGGGGAAAAGGAGGAAAAAAACTTAAAAGAAATACACTTCTGTATGCTGGGATTCTACCAAAAGCAGAGTTTTTATCCTGCCTCCAATATCCCTGTGAGAACTAGGTCTTAGTTTTTCTAAAAGAAACAGTGGAAAATGATTTTAATACTCCAGTTCAACTACCTTAACATTTAAACAAATTTTTAGAGGCAGGTTTGGAAACCTAACCAACTAAAGAATTCTGGGAGATTTTTTTGTTTGTTTGTTTCTTCTTGTGGGCTTTTTTTTTTTTTAATGCATTATGTATTAAACAATCATACCAAAAAAAAAAAAAAAAAACCTTGTAAACCTGTTTTGTGACTTACCTCACCTTTCTGTCTCTACCCAGATGCTTCATATACATTTCATCAGCTCAAGCTCAAAGTGCCTAAGCACACGACAGCAAGCAGTGCTTATGAAGGGTGCTATTGGATGGCTGAAGAAAGGCGATCAGACATCAGAATTGATAGCAGAGAAAGCAGCTGTTCTACTTTGGAAAGTCATGGAATTGCTTTGGGGTGGTCTTCAAGGAGCAGTCAACAAATTTTCAGGTGAATGTCAGATACTCAGGGCTGCCTGACCCCAGACAATAAAAATAATGGAGAGTTGTGGACAATTTCAGAGTTGAGAGTGTCTCAAAGAAAATTCAGTAAGATTGTTCTTGGCAAAGTAGAGAAAGTTTTACACATATAGAAACATATAAAACAAATGTGCACAGATGCCCTTCAACTTGTGACTCTGGGCAGTAAAACCTTTAAGTTGCAGTATTAGGCCTTAAGTACATTCACTTGAACTAATGTAACTTATGTTTCAGATAATGAATCAAGTAAGTTCTTGGAATTTCACTCTTTTTGTTTTTCTTTCTTCTGAATTTAAATCCTAGTTCACCCCTAGGTTTCAGTATTCTTGGAGATCTGATTTGTATAAAATAGATGTTTTTATGTTTATAAAAACATCTCTGTGTTTATAACCAGACAGAGAATAGTCAGTGGAGAGAAAAACATCCCCCTGGTTCAGCTCTGTAATCCTGAAGACAGCTAAAGGAGAAGCTGGTTGGTAGGCAGAGAGCTGTTGATGGCATGATGCACTTAGACCTGCCTTCCATGGGTAATGTTCTGTTTGGTTGGTAGCCTGGTTTTTTGTTTTTCAGGAAAAATACTGTAGACATACACGTTTACTTCCATGTTGCTGTTCTGGTTTCCGCAATCCAGGATCTTAGCTTGCCCTCTGTTTCATTTGTTTCCCTTTAGAGACTCAAAATTGATATATGAAGTGGAATTAGCTTGGGTTGATGCAAAGAAAGGTCAGGGACTTTAAAAAAAAATAGTGATGGAAAAAGGATTAAACAAACTAGACAAACCAAGATGGCAGAAGAAAAGAAAAAAAAAAGGAAGAACCAAAAATGATGATTGATGTCGATGATGCTGGTTTAACTGAGAAATTTAAAGGCTGCAAAACATTGTGAAATCAAATTAATGACCTGGAAAATAACTTCAGATTAAGAAATGTCAGATTGGTGAATAATCTTGGTAGGGTAGAAGTAGAAGAAACAATGACAGTTTTCCCACAATAGAACAATGCAAAACTGCTTTGGGTGAATAATTTTTAATTCCTTCCACAAGCTGTATCTTAATTTCGCTAAAGCTTGATGCAATCTGTATTTTATATATGAGGTGAGAAATTCTTACAACGAAAAGACAAATATCTTGACTTCCTTTAGCCTCTGATGACTTTCTGTTTCTGTAGAGAAGCTGACAGTTACTGGCTTTGATTGTTTTTGATTATATAGGATGAAAATCAAAGTTGTTAAGAGCACTAAACATTATGAGTCAAATGCTTATCTGGCTAACTCCAATTATCATACTTAAAACACATACTCCCTAGAACTATTATCTTGATAAGTATCTCTTCAAGATTGTGCTGAACCAAAAGAATTTTTGAATAGTAAAGAGGAAAGTATTTTAGAGAGGATGAGAGCAGCAAAGCATTTTCTTTGCTCCTGATCCTAACTTGGATATTCCCAGAATCAGTCCTAGAGTCACAGTGGGTAAATGGCCTTTTTGTTATTGACACATGGTGTCAATGCATCATTATTACACAAATAGTAGACAACAGTTGGTGAACATCTACTCTTAAGTCTATGCCAGCACTTAAAAGTGCTTTATATATGTAAATTCAGTTGGGTTGCACTATCATCAATGTATGATTAGTATCCTCATTTTAAAGATGAGAAGAGCAAACTGCAGAGTTAAATCATGGCCCCAGGTCACACAGCTATTACAAAAAAGGCTGGACTCATATCCAGGTTATTCTGGCTCCAGAATCCATTCTTTCAACCACAATACTGTGGTTCTGAGTTATTTAAAGACACTGGGATTTTAAAAATAATCTATTTCTGGCTGTGAGTGTAAAAATATATTCATGTATCCCAGGAATAGTTTTGTTAGCAAGAGGAAATCTCTCTCTCTCTCTCTCTTTTTTTTTTTTTTTTTTTTTTTGCTACCCATTCATTTTAGGTCAGTTTAAATACAAAACAAGTCTGAGTTTTCTGCACTGCCAAAAAGAGTACAGTAAGGTGTGGAGCACACAACAGAAACGCATGCTTAAAAGGACTTTGTCTTATCTTCCTGGCCTGAAGGGGATCATATTTTCCTTTTTTTTAAAAAAAAATATGGAGCTAAAGTTTAGAAGAAACTGATTTTTTGTTTTAATGAATTTTATTTCCTTTAACATAATGGCCAGTTTATTTATTTGACCGAACCACAAGGCATGTGGAATCTTAGTTCCCTGACCAAGGATGGAACCCATGCCTCCTGCATTGGGAGCATGGGGTCTTAGCCACTGGACCACCAGGGGAGTCCCCCTAATGGCCTGTTGATATTACACAACAGCAGTGGTTTAAAAATACAATTCTTCAATTCAGAGCAGAGAAGAAGGAACATGTTTTGAACCATGGAATGAGAAGGTTTGAGTAACTCTTGGGTTACCAGGAGAGAGAGAAATTCTCAGAAGAAGGGAATGAGTTGGTTACTACATCCCTCACAGCAGCAGGAAGCACAGTGCCTCTCAACATGATGGATATCTCAACACCAGAGCTGGAAAGAACATTTGTTTTGGTTTTGGTTTTTTTCCCACCCAAAGGATAATTTTACACAGTCTCTCAAGATGGTTGAGGTGGCTGTAATCTGAGAGTACACATGCAGCAAAATGGAGGAGAGAAGCAGAGTGGGAGAGATGAGCCCACTTGCCCCCCATGCACTGCTACGCCCACCCCTTTTTCTTCCTGCTTTGCAAGGCTCAGTGTTTGCCACCAAAGTGGAAGAAAGGGTCCTTGTGAGCCTGGGAGCTCAAACAGGTGAGGGGAAAGGCACCTAAAGAAAGAGTGGTAAGAGTTTGGAAAAAAATGTTAAAAGCCGTGGAACTCCATCAAAACTCAACAGGATGGAATTCCATCAAAACCACACATCTTAGATGCCATTGCTGAGGGTCAAAGGAAGACTTAGCTTAGATCTCTACTTTTTACATTATAATTAGGAAAAAGTATATAGCTTCTTTCTTGTTTACAGTGCTTTCTGGCTACAGAAAAGAAAACTTCTCAAGGTTTTATATGCAGAAAGATGACTTAAATAGCTTTAAGAGTTATTTCTTTTGCAAAGAGTATGTGTCCTGGCAATTTTATTCATTAATTTATTTGTGATACCATAGGGTAAGCCCACATTTGATGAGAATGCTGAACTGAGGATGAAGACATGCCTGAACTGTGATTTTTGCAGTGGACCACAATTCTAGATTTTGTGCTTGAAGACGCGGACAAGGCAGGTACTAGGTCTCTTGGCAGATATTTTTATTTGTAATTGGGACACTTCTGGTTGCTTCTCAGTGGTGAGGATTAATGCAATGGTAGTGTTGAATAATACCACTTGATTTGACAATCTGTGAGGAGAGATTTGAAGACTTGAGTGCTGCAGCGAGCAAGGTATTAGTATCACTTCTAATTTTCTAAGTTGTGGAATTGTGAATAGCAGCTCTGACTGCGGATTGTACATGAAGACTCCCAAAGGCATTTTACTTCATGCTTTCTGAGATGGTAAAACCATGATCAACTTTATGCAGATCCCAAAAAGGTAGAGTTTGGGTGAGATTTCATATGAGATACAAGAGTCTGGATGACCTTTTTTTTCCAATATAGCCAATATAAAGCCAGTTTACAACTGATGAAGAGTTAAAATTCTACTGAAGATTTATCTTCTTACAAGGTAAGTTTTATATATATTTTCCAAAATTATGTGCTTTATGATTTTCTCATAAAGTTAATGTCCATTCATTAAAATATAGAAAATTAGAAGTAAATATGTCCCTCTTAAAGAGTCATGTACTTTGACCAGTTCCATAAGCAGTAAGAGAAGACACTGAGTTAGGAACCCAGGAAGTCTGATTTCTGAGCCAATGCTTTCTCTGTGACATCACAGTTTATCGTTTAGTTAATTTAATGTTCTGCTTTTTGTTTTGACTTAACGTTGTGCCAAAAGTGTATTTGAAGCATATCTTTTCTTAGGAGGAGATAGATCATTCTGCCAAGTACCCCAACAGTGTTTTTGAACAGGTAAAAAAAATCTTATGTCAGTGTTCAGGGTGAAGATCAAAGTACTGGAAGGTTCGCACTGCGGTGTCTGGACCCTGCTGGAAACACACAGTATTGTACAAAGGCTTCTGCATCCTTCCTCACCGCTGGTTGGGGTTTTGCAGGGTCAGTAGGAAGACGCGATGACCACATCTATCTTTATTTCTAGAAGTCAGAGAACAGCTTAGTAAATTTTATCTGAGAAGGAGATAGAATTTTTAAAATATTTAAGTATGTATGTATGTACACCAGGTCTTAGTTGCAACACTCGAGATCTTTGATCTTCACTGTGGCGTCCGTGATCTTTCTAGCTGGAGCATGTGGGATCTTTAGTTGTGGCATGTGAACCTAGTTCCCTGCCCAGGGACTGAACCCACACCCCCTGCATTAGGAGTGGGAAGTCTTAGCCACTGAACCACCAGGGAGGCCCCAAGAAGGAGACAGATTTTGGTTGTAATATTTATTTATTTGGTTGCATCAGGTCTTGGTTATAGCAAGCAGACTCTTCTTTGCGTCATGCAGACTCTTTCATTGCGGCATACGGACTTTCTAGCTGTGGCACAGGCTCAGTAGTTGTGGTATGTGGGCTTGGTTGCCACATGCCATGTGGGATCTTAGTTCCCCAATCACAGATCAAATCCACGTTCCCCTGAATTGCAAGGTGAATTCTTAACCACTGGATCACCAGGGAAGTCCCGGGAAGGAGGTAGGATTTTTAAGAGAAATATCTAAACCATAAAAGAAAGAAATGGAAATTTGTTTCCTAGGAATTACTGAAGAAAGAAAGGAGAAAAGTCTCCTCTAGCTCACATGGTTACAGTGTGTCTTTGCACTCCAATGAGTGTATAAGAGTGCCGATTAGATGTTTCTAAGCTTTCACAGAAAAGCTTAGAAACTGTAAGATCTGTAAGGAATGGAAAGAAGTCAAAAAACAAAGCAAAGAATAAAGGGTAATTGAGTATAATACTCTCAAAAAGCCGTAGCTGAGTAATACTAGCACCCAGCATATCACAGGATGTGGGTTTTCCGATGACAGGGTTGGGATCCCTCCATTCTCCTAGGGGCCCCCTCCATCTCCCTGGAGGCCTTCCCCACTGCCACTCCTCTCCCTCCCAGGCAGCTATTGGCTGTTCCTTCATCTGCTGTTTTCTGGGCTCCGCCGTTTTCCTCCAGGACATCACTCCACTCCAACACTCGTACACATGCTCCTTGTCATGGGGCATCTCCCATGTAGATGTACTCTATAGTTGGTGAAGTACCAGACTCATCTTAGTTTGTAAATTATGCTTGGATGCAGGCTCGACCTCTCTACCAAAGTTTGTGCAGCTAACAGCTGCAGCTCACATCACATGCCCTGAGTGACAACCAACCCCCCTGCCTCTGCCCATCACTTGCCAGCAAGATTTGTTTTCTCTGCAGAAAAACATGCATTGCCCCACGCTGGCAGTCACTTGTGTTAGCACTGGCTAATCACCAATACTGTTTGTGTTAAGTGAGATTCGTAGATGCTGATTGCATTTATTGCATAAATTACTTCATTATTAAAATCAGGTCATTTGAGCCCCCAAACCATTAACATGAAGGTTATTAACATAATTTCATAAGCTAATAAATCAAGCACAGGAAAAGAATTAAAGGGTTCTTAGTGATAAGTGTTTCTTCAGAGATTAAGGAATACAATTTTCTTATGCATATATTAACATTTTATGAGTGGGTTCTCGCAAGAGCAGTTTTTTTTCCCTCTCTGCATACATGACTCACAGTCCATGGTCTTCATACTCGGCTTCTCTGAAACTCATTTTCAAAATTAAGGTTTTTCCCCCCCTTTTCAAATAACTATAAAGCAATTTTCAGCTGAACCCATTAGCCTTCTGTGATATGCACTGCCTATAAAATTTCTTATCTTTTCACACTTCTTACACTGTGAAAGCTTTGGGATAAAGGGAAGGCAATGTGGAAATGGAAGGAAAAATGCCTTGGATTGGTCTTAGATAATGCCATTTTCATTCCAGGTGAATTTCAAATATATTCCTAGTCTTAAGAGGGCCTGGTGAAGTTCTAATTATCTCTCTAATTACAACACATACTGAGGTTAAGTGTTCTTATCAAATGGTGCATTAAAAATGGGTTTTATTCCCAGGCTGTATCTAATAGGCTCTGTTACTGGCCTGAACACACAGAAACTGGTTCCCTTGTTCATTTCGCTCTCCAGATTGTGAAAGCCTCTGCAGGTCAGAGCCATCATTATCTAGTGCAACGATGTTGCCTAGAAACGAAGAGAGGTTCCAATGTAAATCTGACTATAACAACTTTATCATGTGTGCAATTTGTGTAATGTTTTTAGCAAATAGCAACTGATGGATCATAATTGAAATACGTAGACTATTGTTAGCAAGCATTACGTGTGATTTTACAGGTGAACTGGGGAGATGGGTGGGACCAATGATTCTTTCTAAGAACAAGGGTAGTGATCACACCATATCTTTCCCTGTGTGTCTTCAGTGACTATGACTATCCCCCTGAATAAAGCACAAACTCTACCCAGACCCTTTCCTTCCCACCTCCTTAAAACCTTTCAATAGCATCTCATTGCTCTTTGGTTTATTTATTTATTTTTTTAATTTTTATTTATTTATTTATTTTAATTTTCTTTATTGTGTTGGTTTTGCCATACGTTGACATGAATCTGCCATAGGTATACATATGCTCCCCCTCCAGAACCCCCCTCCCTCCTCCCTCCCGATTCCCTCCCCCTGGGTCAAATTCTCAGCATGGCCCACAAGCCTCATGTGGTCTAGATTGTCCTTACTGGTCCAACCTCGTTTCATAGCTGGCTTTGCTATTCTGCTTGCTTTCACTTCTTTATAAGCACTTTTCCCCTCCCCATCACAGGGCCTTTGCACAGGTTTCCCTGCCTAATTATAATATTTTCTGCCTTTCTGAACCCATTGATTTTTCTATTGATTCTTCAGATCTCAGCTCATGAGCAACCTGGTCCAGGAAGGCTTCCTTGACTTTTATGATTAGGTCAAATCTTTTCTGGTTCTGATAATACCATGAGTTGCTTCAGTTAGATGTTAGCACAGTTGCCATTTTAAGTTTTCCAGTGTGTGTTTTTCCTACTATAAACATGTTTATATGGTGAAAAAAAATCAACATTAAAAAATGTATATTTAGCTATCTAGCTTTGATTCTTCTTCTCATTTACCCCACAACCTCTCCTTTGAGAGACAAATATTTTTCTTTATTAGTTTCTTATTTATCTTTTCAGTGTTCCTTTTTTGCAAGAACACATACAAATATATATCTTGTTTCTCCCCCTTTTAATGTAAAAGATATACTTTATGGAAAGGGAATAATGTTGAAAGGGAGGGAAGTATATAGAGGCTAGAATAGAGAGGAACAGAAGAGACTATTTTTTGTTTGGTTTGACTTTCAACTTTTTATTTTATATTGGAGCATAGCCAATTAACAATGTAGTGTCAGCTTCAGGTGGACAGCAAAGGGACTCGGCCATACACACACATGTATCCATCCTCCCCCAAACCCCCCTCCCATCCAGGCTGGCACAAACACTGGGCAGAGCTCTCTGTAGTATATAGTAGGTCCTTGTTGGTTATCCATTTTAAATATAGTAGTGTGTACACAACCATCCCAAACTCCCTATCCTGAAGAGACTATCTCTTACAGATCCTGTGAGTATGAAAAAGTGTACATTTCTGCCCTCAAGGGGGTTATACTCTGGTAGAGAGCCATGGACATTCCTTTAAAGAAAAGAATGTGCAGTATGACAGAGCCTGTGTCTGTGATGGGTTTTTTTTTTAAGTCTTTTTTGAATTTGTTACAATATTGCTTGTGTTTTATGTTTCGGTTTTTCAGCCGCGAGGCATATGGGATCTTAGTGCCCCAACTGGGGATTGAATCCAAACCCCCTGCATTGGAAGGCCAAATCTTAATCCACTGGACCACCAGGGAAGTAAGTCCCTGTGACGACTTTCTGTTGATGTGCTTCTAGACACCTGCCCTCCAGGCTTCTTTTACATGAGAGAGAAGTAAGACCTTTGTCCTGTGCAGGTCTTCATTATTTGTTTTTGTTGTTCAGTCTCTAAGTCATGTCTGACTCTTTGTGACCCCATGAACTATATATATATAGCACAGCAGGCTTCCCTGGGTTTGTTCAAACTTATGTCCATTGACTCAGTGATGCCATCTAACCATCTCATCCTCTGTCATTCCCTTCTCCTCCTGCCTTCAATCTTTCCCAGCATCAGGGTCTTTTCTAGTGAGTCAGCTCTTCGCATCAAGTGACCAAAGTACTGGAGCTTCAGCATCAGTCCTTCCAGTGAATATTCAAGGTTGATTTCCTTTAGAATTGACTGGCTTGATCTCCTGGAAATCCAAGGGATTCTCCAGAGTCCTCTCCAGCACCGCAGTTCAAAAGCATCAGTTCTTCAGTGCTCAGCCTCCTTAATGGTCCAACTCTCACATCCATACATTATTTAGGGTTCTGTTGTTCACAGCCAGACTGAACAGACTCATAGAACAGACTGAACAAACTCATAGAAAAGACCAGGAGAATTACTAACAGCCCTTAAATAAGACCCACATGCTGTGTCTGGGTAATAATAATTAAAAAAAAAATCTTTACAAGGGAGAGTAAGATAAAAATTGTATGTCAAAGGGCATGTTCCCTTTCTATGCCTGTAATGCAGTTCAAAGATTTTGGAAGGGCAGGAAGTATCAGGGAGTTAGGCTATGAGCAAAAGAAAGGAAGCCCACAAAGTGTTAAGGAAGCTGGGCTGTGACACGCACTGGCACTTTGGGCTCTCAGAAGCTGGGCTCAAAATGGGCGAGATGTAGACTTTGGCGGCACGGTATGTCTCAACCGTGGAACTGACATCGGTTTATGGCTACTGACATATTAAAATCACTTTATATTAATAGTGATGATATCTCTCCTTATGTAAGCCACTCTTGGGGATTTGAAAGGAGACAGCCAAAAAAACTCCAGGCCGGCATGCTTCCGCGGAACAAACTACGCAAGGAGATAGCTGCTGAAAATGCAGTGACGTGGTGTTGCATACAGTAGACAAACTGAGCTCCAGGAAGGAGGGTGGCTCTCCCTAGGCCACCCAGCCCGTTAGTGAGGCTTTGAATTCTCCTCCCTTGAGGCTCCTAAGCCCCTTCACTCTCCTCAGCACTGGCTTATCTACAAATTTAATCCACCCTCCTTCAGGAAAACTGGTTGTGCCTTGGGAAAGGGGGCTGGAGCAGAGGGGAACATTCATCTTAGCCATAAAGTCACGGGTAATCAAACACTGAGCTTTCATCTACCACCCATAAAAGAGTTGAGCTTTCAAAAGGTCTGCAGAAAAAGTTCTTTCAAGTTGTGCCTTTCTGCCTGTAAGAAATGAGTCCTGCATACGAGTCCTGCCTGAGATGGTACCTGGTGAACACTTGGCATGGGGTTGAGAGATGCAGGGCGAGGCAATATTCTCCTGTCCTCCCCGTGAAGTCAGAGATTTCTGGGTCCCAAGACTTGACGGTGGACCAGTCACAGCCATGGTTACAAAGTTGTACTTGAGCTCATGAAATCATAAATAAAACAAATGTTTTCTTTGATGCTAGATAATAATTTCCCAGTTCACAGAGCCCTTCAAACAATAATATTGCTGTTTTTGTTTTGTTTTTTGTAAAAACCAATATGCTGTTTCTTTCTACTAAATCTTCCAGCATATTCCTTACTCGTTGCAAATTTCTAACACCCATCTGTGTACAAAGGTGCTAAATCTGAGTTGGATATAACAAATCCTCATATAATGGGAGTCGTGCTTTTTTCAAAGGCTTTCTTCCCCGTCGCTTCAGGAATGTAGCTATCTTCGAATCTCGGGTTTTTAACACTGAAAGAAACCTCTTAGTTCAATATATAAAAGAATCCAATCCCTTCGTTTATAAATGAGAAACACTGAGGCCCAAAGAGAAGAAAGATTGTGCCCAAGGTCACAGAGCCAGTTGGAGTTTTAATAAGTATCTCTTCAATTGCTTTTCTATCTTTGCAGAACAGATTAAAAAGAAATAGCTTTTCTTCTCCTTCTGTTTTCTCAGCCACCCAGCATTCCAGTTGAGGTCTTATGTTTGGAATCATAAATATAGGATAACAAAGTACTATAATATACAATTCATCAAATATATATGCATATATATATATATTTTTTTTACTCTGAAAGAACAAAATGTATCATAACAATTCATTATTTCTCACCTTTGTCATCAGCCTTCTATGCATGAGATGAACTGGCTGTTCTCTGCACCGAGGTGCATGTGTGGAGATGTCATGTGTTAACAGCTAATTAGGAGCATTTCAGAGCAGAAGCCGGCCTTGCTAATACAACCGCGTTTCTGTGTCACGGTGCTGTTGGATGCAGCTGCAGCTCATAGGTGTCCACAAAGAAGGCCCAGCACAGTGGAGACAATTAGCCCAGGGTTAGAAGAAGGTTTCTGAGAGCAGCCAGGGTGCTCGCTTGGAGCCTGCCAAGTAGCTGTGTCGGCTGTTGGTCTGAGCAAACTGCTAGAGGCCCGAAGGCCCCTGGTAGCCCACCATGAGCTCCCAGCACCTCTTCAGATATTCACAGGGAGCAAACTGCAGGCATCCAGAAGGGGCAGCAGATACCTGTGAAAAGGGCCGTAGTGCTAAGAGGAGGAGACGGAGATCACCGGCACCACTCTGCCTGTAAGTGGGTGACGTTTCTGCCTGATTCACCGGCGCTGTCAAAACATCAACAGCCATCGGCCAAGCTTTCAGTCCCCAGACAGAAGCAAAGCAATTAATGAAATAGCATGCTTTGGGGAAGGAAGAGAGAGCATGACATATTAAGGTAACATCACTAGCAGGTGATAAAATCCACACCTTCTATACATGACTTATCTGATTTCCTACTGACAGTACCACTAGTATATAGAAAAGTTCTATTTGATTCATTCCAGGGAATTTAGTATTTTGCCTTCACTGAAATTGATTAGGGTGTAGTAGTTTTCACTTCCCATTTCAGACATTTAGAATGAGAAGGACCTTGCTTTTCTACCTTCAACTCCAGAAAAACAAATAGTGGATTCCTCAGTATTTATTCAGCAACAACTCAGTATTCGTGGCCTGTGCTCAAAGATGTTGGGATTAAAGCTGGACCCACCCGATCCTTGGAGTACTTTTTAAGCATCATGTAATTCATATAAATATTGAGCACCTGTTCAGGACCAGGCAAAGAAGACTGTTGAGACATTACTATTTTGAGATGGCTACTAGTGAAGGACAAGGAAGCCTGGTGTGCTACAAGGAGTCAAACACAACTGAACAACAAGAGCTGGGTAACTGGGGCTTCCGAGGTGGCTCAGTGGTAAAGAATCTGACTGCCAGTGCAGGAGATACAAGAGAGTAAGATTCAATCCCTGTGTTGGGAAGATTCCCTGGAGAGGGAAATGGCAACCCACTCCAGTATTTTGCCTGGGAAATCCCTTGGACAGAGGAACCTGGTGGGTTATAGTCCATGGGGTCACAGAGAGCAAGACATGACTAAGCGCACACAAGTACACTCTTGGTAATCGCCGCCTTCACTTCCTTTCTTTTTTCTTCACTGCTGCTGCTAAGTTACTTCAGTCGTGTCCGACTCTGTGCGACCCCATAGACGGCAGCCCACCAGGCTCCCCTGTCCCTGGGATTCTCCAGGCAAGAACACTGGAGTGTGTTGCCATTTCCTTCTCCAATGCATGAAAGTGAAAAGTGAAAGTGAAGTCGCTCCATCATGTCTGACTCTTAGAGACCCCATGGACTGCAGCCTACCAGGCTCCTGCATCCATGGGATTTTCCAGGCAAGAGTACTGGAGTGGGGTTTTTCCTTCACAGGGAATTCAAAAACTTCTGAACCCTTTCACTAGTGTTTAGTGAAAACTAATAGAAACTGATTGTCATGCAGAACACAAAGAATATAATTGGTTTTACAATTACTTAATTCTCCCCAAAAACAAACCAGAGGGACTTCTAGCTAAACATGGCAGATAAAACAAACATGATTATACCTCCATTCCCACTCAGAGCCTCAGTAGGATGACAGTAAGAGAATGAAAAACACACATCAATAAGGGCCAGGGGGACAAAAGAGGAAATAACATTATTTTGAAAGCCAGAGAGCAGATGGATGGGCAATAACTAACTTACTAGACAGGAGAAAGCTGAATGGCAAGAGCCTCTAAGAAGCAAAGCCAAAAATCAGATTTGATGGAGCCACAGTGGCCTGGAGAGTCTCAGCAGCAGAAGCACCACCTGCCCCCAAAGGGGTGCAGGCAAGACTGATGCCAGGAGTGACTACAGACCTATTTTAAGGAATAGCTGGACCTAGATGCCCTATGGTTTCCTGCACTGCCAGCCACTGTCTCCTCCCTACCCAGGACAAGTCTGGAGGTTTATACTCGAGAGGCTAAGAGAGAACATTCTGAATACAGGAATACTGGACACAACTGAGGGCCTTTGTGACATATGGAAACCAGGGAAGCTAAGGGGGCATCTGCACACCAAAGAGTGACATCACCAGCACCATTAAAAAAAAAAATTGGGGTATAGTTGCTTTACAAAATTGTGTTAGTTTCTGCTGTATAACGTGAATCAGCTATATGTATACCTATCTCCCCTCCCTCTTGAGCCTCCCTCGCTGTGCCCCCCAGCCCCACATCCCACCCTTCTAGGTCATCACAGAGCACTGAGCTGAGCTCCTTGTGCTACACAGCAGCTTCCCATCTGCTTCACATGTGGTTGTGTATATGTGTCAGTGCCGCTCTCCCGATCCACCCCCCCTTCCCCTTCCCCCACTGTGTCCACACATCCGTTCTCTACGTCTGTGCCTTGTAAGTAGGTTCATCAGTACCATCTTCCTAGATTCCACATACTACATGCATTGATATACAATATTTGTTTTTCTAACTTACTTCACTCTGTATTGATAGGTTCTAGGTCTATCCATGTCTCTACAAAAGATTCAGTCTCATTCCTTTTTATGGCTGAGTGATATTCCATTGTATATACGTACCATATCTTCTTTATCCATTCATCTGTTGACAGGAGATTTAGGTTGTTTCCATGTCTTGGCTATTGTAAATAGCAGCACCAATTTACCCTTGTTCCCAGAAAGCTGGCAGCCAGGCTGCACATGCCCTGGCAGGAGAAAGGAGGCTTGGGGTAAAGTGACCAGCCCCAAGGAAAGTATGGACAGATATGAGGTATCTGGTAAGCAGTGTGATGTTCAGTCCTAATCCCTGAAACCTGTGACTGTGTGAGGTTACGTGGCAAAGGTAATTCGGGTGGCAGATGGAATCAAAGTTGCTAATCAGCTGACCCCAATAAGGAGAGTGTCCTGGGTTATTCAGGTGGACCTAAGGTCATCACCAAGGTCTTTAAAAGTGGAAGAGAGAAGCAGAAGAGGTCAGACTGATGTCATATAAAAAAGACTTGACCCACTGTTACTAGCTTTGAAGATGGAAGGAGAGGGCTAAAGGTCAAGGAATAGGAGTGGCTTCTAGAACCCAGAAAAGGGAAGGAAATGGATTGTTCCCTGGAGGCTCAGAAAGGAATGCAGCCCTGCCAACAACCTGAAGCAAGACCGTATTGGACATCTGACCTCCAGAACCGGAAGACAGTAAACGCGTGCTGCTTTAGCTGCCAAGTTTGTAGTAATTCATTACTGTGGCGATAGAAAACTAGATATGAAGAGTTGGGGGAACCCAACAAAATCCCCATCACCCTCCAGTGAATCTCATTCATTGCAAATCCCACCCATATAATTTCATTCCTCAGACAGGAAATTTTGAGGACTTCTGCCATTGACTTTTTAGGACTTCTCTTGAAAATGGACAGCAAAAGAGTTAACAGATATTTGAAAAAAATATCTAACATGAAAAGGGAAGTGAAAAATTAATAAATATCACAGAGGGAACAGACCATTCAGGGAGCAGAAGAAAATGTAAATAAAACAAAACCCACAGAGAAATAAGATGTTGCATCCATAACCCGAGAATGGAGTGCTTTTTTTTTAATGGATTTTTTTAAACTGGAGGATAATTGCTTTAAAGTGCTGTGTTAGTTTCTGACAGAGTGCTCTTAAAAGGGAACATTCACAAGACTTACAGCACTTTTAGAATTTCAAAATAGGTACGTGAATACAGTAGCATTTTATAATATTTTAGTGCGACTAATGATTTCGTTGCTCAGTCGTGTCCAACTCTTTGCAACCCTGTGGGCTATAACCTGCCAGGCTCCTCTGTCCATGGGATTCTCCAGGCAAGAATACTGGAGTGGGTTGCCATTCCCTCCTCCAGGGGATCTTCCCAGGGATCGAACCCAGGCCTCCTGTATTGCGGGCAGATTCTTTACCTACTGAGGCACCAGGGAGCCTGATAACAATAGAATAAATAAATATTAAATAGAATGGTACAGAAATAAAGTTTTTAAAACTTCAAAAAAAAAAAGGTCCTTGGCAAGCCATCAGCATGGATCTCTGTTAAAGATATTAACAATAGGTCTTTTGTTACCTAGAGGATGAAATTGATTGCTATGCTCAGAAGCACTGTGGGAATGAGTCCATCATAACTCGCTAGGGGAGGGAAGACAGCATGGAGAGTGGGAGAGGCACTCTCGCTGAGGCCACTGCAGCTAGCCAGCCCCCAGCAACTCCAGTAACCAACCACAGCTGCCCATGGGCTCAGTTAAGACCAGGATTGCCCAGTCCACTGCAAATTTCTAATCCACAGAATCGTGAGTACATAAATGACTGGTTTAAGCCAGTATGTTTTGGGATGATTTGTTACACAGCAAAAACTGACTAATACTGTGTGTATGAGTGCATGTGTGTATACAGGAGTATGTAGTAAAGTGATGTTTGTGTGTTTTATAATGGGAAATCAATACATCTATCTAAATTTGAAAAAGCAAGCAATACAAGAGAAGTAGGTTACTTAGAAACATGGGGCCAAAAACAGTGAATAGATTTTAAATGGATAATCCAGTCAGTTAATGGGTAATCTGAGAAGTATAAATCAGGGGTTGGTAGAGACAGAGGTTTTCCTTACAGGCTGGTAGAATTGTTTGCGTTCTAAAAATTAAACACTTCATTTTGATAAAAATGCAATTAAGTGGAAATTAAAAAGAAAAATAGCCCAACTTCCAAGTTATTGGTAGTCAGCTGGTGTTGAGCGTTGACCATTGCCAGCAGGAGCCATGTGTCCCACACATGGCCTGGCAGCTGGAGGAATTTCCCACTAAGGCCTTACACTGCAACCAACCCGGTTTTCCCTTTTGATTAGTATTCAGTCTTCAGGCCTACATAGTTGTGGTTAGTACACAGTGGGCGAACTGAAAAAAGAGCATATGGAAAAGTTAGATGCTGAGTCTCAGACGCTGCAGGTGTTCTTCAAGTTGGTATTCTCCATCCTCGCAGAGTCAAATAAGGACCACAAACATCAAAACATCATGGAAAACCGGCTGCAACCAAAGCAGGGCATGGAAAAACTGGTCACTAAAAATCGTCCTGTGGTCACACTGTTGAATTGGCAGGGAGAAAAACACGGATCAAATCACCATAATCAACACCACGAAGCAGCACCATGAAAACAACACACTCCACAGCAGTAACAACGTCTGCTGTCAGACGATCACCCTCTTCTCCATGACGATACTCTCTGTGCTTTTAAGTACTTTTCTTCTTTGAAATTATTATTTTTTAAATGTATTTACTAAATTTGTTTTCTTCTGTTACATTAGGAGAAAGTAGTGATATTTTGAAAAGGCACAGAAGGTAAAAACAAGGTACTAGACTTTAAGTGATGTATTTATTATTCAGGATAGGTAGATGCTAAGTAATCAAAACCCCCAAATCCCTGGGACTTAACATCACAGGCTACACCTTCAAAGTCAGGTCTTCAGAAAGACCCTGGCTATCTAATTCACTCAAGATCTGGGCTGACTGACGCTGCCCTGAGCACTTCCTTTCAAAGGTGACCAGAAGTGACACTCATCACTTTTGCTTGTTTTTATTCATTTTTAGCGTTTTTCACTTGGCTATGTCTAAATTCAAAAGACTGAAAAGATGTAATTCTACCAAGTACTTACCCAGAAGGAGAACTGGGGTATTTGTGACATGTGCCAACTCACTCACCACTTTCCCTGCTGCTGAACATTGTCATACATCACCTAGAATATAAATGAGTTATGTATATTTCTATCCAAAGTATAGGAACTTTTCCTAGATATGTTTTACTCCGGAAAATTATCATGCTTTAGAGGCAGATGATGAATCTGGCTAAGAGGAGAGGGCCTGGGAGGTTACCTAAGGTTTGAAAGTTATGTAAAGTAATGTGGTTTGCTTTTTGTTTTTTTTCTTCCTGTGGTTTAATGATACAGCAAAACATAATGGAAAACGTACCAATCCTGGTCTTCTTCAAGTAGTTTCAATAACTAGACAATATCCTTTCGCCCCATCACTAATCAATTGTTTTTTGCTTTCAAGTAGAGCCTTATTTTTGCCTAATTTTTTTCATCTTTTAAACTTTTTTATTTTGTATTGGGGTTTATCTGATTAACAATGTTGTGATAGTTTCAGGCGAACAGCAAAGGGACTCAGCCCTACATACACATGTACTCAATTTCCCCCAAACTCCCCTCCCATCCAGGCTGCCACATCAGTTGAACTGAGTTTCCTATGCGGTACAGTAGACTCTTGCTGGTTATCCATTGCAAATATAATAGTGTATACATGTCCACCCCAAACTCCCTAACTATCCCTTCCCTCCTGTCTCTCCGCAACCCCCCAACCTTAGTTCATTCTCTAACTTTATGAGTCTGTTCTGTAAGTTTACTTGTATCATTTCTCTTTAGATTCCACATATAAGGGATGTCATTCAATATTTCTCTGTCTGACTTACTTCACTTATTGTGACAATCTCTAGGTTCATCCATGTTGCTGCAAATGGCATTGTTTCATCCTTTTCAATGATTTTTGCCTAAATTTCAAAGACTGTGACTACAAGGGCACGCCACTTTCTGCCTATTTAAAAAATAATCAGAGGTGGCCTGGATGTAAAAATGCCAATGCATGAATAAGAAAGCTTTATTTAAATCTCAGAGCAACAGTCGAGCTTTGAGAAGGTGTAGTTCAGGTAAGCAGGGCCTGTGGAGCTGCAGGATCAAAGAAGGGGAGTTTTCAGATGAGACACTGGGGTGGCTGGGAGGGGAGTAGGTTTCCATCTCTGAGGACAAAGGAAGGAAACTTATTTTCCTGTTGTTATTTGTGAAGAACTTCAGTGATAACCACTGGGCTTCTCTCTTGCATCAGGATGGAAATAGATAGAGAAGTAGGGGTTCCAAATGTTTAGGCAAAGTCCCAAAACCCTTTGATCCTGCAGCTTCAAATATGTCAAGCATCACAGCCAAGTATGGTTACAGTTCCTTGCTAAAATCCAAACAGAAAGCTGAAATAATCAGAGCTCTTTATTGCCTGGGAGTCAGAGGAAAAAAAAAAAAAAAACATGGCAAGTAAACCAGTTGAAATCAGGCACACCTTCAAAAGAAAAGCAATTTCTGGAATGCTACAGGGTTAAGACTGATTTCAGCCAAATTTCTTAACTTTTTCAAAACACATGGCACATTCAGGCAGAAATAAACTTCACTGAGATGAACCATTTACCACACATTGCTCATTTTGAACTCAAAAATCTTGATTATGGAAGGTTCCATCTAGTCAGAATTATAAACAGTAAGTTCTTTACTATGAGACCTAAGGAGATTTGTTGTGAATATTTGTGTGGATACTCAGATGCATAAGTATGTGCCTTAAACAGCAAACCATCTATCCAGGGTTCTGAGAGGATCCTCCAGCTCTTCTGAACATGCTGGTGACATGTGACCACCAGGTTCTGAAAGGGTGACGTGAGCCGGCCTGCTTTTCTGTCTCATGCCACACACATGCGATGCTTCTGGCCTCAGGCCTTTTATCTTGCAAGTGGAAATGTATTAGTCATAGATTACTCTATCAGACCCCATGGACTATAGCCCACCAAGCTCCTCTGTCCGTGGAATTCTCCAGGCAAGAATACGGGAGCGGGTTGCCAATCCCTTCTCCAGGGGATCTTCCCGACCCACGGATTAAACCCAGGTCTCTTGCATTGCAGGTGGATTCTTTACCATATGAGCCACCAGGGAAGCCCTACTAGCATCATATGTAGTCCATTATATAGATGTATATTTGTACGTTTCACAGTGTTCACTTTAAGCTCTTTTTATACCTTATTAATTGAATTCTCTCGTTCAGAATTTCTGTTTTGGCACTGTGACATTGGGATGGGTAATTCTTTGTGATGGGGGAAGATTGTCCTGTACCTTGTAAAATGTTTCGCAGCTTTCTGAGGCCTCTACCAGCTAGGTGTTCATGGCATCTACTCCTTCCAGTTGTCACAAACAAAAGATGTCCTCAGATATTGCCAAATGTCCCTTGGGGGCCAAAATTTCCTCCATTTGAGAACTGCAGAGCTAGACCACTGTTGTCCTATAAAATATGATGCAAGACCTAAGTGTGAGCCTCAGAAGTAATCTTCAGTTTTCTAACAGCTACAAGAAGAAACTAGCAAAAAAAATTGTAATATTTTTCACTTAACCCAATATCTTGAGAGCCCACTGGACTGCAGGGAGATCAAACCAGTTTATCCTAAAGGAGATCAGTCCTGAATAATCACTGGCAGGACTTAATGCTGAGGCTCCAATACATTGGACCTGACGTGAAGAATTGACTCATTGGAAAAGACCCTGATGCTGGGAAAGATTGAAGGCAGGAGAAGGAGATGACAGAGGATGAGATGATTGGATGGCATCACCGACTCGATGGATATGAATTTGAGCAAGCTCTGGGAGTTGGTGATGGACAGGGAAACCTGGTGTGCTGTGTAGTCCTTGGGGTCACAAAGAGTCAGACACAACTGAGTGACTGAACTGAATATATCCAAAATGTTATCATTTTAAAAGGTAAGAATACAAAATATTATTCATGAGGTACTTGCCATAGTATTTGTTCCCCATACTAAATTTTTGAAATTGGTGTATAACTTACACTACAGGACATCTCCATTTGACTGAGCGTTCAAGGGCTTGGTAGTTACCTGTGGCTGTTGGCGATACTGCTGGACAGCCCAGGTCTAGATGGCTGTTAAGAACTTTGTGTTTGTCTCTCCAAAATTCATGTGCTGAAACCTACTCCCCAATGGATGGTACTGGGAGGTGGGTTTGGGACATAATTATGTTTAGATAAGGTCATGAGGATGGAGGCCACTCCCGTGCTGAGTTAGTGTCCCTACAGGAAGAGACTCCAGCTTGTTCCTCAGCCATGTGAGGATACAGCGGGAAGACCACTGTTTGCAAACCAGGAAGAGGGCCCCCACCAGACACCAGTTTTGCCAAAGTAACACTTAAATCTTAGATTTCAGGCGGCAGAAGTGTGAGAAAGAAATATTGTTTAAGCTACTCAGTCTATGGTATTCTGTGATAGCAGCCTGAGCAGATGAAATCAGTGACTTTGCTTTTTTCCACCGTCTCCTGCAAAATGATGCCTGCTTTGCTTGTGGATGGTTTGAATGCGATGGTTCTCTGTCTCTCTAGTTAGAATGTAAGCACTGGAAAGGCAAGGACCATAACTTATGCTCCCAGTTATCTATTGCTATATTGATAGATATCTATAAAAATAGATTTATAGTGGTAAATCTATTGCCTGGCACGGCACTTGGCACAAAATCAGTACCAATTTTTGAATGACTATGAGTACACACCTGCACTCTGTGAGCTGTGTCTTCTTGCCATGGTGATGGAAAAGGCAGATAGAACACAGACAATTCTGCTTCATCACTTCATGCCAATTTTGTGTAGGTATATTTGTGCCTGAAGAATTACCCAGTGAGAACTAAAGACACGAACTTCTTTGATTTATCAAAAAACTTATATTCAGGGATGGGGGGCATGAAATGGCTAAAGGGAGATCAGCCGTATTGGATGGAAACTAACTTCTTGGGGGGGTGGTGAGCATGCTGTAGTGTATATAGAAGTAGAAATACAATGTTGTACACATGAAACTTTCACGTATTATAAACCAATGTTACCTCAATAAGTTTAAATATTATATTCACAATATGTTTACTGTTAAATACATGTATGAAACAGTAAACATTGTTATTACTAACTTATCACAATGCTGGGTTAATTAGAATTCTCTACCACACATTCTGGAGGAATAGTACACTTGTAATTTTGTTGTTTTGTTTCACCATATTAGGTTTTTGGGGTTTTGTTGATTTGTTTGTTTTTTGGCTCCACAGCATATAGGATTTTAGTTCCCCAACCAGGGATCAAACTGGTACCCCTGCAGTTGAGGCGCTCAGTCGTAACCACCGGACTGCCAGGGAAGTCATCATATTAGGTTTTTGGATGAATGAATCCTATTCTAACACTGGTTAATAGAACTGTGTGCAACAAAGAGCATGAAAGAAACCTCAATGATGGCCATTCTTTCCTATAAAGACCCTTTTTTTCCATTTGCAATTACCATTTAGAGAATCAAAACCAGTCTTCGAGTAACATTTGCATATGACCTAGCATGGCTGGGTCTGTTTTTCCCTTGGTAAGAATGATCTCTTCTTTGTATTTTCCTTTGTGTTGCTTCATCCCTGAGTCTTCTTGCCTGACAACCATCTCCAAAAATACTTATGAAGCAATGATTAAGAAACCCCCAGAGCAAATGATTTTCCTTTAATTCTTTCATTCTGAAGCAGAGAGTTTTAGAAATTTTCTATCACTGTCTCCTTTCCAAATCTGTATGATCATCAGAAAAATCCTTTGGGGTGAGCAGCTTTAAAAAAAAAAAAAAAACAAAGGGACAAAAAATATAGAAAAGGAAAATGACCAAAAAAGAGGATTATGAGATTCAGGACATTTCCAAACAGGAAATATGGAAGTGTGTCAGGCAGTTGACTAGTAACGTATTATTTTTCTTGAAAAAGAAGTCTTAAAGGATTCCATCCTCAGAGATTATATTTCTTTGGCTCTGATGTGGGTCCAGATCATTGCATATTTTTAAGCCTCATGGATAATTTTGATAAGCAACAATATCACTTACACAGTTAAGAATTAGTGGTTTAATTTCCTATATGAATTAAAAGCGAGGAAATATGATTGGAAGATATATCCTAAAATCTTTTGTCTGTCTCTTGTAAGCCCACCTCTGGGCTAAGTGAAGTCTTGTCCAGTAGTGGGTCCTAGACACAAGTAAGGGTTAATGAGAAATATTTTGAGCCAAAAGTGAAGACAGGTAGGTTTAATTTTGTTTCTGACAGTTTGTCTTTAATCAAGTCATTTATTCTAGGAATCAGTTTTTCTACCTGCAAAATGGATTTTATAAGCAATGACCATTACTGTATGTTTGTTGACAATGTGGTTTGAAATGTATTTAGGCTTCAGAAAGTACCTTAGTTAAAACTGTTATGATTATTTCATTGGTATATAAAACAGAAGATCTGACTTACTTCTCAGTATCCCTCCCAAAAAAACATTTTCTTGCTAACTTTTTCTTTTTTGGCCGTGCCTTGTGGCATGGGAGATCTTAGTTCCCCAGCCAGGGATCAAACTCGTGCCTCCGGCAGTGGAAGCTCAGAGCCTTAACCACTGGACAGCCAGGGAAGTCCTGTTGCCACTTCATTCATTGGTAGAAGATCCTTTTTATTGTTCCCATGAGAAATCATCCTAAGATTCAGTCTTAGAACGGGGATACAAACAAACACAGTAAGATCACAGATACATAAGAGGTGGGCACAGATAAACATTGTTTCTCTGATCTCAAGTAAAATCTTAACACAAAATTAGTTGCATAAAATTATCTCTTTATTGTTTTATAGTATATTTTCAAATACATGGTTTTTTTTACTTATTTAGATAATATATCATATTTAATGCATAAAAATGTAAAGCATTCTTTGATTAATATTTTCTAAATGATAGGGCTAATTTCAATGAGACATAAAAGAAAACTGTGGTTAATAACCAAGTATGAAAACATGGCTAGTTAGAATTAATTTGCATATGTAAACTCAATTAATGTTTATTTTATTCAAACCAATGTATTTGCATAAAATTTGAAGGGCATTTCCTTTATGGCATGTTTTCATTTTGTTAAAGCTCTGATACTTTATAAATATCGTAATGGCTCCAAGCAGTTATTATTCTGAGATAACAGGGTGTTATAATGACAGCTGAAAATTTGTGGTGAATTTAATTTCGTGGATAGCCAGTATTATATACCCCAAAAAGTGTGTTTAGAATCTATCTTCAGAGAAGACAGAAGAAGCACATACTTACCTATCAATGTAAAATCTCAGTGATCTAGAAAGATGGAAGGTAGTCTCACCCAGCATTGGGCTGCTTTGCCAAGAGGCTATTTCTCTGATTGGTTTATCGCTCATGGGAAGAGGCACACATGTGGGAACCATCTCAGATGGAAGCCAGCACCATATGTCTCTTGTAAAATACCACCCTCGGAGGCAGAGGAGAAGAGCTCTTTCTTCCCATCTCCATCCCACTTCCTGCAGCTTCTGTGAAGTCACAGAATTTGGGGAAACAGTGACGCTTCCTGGCCTCCCTCTCTCACCATCTGGGAAC
This sequence comes from Antilocapra americana, assembly GCA_007570785.1. Taxonomy (NCBI): domain Eukaryota; kingdom Metazoa; phylum Chordata; class Mammalia; order Artiodactyla; family Antilocapridae; genus Antilocapra; species Antilocapra americana. Next base: position 6,696,963 of record ML664180.1, on the reverse strand, counting down.
CAGAATGAGAGGCCTGGCCTGCCACCACCACTTTCATCTGCCACATTCTCGGAAGTTCACCACCCATAGGATGATTCTAGCCGCTGCAAGTCACCCTCATCCAGGGAAAAGAGAAAGACTAGGATGCGAGTCCTCCCGGAAGCCTCCTCCTGGCCGCGCCTAAGGGCCACCACATCCTGGGCAGAAAGGCTGACTTCCAAAGCGGCCAGTAACTGGGCCCTGCCCTGCCAGCTTCTCTCCCCAGCCAAACTGGCCTCAGGGATCCCTGCACAGACTCCTCCCTGGCCCTGTCTTTGTGGAGATTGTTGTTCTTCCCCGTTGGCCTTCCAGGGGGCAGCCCAAGTCCTAAACCTCAGACAAGTCTTTCCCAATTCCTCCAGCTCCTCCCTTCTAACCTTACAATTTGATCTGTAACAAGTAATTTAGAATCTAATTACATGCTAGGATGTATTGTCCTTTGACTGCTTCATGGTTAATCTTAGTTCCACCACTTAAATTGTAAGCTCCTTAGGATAACTTTTGTGACTAATGTCTCTCTGCTAAACTTTCACTTTCCCTTTCTTCCGGGAACCATCAGAGTGCTAAGTCCATAATAGGTGTTCAATAATTCGTAGCATCTTAGACTCGGGAATTTTAAATCCAGATAATAGATGGCAAATAAACTCTGCTGTATTAGAGAAATAACCCCTTCCATAATGCTTTGTTCCTTCCTTTGTTCCCTCCTCCAGTCTTTCTTCTTCCTCCCTCTTTCCCTCACTTCCACATTTATGCTCAATTGAAATCTCTCTACCTTTAGCTTTATTAGTTTATTCATTCAACCAAGATTCTTGAGCCCCTTCTGGGAGGCAGACCTTGCTAGGCTCTGAAGATATAAGGGTGACTATGACCTGGCACAGTCTTTAGGGAAAGACAAATCGGTGAACACAGTGAATTATGAAAAGAAATACACTGGAGGGAGGTTTAAAATTGCTGAGAGATCGCCTGCCTCTCCCTGAAGGTCACAGTTTTGCAGTCTTATAAGGTCAAAATAGATCATTACTAAGGTTTACATAGCACTGGTTCCATTGTGAAGGGCTACTACAGACCCTTAGCAGGGAAATGGCTAAGGTAGACCTAAAATCATACAAAGGACTTTGAAAATTACGTACCAGCTGTGTCCTAACAGTCCATCGTTGGGACTTTGGAACACCTTTTTCTAATTCACACGCAATTTTGCATAGTGATTATGCCCTGGGGCTAACACAGAAAAAGCTATTCTATCTGCTATATACATAAAATTGAGCACAGTATAATATTAATGTTATAGATTAATATTAATATTATAGAATCCAACCATATGTAAATGGATTTTTTAGAAAACAGTAGAGCTCTAACTTTGCACCTTGTGACCACGGCATCCAGCCCCTTCCACTGCGTCAGTGTGCTCCCCTCACCCTCCCATGATCATTCCCCGTCCCGGCCCTCATTTAAGAAACACTGGACTAAGTAGGCATCTAGCCTTTCCCATAGCAGCCTAGGACCAAAGTTTCAAGAGGAGCAGAGAAAACATTTTGTTGTTGTTCAGCCGCACAGTTGTGACCAACTCTCTGCAGCCCCATGGACTGCAGCACGCCAGCCTTCTCTGCGCTTCATCATCTCCCAGACCCTGCTCAAACTCATGTCCATTGAATTGGTGATGCCATCCTAAACCATCTTGTCTTCTGTCATCCCCTTCTTCTGCCTTCAATCTTTCCCAGCATCAGGGTCTTTTCCAGTGAGTCAATCCTTCACATCAGGTGGCCAAAGTATTGGAGTTTCAGCTTCAGCATCAGTCCTTCCAGTGAATATTCATGGTTAATTTCCTTTAGGGTGGGCTGGTTTGATCTTCTTGCAGTCCAAGGGGCTCTCAAGAATCTTCACCAACACTACAGTTCAAAAGTATCAATTCTTCAGTGCTCAGCCTTCTTTATGGTCCAACTCTCACATCCATACATGTCTACTGGAAAAACCATAGTTTTGATTATACAAACCTTTGTCAAAAAGTGATGTCTCTGCTTTTTCTGCCTTTTAATATGCTCTAGGTTGGTCATAGCTTTTCTTCCAAGGAGCAAATGTCTTAATTTCTTGGCTGCAGTCACCATCCACAGTGATTTTGGAGCCCAAGAAAATAAAGTCTGTCACTGTTTCCATTGTTTCCCCATCTATTTGCTGTAAAGTAATGGGACCAGAAGTCATGATCTTCATTCTTTGAATTTTGAGTTTTAAGCCAGCATTTTCACTCTCCTTTTTCACTTTCATCAAGAGTCTCTTAATTCCTCTTCACCTTCTGCCATAAGGATGGTGTCATCTGCATATCTGACATTATTGATATTTCTCCTGGCAATCTTGATTGCAGCTTGTGCTTCCTCCAGCCCAGCGTTTCTCCTGATGTACTTTGCATATAAGTTAAATAAGCAGGGTGGTGATATACAGCCTTGATGTACTCCTTTCCCAACTTGGAACCAGTCCGTTGTTCCATGTCCGGTTCTAACTTTTGCTTCTTGACCTGCACACAGGTTTCTCAGGAGGCAGGTAAGTTGGTCTGGTATTATTTCAGAATTTTCCACAGTTTGTTGTGATCCACACCGTCAAAGGCTTTACCATAGTCAATGAAGCAGATGTTTTTCTGGAATTTTTGCTTCTGGGAGTTTTGCTTTTTCAATGATCCAACGGATGTTGCCAATTTAATCTCTGGTTCCTCTGCTTTTTCTAAATCCAGTTTGTACATCTGGAAGTTCTCAGTTCACATAATGTTGAAGCCTCGCTTGGAGGACTTTGAGCATGGCCTTGCTAGCATGTGAAGTGAGCGCAACTGTATGGTAGTTTGAATATTCTTTGGCATTGGAATGATAACTGACCTTCTCCAGTCCTGTGGTCACTGCTGAGTGTTCCAAATTTGCTGACAGATTGAGTGCAGCACTGTAACAGCTAATTTTTTAGAATTTGAAATAACTCAACTGGAAATCCATCACCTCTGCTAGCTTTGTTCATAGTGATGTTTCTTAAGGCCCAGTTGATGTCACACTCCAGGATGTCTGGCTCTAGGTAAGTGATCACACCATTGTGGATATCTGGGTCATGAAGGTCTTTTTTGTATAGTTCTTCTGTATATTTTTGCCATCTCTTCTTAATATCTTCTTCTTCTGTTAGGTCCATACTGTTTCTGTCCTTTATTGTGCCCATCTTTGCATGAAATGTTCCCTTGGTATCTTTGATTTTCTTAAAGAGATCTCTAGTCTTTCCCGTTCTATTGTTTGCCTCTGTTTCTTTGCATTGTTCACTTAGGAATGCTTTCTTATTTCTCCTTCCTATTCTGTGGAACTCGGCATTCAGATGGGTTTATCTTTCCTTTTCTCCTTTGCCTTTTGCCTCTCTTCTTTTCTCAGCTATTTGTAAGACCACCTCTAACAACCATTTTGCCTTTCTTTTTCTTGGGGTTGGGTTCTTCAGGCACTCTGTCTATGAGATCTAATCCCTTGAATCTATTTGTCATTTTCACTGTATAATCGTAAGGGATTTGATTTAGGTCATACCTGAATGAGTATAATTTTCCCAACTTTCTTCAATTTAAGTATGAATTTGGCAATAAGAAGTTCATGATATGAACCATTGTCAGCTCCCTGTCTTGTTTTTGCTGACTGTCTAGAGCTTCTCCATCTTTCGCTGCAAAGAATATAATCAATCTGATTTTGGTATTGTTACCCATGTGTAGAGTTTCTCTTGTGTTATTGAAAGAGGGTATTTGCTATGACCAATGTGTTCCCTTGGCAAAACTCTGTTAGCCTTTGCCCTGCTTCATTCTGTACTCCAAGGCCTCACTTGCCTGTTACGCCAGGTATCTCTTGACTTCCTACTTTTGCATTCATAGGATGAAAAGGACATCTGTTTTGGGGTATTAGTTATAGAAGGTCTTATAGGTCTTCATAGAACTGTTTAGCTTCAGCTTCTTTGGCATTAATAGTTGGGGCATAGCCTATGGATTACTGTGATATTGAATGCTTTGCCTTGGAAATGAACCAAGATCATTCTGTCATTTTTGAGACTGCACCCAAATAATGCATTTTGCATTCTTTTGTCGACTATGAGGGCCACTCCATTTCTTCTAAGGGATTCTTGCCCACAGTAGTAGATATAATGGTCATCTGAATTAAATTTGCTCATTCCTGTCCATTTTAGTTCACTGATTCATAAAAAGTCAATGTTCAGTCTTGCCATCTCCTGTTTTACCACTTCCAATTTACCTTGATTCATGGACCTAACATCCCAGGTTCCTATGCAATATTGCTCTTTACAGCATCGGACTTGACTTTTACCACCAGACACAGCCACAACTGGGTGTTGTTTCTGCTTTGGCTCAGCCCCTTCATTCCTTCTGGAGCTATTTCTCTGCTCTTCTATGGAAGCATATTGGGCACCTGCTGACCTGGGGAGTTCATCTTTCAGTGTCATATCTTTTTGCCCTTTCGTACTGTTCATGGTGTTCCCAAGGCAAGAATGCTGAAGTGGTTTGCCATTCACCTCTCCAGTGGACCACGTTTTGTCAGAACTCGCCACTATGACCCGTCTCTCTTATGTGGCCCTGCACAGCATGGCTCATAGTTTCATTGAGTTAGACAAGGCTGTGATCCATGTGATCAGTTGGGTTAATTTTCTGTGACTGTGGTTCTCATTCTGTCTTCCCTCTGATGGAGAAGGATAAAAGGCTTGGGGAAGCTTCCTGATGGGAAGGACTGGCTGTGAGGAAAACTGGGTCTTGCTCTGGTGTGCAAGGCCATGCTCAGTAAATCTTTAATCCAATTTTCTGCTAATGAGTGGGGCTGTGTTCTGGTAGTTTGGCCTGAGGCCAAACTATGGTAGGGGAAATGGAGAAACTGCCTCCAGAAGGACCTATGCTAGCATGCCACACCTCCCAGGATGACCCACGCCTCCACCAGCGACTCCTGGACACTTACAGGCAAGTCTGGCTCAGTCTCTTGTGGGATCGCTGCTCATTTCTCCTGGGTCCTAGTGCCCACAAGGTTTTGTTTGTGCCCTCCATGACTCTGTTTCCCCAGTCCTGTGGAAGTTCTGTAATCAAATCCCACTGGCCTCCAAAGTCAAATTCCCTGGGGGTTCTCAGTCCCTTTGCCAGATCCCCAGGTTGCAAAATCTGTTGTGGACCCTAGAACTTTTGCAACAGTTTGAGAACTTCTTTGGTATAATTGTTCTCCAGTTTGTGGGGTGTCTGCTCAGCAGTTCTACAGTGGGGCTAATGGTGACCTCCTCCAAGAGGACTTACGCCACATGCCATGCCTTCTAGGACTGCTGCTGTCTTGTGAACCCCCACAGCAGGCTACTGCTGACCTGTGCCTCCACAGGAGACCCTCAACCAGTAGCCAGCAGGTCTGGCTCAGTCTCTTGTGGGGGTCACTGCTCCTTTCCCTGGGTCTTGGTACAACCAAGGTTTTGTTTGCACCCTCTGAGCATCTCTGGCGGCTAAGAGGTTTGATTTTTAAATGTGACTGCGCCCCTCCTACCGTCTTGTTGCAGCTTCTCCTTTGCCCTTGGACAGAGGGTGTCTTTTTTTGGTGGGATCCAGCATACTCCTGTTGATGGTTGCTCAGAAGCAAGTTGTGATTTTGGTGCTCTTGTAGGAGATGAGTGCACATCCTTCTACTCCACAATCTTACTTATACATGAGAGAAGATAAAAAGAGCTTTGTGTGTCATAGTCACATTCACCCATTTAAAAAAAAAATGAGGGTAAGCAATGCGGCAAAAGATTTTTGCATCATTTTCTTGACAGTAGTGGCAGTCTGGTAGATGTTATGTTGTCACCAATTCTCCCATTTCTAACACATGTTCTCCCTTCCTGGGTTGTCATAAGGATTAGAGGCAATGTATCCAAACTATCTGCCTGTGTAGTAATGACCATTATGAATAAAATAAGTTTAATATTGTCGAGGGTATATTAGCAGAAATGGATGCTATTTTAAGTTATTTTTCACATTATCACTTTTAATTTTCACAAAAGCTCAATGGCCTACTATTATGACTGATTTATAAGTGAGAAACTGAGATTTTAAACATTAAGGAGGGTCACTTAGTCACTGCATGGCAAAACCGGTATTCAAAACTGAGTGGTCTTGGTGGCAGAGCCCAGCCCTCTGGCTTTTGCTACTTCTGTCTGTAAGGCCAGAAGACCATTCAAAATATAAATTGTCTTAGAAAATTCAGAACATTGGTCTTGGTAGTTTCCAGTGGGTGGGCTCAGCAGAGGTCTTCTCTGGTGGCTCAGCTCGTAAAGAATCCACTTGCCAATGTAGGAGACGCAAGAGACTCAGGTTTGATCCCTGGGTCAGAAAGACCCCCTGGAGAACCGCATGATGACCAGTTGCAGTCTTCTTGCCTGGGAAATCCCACTGACAGAGGAGCCTGGCGGGCTATAGTCATGGAATCACAGAGTCAAAGGTGACTGAGTGCACACGTGTGCACAGGCTCAGCAGGGGGCACAGTGGGTCGTATGTGAACATGTAATAGGGGCAGCGTGGGCAGGAAGAGAACCGCTGGACTCACACATCTGTCACTAAGTCCAGCCATCTTGCTCTCACTCACCCACGGCTACCACCTCACACACATTGTTCTGGGACCCATTTGATCTCCCTGAGCATGCTTTTACTCTTGCACCCCCTGGTCTGTTATCAAATGTCCCGATTTCACTTGCATGACTTTTATTTATTTTTAATTGGAGGATCATTGCTTTACAATGTTGCGTTGGTGTCTGCTGTACCACAGTGTGGGTCAGCCATAAGTATACACGTATATCCCCTCCCTCTTGAGCCTCTCTCTCACCCTCCCATCCCACACCTCTAGGCTGTCACAGATCACCAGGTTGAGCTCCTTGTGGTATACGGCAACTGCCCACTAGCCATCTGCTTTACACACAGTAATCTACCTGTTCCAGTGCTACTCTCTCCATCTGTCCCATCCTCTCCACCCTGGCTGTGTCCGCGTGTATGTTCTCTTTGTCTACGTCTCTATTCCCGCCTTTGCATGGCTTATAGAAACCAGGGTTCCTTTCTCATTTTCTAGTTTTGCCACCTTTACAGCCTTCACACAGCAGTATGGGTCTTTTGCCTTTCCCCTCCACCTTTTCATTTACAATTTCAACCAGTAACAGAGATAGACTCATTAGATGATAAAAGCTAACAGCAGGTTATTCTCAAACACCATTATTTACAGTAAAAATCACACTATCCACGGGGGATTGATTCCAGAACCAGGCAGATTCCAAAATCTGAGCATGCTCAATCCCCTTACAGAAAGTGGTGTAGTATTTGCATATAAGTCACACAGATCCTCCTTTATTGGGCATGCTAAGTCACTTCAGCCATGTCCAACTCTGCAGCTCCATGGACTAGTAGCCCACAGGGGCTAGAGAGTAGCCTGGGGGCTACTAGTCCATAGGATTCTCCAGGCTGGAATACTGGACTGGGTTGCCGTGCCCTCCCCCAGGGGGCCTCCCCAACCCAGGGATCAAACCCGCATCTCTTGGTCTCCTGCATTGGCAGTCAGCTTCTTTACTACTAGTGCAACCTGGGTACTTATAATACCAAATACGTCGTGGGTGCTACATAAATAATTGTAGATACGATGTAAATAACTTTCAGCACACTGCAGATTCAAGCTTTGCTGTTTGGGGATCTTTCTGGAATTTTTCATTTTGAATACTTTCCATCCAAGTTTGGTTCAATGTTGGGATGTGGAGCCCAAGGATACGAGAGGGCAACCGTACTCTTTTGTTTTAGTAAATCCTCAGCTTCAGGGTACCACTGAGGACTTGGTGGCCAGAACAGAGGAAGAGAAACTCGGGGGCTTCTGGGAGGTAGAGCGTAGGGTGGGTGGTTAGGTGAAGCTGAGGAGGCAGGTGGGGTGGAAGAGAAGTCTCTGGCCTCTCTCTCGCTCCTCTCCCTCGGCCTCTCACCTTTATCCATTCTGATGTCATAGACTCTGCCCTTGCCCAGCAGGGTGAGATACGGACAGCCAGCAGCCAGAGGTTGGTGAGCCAGAGGGGCCTGGCGGCGGCTCCGGGTCTGCTTCTGTGAAGGGGACAGATAAAAGCTGGCCCAGCGCATTGCGCTTGCCTGCCCTTGTTTTTTTTAACCAAAATTCAAATGTCCCACTTTCACTTACAGAAATTAGACACACTGTGCAGAATCACTGTAGGAAAATCAGGATACTTTAATCCAGACAGCACTTTTTCTGATCTCTTTTTGTTCCATCCAAATAATAGAATCTGCGGTCATCTCAGCTGCCAACTCATCATTTGTGGTTTTATGCTAACTTCAGATTTGAGGGATAATCTTAGATTTAGATTGCCCTGGGTGCATGAATATAACGGACTCCAGTAACTCCTTTACTCCTAGGCCAGGCCAGAAACAGAAAATAGAATACAATCTATCAAAATAAAAAGAGCAAGGCAAGACAAATTTTGAGAACCAGCATTTTAATTTTTCCAGCTGAATGTATTCACAGCCCAGTTTCTTTTTTTTTCCCCTTCCCCTTCTCTCCCTCCCTTCTCCCCTGCCTTCCTTCTTTCCCACCCCCATCTCTCTCAGGCAATGATTTTGCCAACCTGTAGAGAAATGAGTGGTCTCTATTATAACATTTATAATAATTAAATATTATAAATACTAACAATAAACTCTGAAGGGGGAGTTGGCCCAGAATGCCATACAGCTGAAGAATAACTCCATGGGGGGCTAGATAATATGAGGACAGAGGAATCCTGAAGGGGTCATGGGAATTGTGTTCAGGTAACCTTGAATCAGAGAGAGCAGCTTATAAAGAGTGACTGAAGTTGCTAACTGCCTTTCATGCAGAGAAAGGGAAAAGGTATCCAATGACTGCACTCCTTTATTCCTTGGTCAGCCATTAGGCAGCGTTTTGGGGGACAAGACACCTCGGGACAGAAATTTGGGGTATTCCACATCTCGACTGTGCTAGGTGCCAAAACTAGAGCTTGCCTTCTTTTTAAGGAATCATAGCCCCACCCTCACCCCCTTTCCCAAAGTGCCTCTGGCTCTTGGTGTGCCAAGTCGGTGTGCAGAACCATGTCCTGTGAATGTGAAGATGGCAAGGGAAATCAACAGGGGACCTGAATTCTAAGCCATAAGCCCAAAGGAAACGGTCTTCCTATAAATAAACACCATGTTTGTCATCAGAAACAGATCAACTACAAGCCTATACTTTGCTTCTTGACTACTGGCAGGTGACCTTAAAAAAAGATAAAAGATAATTAATAGAAGCAGAATAAGACAACATTAACAATCACCGAGACCACTTTAAGGGTACTTCCTCCCCTGGTTCCTGTATTTGTGTATTCCACAGCTGCCTTCCCATTGCTCAAAATGTAATTAAGAGGTGATAATGATATGTATCCCCCCTTATCAAAGTCATTAACACATTATTATTGTTGTGGTGGTGGAGATGCCGCTGTAGGAGATGAGTCTTTATTGCTCTAGCAGGGGTTTCTGCTGTGATGAAGTTACAGTTTGGTGATGAATTAGCAGGTCACATTCTCTGTGAGTTTGAGTGTCTGATTTCCCCAAACCCTGTGGGTTTCTGAGAACCCCCAGAGCCATCCTGACTCTCAGTTTTAACCTAACCGCTTTCCTCCTTTCCAAGCTGTTTTCTGCGACTCAGGGATGGAACTCCCTTCCATCCATCAAATCGTACATCTATTGTACTTGAAGGCTTGGCTCAAAGCCCCCTACCCTTGGTACCTTCTTGGAATCTGTACTCATATAAGGACTCTACACACATTCTAAGATCAGGTGGTTTCCCTGTTTGGTGAGCAAGTGCTACCATTTACAGATTGTGGCAGAATTCTGTAATTATGTGATGTCTTAAACATCTTGGAAAAATGTATATCTGCATATGAAACTTTTTCACATTTTAAAGATTTCTACAGATTGGAGAAGAGAAGGAGAAAACTGCATTCAAACTGGTTCTAAAATCTCCTCCAGCTTTGTTGTATTAGAAAATGGCCTGATTCTTCTCAGATGTGTGTTTAAATAGTATGATCCTTGAGGGCAGCAGTGTATCTAATTTGTTGGTCATAAGCCTCCTCAGAACCAGAGTTATGGAGCTTAAAAATGACTCCAAATTTATCCAATAAATGTATATATTTCAAGGGTCAAATATTTCTTAAGAGCTTTAAAAAAATAAAGACAAAACCCATAGTTATACTCCTGCCCCACCCCCTTTAACACCAGTCCCTGCACATAGCTACTGTAAATTATTTTTCGCAGTTTCTTCGGGTGTTTACTTACATATTTCTAAGTAACATATGTGTCTCACCAGATCATTATTTAGGGACTATTACAGTTGGGGAGGACTTAAGTCTCCTATCCCACAACACTGCTTCCTCTTGTTCCCCTTTTTGGCTAAATCAATATTTAGGATTTATATTATTATAACTGTGTAAATAATGTTCTCTACTGAGCTAACACTGTACTATAATTACCTTTCCTTTCTCGTACAACTTTTTGTTTTTCTTGGAGTTAATAATTGACTTGTTTTTTTCCATCAGCCTGGCTTTGTATGTAACTATCCCCAACTTTCAAGAGTGTCCCCAGACGTTCCACATGGTGATATAGAACAGGTCATCTGTCAGGTTAAGTACCTCCTTTCTGGGACCCTTGACTTCTTTTTTCCAACCTGGACCATTTTTCCTTTGGGCCACTAGCCACCGTTCCCCTGGGACTCCCCTCTGCTATCATCTTGTGGATTCTCTTCACCTCCTTCCTGCGTTGGAGCCTCTCCTTCTTGGTTCCTCCCTGGTTTTCCTCTTTCTTGCTTTTCTCCCTCATTTTGGTGGCACACCCTTCCTAAGATGGGTGCTTGTGAGGTAAATTTACCGAGAGCTTTCCTGCCTGAAAATATCTTTATTCTACCCTTACATTTGTTTGGCAAGTTGGCTGAAATTTAAATTCTAGGTTAAAATAATTCTCTCTGAATTTAAAGGCATCATGCCATTATCATCGAGCTTCCAGTGTTTTGATTCCCAAGTCTGATGTCATTCTGAATGCCCATGCTTTTTATGTGAGCATTGTGTAGTTCTGAAATTCCTAAATGATATGCTTTGGTTGGGTCTTACTGTGTTCGGCATTAAGTCATCCTTTTAAATGAAAGTTCCATATCCTTTTGGATTTTAAAGATTCATATCCTTCAGGTCTACGAAATATTCTTACAGTGTTTCTTCAATAATTTATTGCTAACAGCCCTGTTGCTCTCTCTACTCCCCAACCTCCCTGATTTCTCCTGTGGAACTCTTGTTAGTCAGTTACTCACCCTTCTGGATTAATTTCATATATTCTTTTCTCTCACAGATCCCTGCATTATCTTTTTGTTTTATATTCCGGGAGATTTCACCTAGTTTGTCTCCTGAACTTGCTATTGATACTTTTAAAATATCAAGACCCACATTTCTAATTTCTAGGGAATCTTTCATGTTCTAGAATTGTTCCATTTATCCAGTACCTAAGCTTTGTGCTGTTTTATAGATGCCATCTGTCTTTTGCCCTCTCTGTGAATAATCATCGTACTTTACTTGAAGAGTTCGTCTAACCTCTGCATTGCCTTTCTTCCTTCCAGTTATCTTGTCTCCTGTTTGCTTGTTTTGTCTTTGTCTTTGCTGTTAGAGGCTGCCCCTCAAATCTTGTGGTCCTTGGCTGTGAGGAGTCACATGTGAACTGAACATTCTGTGTTATGTAAAGCAAGCCAACATTTTTATTAGTTTACTCCTGAATTCTACATGTCTTTTCCTTAAGTTCAGTTCAGTCACTGAGCTGTGTCCGACTCTTTGCGACCCCATGAACCATAGCATGCCAGGCCTCCTTGTCCATCACCAACTCCCGGAGTCCACCCAAACCCATGTTCATCGAGTCGGTGATGCCATCCAATCATCTCATCCTCTGTCATCCCCTTCTCCTCCTGTCCCCAATCCTTCCCAGCATCAGGGTCTTTTCCAATGAGTCAACTCTTTGCATGAGGTGGCCAAAGTATTGGAGTTTCAGCTTCAACATCAGTCCTTCCAATGAACACCCAGGACTGATCTCCCTTAGGATGGACTGGTTGGATCTCCTTGCAGTCCAAGGGACTCTCAAGAGTCTTCTCCAACACCACAGTTCAAAAGCATCAATTCTTCGGCGCTCAGCTTTCTTCACCGTCCAACTCTCACACCCATACATGACCACTACAACAGGCTTTTCCAAAGCTCTTCCCCGGGATTATAAACTTGGCTGGGGCCTTCTGGGTGGTAGGTAGGAGGAGGCTAGAAGAGTTTGTTGATCAGACTTTTGCTAACAGCCCTGTTTCTCTGTCTTCTGTGCCGTTTCCCTGACCCCCTGATCCTGAGCCCATTTGGTTTAGTTTTTTGAGAGAATAAGTCACCCGTCTCTGAAGGTGGGAGGCAGGTGGTGATGACGGATAGGCTGACGGAGCTGGCTGCCTTTGGCTGACTTTCACTCACCCTTGACCTCATGCTTGTACCTTCTGCAGGCCCCACTCCTCCAGCTCTTAGAGACTTCCTGGAATTCTGAGGGATGCCTGGCTTGTTCCTTATTGGGTTGCCTCTGTGGGCTCACAGAATCCTCAGCTTAACCTGTTATCACTTCTCCAGTAGATTTCATATAGCAGATATTTGTTGACATCCTTGTCCACTGATGTCCCCTTTGCTGTTCTGTTTTTCTTGTGAGTTTTTACTTTTATATTCTTTTACTGACATGTGAGTGGGGTCCCAGGAGGAAGTGGGATAAATATCTATATATGTATGTATTCAGTGTCTCACATTTAAGTAGATATGAATTTTGTATCTTGATTGTTACTTCTGCGTTATAGCTGATACATTGATAAATGAAATTAGAGTGGGAATTTATATATCATATTAACATAGCATTTATTTTAAGGTTGATATGTGTAGACCCAATGTCCCCTTATAAATTAAATAATATGTGAAAGTGCTCTGTGCTAAACAGGTTAGACCAGAGTTTGTTTCATTCAGTCTCATGTCAATCATTCTCATAGGACTTAGCCCACAGGCTTGTACAAATAAACTTAAAAGCAACAACAACAACAGTGAATTAACAGACATGCAGTGTTCCCCTTTTCTTCAATAAACATTGTAATGATCACCTATTACATGCAATACACCTATTACATGCAATATGAGCTGGAAATGATGATGATGAAGGAAACAGTCCTCAGTCTGAAAAGTATCACAGTCTAGTGAAAGAAGCTGACAAGAAAACAGACAAACATCAGGCAATGTATTTCACCTTAGTTTAGAAATAGGTACCCAGTAGATGGGGAAACAATGGAAACAGTGAGAGACTTTATTTTTAGGGGCTCCAAAATCACTGCAGATGGTGAATGTAGCCATGAAATTAAAGGATGCTTGCTCCTTGGAAGAAAAGCTATGACAAACCTAAGCAGTGTATTAAAAAGCAGAGACATAATTTTTGCCAACAAAGGTCCATCTAGTCAAAGCTGTGGTTTTTCCAGTAGTCATGTATGGATTTGAGAGTTGCACTATAAAGAAAGCTGAGCACTGAAGAGCTAATGCTTTTGAACTGTGATGTTGGAGAAGACTCTTGAGAGTCCCTTGGACTGCAAGGAGATCCTACCAGTCCATCCTAAAGGAAATCAGTCCTGAATATTCACTGGAAGGACTGATGCTTGAAGCTGAAACTCCAATACTTTGGCCACCTGATGAGAAGAACTGACTCATTGGAAAAGACCCTGATGCTGGGAAAGATTGAAGGAGGGAGGAGAAGGGGACGACAGAGGATGAGATGGTTGGATGGCATCATCGACTCAGTGGACATGAGTTTGAGCAAGCTCCAGGAGTTGGTGATGGACAGGGAAGCCTGGCATGCTGCAGTCCATGGGGTCACAAAGAGTCGGTCACAAGTGAACAACTGAATTGAACTGAGGTACCCAATGCAGTGGGAATATCACTCCCCCAAAGGTGATAAGAATATCTAAGTCACTTTTTTCTTGATGCTCTTTATGTAGGATCCAAGGCTCTGACTAGTGTGAAGGTTGGAAATGAGTCTATGTGGCCATAAGTTCTATCCTAGATATATAGCTATATGTGATAGATCAATAGACAGGCGGATGGCTGGATGCTCTATTTTAGCAAGCCCTGTAGCCTAGAGGGGTATCACCATAGATGGATGGAAGCTGTAACTACATCTTCTGCTCAAGGGGAGACTCCCCAGGCTATGCCTTCAGAGTTGATCCAGTGGTGGGGTGGGTGTGGGTTCAAAAATGCTCCTCAGTCCTGAGAAGAGCCCTGGTAAGCCTTGAAAAGTGATGTTAATTACTACAATAATCATATCATTGTTATTATCTGTAAACATGGCTGTGTAATCTTTGAGGGCAGGTCCCATGGTGCAGTGCAAAGAATGCAGTCTTGTGTAGGGAAGCTGGGTTTGAATGCCACATATTGGCTGTGTGACTTTGATCAGTTACTCGTTCTTGCTACACCTACATTTCCTGATTTCTCAGACTGAGACAGTAATACCTAAATCCCAACTTGTCATAGTAAATGAACAAAGCCAGATAAAGGGCTATGCACAGTTCTTGATGGAAAGTTGGTATAGAATAAATGGTAGCTATTAGTCTTTCTTCCTTCACCATCAGGCTGTGAACCTGAGAGAGAGACCATATGCTGTTCTTACATGTAGCCCCACCCTTTGTGCAGTACTGGGCATGAATTTGGCACTTCGTGCATATTTAATGAATGAGTGAATAAATCAAAGAATGTTTGGATTGCATGAGTTGAGGTTATTTTCCTGATATATGAATCATTTTCCACTTTCTTCCTTTAGAATGTATTTCCTTAACAATTTGCTAATACTAATACATTGCTATTGCTTTCTGAATTCCTGGATTTCTTGTGCTATAGTGCTGCAAATATAGCTAAAGGACACTAACATTATTTTAAAATGCCCAAATAACATTTCAAATCCAATACCAGAATAAAAGGAGGCAACAGATTGTCTCCGTTCTTCATTTAAAAGATTCTTTGGCTATCATTTCCTTTGGTGGGTCTTCAGATAAGAGCGTCTTTGGCTGTGAGGCTCTGCAATGAGAAGAAAAGGTGAGAGGAGACAGTGAGATGTAGAGTTCACGTGTCTTTATTTTTTATGATGTGTCTTTTCATGCATTGGTAGCTTTTATCCATAGAGCTGGAGTGGGGCACTTCCATCATATCTTTCTTCCATTCATGAATGCAGGAACAATGTTGGCTAGACAACCCTTCATCCTCTTCTAGTTGGGGCAATGCCATTCTCTTAGGGTCATTATTTTAAAAGTTCCAGCCTCAATGTCATCCAGATAGTAGCAATCTGGGCAGTAGCTGCTTTTGCTCTTTGTGGGGCTAAAAGGCTCCTTGGCAGCTGGCATCTTGGACCACTGCAGAACATTTCCCCCCCACCCCCAGGTAACTGGCATCATGTAATTTAGCTCTGAGTTCTAGTACCACTCTTTGGGTCAGCTTTTCCCCTCAGCTATTACTAGAAGTCCTTTGTGTGCCAAGACCATTCCTTCATCATTTATTTCCCACTGTGCTAGGCACATGCCTTGCTCCAAAGGGATCTACCATATAACGGCCTCGTGTCTGTTGGTGTTTCCTTGAACTCTGCAACAACTGTCTCTTTGAAATACCTTTTTAGGTTAATCTCTCTTACGAGAACGTCTTTGAGCTTATGCTTTTGATTCTTCATTATTGCTAACCATGTCTTTTTCTTTTCTTTTCCCGGGGGAATCTCATCTATTTCCAGGGCTCAAATTATGACTTCTGTGCTAATAACAGCTAATCTACATACTCATCTTTACCCCTTTGGAAATTCACAATCAATCAATAGAGCTAAAAGGAAATGAATTACCTTTTTGCACAAATCAGTATTCCTCCCTCTTGGAATTTATTTTAGTCTGCCTTGTATTTATTTTCATATATTTCACTTGATTTTAAACTCTCTCTCCAGCTATACCTATAAAGATATGTATATATGGATATCTCTATGGATATTTATCTCTTCTTTATTTCTTTCTTTCTTTATTACCCTTCCGCACTTGGTCTATACAGATGCCTAGTGAGTGAGTGATGGTTTATCTTGCTTCACTGTTCTGGCCTTTATACAAAGTTAGGTCAAAAAGCCAGTGCTTTAAGCTGTATATTCTTGCAATTCAATAGGAAGGAACAGATCCAGTGTGTTCTCCAGAAATGATTATAGAGTTTCAGACCAGGAAAATTAAAGTGATAAGGACATACATATACATTTTTTAAAGGTGATATTTTCAATTGGAATATAATTGCTTTACAGTGTTGTATTAGTGTCTGCTCTACAACATCACGAATCAGCCATATGTATATACATATCCCCTTTCTCCTGAGTCTCCCTCCCATTCCACCTCTCTAGGTCATCACAGAGCACCTAGCCAAGCTCCCTCCATTATACAGCAGCTTCCCGCTAGCTAGCTGCTATTTGACACTTGGTATCCCCTGGAGGAGGAAATGGCAACCCTCCCCAGTATTCCTGTTGGGATAATCCTATGGACAGAGGAGCCTGGCAGGTTGCAGTCCACAGGCGTCAAGTCCCAAGGAGTTGGACACGACTGAGCACATGCGTACACACGTGAGTGCTACTCTATCAATTCATTTCTTCCCCTCCTTCGCCCCCTGTGTCCACAAGTCTGTTCTTTGCACCTGCCTCTCTTTTCCTACCCTGAAAATAGTTCATCAGAAGGAACTATTTTTTCTAGATTTTTTTATGCATTGCTATACAATTCTATATTACAGAAAAGTTGATTTTATAAAGGAATTCCCTAGGCCATGACAATGTCATGACAACTCAACTGGAGGGTCCAAACTAGCTTGAGGCTGTATTTTTGAGGCAGCTAGGATGGAGATTAGAAGAATTTTGCGCAGTATTATTACAGGTGACTTAAGTCATCTTTTTCAGAATAGTCTTGGAGAATAGGTTTGTTTTATTCCCAAGAGATTTCAGGGATAGCCCTTGACACACAAGGATTGATGAGGAGGTTGTCCTGTGCGTTCGAGAGTTGTAGAGACTCATTTCACCACAAGAGCTGGCGCCAAGACCGCAGACCACATCACATTCAATGGGCGCTGTCACTGCCCACCCACACGAGATGGGGGAGCTCACGGGCCTTGCCAGGCAGGACAGACCACCAAAGCGGGTCACTGCCGGAGAACCTTCCAGTGAATGCCTCCTCTCGCCTGCGGCCCTCTTCTGTGGTGCTTCAGATTCACCAGTCTTCTACGCCCAATCATCCCAACCGTGCACAGATTTACAAGTGAGGGTATTGGAACCTTCCATGTCCACTCCGAAGTGTCTCCCTGGAGCCTCCATTGTGGTCTCTATTTAGGCTGGATCTCAAAATGCTAAATGTGCTTTTTCTCCACTAGAAACTTGGAAAGGGGGCTCTGAAATTTATAGCGCAATTCATACATGGCAAGAATATTTTAAAACAGTGGTCTATGGTGTTTAAGCAAGCTGATTAGCCAGTGGGGATTTCTGCTGATGGTCCATGGGATAGCAAGTTAAGAATAGCTGGCTGCGTGTCTGTGTTCTGGGCTTTGAAATGGTTTGGTTTCTTGGGCCACACTATCACAGACTTCACTGCATTTTCAAACAACGCACATAATAAATGACGTCTCCAAGAATCACTGTGAGGTTTACCTGGATCCCTCTCCCCTTGTTTTGCACTCCATCATCTGTTGCTTACATTTAAAAGCCTTCTGGAGACTGTTTTTCATCTAGCTCACTAGAGAGGAGTAGTTTTTCATGAAGAATTGGGTTGTTGGAGTGACTGTAATTATTCTTCTGACAATCTTGGCACCAGAATCGATTTTAAAATGTATACATTTAGCTGGGTTGCTTGGACTTGCCCTTTGATGGTGGATTTCAGTTGAATTCTCAGGCCTATACATGAACATTGACATGCTGATATAAATTAGCATTTATATCTGCAAAGTCTCCAGTTAGATGCAATAATATTTAACTTAGTCGGAGAAATGAGAAACAACAAAACTTTACATGTGACACTGAAATTAAGATTCCCGTCTTCAGGCAGTGCTTCTGCAGGCAGTCCTACGTGACAGTAACCATGCCAGATGGTTAAGTTAAAAAATGCTGATAGACCTGCAGACCTTTAGAGTTCAGTTAGCACACACTACATTTCTCTGGTTCTCTGAGACTCAGGCTGTGTGTAACCAGACATAATTAAAAGATTAAAGAGACATTTAGAAATGTGAAGCTGGTCACTTTTTAATCAGGGAGATTGATTTTCCAATCCCAATGTGGAGGTGGAATCTTAAATAATTTATAGGGTGGAGATCAGTGGCTTGTCACAACTTGGCAAAGAGAATAAAGGTGAAGGGGAAAGAGGGACTTAATTTTTTTTCTTCTTCTCTAAGTGCTTTATGGAAGGGAGCACAGAAGGGAGGGAGCCATGATTGGGTGGTTACGGTTGAGATGTTTCCCAGCCTCCATATCTCTGCTGGAAGAATGAAGATTAGTTTGGTCCTTCCCACTCTCCTTCCTTTTCTCCCTGTGGCTGGAGGTCTGGACAGATTCTCTCGACTACTCAGCAACATTTCTCTTTTATCCTGCAGATACCAGTCAGGTCGCAATCGGGCTACAACCAGAGTCTCCTAAAGAGGGATCGTGACTGTAGTACAATGATGCTTCCATTAGTCACGGAGGGCATTCCAGGGACACTGGTTATCAGAAACTAAATGATGCGAGGCAGAACACAGGAGCCCTCCTTGAGCAAGGAGGGCTCTGTGGGGCTTCTGGTATTAAAAGAAAAAGTGGCATCCGATTGTAATGTACGTCCAGTAATATGTGCAAGAAGATATTAAAACTTTCTTAGTAAACCTTGATGCTAAGGGAAAGAACGATTGGCTGGCTGCTTGGTGGATTGACAGAAACCAGAAGAAAGCTTGCAGGGAGCAGATTGCCGGCAGAGGCAATTCTTTTAACGGTATGGAGCATTCAGGAAGGATGAACAAAATCTCTCCTACACCCAGGCCTCCTCTGCAGGCCTCCCCTTAGTCCGGGGTGTCAGGTAACAGGCTCACTGCTGGCTGCTTCTGAGCACGTGCCGATTACGACACCCGTCCCATCTCGCCCAGATGAGCTTTCAAAACCAAAGCAGACTTACCTTCAGACACAGGAGGCTTAGTGACGTTTCCAAATTTGGTTTGCCCTCACCCAAGCTCTTTCTGCTGTTTTGAAAGTCTGGAGTGGCTTTGCCAGGCTGGAGGGTGGAATGGAGAAATCCTTTTATTCCCCAAACAACCTATGACGTCACCGTTTGCTCTGAATGGGTTGCTTTAAAGCACGTCGATCAATAACAAGAAGCAAGTGATGGCAGATCCTTCTGTACTGGCTCTTAGTCACCTGCCCTCGCTCGTGGGGAAGGAGGAGGTGGGATGGGGAAGGTGGTAGACAGCTGAGGGTTAAAGCATGCACGCTGTGCTGGAGGAGAGGTGGGAGGGAGTTTCTCTCATCAGAGGGAAGGAAATCTAGAAGAGGCCAGCAGAGAAGATGGCCTCACATGGCATCCGTCTGCCATGAACTTGGCTGGAAGAGTTAGAAGCCTAGAACTGAGACCTTCTTGCCACTCAGCAAGATACATCAACTGAGTGGTTTATCTATAGGGAATTTCTTCCCATAGAACTTACTGATTAGAGGTATCATTGTAAGAGGAGCCCAGAGCTTCTTAAAGTGAATGGGCTAAGATTCCTAGCCTTCCCCTTTGATGATGGTAATGAAGAGATTAAAGGTAGGGACCAAAAACCAACTGTCTAAATAGTAGACTGTGGGGCTGGATGTAACAATGAATTTCTGAAGATGAACAACATTCAAGGGCCACTTTCTGCCTTCATACCCTATATCCCTACATTCCTGTTCCTGTGCCAAGTGTAACTAGAAACTACTATATGTCAGTTCTGTCATTTCTACCATCTTGGCTACTTGCCTCTAAAGTGGGGCTTTTCAACTGCAGCACAATTGATACTTTGAATTGGATCATCCTTTTTTTGGAAGAGGCTTTCCTGTGCCTTGTAGAATGTTTAGCAGCATCCTTGGCCTCTGCCCACTCGATGCCAGTAATACCCATTCCCATCCCCACTTGTGACAACCAAAAAATGTCTCCAGATATTGCCAAGAACCCCTGGGAGAATGGGGCCAAACTTCCCACTGTTGAGCATCACTGTCTTAAACAAAACTCTATAATTTCTATTGAATTGGTAGGCCAATTACAAACCAGGTTGACTTTTCACGTATTTATTACGCATCCCTACAAATACATAATCAATAGTAAGACCACATTAGACATGAGCCTGTGGGTTTGAGCCATACTGGAGTCATTCCCTCATAATTGTTACCTACTATGTTTACACTGGTGTTGCAATATAGTCCTTAACAAGACTTCACGCACAAAGTTGTATGTTACCACCTTCATTTCACCTCTCTTCCTCTGCCTCTTTTTGTAATGACCCTCCTCCCAGCCGCTTAACCACCAATTGACTTAAACACGGTCCCTCTTTGAAGAATGTTTTCCAAAAGGCACTGCTTACTGTAAAGAAATGATTCACTCTGGTGGAGTTTCAGGTGGCCTCTCCCCACTCTCAAATCCCACCCAGTCCCTCTGTTTGCATGGTTGGCTCCGTCTGGGTGGGTCATGTTATGTGTGTCTGCTGACAGCTGGCAATAGTAGTCGGGTCGTGGCAGCTTTGCGAGGAAACGGATCTGGTTTTACAGCAAAGGATACTGTCTTAAAGGAGATGGAAGCTTTCTGCCCCAGGAAGGGAATAAACACAATCAATGATTTTTACAGGGCTCCTGGTCCAAGCAGTTTTGGTCAGGTTAAGCATGTCAGCAAGCTGAACAAAGTGTTAACCATCGTAGATTATGAAATGCAGAGTCTCATAAGGTTACCAGTAAATGTGGGACTTCTGGGTCAATAATGGCAAATGCTGGGTGAATGAGAGCCAAAGAAAAATTAGGAGGAGTCAACCAACAACCACCTGTACAGTTACCATAAAGAGCTCTTCACTTAAGTGAATGAGAACAGGAAGTATGATTTCTGTCTGTGAGGGCCGTCATCAGTTCAGTCCCTTAAACTGTAGCTTGCTTAAAAAATAACATCTTGTTACCTGCCTACACTGACTAATTGTTCTTACAAACTGCATACCCTGCAAGCCTCATGCAGCTTAGGCAGTATATTACAAAACTTTAACTGCCCCCCTGTAGATAACACCTCAGACTTATGGATCACTATGTAGATGGTTGATTAAGTTGTTTTGCAGGAACTTAAGAGTTAGTTGCTGTCCAGCCTGAGTCCGAGCCAGTTAAGACAGGCTGGGACCACTAAACTGACAACTGGGCACACACAGGTATCCGCTCAGTGACCTTTTGACATCAGAGGGTCAAAAACTCCATCCTCACATCGTGCTAACGCCACCCTTTTCTGAACATACATACCCTGAAAAAGCTTGTAACTCAGAGACTCCTGCACAGAGCAGCCATTACCCCGCCTTTGTCCTGCCTCCATTCACCTTGCCCTGTACCTTCCACCTCACACTCTCTTCATTCACAGATACCCCAGGCCTCTTGCTTCCAGGAGGCAGAGCTGGGACTTGTTCTCACCTCCTAGTTCAGCTGCCTCATGAGTAAACCCCTCCTCTGCTGCAGACCTTGATGCCTCAGCGTCTAGTTTGCTGCAAGTTAGGCAAATGAATTTGGTTCAGTAATGTCTGCATTAGCAGAGTGTTGCACACAATGTCCGATCACTAGGGAGGTGCCAGGGTGGGGGGGCCCCTGTCCTAAGGGTCTTCTACCACTCAGGCCAGCTAGAGCGGGGAGTGGACACTTGGGGCCACTGAGACGTAGGTCTGTCTGAAGATGGAGCCCTGAGCAACAGCCAGTCCCTCTGAGAATAAACGGTGGTCTATTCCGTACCATTCTGCTGGCTGAGAGAGAGTGAAAAGAAACGATTTTGTCAGTTAAAATTCTCATACTATATATTTCGAAAAGTTTCTCTGATTACTGGAAACACACGTTTATTCAAAATAGTAAAATGAAACACAGTAAGACTGGCTAAACTCAGCAGTCTATCCTGTGCTATCTGACTTTCCTGAACTGGGATGCTGTTCTTGGTAGGAACACAACGTCCCTCAAGTCTGCAAAGCAAAGGCAGGGCAGCAGTGAGCTGCAATCTGTGACTGTCAGGTCTCTCCCGTGGAAATCTGCTATCTGTCTATGGACACATGCCATCTCTCCTGTCTGTACATATATGTTGACTCTTTGCTGAACCCTTTTGAGATGTCTGGTGGAAACGATCTGCCGTGTAAATGTTTACTGAGCTTCCAAGCCCTGGAACAACTGCTTTCCTCCCCACATAAATGATCTGCTCGGCATAAGACTCAGGCCTGTTTTTTCCTTGACTTTCAAACACTGGGTAACTCACTCCCAACGTGATCTCATTCAGTTTCAAGGTTTAAATACCATCTCTTTGCTGATGTCTCCCAATTGGTGGCCCAGACAGTAAAGAACCCGCCTGCAGTGCAGGAGACCTGGGTTCGATCTCTGGGTTGGGAAGATCCAGTGGGCATGGCAACCCACTACAGTATTCTTGCCTGGAGAATCCCCATGGACAGAGGAGCCTGGCGGGCTACAGTCCATGGGGTCATGAAGAGTCCGACACAACTGAGCAACTAAGCGCACACCCAACCTGCTATGTCCTCTAGTCCAGAGTTTTATCTGAACTCCTGCTTCACATTCAGGATCACAACTGGGATGCATCATAGGCATCACAAACCTCTCTTGTTCAGAACTTTGACTCCTGATTCCCATTCAGCAAGCCTGCTCTCCCTGTAGTCTTCCCCATCTCAGCAAATGCCAATTTCACTCTTCTGTACGACCAGACCAGAAACCTTTATCACCCCATCCCTCACTTCCCATCTCTAATCCATCAGCAAAACCATTGGTTCCACCTTCAAAGACCACCGATCCAGAATCAAGTCATTTCCTGCTGCCTCCACATTTGATTCTGATCCAAGCCACGCCTCGACCCTCGCCTGGTTAAACGCAAGGGCTTCTAGCCCAGCTTCCTGCTTCCTCTCTTATGCCCTGTTATCTGCTTTCTCAGCACAGCAGCTAGAGGAGTTCCTTTAAAATTGCTGCTCTGCTTAGGATTAGAGTCAAGCCAGTGTCTTACGGATAAGAAGCATGGTGATCCTCCCAACCGCATTTCCTACCCCTCTTCCTCTTACTGTGCTCCATACTTACTGTCTTCCTGGTTTCTCCTTAAGCCCACCAAGACTTCTGTATCTGAGTCTCTGCACTTGCTGTGACCTGCCTGGACTGCTGCTTCCCCAGACAGCAACCTGCCTTCCACTCTTACTGACTCTTCATTTCTGCTGAAATAGCAGCTTACCAGTGAGGGAGTCCTTGACCCAAGTGTCTACAGCAGCACTTGGACCTTTGCTGCCCACAGACACCTCTCTACTCCCTGACGGATATTATCTTTCCCCATGGCATTTACCACTTACGCTTTTACACCTACTTGTGCCCTTTGTCTTTTACAAGGACGTAAGGTTTATGAGGGCAGGATTTTGTTGACTGCTGCATCCCAGTCAACTATCGATGACTGTAGGTACCACCATTTGTGGAATAAATGGCACCTTTTAATTCCATTTAAATGTTATTTCTGTAGGAAACCTTCCCTGATCCCCTAAGTCTAGGTTAATTGTCCCTCCAACAGCTGTTTGCACATTCCCTGTTACAGTGCTTCTCACACTGCAGGGTGGTTTCATGGTTAATTTATTTAAAAAATCTCCATAAGGGCTGTATCTTTTTCATTGATGAATCCCCAGTCATTGCAAAATGGTTAGCATATCATCAACACTCAAATATTTGTAAAACTGAATGCAACTTACATACATATTTATATATATGATGAGACAGGATTGTAATTTGAGTTAAAATTCACATAATATAAAGTGTACAGTTCAGTGACTTTTCATACATTCGCCATGTTGTGCAGTGATCACCTTTATTCAGTTTCTGAGCATTTTCATCACCCCAAGAGGCAACCCCACACCCATTAAGCAGTTACTCCCTCCCTCCCCTAAGTCACTCCAGCAGCTGGCAACTACTAATCTTCTTTCTGTCTTTATGGATTTACCTATTCTGGATATTTCATATAAATGGAACCCAACAGTATGGGCTTCCCTGGTGGCTCAATGGTAAAGAATCCGCCTGCAGTGCAGGAGACGCAGGTTCAATTCCTGGGTCAGGAAGACCCCTAAGGAAGGAAATGGCAACCCATGCCAGTATTCTTGCCTGGGAAATCCCATGGACAGAGGGGCATGGCGGGCTACATTCCATGGGTTGCAAAGAGTTGGTCACAACAGAGACTAAACAGCAACAACTGTATGGGACTTTTTTGGTCAGTGAGGTTTTAATCTCTGTGACTTAAAACGTTTTTAGTATAGCAAGACTGTTTTTCATCCTATTGGCGTGGGTAGCAGTATGTTTAACTTGTATCTTTTTCTTTCAAGTACATACCACTTGAAAAGGCTAAATAAATTAACCTGAAGAACGTTCTTCCAAGTTATCACTGGTATTTTACCAGGAACCTTTTCTAGCACAAGGGCCAATCCATCAAGCCTTCATCTTTCTCCAGCTCCTCATCCTGTATCTTTTATTCCGTCCCCCCCACCACTACCAGTTTACTCTGTCCTCTCCCACCTCTTTCTTGATGCCTGCTGGGATGAAAGTACCGGCGGTAAAAGACGAAAGCAGAGAGGAGCGGATAAAAGTCCATAAAATCATGAAGGGTAGAGAAAAATCTGTGTAAGAACTTGTTCTCCAAATCTCAGAATCTTTTTGAAGCTTAGAGGCACTGGTTTAAGGGAAAAATAAAAGAGAAGTTCTTCTATCTTATGTAGTAGATTGAATACATACAGAGCTTGTTATCCCAGTGAAAAGATAAATAGCTTTAGGGCTTAGACAAATATACAGACGATAAATCAATAACAAGCTGGGGAGAGGAGTTAACATCCGAGAGCAATTTCATCCCCTCCCACAAATGCCCCCTCACTGGGGCCGGCACTGGGCTGACGGGCCCAGGGCGGGTCCCATGGTGACAGGTTAACTGGGGCCTCCTTACTTCATCTACTAGACTGTCTCTTCCTCCAAAATCTTCCTGGAATTGCAGTCAGCTTCAGATTTTCAGAAGCAGATTGTACAAACTGTTAGTGAATGTGCCCTTGTGTTGGCCATGAACATATTTCTGGCTTTGGGCTGTTTCAGAACTTGGTAAGAAAGGTGACGGGGAAAGAAGGGCATGGAAACCACGGCATTATTTTCCTTGTTACCAAGAGTAGATTCGAATTCTACCTTGGAGGAGGCAAAAAGCAATGATTTGGGATTCCTTCAAGTTTTCAGTAGCCTGGTTAATTACCATGGAACACCTAAGAATTAGCTGAATAGTTTCAAAACTTTGTATTTGATTAAACACCTTATTGAAGAAACAGCATGACTATTTTTGACTTCAGCTTGTTTTTACTGTTAGAATTTTTAGTAATTTGCATGCTCAGTCGCTTGGTTGTGTCCAACTCCTTGCGGCCCCATGGACTGTAGCCCACCAGCCTCCTCTGTCCATGGGATTCTCCAGGCAAGAATATTGGAGTGGGTTGCCATGCCCTCCTCCAAGGAACCTTATTCCTGATCCAGGGATGGAACCTGCATCTCTTGCATCTCCTGCATTGGCAGGCAGGTTCTTTACCACTACCACCACCTGGGAAGCCCCTTACTAATTTGGGAAGGGGGAAGTATTAGCTTAAACCAGTTGTACATAATTCATTCTATTGTAATATCCCAATGCAATGGTCCGAGACTGATTTGGTCCCAAAATATTGCTTTGTTTACTAGACTGTTAATATATATGGTTTAAGCTGGGGCATGCCAAAGTTTCACTGAGACAAACGAACAGTAGTAACCAAATATCATCTCCTTTCTCCAATGGTTTCCTTTCTCCAGGGAAAGTAGCTGGCTCAATGGATGGGCCAAAGAAAATGAAAGCCAAAGCGGTGAGATTTCTTTTCAAAAGCTTAGCAAAGAGGCAACTAGAAAAACTCACAGACATCTTGACTTCTGAAAACGAGGGTGTGCTTTTCTCTCAAAAAGAACCCTGGTAAAACTTAGCGTAAAAATGAAAATAGCATCAAAGCTTCAGGCACGATGCAGAGACTATTAATCTAGGAACAAAGGGCACTTGGCCAGTTAAAATAATGAATTTAAACAAGGACTCCAACTTTCTCAGCAATGGCTGAAACCCAATTAGGTCTTTCCAACTGGAGTTGTAGTGCATTCTTCCAGATTATGCAGTTTGGCATAATACAGAATGAGTAAACGTTCAAAAGAAAATAATATCATTTACATTTAGTGGCCTGCCCTGAGCCAGTATTAATGAGTGGGGAGGGTGCATTTGCTAGTTAAAGACATGCTAAAGCCCAAGGGTAGGAGGTCTCTTGACAAGAGGTGACAAATGAGAAGACACATGTTTTTGATTTGTGTGGTTTCCAGTAGGAAGTAACTGATCAACTCACATGTGTTTTTTCAGGACTTACTTCATGTCTAGCCCTGTGTTGGGTGTTGCTGGGTTTTCAGGAACTTAGCTCATCTGGGATCCTTGCATCCCTCATCATCATTATCACCACCATCACCATCATCATCAACACAGCCCCCGTGAAATGAACTATACATCAGGCACTTTCAACTTATTTCACTGAATGTTGACAAATCCTCTGCAAGGGAGATATTATTTTGCCTATTTTACAAATAGGAAAACTCATGTTCAGAGAGATTAAGAAACTTGCCCACGTCTTTTATCATTGGCAGA
Organism: Antilocapra americana; assembly: GCA_007570785.1. NCBI lineage: Eukaryota > Metazoa > Chordata > Mammalia > Artiodactyla > Antilocapridae > Antilocapra > Antilocapra americana. The sequence continues at coordinate 6,669,955 of ML664180.1, read as the reverse complement.
GTCCAAGCCCACAATTCTACATTTTCAGTATCTATAAATCTTATTAGAATTTACTGAATTTTTTAAACATGTACTTTAAATCTGGTCCATTTTAGTTCTTAATTACTTTGAGGAAGTTTTAGTCTAAAGCAAAGCTGAAATTTTCTTCTTCCACAAAATAACTTGGTTTTCCAACTATTTCCATGTAACTATTTATCATTATGTATGACTGCTATTTTAAATCACTTTGGGTCACCTTTGGAACTTTAAAATTATTTTTAATGTACATATGTATTAATGGAAAGGGTCAGACCTGTTCCACCAAGACGCTCTCTAATAAACAAATACAGCACATCTGAAATTATTTTGCTTTTATCTTAACTAAAATGTATTTCATTAGACTGCATTTTTTAATTCACATACCATTAAATTCACTCTTTTAAAGTGTACAATTCAGTCATTTGAATATAAACACAAAGATGCGCAACCATCACATTCTCACTGTTCCAGAAAGAAACCCTCACCCGTTAGTGGTCATTCCTTATTCCCTCTTCACTCAGTCTCTGACAACCCCTAATTTATTTTCTGTCTCTATAGATTTGCCTGTTCTGGACACTTCATATAAACATACAATATGCAACCTTTCATGTTTGGCTTTTTTCATGTAGCATAATGCTTTCAAGGTTCATCTGCAGTATGGATGTATCAGTAAGTAATGCCTTTTTATGACTGCATAATATTCCATTGTATGGATATACCACATTTGTTTATATATTAGTCACCTGATAAACGTTTTTCGTTTCCAATTTCTGACAATTATAAGTAATACTTCTATGAATAGTCATGAAAATGTTTTTGTGTGGAAATGTTTTCAGTTCTCTTGGATATATACCCAAGAGTAAAACATCTGGGTTATGTGGTGGTTATGTCCAACTTTTGGAAGAACTGCCATACTGTTTTCTATAGCAACTGCACCATTTTACTTTCTTATAAGTAAGGTAAGCGGTTCTAATTTCTCTACATTGTTCCTAATATTTGTTATTGTCTTTTTAATTTTTAAAATTATAGCTATCCTAGAAGGTGTGAGGTGATATCACCTCATGTGTTTGATATGCATTTCCCTAAAGACTAATATAATAAGCATCTTTACATATACTTGTTGGCTATTATATATCTTCCTTGGGAAAATATGTATTCAGATTCTTTGCCTATTTTTTAATTGGGTTATTTGTCTTTTTGTTGTTGAGTTTTAAGAGTGCTTGAGATATTCTGGATACTAGACCTTTATCAGATATACAGTTTACAAATTTTTTTTTTCCTATTTTGTGGATTGTCTTAACTTTCTTGATACTATCTTTGAAGTGCAAATTTTGATAAAGTCCAACTTTTTTTTCTTCCCTCGTTTTGCTTTTGGTATCATGTCCAAGAAATCATTGCTTAAGGACAGGTAGAAAAGACATGTCTATGTTTTCTACTTGGGGTTTTATAGTTTGCTCTTATATTTGGGTCTTTTGTATACGGTGTGAGGTAGGGTTCCATCTTTAGTTTGTTTTTCTATTGCTATAATTAAATGTCTTGGCAGAATAGCAGAGTGATTAAAAGTTCAGACTCCAGTATCTAACTGCAGAGATTTAAACCCCTCTTCTTCAATTACTAGTTGTATGATCTTAAGGAAACTCCCTAATTTCTCAATGCTTCATCTTTCTCATGTAAAGAGAGATACAATAGTAACTATTCATTAGTCTGCTTTACAATTCAAATAATAGAACTGTCATAAGAATTGAGTCTGTGCATTTAAAGCACTGACAGGAAGTATTGACAGATAAGTTACTATCATCTCCGGCTGTATAAACTCTCCTTATATATAGGATTATCTCATCATCTCTTCTAGGAATGTGTTTTCAATGACAGACTTGATAAGTGCCTTATCAAGAATGAAACTGAGATATATTTTGCTGCTGCTGCTAAGTCGCTTCAGTCGTGTCCGACTCTGTGCGACCCCATAGACTGCAAACCCCCAGGCTCCCCGTCCCTGGGATTCTCCAGGCAAGAACACTGGAGTGGGTTGCCATAATGTTCCAGTAGAGTTGGATGTAGGCTGAGTTTATAGTTGTAACTCAACATAAAAAGAAACAAAGTACTTGGAGAAAAGCACCTCCAGTCTTTTACAGAGCTTCACACAAACAGAGACTACAGCAAGGCAAATGTACTAGTTTGCCAGGGCTGTTGTAACAAAGTACTACAAATGGATGGTTTAAACAAAAGAAATTTATTTCCTCACAGTTCTGGAGGCTAGGTATGTCTTCAGTTACCTCTTTTTGGTGGTCCTGCCCACTCCAACCCCTTCTGGGGGCCAGTCCTCTCATCCAACTAGCATCATTTTGATTACATAGAGAATTAGACACAAAAGAAACCTAATTTCTACCCATGTGCAAGCAACTTAAAATGTCACCTGTTGATCCGATAATGGATTCCGTACCCATGTCGCACCACCAAGCTATGAATTGTTTGACTCCCAAAAGGAAGATCCGAAAGCCTGACTTACTTGCCAAAAAAGGTTGTCATCCCTGATTCTACTTTCAGTACCCTGCCAAAAGAGTGTCCTCTGCTACCAGTTATCCTGTTGATCTTTGCAAAACTAAGCCTCACGCTCCAGGGCTTGGCGTGGCCCTTCTGATCTGTCTTTGCTGGACCTCCTTCCATGTGAGTGGGTTCCAGTAAGAACCAGAAGTTAACTTCTTCTTGGCATGGTACATTTTGATGAAGAAGCAAAGGCAATGCTTAACTCTCAAACTGATGTATTGTTGTGAAATTCTGATATTTGCAACAAGGCAATGCATTGGAAAGGAACATGTTTTTGTTAACTCTCTAATCTTTTCATGTAGGGAACAAACTGCCTTCATAGCATATCAGTCTTACTGAGATGAAAGGTCCTTAATTTGGATAGTTCATAGAAAAGATTTACCAGGAAACTTTCAGTAGTTCACGTAACAAAGAGCTTCTAGGTAACTTCTAGAATTTCTTGCCTTCCAGTGTCAACTCAGTATTCTTAAGTAGAAAAGGCAAGGATTAGTGCTTCCTGGGATTTGGCTTCAAGTAATTAATACACAATCACTGTCTTCAACTAGGGGAGCAGGCATGGGGTAAAAGTGTTGCCTTAGGGAGACTTTTGTCAAATGGATAATTCAAAAAAGTCATTCCATTTGAGCCTGGAGCCATTAACTCCTCTAGCAACCAACTGTGAGAGTTATGTTTGAGCTTGTCTTGAAAATTACTTAAAAAAAAAAAAAGGAATAGACAAGGGGCTGTTGACTTGGCTCCCGGTTTATTTACATATCTTAAGCAAGAAGCTGCATATACTTGTTTTGAGAGTCGTTTGGAATCCTCCTGGCTTTCTCCAGTCATCTCACAGAAGAGTCCATCTGTGTTAGACTCAGCCCCTGCTACAGTGTAGATCAGGCTCAGACATTACAGACAGTAGATTAGAAAAGGGAATGAGTTAATTCAGGAAAAGTGGTATTCAAATACTTGTTCTTATATACTCAATCATTTGAGCTGTGCTGTGCTTAGTCACTCAATCGTGTCTGACTCCTTGTGACCTCATGGACTGTAACAAGCCAGGCTCCTCTGTCCATGGGACTCTCCAGGTAAGAATACTGGTGTGGGTTGCCATGCCCTCCTCCAGGGGATCTTCCCAACCCAGGGATCAAACTCAGGTCTCCTGCATTTCAGGCAGATTCTTTACCATCTGAGCCACGAGGGAAGCCCAAGAATACTGAAGTGGGTGGCCTGTCCCTTTTCCAGGGGATCTTCCTGACCCAGGAATCGAACCGGGGTCTCCTGCATTGCAGGGGGATTCTTTACCAGCTAAGCTACCAGGGAAGCCCAATCAACTCAAAGGAAACTCTTTAAGGACAAGCTCACTAGCTGGTACTTTATTCAAAAAAGTGACAGCTCATCAGAGTGCTATCACTTCTGTTGGTTCTTATTCACTGTGATGAACCTGAGGAAAGAAAAAGGAATTCTAGCTCTCATAGTGTTTGGGGTTGGAGTAGGTATTTTGGGTTGTCAGGATTGCTATACCAAAGCACACTGATGAGGAATGACAAAGCGTATGGTCCCGACCCAACGATCGAACCCACTTCTCCTGCACTGGCAAGTGGATTCTTTACCAGTGAGCCACCAGGGAAGCCCCATACTGGATTAGGGCCATCCTAATGACCTCATTTTAACTTGTTTACCTCTATAAAGACCCTATTCCCAAATAAGGTCACAGTTTAAGGGCTTCCCTGGTGGCTCAGGGGGACAGAGTCAGACAGCACTGAGTGACTAACGATTTCTAAGGTATTAGATGCTAGGACATCAACATATGAATTATGGGGGGATGAAACTCAACCCATAACGGGAGGAGGGGAAGGTGTGGCATTCAGTGAAAGCCCATGTAAGGCAACCCCACCACTGACTCCTAGTAGCCTCGCTTATACCTTCAGTGCAAAAACAAGTGCTTTCAGCGTCTCAAAAACAAACCTCCTAGAAGCAATCAGATTAGTTCACTGTGTTCTATTAACTGATACACAGAAGTGCCCAGGACCTTTTGGAAAAGGCCTTCACCAGAAAGTATAAGAAGTTAAAAGACTTGGTATTTGAAGGACCATCCAAAATCCCATGGATGGAGGAGCTTGGTGGGCTGCAGTCCATGGGGTCACCAAGAGTCAGACACGACTGAGCGACTTCACTTTCCCTTTTCACTGTCATGCATTGGAGAAGGAAATGGCAACCCACTCCAGTGTTCTTGCCTGGAGAATCCCAGGGACGGCGGAGCCTGGTGGGCTGCCGTCTATGGGGTCGCACAGAATCACACAACCGAAGCGACTTGGCGGCAGCTTTTTAATTATCAATGACTTTATATGTTAATACCTCACTCACTGATCTTTCATTCTGAATAACTCAAGTTCCTATGTTTAAAATTATGCTGTAGCCTAATTCATTCTTATCTAGAGGATACCCAGGACAATGTGTCTTTAGCATGGAGTAATGAAGATAATTTCAATGGCACTTTTGTTGAGACGCACAGATCTACCTCTTAAAATCTGGACTACTTTGGACAGGTGATTTAACCTCTCTGTGCTTCTCTTTCCTTATCTATAAAGTGGCTTAGTAATAGACTTCAAGAATCAGATGAGATAATGCCAGTAAGCTCTCAGTTTGGGACCTGGCACAAGGTAGATGCTCAATCAAGTGGTAGTTGTTCCAACTTTATTATATTTTGTATCTTCATAAAGCAAGATTGTGGACCACAGGCCAGGTCTCTAGTGTCTACAGACTGAGAGCAGGTGTGGAGGGCCTGTCATAAAGGGGAGCTTCCTGATTCTGAGGACACTTTAAAAGCTGGGTGAGCCACTCCCCCAGCATCCTGCGTGTCCCTTAACTTGCACATATCACAGTATCATTGCTTCGTCTGGACTTCCGGTTGGTATGCAATGGCAGTTGGTGCCAGTGTGGCACAGGATACAAGGTGGAAACAAAGTCAGAAGGGAGGAGAGACAGAAGGATCTATGAGTAAATAAGACCTGAAATTCAGAGTATTTAACCTTTTAATCACTTATAATAAGTAAACGATTGAGAGAAGCCCACATTGTTTCAGATACACCTATTGACAGAAAACTCCCCTCAATCGTGTTTCTATCTTTAGTCTTCAATATAATTAATCCTTTACCTAATTATCAGCTTTCCTTCCTAAAGTCGATTCTCTTGACTTTCTTTGGTTCTCTTGGTTGCTTGGTCACTGGTTTTTCATCTGCATAATTAATCTCTGTGTGACTTTCTCTCATACCATGTGTGCAAGCATTACCTTCCCTATATTTCTGGCTACTTCCAATCACTTATAGTCTAACTGGTTGTAGACAGCACTTAATGAAGAAGCTCACTCTGATCAGCAGACAATTCAAGACCACCCAGAATGTTCCTCTAAACCATTTTTCCAGCCTCATTACCATCATTCATTACAACAAGCCCTTTAATCAGGGCAAATAAGCGACTTACTGTGCCACCCCCCACCCCCAGGTTCCCAATTTCCATGCTGTTGTTTTTTTTCTCCCTGGAATAATCCTATTTCTTTCCATCTCTTCTTTACCCTTCGTGCCCCCCAACCCCCACCACTTCCCACCCAAAACACACACATAATCCAGAGCTTCCAACCTCCAGCTCAAAAAATGTGGCCCCTACCCTCCCAAGAAACAACTGCATTACCTCTCCCAAGGTAATTTTCTTCAGATGCCACCCCATGCCACATCTAACAGTATTCTCAGCCTTATTCTCAATGATCTACATGGTAAAACTGAAGCTCCCCACTCCCCAGAGCCTAGCTCACTGCCTGACATAGAGGGTCCACTTGACACAGGTTTTGACGAAGGGGCAAATGAATGAATGAGAGTGAACAGTAACAGGGAAAACCCCAAACATCAAATAATCTCAAAATAATCTATATGTGACTTTGGGATGTATCTTATACACACATTCAGAGAACATCCAACATAAAACTTCAAACACAGCAATGAGGCCAGCCTGTGCAGATCCCAGCCGGGTGGGGTGGCCTGGGAAAAGGGTGGGAATCTTAACAGGAAGGGAGGAACTGCTCAGTAGGCAACAGCCCTTCCCCAGCCTCAGTGGCTTATCTAGAAATAAGAGCTCAAGGGTGCAGCGCTGGGTAAAGAGTAAATGATTGTGGTCCCTTTGGAAATGGAAGTGCTATGCAAATGCTAAATGACAACAGGAGAAAATAATCATCTTCCATTATCTTCTTGAAAGATGTAAATGACATACTCTTTTAAATCTAAAGTGGGTTCAAGAAACAGCAGTACGCTGAACAGGGAGGTGCATCAAGTGATCCCGCAAACCCATTCAGCGTTCTGAACACAATTATAGTGCTGACCATCAACCCTGAAAACAAATTACAGTAGCTAATGACAGGGAACAGTAATTAGAATGTTTTTAGAAAGTTACTTGGAAATAAAATTGTCAACAAAGACCATTCAAATATAGCTGTAAACAGCTTAAATAACAGAATAATGCAGTGACCTATGCCCCCAAGTGACACAAAGAAGATGTTAAACACATTCCGGGTCCCAAATCACTGTCTTCCAAAGTGATTATGTTCATTGTTTTTAACCTCAGTCTTTGTGGGTCATGCCAAATGAGGTGGAGAGCCAAGTGCCCTTGAACATTCTGCTGTTTAGTAAAGTCTTATCCGGGTTCACTCGTATATTCTGGATAAGTCTCCCTTTCCCCTCTCCTTTGCATTCTTTGTTATCTTTGGCATTCGTTTTTGAAAAACATGCGCCTCACTTGGAACAAATCCATTAAAGCAAACAACCTTAAAACTTTTCCAACCGCCCCTATGGCTGCGATCTGCAGGCAGCCCCGATACTGGAGGGGCTCGCCCCCCAGGGGTTACAGCGCTTGTGGGGATCCTGCTGGAAGAGTTTCTTGTTAACTGTAATAGGATCTGACATTTACGTATCTCAGTTTTAATTCCCTGCAGACTGGTACAGCTCAGGCCCATGATAAGTAAGTGGGGGGATGGAGTATAGAGAAAAAGAAAAAAAAAAAAAAAAGGCATGGGTGGAGAGGGGGTATGGAACCGGAGACAAAGGACACACTGCAAGCCTTGAGACCGAAACACGTTCTCATCTCACTTTGTTAGTAACAGAGCAAAACCAAATTTCCCCAAACAGGGAAGTTTGAGGAGAGAACCACTTCAATAAAAAGTGCCACTTTTTTGTTTTTGGCTCAGAAAAGCTCAAGTTTAACTCTTTTTTTTTTTTTTTTTGCCTGTAATGGAGCTATTCCTTGCAGTTGTGTGCAGCTGGGTGTATTTTAAGGCAAAACAAGTACCAAAAATATGTTTTTAAAAGGAACCATATTCAGTGGAATTCTTTCTGAAATATGTGTTCCACAGCCTTCTCTGACTAGACAGCATCCCAGGAAGGGTCAGTGTCTTGTAATTGGGAGTTTTCAAATTACTGATTCAGTTTCAGCATTGGTAATTGGTCTGTTCATATTTTCTACTTCTTCCTGGTTCAGTCTTAAGAGATTGTGCCTTTCTAAGAATTTTTCCATTTCTTCTAGGTTGTCCATTTTATTGGCATATAGTTGTTCTTAGGAGTCTCTGTATTTTTACACCCTGTGTTTAAATGCACTATGTCATGATAAAGAACTCGTGGTACATATATACTATGGAATATTGCCCAGCCATAAAAAGGAACACATTTGAGTCAGTTGTAGTGAAGTGGATGAACCCAGAGCCTGTTACACACAGTGAAGTCAGAAAGAGGAAAATATAGTATATTAATACATATATATATATGGAATCTAGGAAAATGGTACCAATAAACCATCTGACGGGAAGGAATGGAGACAGAGATTGGACTTGTGGACACAGCAGGGGAGAGGGTGGTGGGATGAATTGAGAAAATAGCATTGACATGTATAACCATGTGTAAAATAGATGACAGCCAGTGGAAGGTGCTGTAAAACACAGCCCAGCCTGGCACTCTGTGACGACCTAGAGGGGTGGGATGGGAGAGCGGAGGGAGGCTCAGGAGGGCAGGGATATATAGTTATAACTGATTCGTGATGTTGTACAGCAGAAACCGACACATTATAAACCAATTATCCTCCAATTAAAAATAAAAAAATCCACTATCTCATATCTAGGTTCCTTGTTGCTACACACACAGTCTTCATGGCTATCTGTTTATTTTTTTAATTGAAGGATAATTGCTTTACAGAATCATGTTTGGTTTCTGCCAAACATGGCTATCCTTTTAATGACAACAGATTATTCCACTGAGTAGCTATATAATCATTTACTTACATATTTTCTTATTATTGGGACTTTAGATTATTTCATCTTCCTGAACATAGCTTTTCCATGCTTGCTTGACTTGGGATTTTATCCTTAGGAGTCTCAGAAGTAACATTACTTAGACAAAGAGTATAACAACTTAGAACCAAGTCTTAGAAATTTTTGAATAGGTGTTGGTAACCCTGGATAGCAACTGAGCACATCAATCCCAGAGATGAGAGGTACTGGCTCAGGGGAAGGTGTTCCACAGCTCTACTCCATGCTTCTCGTACCACTCTACAGTGGGAATAGAGGCTCAGGAATGTTTTTAAAAAGACAGTGTGAAAAGTGTATTTGGATCACCGCTGAAATGAAGCAGCTATGTGGAGAAATCTGTATCATGGCACCACCCATGCTCAGGATGATTCATGGGAGGAAAAAAGGGAAAGAACTAGCTGGAGAGAATCCTTACTTAAGTATTTACCCAGAAAATCTCTGATTATTTTAAGACCAATTAGCAACTGCCTTATACTTGTGTTTTTACTGAATGCCACATGAATGCACTGGGATGGTTTTGACAAGTAACAGAAGATCCAAATAAGAGCCTAAACTGGAAGGGGTTTATTATTTGACATAATAAAAATCCATAAGAAATAACAGTATTAATAATCATTTCATAAATAACATTAAGGACTAAGTCCCAGATATTATTCTATGCTCTCAACTTGTATTAAGTCATTTATTCCCTTGTATAAAGCTCAGGATGTGTCCCTAACTAGAGATGAGGCAACTCAGGTATGGCAACTAAAGTTTACACAGATAGTAGGTGTGAGATCCAGAATTTAAACCAAGCTGTCTAGCTCCTACTCTTTTAACTACTATAAAAGGACTATTGTCTGAATAGTTAATTCATTGGTTCATAATTTCATCAACGATAGAACACACCAACTCAAGCATGCCACTTGATTTACAGTTGGTATGCATTCTGGTTTGTTGGTGCCTGAAGTGCACTGCTTTTAAATATTTGCTATATCACCCTTGGACCTAGGTAATTTCCAGTTTTCTCCTTTGCCATCTTCATCACATCAACAATAGCTTCCTTCATGGATAAGAGAGGTTCGTTAACTTGAAGGATCACAGATATGATGATGTCCAGCAAAAGTGAGTTAGACATTTCTTTTAGAATTTACTACCTGTCTTCTTAAAAAGTACAGCATACATACAAAAGTCTAAAGTGTTCAGCCTGATAAATTTCACCAACACGCTCAAGTCATCACCACACAGATAAAGATTTAGAACATTAGTGGAAGCTTAAACCCGCTCTGAGATTCTCATAGTTATTCTGATGCAATTCCCCACTTTGCTATTTTATTAAACATGTTGGTCATAGTTCCTTTTACTTCCTTGTCTGGTTACTCAGATATCTCCGTCACCCCTAGGTCTAATGTATGTTTCTATTCATTTGTGTATTTTTTAGTCAATCGCATTTGTTTACATATTGCTTTTTTTTTCATTGACTGTCAGGCATTGTGTATGAAAAATTGTAAGGCTCTTACTAATGATATTTTCATTCAAAGAGGATTTAATTTTTTTCTGGAAGGCAGATAGAATAATTTCAGGTCAACCTGGTTTGGCTAAGAGTAGATCCTAGGCTTTGTTAGGCTTGATCTTTTCATAGTTTGTTCTTGCTCTCATAGTAGAGTCATCTTGGCGGGGGGGATCTCAACAGTATCTGGGCCCTTCAGTCCAAACTTCAACCTCTATCTGTTCATCCTCTTGGAAACTCAAAACCTGACCTTTTTCCAGTCCAGAGAGATTGTCCCTGTGCCCGGCTGTCACTTTATGTTCCACCTTCACTCCTTACACCATTGATAGAAGTAGACTGTCCTGATGGGGGCGGGGGGGAAGCAGGGCTTCTTTCTCCTCTCTCTCCAGAAATTTGGCCACTCAATTCCTGTTTGCCTTCATTGTTCTTCTGTGGCTTTCAGTAGTTGGTTTAAATATTTTGTTCAGCCTTCATAAGGAGGGGAAAAGGGAAAAGTCTATCCAGTATGCCCTCAACAGAATACCCCACAGGCAGTTCCTGCTATTGGAACTTAAGTGAGTCAGTGACAAGGGCAAAGAGACCATCATACACAGTGAGGCCAACCTGGGCACATGGGGGGCATCTAAGCCAGACTGAGACTCTGCCAGAAAATAATGAGAGGAACTGGAATTCCAGACAAGTAACGTGATGGTGCTTTTTCTTAAGAGGACTATCACATGGGGCTCTCTGCAGTCTTAGTCTCCAGATAGACCCACCTAATACCAGCATTTTCTGCTTTGATTCCATTAGTTTACAAGCTCCTCTGGACTTGTGCTCTGCCTCTGTGTGCACCTGCTCAGTCGTGTCCAACTCTTTGGAACCCCTTGGACTATATAGCCCACCAGGCTCCTCTGTCCATGAGATTTCCCAGGCAAGAATCCTGGAGGGAGCTTGCCATTTCCTTCTCCAGGGGAAATCTTCCCAACCCAGAGATGGAAGAATTGGCATTGGCAGGCACATTCTTTACTGCTGACCACCAAGGAAGCCTGCCTCTTTGTATCACCTATCTAAATTGTGTTTAAAATCTAGATAAGGGAGGTTCTACTATTAAATCATTTGATTTTAAATGGAATTTTCTTATGTGAAACATTAGAAATAACACAATAACATTAAAAATTGTGTTACGATGCATCATAAAACTTTGAAATAATGGACAATCTTCTCCTCGATATCCATAACTCCAGAAACTTTTAAAATTTAACAGGAAGTTTATATTATAGAAACCTATATAAATTATTTATAATTGGTTTTCTCATTTTTTAAAAAGTACTTAGGTTCCTGGACAAGATGGTAGAGCAGAAGGACCTTGTGCTCACCTCCTCTCACAAGCACACCAAAGTCACCACTAACTGTTGAACAGCCATTGACAGAGAGAGACTGGAACCTACCAAAAAAGGTATTGTATATCCAAAGACATAAAGAAGAACCCACAGCAAGACCGCAAGGGATGCACTCTCCATACAATCAAATCCCATACCCCCCAGATAGGTGACCTACAAACTGGGGAATGATTATATTGCAGGAGTTCTCCCACAGGAGTAAGCTTTCCGAGCCCCACATCAGGTTCCCCAGCCTGGGGGCCTGGCATTGGCAGGAAGAACCCTCAGAGCTCTTGGCCTTGAAGACCAAGGGAGCGTGATTACAGTGTTCCACAGGACTGGGGGAAAGAGAGACTCACTCTCGGAGCGTGCACACGAGGGGTCACGTGCCCTGGAAGCCAGGGCAAAAGCAGCTGACTTAATAGGAGCCTTTAGAACTATCTGAAGAGCTAATAGCTGAAAACAGCCAAGAACGGGAAGTGCAGGGAGTTCCATACAGGGTTAACCCAGGGAGGGACATGCACATAGTAACCAAACTCGCAAAAATTAGAGATAAGGGGAAGATAGTAGAAGCATGAGGGGAAAGCAATAAACAACATACAAAGGCATCCCTATAAGGTTACCAGCTGAGTTTTTAGCAGAAACTCTGCAGGCCACAAGGGAGTGGCAGGATATATTTAAAGCGATGAAAGGAAAAAACTTACAACAAACTATTCGACCCAGCAAGGTTCTTGTTCAGGTTTGATGGGGAAATCAAAAACTGTATGGAAAAGAAAACCTAAGGGAATTCAGCATCATCAAACCAGGTTTATAACAAATGCTAAAAGAACTTTTCTAGGTGGGAAAAAAAAAAGGTCACAACTGGAAACAAGAAAATTATGAAATGGGAAAACTCATTAACATTGTTAAATCAACTATACTTCAGAAAAACCACTCGGCCATTAATAGTAGTTCAGATGTATTCTACTCTGAACCCACGGACTATAGCCCCCCAGGCTCCTCTGTCCGTGGAATTCTCCAGGCAAGAATACTGGAGTGGGTTGCCATTTCCTTCTCCTGAGGATCTTCCCAACCCCCAAATTGAACCCAGGTCTCCAGCATTGCAGGCAGATACCTTACCATCTGAGCCACTTGGCCATTATAGGATGTCTGGAAGATTACAGAAATGCACGCAGAAGAAAAAAATTAACTTCAATCTCACCATCCTGGGATTTTATTACCTTGTTAACTTTTAGAGAATACCCATATGATATTTTTTTCCTCTGTCTCTGTGTGTGTTTCCACACAATTAAAATAGTTTTTAACACTGTGGACATTTTATACATTTCCAAAACAAACTGTTTAAATCTTTATCTGTATCTTAAAAAAAAAATCAATAAAAATTATAGTAGCAGGTTATCTATTAGGGCTTTTTATTTAAATAAAAACTACAAAAGTGAGAATTCCTTCATACTATTTTGACAGTGGTTTTCTCCATTTGAATCATATGACCACATATCCTGGGAGTTTTGAAGAAAAGTAAAATTTTATGAGAGTCAGGTCACAGTGAAAACAAACAAGGAACTCGAGGATAATATGTGGCATTTCACACTGTCATGCTTACCCCGTCACAGCGGACTTTGGAGATCAGACTGTGACAGTTCCAGACTGAGGCTCCAGAACTCTAAACCCTCCTGTTTTATCTGACCGACGCGTGCAGAATATCGGTGGTCTTGTGAGACACACCTGAACAGAGAGAGGAAGCAGCCAACATCAGGGGATAGCTGAAAACCATCATTTCCTTTCTACCAGAAAATGTAGCTGCTCAGCTGAGATCTGTCTTTGCTCGTGAGAACCATTTATTGGGGTGCAAAAAGAAAATATTAAAACTTTAGTTTTATTTCTTCATTAAAAAATATTTTCTCTATGTATCTTACCTGATACATATTAGTACAGTAGGATGTATGCATACTTTATAAATTATGTATATTGGGGTTAACCAAAATTTGTTTATATTACACAAAAAGATATTCTCAGAAGTACACAAGTAAAACATTTGGAGATCACTATCATCCTTGAAAAGCACTTCTTTACTGGAGTCTGAGCTTTTAAGTGGTGGAAAATCATATCCTCCCTGGAAAATACACTGTGCAAAAATGTTATGTCTTTACAACAGAACTAAGTTGAAGCTGAAACTCCAACACTTTAGCCACCTGATGCGAAGAGTTGACTCATTGGGAAAGACCCTGATGCTGGGAAAGATTGAAGGCAGGAGGAGAAGGGGACGACAGAGGATGAGATGGCTGGATGGCATCACCAACTCAATGGACATGGGTTTGAGTAAACTCCGGGAGTTGGTGATGGACAGGGAGGCCTGGTGTGCTGCAGTCCATGGGGTCACAAAGAGGCGGACATGACTGAGCAGCTGAACTAAACTGAATTACTGAATGAAGTCTAAGGAAAAGGACTTCTTTTCCAGCCCTTTCCCTGTGCTAATGGAGAAGACATTCACTCATTCATTCAGCATGTATTGAATGCCATTCTTTGTAGAGCAGCATCCCGAGCACAGGGAAGGAAACAGACAGGATTAAGACATGGTCCAAACGATAATCTGTCATTCAAGGAAAAGTGAGGTGGGAGCTCTTAGTTCAGATTGGGGGTATTGGGAAGAAGGTTTCCAAGTGAGAGATTTCCATACCCAAGGGAATGCCAGGAAGTCCTGGACAAGGAACCGAATAGAGCCATGCCAGTGCAGAAAGTATTTGAGCTGTTGGAGAGCCCAGATCCCAGTGTACTCAGAGCGATAGAAAGGGCTGTAGACTGGACTGGGAAAGAGACCATAACAGTTCTTGGATATTGTGCTGAGTCTGAGCAAAAGCTTTGTAAAAATCATATTACTATTCCCGTTTTTATACTCAGAGAAGCCTGGTCACAGGTGTGTATAGAACAGAACTGGTTTCCAAGCCGATGTTCTTTTCACTTTTCATTTATAACTTCTAGCCATATAAAAAGAAAAAATGCAACATCTCCTTGAGTCATGAGAATAAAAGCAAAAATAAACAAATGGGACCTAATTAAACTGCAATGCTTTTGCACAGCAAAGGAAACCATAAACAAAATGAAAAGCAAACCCAAAGAATGGGAGAAAATATTTGCAAACAAAACGATCGACAAGGGATTAATCTCCAAAATATACAAACATCTCAAGCAGCTCAGTATCAAAAAAAATAAAAACCCAATCAAAAAATGGGCAGATGATCTAAATAGACATTTCTCCAAAGAAGACATACAGATAGTCAAGAGGCACATGAAAAGATGCTCACTAAATCTTTTCACCTTGCTTATAGTTTCCTTTGTTGTGCAGAAGCTTTTAATTTTAATTAGGTCCCATTTGTTTATTCGTGTTTTTATTTCCAATATTCTGGGAGGTGGGTCATGGAGTATCCCGCTTTGGTTTATATCAGAGAGGGTTTTGCCTATGTTATCCTCTAGGAGTTTTATAGTTTCTGGTCTTATGCTTAGATCTTTGATCCATTTTGAGTTTATCTTTGTGTATGGTGTTAGAAAGTGTTCTAGTTTCATTCTTTTACAAGTGGCTGTCCAGTTTTCCCAGCACCACTTGTTAAAGAGGTTGTCTTTTCTCCATTGTATATTCTTGCCTCCTTTGTCAAAGATAAGGTGTCCATAGATGCGTGGATTTATCTCTGGGCTTTCTATTCTGTTCCATTGATCTATATTTCTGTCTTTGTGCCAGTACCATACTGTCTTAATGACTGTGGATTTGTAGTATAGCCTAAAGTCAGGTAGGTTGATTCCGCCAGTTCCATTCTTCTTTCTCAAGATTGCTTTGGCTATACGAGGTTTTTTGTATTTCCATACAAATTGAGAAATTATTTGTTCTAATTCTTTGAAAAAGACCTCTGGTAGCTTGATAGGAATTGCATTGAATCTATAGATTGCTTTGGGTAGTATACTCATTTTCACTATATTGATTCTTCCAATCCACGAACACGGCACATTTCTCCATCTGTTTGTGTCCTCTTTGATTTCTTTCATCAGTGTTTTATAGTTTTCTATATACAAGTCTTTTGTTTCTTTAGGTAGAAATACTCCTAAGTATTTTATTCTTTTTGATTCGATGGTGAATGGAATTGTTTCCATAATTTCTTTTTCTGTTTTTTCATTGTTAGTGTATAGAAATGCCAGGGATTTCTGTGTGTTGATTTTGTATCCTGAAACTTTGCTATATTCACTGATTAGCTCTAGTAATTTTCTTGTAGAGTCTTTTGGGTTTTCAATATAGAGGATCATGTCAGCCTTCAGAATGGGAGAAAATAATAGCCAGTGAAGCAACGGACAAACAATTAATCTCAAAAATATACAAGAAACTCCTGCAGCTCCATTCTAGAAAAATAAACAACCCAATCAAAAAGTGGGCCAAAGAACTTAACAGACATTTCTCCAAAGAAGACATAAAAATGGCTAACAAACACATGAAAAGATGCTCAACGTCACTCATTATCAGAGAAATGCAAATCAAAACCACAATGAGGTATCACTTTACACCAGTCAGAATGGCTGCAATCCAAAAGTCTACAAGCAATAAATGCTGGAGAGGATGTGGAGAAAAGGGAACTCTCTTACACTGTTGGTGGGAATGCAAACTAGTACAGCCACTATGGAAAACAGTGTGGAGGTTCCTTAAAAAACTGCCAATAGACCTGCCATATGACCCAGCAATCCCACTGCTGGGCATATACACCGAGGAAACCAGAATTGAAAGAGACACGTGAACCCCAGTGTTCATCGCTGCATTGTTTACAATAGCCACGACATGGAAGCAACCTAGATGCCCATCAACTGATGAATGGATAAGAAAGCTGTGGTACATATACACAATGGAATATTACTCAGCATTAAAAAAAAATTCATTTGAAGCAGTTCTACTCAGATGGACGAAACTGGAGCCCATTATCCAGAGTGAAGTAAGCCAGAAGCAAAAACAACAATACAGTATATTAACACATATATATGGAATTTAGAAAGATGGTAACGAGAACCCAACATGCAAGACAGCAAAAGGAACGCAGATGTATAGAATAGACTCGTGGACTCTGTGGATGAGGGTAAGGGTGGGATGATATGGGAGAATGGCATTGAAACATGTTAATTATCATATGTCTAATCAATCGCCAGCCCAGGATTGATGCTCGGGGCTGGTGCATCGAGATTTCCCGGGGGAAGGGAGGAGGGAGGGAGGAGGGAGGAGGGAGGGGGGTTCTGGAGGGGGAGCATATGTAAACCCATGGTGATATCATGGCATTGAATGGCAAAAACAATAAAAGGGAAAAAAAAAAGAAAAGATGTTCACTAAATCACTATTAGAGAAATGCAAATCAAAATTACAGTGAGGTGTCACCTCAGTTAAAATGGCCATCATCAAAAATTTCACATGCAATAAATGCTGGAGACAGTGTAGAGAAGAGGGAACTCCCCTACACTGTTAGTGGAAATGTAAATTGGTACAGCCATGATGGAGAACAGTATGGAGGTTCCTTAGAAATCTAGAGAGTTATACCACATGATCCAGCAATCCCACTCCTGAGCATATATCCAGAGGAAACCATAATTCAGAAAGATGCATGCACCCAATGTACATTGCAGCACTGTTTACAGTGGATAGGACATGGAAGCAACCTATATGTCCATCAACAGAGGAATGGGTAAAGAAGATGTGGTACATATACACAATGAAATCTTAGTCATAGAAATCTTAGTCATAAAAAAGAACATGATGCCATTTGCAGTAACTTGGATGGACTTGGAGATTGTCATAATGAGTGAAGTCAGTCAGATAAAGACAAATATAGTATCACTTATATGTGAAATCTAAAGAAATGGTGCAAATGAACCTGTTTACAAAACAGAAGTTGAGACACAGATGTAGAAAACAAACTGTGGTAACCGGGGGAAAGGGTGGGGGCCTAAATTGGGAGATTGGGATTGACACATATACACTACTGTATATAGAATAGATAAGAACCGAAAGCACAGGGAACTTTTTTCAGTACTCTGTAATGACCTATATGGGAACAGAATCTTAAAAGAAGAGTGGATATATGTGTGTATAACTGACTCACACCTTGCTGTACAGCAAAAACTAACCACATGATAAGTCAACTATTTGTTGTTTAGTTGCTATGTCGTGGCCAACTCTCTGTGACCCCAAGGACCACAGCTTGCTAGGCTCCTCTATATTTCAATTTTAAAAATGCAGTATAAAATGTTTTTCAGCATTGTTGCATTAATTGTCATGTGAGTTTAGAAGAGGTAAATTGAAACACCTAGTAAGACTGAAGAGCACTTCTGTCCTTTATAGTATCAGGCCTTTTAAATCATTATGTGTGAGAACTTGCTGCAGCGCTCACAAAGGCTGTCTTTAAAGCATCAATGACAGGGAGTGAAATCTCTCCATGTCCCTATGTCTGACCTAGTACCTGGGCCCTCGCAGGTACCTAATAAAGAAGGAAATAAAAGCTAGTTTTTCTGTTTCCCTTTTAGAGTAAAGAAGTCCATGAAATTTGAATTCAATCAAGGAACTTGATTAGGGAAGGGCTCAGTCACTTCTGTCGTCTCTGACTCTTTGCAACCCCATGGACGGTAGCCCACCAGGGCTATGGGATTCTGTCCATGGGATTCTCCAGGCAAGAACACTTGCCACTTCCTTCTCCAGGGGATCTTCCCGACTCAGGGATGGAACCTGCATCTCTTGCGTCTCCTGCATTGGCAGGTGGATTCTTTACCAGTACACCACCTGATTAGGGAATCATGCACACAAATACATCTGCAGTCAGTTTATGTCCCTTTACTGAGGATTTGGAATTTTCTTTATAAAAACTGGGGGTTTTGAACATCTAGTTGACAGCTACCTACTTAGAGTAATGGACAGAACACAGTGATGGGAAAGTATTACAGGAGTTAGATTTAGGTGAAATCTTGGTTCTGTGCATCAGTTAACCATGGATAAGACTATATTTCACCTTAGATGTTTTCTAGAAGTCTCATTTTTCTCCTCTGTGACATTGCAATATTACTGCTTCTTTGCAGGGTTGCTGGAAGGCTTAGAGGTGTAGACTCTGTATTTAATGTCAAGTCTCTTGTCATGTAGTAGGTACTGAATTAGTTGTTGCTATTACTGCTATTTGCTATTTTAATTTTTAAAAACTCGGTTATACTTCTTGACAAAGAGTCATTTTGTTGTATGGCATTCAAGCTTGTGAAATCTGTGCATCTCTTCTATAGCCATATAGTTTTTTCAACCTGTGTTAGTTTAAATACAGAATAATCCTGTCGGTCTGGGTAACTTCGGCTCAATTGTTTCCTGTCTGTGAAAATATCACCATTTGTTTAATAGCTTCTGTCAGAATGGGGTTAAGGCAACCTACAGAATGGTAGTAGAATTAGGTTTAAACAAATCTGTCTGTTTAAACTTAATTCTCTCTACTTACTGATAGAATGAACAGTTTTATTAGGAAATAATCAGCATGTGGATCTCTCTTTTTCCTACATTCGCTCCACCTTCACCACACAGACCCTCTTAATCTTCCAGTGATTCTTGTTGAGTTGGGTTCTTAACAGATAACAATGAATTTTAAGCATAGTGTTTACTGCACTCTTCATTCTCTGAGGAAACTGATTTGATGGGAACAGCAGATTTGGAGTTCTGACCTGGGGCGATGTAGAGAATTTACAGAAAAAATAAATAACTGGGCAGAGTAAACAGTATCTTTTGAGAACTTATCATTCCCTCTCCACAAAAGGCTAGCAGAGCGATTCTGCTAGGTATCTTATTTTGTTGGAGACATAAATCTCAGTTATAAAATCAGTTGAGGACTCTGCACCTTTACAACACACATTCTTGTGGGCCTCACAGAGTTCCTACAGATCAGAGCATCCAGCTCATTCCCATTCCCTCAGGAATGTTTCATTGGAGGCTTGAGACACGTGAGTCACGTGAGTTAATAGGGTTCGTGATCTCCATTCTGTTTTTCCTCTTTGCAGGTCTCCTAAGAGGATTAATTTACACATCCTATTTCAATAGAGACTTTCACACTAAAAATGTCAAATTATTACCCACATCATTTTTTGTCACTTATTAGTGAAGTCTCAATTGCCAAGTCCCCCTTTCACCTGAGAAGTTCGCGTGGGAGATGAGTCCTGACTTTTCCGCAGTCACCACCACTAAAGCTCAGCACCTGGGAAATTCTGTGTGCAAACCTCAACCTGCAGACAAACGGTCCCGTCTCACCCTCCATTCCTTCAGTAAAGACAAGTTTTGTCCTGCTTTGTAGTGGGTATGGGTTAAATTCTAACAGTCTAGTCTTTTTGCCTTTTTATCAGCCACACAAATTCCCCAAATTCTTTGCTTTCCTAGTCAAAAGCAATAAAAAATAAATAAATAAAAATGGAAACAACCCATATGGTAATGAGCTCTTGTTTTGTGGGGAGAGTGCAGCGGTCTTTGCAGAGGGTCCCTTGTAGTTTGCTGGGCCTCGGGCAGTGCCCGTGGAGGACACGTGGGGTGGGAGGGCCCACGGCCTCTCCCTGAGGCCCTGGAGCTGAGCTGTCAGCCCTGGGCCCTGCAGAACTCCACCTGGGAACCCTGATCTGGGCCCCTCCTCCAAGTGCACCCACTGATTTATAAGAGTTCCCCCTCACCTTACAGGGTGATTGAGGATATGTCCAGAGAGAAAGCAGAATGGTGACGGCCAGGGACCTCTGCGGGGGCAGTGGCGAGAACGGGGAGTCATGTTTTAAGGGGCGCCGTCTCAGTGTCGCAAGACGCAGCGAGCTCTGGACGGCGCCGATGGCTGCACGTTATGAATATGTTTAATACCGCTGAACTTAAAATTACTTAAGATGGCAAATTTTATGTTATGTGGTTTTTACCATGATTTTTTAAAGTGGGGGCAAAAGAGGACGTCCAGAGTTATCGCCCCACCTTTAAAGGAAACAGGCTCAGTGCGACTTCAGAGTCTGGGCTCAGACGCCATCTTGTTCATTCTCGTCCTAGTTTCCTCAGAGGGCAGCTCTTGGCCTCCAGCCATTGTCCCCTTCTCAGCAGGAGTCATGGGCTGTACCCGCCTGTGGGACCCTCTGGTAGCTCACAGAGGGTGAGGGTTGGAGAGAAGGACCCCAGGGTGGCTTGGTGACCCCCAGTCCCCACTGCTTTTCCTGGCTTGGTGGCACAGGCTCATTTGTCTCTGTGCCCAGGCCTCCGTCTACAGCACAGTTTGGAAGCTGCTTTATCTTGGAGAACTTTCATTTTAGATGATTTTCTACTGAGGGAGAAGATCAGTGCTCTGATGCTCTAAGAAAATTTGAGGTACCATCAAAATGGCCACCAACAGAAAATCTACAAACAATAAATGCTGGAGAGGACGTGAAGAAAAGGGAACCCTTTTGCACTGTTGGTGGAAATGTAAATTGATATAGCCACTATGGGGAACAACAAGGAGATGCTTTAAAAAACTACGAATAAGACTACCATATGACCCAGTGGGTCATACAGGGCCATATACTCCCACTACTGGGCATATACCCTGCTGCTGCTGCTAAGTCACTTCAGTCGTGTCCAACTCTGTGCAACCCCACAGACGGCAGCCCACCAGGCTCCCCCGTCCCTGGGATTCTCCAGGCAAGAACACTGGAGTGGGTTGCCATTGCCTTCTCCAGTGCATGAAAGTGAAGTGAAAGTGAAGTCGCTCAGTCATGTCCGACTCTTAGCGACCCCATGGACTACAGCCCACCAGGCTCCTCCATCCATGGGATTTTCCAGGCAAGAGTCCTGGAGTGGGGTGCCATTGCCTTCTCCCATATACCCTGAGAAAATCATAATTCAAAACGACCATGTACCCCAATGTTCAGAGCAGCACTATCTACCATAGCCGGGACATGGAAACAACCTAGATGTCTATCAACAGGTGACTGGGTAAAGATGTGGTATATATATACAATGGAATATTACTCAGCCATAAAAAAGAATGGATCTGAGTCAGTTGTAGTAATATGGATGAGCCTAGAGGCTGTTACATAGAGTGGAGTAAGAAAGAGAAGAACATACATTGTATATTAACACATACACACAGAATCTAGAAAAATGGTACCTATGAACCTCTTTGCAGGGCAGGAGTAGAGGACGCACGCGTAGAAAACAGACTTGTGGACACAGAAGGGAAAGGAAAAGCTGGGACACATTGAGAGTGGCACTGACATATATACACCACCACAGGTAAAACAGCTGGTGGAAGTTGCTTGTGTAGCACAGGGAGCTCAGCGCGGTGCTCTGTGATGACCTAGAGGAGTGGGGTGGGGGGTAAGGTGGGAGGGAGACTCAAGAGGGAGAAGACACATGTGTATTTCTAGCTGACTCACGTTAGTGAACAGCAGAGACCAACACAATATCGTAAAGCAATTATCCTCCAATTAAAAATTTAAAACTTCAAGTATCCCGAACTTCAAAGTTTTCCACCCCTTAACTTTTTCCTAATCCACCTCTCTCACACACTTGCCAAGGAGAGGGTAGCTCTGACCTACGCTGCAATTTCTCTCCCTCCCCCGTACCTTTCCATGGTTTCATATAGTATCCTACACTCTTCCATCCTCCTCGGCTTTACTTTTCAACCCTAGCACTCATGACTGTCTGATTTACTATGGTAGTTGAAAAATGTATCTTATTATCCGTCTGCTTTTTAGAACATATACCGCACAATGTAGGCTCGTCCATCCTTTTTGTTCATTCCTATATCTTGGGCCCCTAGAATAGTGCCTGGTACAGATTACGTGCTCAGTGATCATTTGTTGGATAAACATGAATGAGAAACAGACCAAGGGCAGGTCCAGGGCTATTTACTGCCATTCCTGACTGTGCTCAGCAGAGGACACTGAAACATCAATCCGAGGCGCTCTCAATTCCCACCCCTGTAGCTGCAGGCCCTCGACATCTCTTCCTCTCTATTTCTGACACATTCTTCCATGCAAACTTGGCCAAGGCACCTCCCCACCATCCCTGCTGCCAGTGCCCTCCTGAGGAAGGTCCGCATGATGTCAGCCACCTGAACCACCTGGGAGTCACCTCTCCTCAGCCCTGGAGCTTCTCCGAGGGCTCTGGGCGGGTGATGGGGAGGACTCTGTAAAGAACCTGCCTGCCAGGGCAGGAGACATAAGAGACATGGGTTCAATCTCTGGGTCGGGAAAAACCCCTGGAGAAGGACATGGCAACCCACTCCAGTATTGTTGCCTGGAGAATCCCATGGACGGGGTTACAAAGAGTCGGACATGACTGAAGTGACTTAGCGTGCGCGCATACACTGCTTCTGCTCAAAACTTCACTGACCACAGCTCCTCTGGGGTCTGGGTCTGCAAGTTTTACAGGCAACCCCCCAGGTTGGTGGGGAGTTGGGTAGAAGGCTTGTTCATCTTGCTGCTCCTTCCAGGTGCTCACCAGTAACGCCCCTTGTGTCTGTGCAAACTGATTTCAGGGACTGGGCAGCTGCAGTTGTCACCCACGGGCCGAAGTTTCCAGCCTCTGAGCCACCAGGACCCCCCCTGTAGCTCATCCTCTTCTATTTTGAGGTCCCCTAGGGTGCCGATCCACCCTCTGTTTCTGACTCAAGCTCACGCACTGTGGATCAGGAGGCAGTCCTTCGCGCCCACATGCCCTGCTGAGAACACCATCCCGGTTCTCGTAGGGGGTTCTGGGAAAGCCGGCTGTGGATTTCTGTGCACTAACTCATCTGTCATCTTTTTTTTTTTTTTTATCTTTCTTTCTATCTTTCTTCCTTTCTTTACGCACATGCTCACTGAACAAAGCACAAACCAGCACAGCCTTATTGGATTGAGGGCCACTTGCTCTAAATTCAAAAATTAGTATCCTTCATCTCACAGCTAAGACTACCTGGTAAAGAAAAAAAAACAAAAAACATCATTCTGAAGTCATCCTCCCGTGATGTCTTCCTTTAATTCAAAATCCAAAACTATGCCCTTTTCATGTCCCTTCCATGCATGTAGCCCCCATCCCCTCCCTACACAAAGTCTTGGTCAACTTGTGACACACATAGGCCTTGGGTTTGAAAACTGTGGATTTTAACAAACTAATATGTATATCCTTCAAAAGGGAATATGCGGTTTTCAGCATCTTCTAATGATCTGGTTGTAGCTAAAAGATGCCTATTAGATGTCAGCAGTGGGACTAGGAGATGCTATTGTCTGAAGCAACCAAATTTGGGTGCCCACCTGTGAACGGTGAAGGACAGTGGTCCTCGAGTTATAAATAAATCCCCAGCAGTGAGCGCCACGTGAGGCCATGAGGCCTCTCCCAGACCACACGTCTCTCTGCCGCTGTCAACGTGCCCTGGGCTTGCTGAGTCTGTTACTTTGCACACATGCCCTACTTTGCTTAGGACAAACAAGTTTGCAGAAGCTCCCAACTCATGCTTCTCTTTAAAAATGACTTAAGCTGAAAAAACAGTGAGGATCAACTGTTCTCAGAGGAGGAAGAAAAACGTGGAGGGCTTGTCAGTGCTGGGAAAAGTGGCACTAAACTTAGACCTGGAAGTATATACTATCTTTTTCCAAAGGCTGTTTTTAAACACCATCCCCTGCCCCCCAGCTAGTTCTCACATAGCAACAAGACAGTCTGCCCAAGTGGGGCAGTGGGCCGCCCCTAAATCTCTGATCTAGGCACCTGCAGGCCTCAGGCCAGTGCTTTGCTAGATAGTGGCCTGGCATGCTGTCTTTCAGGCTCCATTCAAAGTCCACAATTTTTATAAACAAATGTTTCTTGTGGAAAGGGTGTTTTAAGGTTGCTGTTTTGAGAGGCTATTTTTCCAGAAAATGTGAACTGTTTTTATTATCAAATGTCTTTTAGCCTTGTGATCTGAAACGAAGTATCACAAAGGTCTGGATGTCATAAACTTGAAAAAAAAAAAAAAAAACCCAACCTGCCTACGCCAGCATTTTAATATGTGAAGATGTCAATTTGTAATTAAGGCTCAAATTTTCAATCGCCTAAGTGGCTGACGCTGATTCCACTTGGAATCACTGTTGATTTATTTATCCTGGAATAAGTGCAATGCCATTAGGTCTTGGTGACAACAGAAATAAGCTTTGGCCAGGTCTGTACATAGTTTGGGGATGAAGAAAATAGGTTTTGAAAGGCGATGGGTACTGCTGATTATAGATTTTTATTAGGAACAGATGTGGGGCCCTGGTTTTCAGCAGGAGACAAACTGTTATTGAAACAAGCAGCTGACTAAGAACCATATAATATCTTCTTTTCTAGGACAGAAAAATAGTAACAAATTGAATTCAGAATCTTTTTCGTTAAGGGGTCATCTAAGCATCAAAAACAAACTCTGTAAGATACTTATCTATGCCATGTTGAACAGCCTACAACAAACACTGGGGGTGGGGGGAGCTGTTTGTGATAAGCCATCTCCAGGCTGAGAAAGAAGTTTACAAAGAAATTATAAAGAACTTCTTTTACCACTGTGCTTCAGATTGCTAACCCTAACCTAGAGCCTGTCACACAGAGTGAAGTCAGAAAGAGAAAAACAAATATCATGTGTTAATGCATGTATGTGGAATCTAGAAAAATGGTACAGATGAACCTATTTGCAAGGTAGCAATAGAGACACAGACATGTGGACACACTGGGGAAGGGGAAGGTGGGATGAACTGGGAGACTAGCACTGACACGAATTCACCACCACGTGTAAAACGGCTAGCTAGTGGGAACCTTGAAGCTCAACATCCAGAAAACTAAGATCATGGCATCCGGTCCCATCACTTCATGGCAAATAGATGAGGAAACAGTGGAAACAGTGGCTGACTTTATTTTTCTGGGCTCCAAAATCACTGCAGATGGTGACTGCAGCCATGGAATTAAAAGACACTTACTCCTTGGAAGGAAAGTTATGACCAACCTAGATAGCATATTAAAAAGCAGAGACATTACTTTGTCAACAAAGATCCATCTAGTCAAGGCTATGGTTTTTCCAGTAGTCATGTATGGATGGGAGAGTTGGACTATAAAGAAAGCTGAGCACAGAAGAATTAATGCTTTTGAACTGTGATGTTGGAGAAGGCTCTTGAGAGTCCCTTGGACTGCAACGAGATCCAAAGGGTCCATCCTAAAAGAGATCAGTCCTGGGTGTTCATTGGAAGGACTGATGTTGAAGCTGAAGCTCCAATATTTTGGCCACCTCATGTGAAGAGCTGACTCATTTGAAAAGACCCTGATGTTGGGAAGGATTGAGGGCAGGAGGAGAAGGCAACGACAGAGGATGAGATGGCTGGATGGCATCACTGACTCAATAGACATGATTTTGGGTAGACTCTGGGAGTTGGTGATGGACAAGGAGGCCTGGCGTGCTGCAGTTCATGGGGTCGCAAAGAGTCAGACACGATTGAGCGACTGCACTGAAGTGGAACCTGCTCTCTAGCACAGGGAGCTCAGCTCGGTGCTCTGTGATGACCTAGAGAGGGAGGACGGTGGGTGGGTGGGAAGGAGATCCCAGAGGGAGAGGATATGTATATGTGTGTGTATACACACACACACATCTAGATGATTCATGTTGTTGTACAGCAGAAACTAATACAACATTGTAAAGCAATTTTAAAAAATCGTAATTGTAAACAATTTCTTTTCAACTACCTCAGATCTCTTCCCTCTAAATTTACCTACGGCTGCCCCATGTAACAGTTTCATCCTCTTAGGATGGAGCAGTACCAATGCTAAGTTACATACTGTATGACCGTTCTGTGTATTATAGGCCTATTTCCCTCCCCCTCTAAGGACAGAGTGAGCCTCTTGGATTGCTTGCTGCCCAGTTTGAGGCTGTGTCAGCTAAGGTGACTGTTGACATTACAGATGATTTCCATCTGTCTCTGCCATCCTCTTTTGCCCCCAGTCATTTATTGAGACATCACCCCCCACCCAATTCATTTCATTTAATAACACTTCCCAGAAATTTCAGATGATGCCTCCAGTCATATGCCATTGGCCAGCACTTAATCACATGTCCACACTTAGCTTCAAAAGGAGTCTGGGAAATGGAGAATGATCCTGAGTGGGCCATGTGCCAAGTTAAAGAATCAGGGTTCGACTTTATAAAAGTGAGACAAGGCTGGGACCCGGGACCCTTTGCTGCAAAGCTTGCTCCTGGACAGACGTCTCCTTGAACACCAGCAGTAACTGTGTGCCTGTGCGGTTGGGGCACATTCTACAAGAAAACCCAAAAAGCACAAGTGCCATTTCTGAAGAGCCAGGAGCAAGAACAAAGGGTCAGGAACCAAAAGCAGGGTACTGCACACGCCCCCTGCACACAGTGCCACCAAGGAGTGGGCAAACCACCAAAGCCACCCTCAGGCCTGACTCCTGGACATACGCCTACCCGCACGCAGGAACCAGGGTGCCCTGCCTTGGTGAGTGAGCAAGCAAGGGAACCTGGTGTTTGTTCTCACTTCCTGCTTCTGCAGCAGGAGCCCCGAGAAAACCTTGCCTGAATTTCCTGTCTGGCCTCTAATCAATTTCTATTGATTAAGGAGGCCAAGAACCCTGGTGGGTAACAGAAGGGGAAATGGATACAGGGATTAACTAGGAGGCTGAACCAATGACTTGTACCAATTTACACTATCATCAAGGTATGAGAGTTCCTTTTCCTCCATAGTGTTCATTAAAATTTGGTATTGTCAGACACTTTGATTTTGTCAATCTGATAGACGCTCATTTATTTAAAAAAAAACCCAAAACTTTTCATATTCACATAATACTGGCATTGCCTTCCCCTCCCAGACAACCGACCTATTTATGTGCTCAGACCCTCAGTCGTGTCCAGCCCGTTGCAGCCCCATGGGCTGTAGCCCGCCAGGCTCCTCTGTCCATAGGATTTCCCAGGCAAGAATACTGCAGTGAGGTGCCATTTCCTTCTCCAGGAATCATCCTGACCCAGGGATTGAACCTGTGTCTCTTAAATCTCCTGCACTGGCAGGCAGATTCTTTACCATTAGCACCACCTGGGAAGCCCCTAATATATTTAATATTTATTCGTATTATACAGGCTAGGTAGTATTTGGTATGCTATACAGTCCGTGGGATTCTCCAGGCCAGAATACTGGAGGGGGTAGCACCTTTCCCTTCTCCAGGGGATGTTCCCAACCCAGGGATCAAACCCGGGTCTCCCGCTGAGCCACAAGGGAAGCCCAATTGGTATGCACCTATTTTGAATTCTTTAGTTCAAGAAAATGGTTGCATTATATGTCTTTTTTCACTAAGCACTGCGTATTCAAGGCCTTGCTATGGGCACAGCTGCTCTGTTGCTTCTGCAGCATATCCTGTGATTTTCACCCATACGTCTTACTTGTCCATCCTCTCACTGATGGACGCCCAGGTCGTCTCTGATTCTCCGACATCACTTATGCCTCACAACAAACTGAGGTTCAGGACTTCCCTGGTGGCTCAGTGGTAAAGGATCTACCTGCCAGTGCAGGAGACATGGGTTCGATCCCTGACCCAGGAAGATGCCACAGGCCACAGAGCAGCTGAGCTCATACATCTCAACTACAGCTCACCCTACAGCTTGTGCTCTGCAACAGGAGGAGCCGCCACAATGAGAGGCCTGTGCATTGCAACTAGAAAGCAGCCCCCACTCGCCGCGACTAGAGAAAAGCCTGTGCGACAAAGAAGACCCAGTGCAGCCAAAAGTAAACAAACTCATGAGAGAGAAAACTGAGCCTCAGAGAAGTTAAAAAGTTAGTCCCAGGTCCACAAAAACAGACATGTGGCTAGCTGGTACATAACAGAGAGTCCAGGAATAAACTCGCACATCTACAGTCAATTAATCTTCAACAAAGGAGGCAAGACTACACAGTAGGGAAAAGACAGTCTCTTAAGCCAGTGGTGCTGGGAGAGCTGGACAGCTGCATGTAAATCAATGAAATCAGAACACACCCTCACATCCTACACAAAAATAAACTCAAAGTGACTTAAGCACTTAAATATATAAGACTTGATACCATAAAACTCCTAGA
Organism: Antilocapra americana; assembly: GCA_007570785.1. NCBI lineage: Eukaryota > Metazoa > Chordata > Mammalia > Artiodactyla > Antilocapridae > Antilocapra > Antilocapra americana. Next base: position 6,641,157 of record ML664180.1, on the reverse strand, counting down.
AGAGAACATAGGCAAAACATTCTCTGACATAAACCATACCAGTGTTTTTCTTAGGTCTCCCATGGCAACAGAAATAAGAGCAGAAATAAACAAATGGGACCTAATCAAACTCACAAGCTTTTGCACAACAAAGGAAACCATAAGCAAAATGAAAAGACAACCTACAGACTGGGAGAAAATACTTGCAAATGATGCAACCAACAAAGGCTTAATTTTAAAAATATCGAAACAGCTCATACAGCTCAATAAAAAAATAAAAATAAAAAAATGGACATTACACCTAAACAGACATTTCTCCAAAGAAGACATACAGATGGCCAACAGGGACATGAAAAGAGCTCATTATCACTAGTTAGTAGAGTATAAAAACTACAATGAAGTGTCACCTCACACCAACCAGAACAGCCATTATTAGTAAGTCTACAAATAAATGCTGGAGATGGTGTGAAGAAAAGGAAATCCTCATATACTATAGGTAGGAATGTAAGTTGGTGCAGCCACTATGGAGGACAGCATGGAGGTTCCTGAAAAAGCTAAAACTAGAGCTACCTTGTGATCCAGCAATCCCACTCCTGGGCATACACCTGGACAAAACTATAATTCAAAAGGATACAAGCTCCCAAATGTTCACAGTGACACTATTGAGAATAGAATATCCATTCATCTAATGATGGGCAAAGAAGATGTGGTATGTATACACACACACAATGGAATATTATTCAGCCATAAAAAGTAATGAAACTTTTTTGCCCATTTGCAGCAACATGGATATAACTAGAGATTATCATGCTAAGTGAAATAAATCAGAAAGGGAAATACAAATATATGCTATCACTTATATATGAATTTGAAATATGACACAAATGAACTTTATCTACCAAAGAGAAACAGACAGATATAGAGAACAGATTTGTAGTTGCCAGGGGTGGAGGAGGGATATGCTGGGAGTCTGGGATTAGCAGAGACAAACCAGTACATACAGGATGGATCAACAACAGGGTGACTGTGCAGCACAGGGAACTATATTCAATATCCTGTAATAAACCATAATGGAGAATATGAAAAAGAATGAAAAAAAATTTTGATTGAAAAAAATGCCCCAAGTCCCATGGCTAATGTACCCTACTGCCATTGGCGAATGGTCTCTAGAAAGAAAGAGTGCTAAAGAAATCTACTTGTAAGCAGAAAAGGTAGGCGTCTGGTGTAATTTCAGAGATTCCAGGTAAGCTTCCCTGCTCCAAAATCTCTCTTCCAATCAGCTCCAGTGATGCCTCAAAGTTAAAAACAGAGATTCCTTTCTTTGACTTAATGTTCTCTCTCTGATTAGAATCCTAATAGATTGTAAACCTCATTGGTCATTTATGCCTTGTGATTAACTTAGTTTTCAGCCCTTTCCTGGAGGTAAAAGGATTAGGTGAGCCATATAGTTATTGAGGGCTTAAAGGGCAGTGTATCAGTGGGGACTGTATTCAGCTATGAATGTGTGTGTGTGTGTGTGTGTTAGTTGCTCAGTCCTGTCCAACTCTTTGTGACCCCATGGGCTATATAGCCTGCCAGGCTCCTCTGTCCATGGAATTCTCTAGGCAAGAATACTGGAGTGGGTAGCCATTCCCTTCTCTGTGACATTAAACATCACATAGCCGTTCCGGGATGTTACAGAGTCTGGCTATCGAGTGTATATATGTTAACTGTGTACACCGCCGTTGTCCCCTTATCCCGAAGAGCCTAGTAAGAGGGACGGCGGGGGTGGAGGTGCGGATGCTGTGTGCAGGGAACTCGGTGGTCTCTGCTACTCGCACTTAAAAGCAGAGACGGGAGAAGCCAAAGTAGGGCAGTAAGTGGTCAAGAAGTCCTTAACCTGCGTCTGTCATAATTTTTCTGGAGGCTTACTTAACGTGGAGAGAAGAAGTCACCACTCACCAGGCTGGCACACTGCAGGGAGATGGCGATTTCACCTGGCATGAACAACAGGCATTCAGATCTGCAGCCAGTGGTCCCCTCTTGTCCTCAGCGATCAGGAGACGTTCTATCCTTAACAGTAACTAAACCTGAAACACTAGCCCCAGCACCAAGAAGGGCCCCTGTGCTGCAAAAACCACAGAAGTGATTAGTCGTGGGACAAGAACAGATTAAGGAAGGCTTGTTATGATGAGTTTGTTTACATGACCTCCCCGCAGCCCAGGAGAAGGGATGATCATTTATTTTTGCCTCTCGGCCTTGAGCCTCCTTTTTTTTTTTTCTTTCCCCCGAGTTTATATCAGCTTGTTGACTTAACTCTTCAGCTCAGGGAGTTCTTCATGTACGTCCTAGGTGTGCTTGGGAACAGGGACCCCGATTGGAAAGAAAGTGAATATCTTTATCTTAGTCCTCCAAGATCCATCGTTTGAAAAAGGAAAACCTAGAGCTGCTGTGCCTTCAGCCTAGGGAGGTTATGAAATGCAGGGGAGATTCTTTACCCCGCAGTCCTCAGGCCTGGGAGGGGTGGGGCCGCCGCTGCTCACTCGAGACCTTTCATGTCTCCCTGCTCCTGGGAGTGGGCTGTGCCCATCAACACTACAGGTGGGTCCCGCGCAAGTGCCAAACTAGCAGCTGCACAGCCCAGGGACTTTGAGCTCTTTGCAGCTCTCCTCTCTTTGTACCCCTGCCAGCTCGCACACACCTGGGATTTCACCAGCTGCCTGCCCACTGCGGCCCCCTCCCCCCCACCGACCTAACCCTCAGGACACCTGCTCCTCTCCGGGGCAGCGAGTCTCATCCCCACCTCGCCTGCATAAGGCCCCGGGGAGCTTTGAACAAGACCTACGAGTTTCAGGCCTGGAACAGTCAACTCCCACTCATTTCATGGCAAATTAGGCGGGATTAAGGTTTACTGTGAAGAAAGGCTGGAGCTGACAATTAATCAGCTTGGTCATTTGGGGGTCGAATTAAATTGGACCTCAGATCTTGGCTCTAAAAGGGAATCAAATTCTTTCTTTGGCATGATGCATGTTTTGGATCAAGGTAGCACAGACCGTCACCATCTCCCTTCGTTGCCTATAGATTTTGGTTTAGCAATTTTAAAACACAGCAAGGGGTGAGGCAAGTACCGGAGTCTGGGTTTTTGAAGTGAATGCAGGGCTTCAATTCAGCCAAGTTATTCTGGCTCTCTTTTGTCTAAGAAGTCTCTCGGGTGCTGAGGGCAGTAAAAGATATGGAAGCATTATTAATATAAATTTGACTATGGAGCACTAGAAATACTAAAAGCTACAGAAACTACCAATTCTGGTTGTGGACTGGCAGTGGCTTTACAGAGGAAGTGACATTTGAGCTCAAAGATGAGTGGTAGTTTTATACTTCCTTCGAGTAGACACTGGGGAGTGGCCTGCAGTCAGGACCTTTTAATCGTGTCTGACATTGTTTTTGTACCATTACTGCTCCTAACATTCGAGGCATGACTACAGTCCAAGACTAAAAGAGGTAATCACCTTTGGAAACTGCCAACAAACATGAATAACTCTTCTGGGGCCAGCTTTTCTCAAGGAAGTAATAAAATGTACCCTTGTAGCCAATGACAGTCAGCATGAAAGTCTCCTTCTGGCTCCCTCACAGCCTTGTGACTTTGAACAGGAAACAGAACATATCAATTCATTGCCCTTACAAATGTGGTTTCTTTATGATGCTTTGACCTAATCAACAAATGAGTTGTAAGTACTCCCTATGTGCTTGGTACTACTCACTGCCACATCTCTGAGTCACAAAAGTGCAGGAAAGATGAAAAACAGGGAATTGAAAGCAGGCTAATTGCAATATAAATAAAGAGACAACCATGTTATTCTAAGAGTATCATTTTCAGAAGTGGCCACCAAAGGTTTTATAGTTTGTAAAGGTTTAGAATTCTAACTTTTCTAGTAACTCTTAGCACCCACCCCAGAGCTCCCTCTTGGTTGGAGATCATTCACCGTGGTACACTGAAAGGCGTCACCAATATTTCTGATCCTCTTTTTGGGAACACAGAAGGCTGCATTTCTTTAGCTTCTTGAATTTAGGCATGGCCATAGGTTTTACCAATGAAAAGTGAGCAGACATGGAATTCCATATCTGAGTCAAAGCATCTAACCACCAGTCTCAGTTACAGGACCCTCTTCTCTGGCCTCAGTGTCATGGAACCCTACTCCAATAAGGAGGTGTCTTGCTAAACCATTGAAGGAGGACAGGATACCTGAAGAGTCCCACAGACCTGCAGCAGCGTTCACCTAAGTGAGGAAAAGCGGTCAGTGCGACACCCAAGTTCTTTCCTTTATCCCTGCTGCCTTGCAGCATGCTTATCTGAATCAGGCCCTCCTGACTGAATTATTTTATCCATATTTACATAAATCCAAAGTCCACATGTACCAAGTAATTAGCTTCCCTCTTTTTAATGGTCTCTAGCTTTAATCTCACCTGAATTCTGAATCAAGTGCCTGATGAGGTCAGTTGTCAAAGAAACCAGAGAGGAGAATGTAGACAGAATGAAGCAATCTGTCCCAACTTCTAGAAAAAGCAAACCAAATAACTGGCCAATGGAGTCACCATTATGTTTGATAACAATATTTTTTATGAAATATGCAGATTAAACAAGAAATCTAGAACTTAAAAGCTCTAAAAATGTTGTCCACTCTTTTTCTCTTTTTCTAGAAAAGGTGATTGTAATCCAACGAATGCATGTGTAAGTAGTCCTCTAACGTCAGTGATCTCCAGTAAAGTTTTCACAATTTCATGTAGTAATTTGTTTTCCTAGTACCCCTGAATATGGATAAGCTCCCCAGTTTCTAGCCTGACAGTCCAGCATCAAGCTGTGCACAGTAAGGAGTGAGGCTTTATGAGGGCAGGGACCATGGCAGTCTTGTCAACTGATGGGTCTCAGTGCCTTAGTTTGAGGCCAGTAGGTAGTAAACTATTAGACACATTTGGAAAACAAACAGGCAAACATAAACATCCTATGCCCATGGACCAAGATGACAAACACAGTAATAAGAATGTGGTTTTACCAAAATAAAAGCTTTGTTTAGCCAATGACATGAAGGACTGTCACCTAAGATCTGCTTATGCAATCATAACTGAGGTATATAGGTTTACTTGAAGTCTAAGTTCAGAAATGGAAAATACCCCCTCCTTGTATATTTCAGCTGAAAAAGTTAGACTTTTCTGTTTCATGCATATTAATTTAATATTACAAAGAACTATATTACTATTCTGAATATATACCTTGCTATGCTTTTGAACTGTGGTGCTGGAGAAGACTCTTGAGAGTCCCTTGGATAGTCAGAAGATCAAAACAGTGAATCCTAAAGCAAATCAACCCTGAATATTCATTGGAAGGACTGAAGCTGAAGCTCCAATACTTGGCCACCTCATTGGAAGAGCCAACTCATTGGAAAACACTCTGATGCTGGGAAACATTGAAGAAACATGCTGGCAGGAAGAGAAGAAGGCAACAGAAGATGAGATGGTTGGATGGCACCACCGACTCAATGGACATGAGTCTGAGCAAACTCCAGGAGATAGTGAAGGACAGGGAAGCCTGGTGTGCTGTAGTCCATGGGGTCACAAAGAGTCGGACATGACTTAGTAACTGAAAAACAATACCTTGGAAAAAGACAAAATTAAAATTGGGGACTTCTGAGTTGGTGGGGTGCACTTCCCACACACCCAAAGTGGCCAGCATGCAGGTTTGCAGACAAAAAGGAGTCAGTGGAATCTGCAAGGGACTGTGGGGAGGACTGTGCAGAAGCAGTGAAAAGTGGATGCCTGGTTATAGATAAAGCAATAACATTTAGTATTCCACAATAATATTCCTCATTCAACAATATTCTCTTCTTCTGCTGGGGTAAACCATGATTTGTTTCATAAGAACACCTGAAGGACTGCTATGAAAGTTCTGATTTTTTCCATGAGCTTTTCATTTAAATAAAAGATCCTGGGAAAAATCCAATGTTGGGAGATGGAGACAAGTGGTGGAATAAAAAGATGTGCAGTCACCTCTTTTACAAAAACACCAAAATCACAACTAACTGCTAAACAACCATCAACAAGAAAACATTGCAACCTACGAAAAAAGATAACCAATACCTAAAGACAAAGCAGAAGCCACAATGAGATGGGAGGAGGGGCCGGTAAAACTAAATCTCATAACCTGCTAGGTGAAGTGAAGTGAAAGTCACTCAGTTGTGTCCGAGTCTTTGTGACCCCATGGGCTATACAGTCCGTGGAATTCCCTGGGCCAGAATACTGGAGTGGGTAGCCTATCCCTCCTCCAGCAGATCTTCCTGACCCAGGAATTCAAGCAGGGTCTCCTGCATTGCAGGCAGATTCTTTACCAACTGAGCTATCAGGGAAGCCCACCTGCTAGGTGGGTGACCCCAAAACTGGAAAATAATTGTAACACAGAAGATTGGGGGCCAGAAGAGAGTGGCAGGATATGTTTAAATTGATGAAAGGGGGAAAGTTACAACCAAGACTACTCTATGAAACAAGGATATCATTCAGATTCAATGGCAAAATTGAAAACTTTACAGATAAGCAAAAGGTAAGAGAAATCACACCACCAAATCATCTGAACAACAAATGCTAAAGGAACGTCTCCAGGTAGGAAACACGAGAGGAAAGAAAAGACCTACAAAAACAAACCCAAAATAATTTAATAAGTGGTAACAGGAATATACATATCAATAATTACCTTAAATAAATGAACTAAATACTCCATCTGAAAGACACAGACTGGCTGAATGGATATAAGACCCATATATAAGCTGTCTACAAGAGACCCATTTCAGGCCTAGGGGCACATACAGACTGAAAATGAGGAAATAGATAAAGATATTCCATACAAATGGAAATCAAAAGAAAGGTGGAGAAGTAGTACCCACATCAGACAAAATAAACTTTAAAAGACTGTTACAAGAGACAAGGAAGGGTGAATGCAAGAAGATATAATAATTTTAAATATGCACCCAGTGTAAAAGCACCTCAATACACAAGGCAAATGCTAACAGCCATCAAGGAGGAAATTGACAATAATAGTGGGGGATTTAATACTCAACTTCCACCAGTGGATGACTCATCCATACAGAAAATTAATAAGGAAACACAAGCTTTAGACCGAACTTTAACACACAAGCTTTAACATACTAGACCAAATTGACTTAATTGATATTTATAGGACATTCCATCCTAAAGCAGCAGAATATTCTTTCTTCTCAAGTACACATAGAACATTCTCCAGGATAGATCACATCTTGAGTCACAAATGAATCCTGGTAAATTAAAAAATTAAATCATATCAAGCTTCTTTTCTGACTGCAATGCTATGAGATTAGAAATCAATAACAGGAAAACAACTGTAAAAACACCCACACACAGAGGCTAAAAACAATATGCTATTAAATAACCAAGAGATCACTGAAGAAATCAAAGAGAGAAAAACAAATCCATAGAAATAGATGACAACTAAAACCCAAAGCCTATGGGATACAAAAAAAGGAGCTGTAAGAGGGACGTTTATAGCAATACAATTCTACCTCAAGAAATAAGAAAAGTCTCCAAACAAACACCCTAATCTTACACCTAAAGCAACTAGAGAAAGAAGAACAAACAAAACCCAAAGTTAGTAGAAGGAAAGAAATCATAAAAATCAGAGAAGAAATAAATGAAACAAAAATGAGGAAAACAATAGCAAAAATCAATGAAACTAAAAGCTGGTTCATTGAGAAGATAAACAAAATGATAAACCTTTAGAAGGTTTATCAAGAGAAAAAAAAGGGCTCATCAAGAAGAAAAGGCAGGGAGAGGGCACACATCAATAAAGTTAGAAATAAGAAAGGAAAAATTACAACTAATACTGCAGATATACAAGGAATCATAAGACACTACTACAAGCAACTATATGCCAGTAAAGGTGATAACCTAAAAGAAATGTACAGATTCTTAGAAAGGTATACGTATACCCCCCAAGACTAAATTAGGAAGAAATAGAAAATATGAACAGATCAATCACAAGTAAAGAAATTTAAACCATGATTAAAAATCTTCCAGTGAACAAAAGTGGAAGGTGGCTTCATAGGCAAAGTCTATCAAAAATTTAGAGACAAGTTAACACCGACTTTTCTCAAACTCTTCCAAAAAATTGCAGACAAAGGTGCACTCTCAAGTTCATTCTACAAGGCCACCATCACCCTTATACCAAACCAAAGATACTACAAAAAAAAAGAAAATTATAGATCAACATCATTGATGAATATAGATGTAAAACTCCTCAACAAAATAGTATCAAACAGAATCCGACAAAACATTAAAAAGATCATACACTGTGATCAAGTGGGATTTATCCTAGCTATGCAACAATTGTCAATACGTGGAAAAATCAATGTGATATAACATATTAACAAATTGAGGAACCAGAAATCACATTGCCAACATCTGCTTGGATCATCAAAAAAGCAAGAAAGTTCCAAGAAAACATCTACTTCTGCTTTATTGACTATGCCAAAGTCTTTGACTTTGGATCACAACAAACTATGGAAAACTTTAAAGAGATGGGGATACCAGACTACCTTACCTGCCTCCTGAGAAATCTGTATGCAGGGTTCAAGAAGCAATATTTAGAACTGGACATGGAACAACAGACTGGTTCCAAATTGGGAAAGGAATATCAAGGTGACAAGCTATATTGTCACCCTGCTTATTTAATGTCTATGAAGAGTACATTACATGAAATGCTGGCCAGGTGAACAACAAGGGGGAATCAAGATTGCCAGGAGAAATATCAATAATCTCGGATATGGAGATGACACCACCCTCATGACAGAAAGCAAAGAAGAACTAAAGAGCCCCTTGATGAAAGTAAAAAAAAGTTGGCTTAAAACTCCAACATTCAAAAAACTAAGATCATGGCCTCTAGTCCCATCACTTCATGGCAAATAGATGGGAAGACAAGGGAAACAGTGAGAGACTTTATTTTGGGGGGCTCCAAAATCACTGCAGATGGTGACTGCAGCCATGAAATTAAAAGATACCTGCTTCTTGGAAGAAAAGCTATGATCAACCTAGACACCATATTAAAAAGCAGAGGCATTACTTTGCCAACAAAGTTCTGTCTAGTCAAAGCTATAGTTTTTCCAGTAGTCATGTATGGTTGAGACTATACATGGGTGAGAGCTGGACTATAAAGTAAGCTGAGCACTGAAGAATTGATGCTTTTGAACTGTGGTGTTGGAGAAGACTCTTGAGAATCCCTTGGACTACAAGGAGATCAAACCTGTCAATGCTAAAGGAAATCAGTCCTGAATATTCACTGGAAGGACTGATGCTGAAGCTGAAACTTCAATACTTTGGCCACCTGATGTGAAGAACTGACTCACTGGAAAAGACCCTGATGCTGGGAAAGATTGAAGGTGGGAGGTGAAGGGGACGACAGAGGATGAGATGGTTGGATGGCATCACCAACTCGATGGACATGAGGTTGAGCAAGCTGTGGGAGTTGGTGATGAACAGGAAAGCCTCGTGTGCTGCAGTCCATGTGGTCACAAAGAGTTGGACATGACTGAGCAACTGAATTAAACAAACTGAAGAATAAAAACTATATGATCATCTTCTGAATCTACTGATTTGACAAAATTTGACATCGATTTATCATAAAAAACTCTCTACAAAGTGGGTATAGAGGCAACCTACTTTAACATAATAAAGGCCATATACAACAAACTCAAAGCAAACATCATTCTCAATGGTATAAAACAAAGCATTTCCTCTAAGATCAGGAACAAGATAAGGATATCCACTCTCACCACTGTTATTCAACATAATAATAGTCCTAGTCACAGCAATCAGGGAAGAAAAAAAAAATAAAAGGAATCCAAACTGGAATAAAAAGTAAAATAGTCTTTACAGATGACATGAAACTATACACAGAAAATTCTAAAGATGCCACCAGAAAACTACTAATCAATAAATTTGGTAAAGTTGCAGGATGCAAAATTAGTGCACAGAAATCTCCTCTATTCTTATACACTAGCAACACAAGATCAGAAAGGGAAATTAAGGAAACAATCCCATTTACTATTGCAACAAAAAGAATAGAATACCTAGGAATAAACCTACCTAAGGACGCAAAATATCTGTATGCAGAAAACTATCAGCCACCAATGAAAAACTCAATGACAACACAAATAGATGGAGAAGTATACCATGTTGTTGAACTGGAAAAAAATCAACATTGTGAAAATGACTATACTACCCAAAACAATCTATAGATCCAATGCAATCCCTATCAAATTACAATGGCATTTTTCACAGAATTAGAACAAAAATTTTTTCCAATTTGTATGGAAACACAAAAGACCCCCAAATGGCCAAAGAAATCTTGAGAAAGAAAAACGGAGCTGGAGGAATCAACCTTCCTGACTTCAGACTATACTACAAAGCTATACTAATCAAGACAGTATGACACTGGCACAAAAACAGAAATACAGATCAATGGAACAGGACACTGGGAGTGTTTTAATTTCATTCTTTTACATGTAGCTATACAGTTTCCCCAGCACCACTTACTGAAAAGACTCTCTTTTCTCCCTTGTATATTCTTGCCTCCTTTGTCATAGATTAGGTGACCAATAAGTGGTACTGGGAAAACTGAATAGCTACATGCAGAAGAATGAAATTAGAACACTCTCTAACACCATACACAAAAATAAACCCAAAATGATTTAAGGAGATAAATATAAGGCTGGACATTATAAAATTCTTAGAGGAAAACATAGGCATAAACCTCTTTGACATAAATCACAGCAAGATCCTCTTTGACCCACATCCTAGAGTAAAGGAAATAAAAACAAAAACAAGTGGGACCTAATTAAACTTAAAAGCTTTTCCACAGTAAAGAAAACCATAAACAAAATGAAAAGACAACCTCACAATGGGAGAAAATAATCCTTTTTCAGTTGCTTCATTTGCAATTAATGTCCAAAATACACAAGCAGCTGATGCAGCTCAATATCAGGAAAACAAACAACTCAATAAAAAAATGGGCAGGCCTAAGCAGATATTTCTCCAAAGAAGACATGCAGAAGGCCAATAAACACATGAAAAGATGCTCATCATCATTCATTATGAGAGAAATGCAATCAAAATTACAATGAAGTATCACCTCTCATCAGTCAGAACAGCCATCAGCAAAAATTTACAAACAATAAATGCTGGAGAGGATGTGGAGAAAAGGCAACCCTTTGGCACTGCTGGTAGAAATGTAAATTGATACAGCCTCTATGGAGAACAATATGGAGATTCCTTAAAAAAAAAACTAGGAATAAAACTACCATATGACCCAGCAATCCCACTACCGGGCATATACTCTGAGAAAACTATAATTCAAAAAGACACATGTACCCCAACATTCATTGTATCACTATTTACAATCGCCAGGACATGGATGCAACCTAGATCTCCATCTACAGATAAATGGATAAAGAAGTTCTGGTACATATATACCATGGAATATTACTCAGCCATTAAAAGGAACAAATTTGAGTCAGTTGTTATGCAGTAGATGAACCTAAAGCCTGTTATACAGAGTGAAGTCAGAAAAACAAATATTGTATATTAACACATATATATGGAATCTAGAAAAATTATACTAATGAACCTATTTGCAGGGCAGGGTTAGATGCAGACATAGACAACAGACTTGTAGACACAATGCAGGAAGGAGAGGGTGGGGTGAACTGAGACAGCAGCATTTAAAACAGATACATCACCACGTGTGAAACAGATAGGTAGTGAGAAGTTGCCACATAACACAGGGAGCTCAGTCTGGAGCTCTGTGAAGACCTCAAGGGGTGGGATGGGGGAAGGGTGGGAGGGATGCTAAAGATGAGCAGGATATATGTATACTTATGACTGATTCAAGTTATTGTATAGCAGAGCTCAGTGCAACACTGGAAAGCTATTATCCTGCAATTAAAAATAAATTTTAAAAAAACAGAGGAAAAGATGCAAAACCCTCTTTGACATAAATCACAGCAAGATCTTTTTGGACCCATGTCCTAGTAATGAAAACAAAAATAAACAAATGGGACCTAATCAAACTTAAAAGCTTTTGCCCAGCAAAGGAAACCAGATAAAAAGATGAAAAGTCAACCCTCAGAATGGGGGAAAATATTTGCAAACAAAATAACTGACAAAGGATTAACCTCCAAAATATACAAGCAACTCAGTCAGCTCAATATCAAAAAAACAAACAACTCAATCAAAAAATGGGCAGGAGACCTAAATAGATTTTTCTCCAAAGAAGACATACTGATGGCCAACAAACACATGAAAAATAGTTCAATATCAGTAATTATTAGAGAAATGGAAATCAAAATTACAATTAGGGCTCACACTGGTCAGAATGACTATCATTAAAAAGTCTACAAAGAATAAATGCTGGAGAGAGTCTGGAGAAAAAGGAACCCTCTTACACTGTTGGTGGGAATGTAAATTGGTATAGCCACTATGGAGAACAGTATGGAGGTTACTTAAAATCTAAAAGTAGAAATACCGTATCAGTCAGCAATCCCACTTCTGAGCATATACCTGAGAAAACAATAATTTTTTAAAAAGGTATATGTAAGGGAAAGATATACCCAACTGAATGCTGAGTTCCAGAAAATAGATAAGCAGGCCTTCTTCAATGAAAAATGCAAAGTAGTAGAGGAAAACGACAGAATGGCAAAGACTAGAGATCTCTTTAAGAAAATTGGAGATATCAAGGGAACACTTCATGCAAGGATGGGCATGATAAAAGACAGAAACAGTAAGGGCCCAAAAGAGGCAGACGAGATTAAGAAGAGGCGGCAAGAATTACAGAGAAGAACTTTACACATGATGGTGTGGTCGATCATCTAGAGCCAGACATCCTGGAGTGTGAAGTCAAGTGGGCCTTAGGAAGCATTACTACAGACAAAGCTGGTGAGGAGATGGGATTCCAGCTGAGCTATTTAAAGTCATAAAAGATGATGCTGTTAAAGAGCTGCACGCAACATGTTAGCAAATTTGGAAAACTCAGCAGTGGCCACAGGATTAGAAAAGGTCAGTTTTCATTCCAACCCCAAAGAAGAGCAATGCCAAGGAAGTTCAAACTACCACAAAATTATGCTCATTTCTCATGCTAGTAAGATAATGCTCAAAATCCTTCGAGCTATGCTTTAGCAGTATGTGAACCGAGAATTCCAGATGTAAGAGCTGGATTTAGAAAAGGAAGGGGAACCAGAGATCAAATTGCAAATATTTATTGCATCATAGAGAAAGCAAGGGAATTTTTTTAAAAATCATCAACTTCTGCTTCTTTTACTGTGTTAAAGCCTTTGACTGTGTGGATCACAACAAACTGGAAAATTCTGAAAGAGGTGGGAATACCAAACCACCTTATCTGACTCCTGAGAAACCTGTCTGTGAGTCAAGAAGCAAGTCAAAAACTTACATGAAACTGACTGGTTCAAAATTGAGAAAGGAGTACAAGGCTGTTTATTGTTGCCCTGTTTATTTAACTTACATGCAGAGTACATCATGTGAAATGCCAGGCTGGATGAATCACAAGCTGGAATCAAGATTGCTGGGAGAAATATCAACAACCTCAGATATGCAGATGATACTACTCTAATGGCAGAAAACAAAGAGGAACTAAAGAGCCCCTTGATGAGGGTGAAAGAAAGGGGAAAAGCTGGCTTAAAATTCAACATTCAGGAAAATAAGATCATGGCATCCAGTCCCATCACTTCATGGCAAATAGGGGAAAAGTAGAAGCAGTGACAAATTTTACTTTCTTGGGCTCCAAAATCACTGCAGATAGTGACTGCAGCCATGAAATTTAAAAAATAACACCTGCTCCTTGGAAGGAAAATTATGACAAACTTAGACGGCATATTAAAAATCAGAGGCATCACTTTCCCAACAACCGTCTGTATAGTCAAAGCTATGGTTTTTTCCAGTAGTCATGTAGGGATATGAGAATTGGACCATAAAGCAGGTTGAGCACAAAAGAATTAATGCTTTCAAATTGTGGTGCTGGAGAAGATTCTTGAGAGTCCCTGGGACTGCAAGGAAATCAAGCCAGTTAATCCTAAAGGATATCAACCCGGAATATTCATTGGAAGGACTGATGTTGAAGTTGTAATACTTTGGTCACCGGGTGGGAGGAGCCAACTCATTGGAGAAAACCCTAATGCTGGGAAAGATTGAAGGCAAAAGGAGAAGAGAGCAGCAGAGGATAAGAGAGTAAAACAGCATCACCAATTCAATGGACATGCATTTGAGCAAAATCCAGGAGATAGTGAAGGACAGGGAAGCTTGGTGTGCTACAGTCCATGCGGTCACAAAGAGTCTGACATGACTTAGTGACTGAACGACAACAATCCCATGTTCACTGCAGCACTATTTACAAGCCAGGACATGGAAGGAACCTAAATGTCCACCAACAGATGAATAGATGAAGATGTGGTACTTATTTTTAATAGAATACTACTCAGCTAGAAATGATAGTGGGTCATTTTCAGTGATGTGGATGAACCTAGAGTCTGTCATACAAAGTTAAATAAGTCAGAAAGAGGGGAAAAAATGAATATCTTCTATTAATGCATGCATATGGAATCTAGAAAAAAAATGGTACTGATGCACCTATTGGCAAGGCAGGAATAGAAACAAAGACATAGAGAAGAGAGTCCTGGACACAGAGGGGGAAGCAGAGGGTGGAATGAATTGAGAGAGTAACATTGACATATATACACTACCATGTATAAAATAGCTAGTGGGAAGCTGCTGTATTGCTCAGGGAGCTCAACTTGGTACTCTGTGATGACCTAGAAGGGAGGGATAGGAGGGAGACTCAAGAGGGAGAAGCTATTTGTATACATATAGCTGATTCACATCGTTATACAACAGAAACTAACACAACATTTGAAAACAATTATACTCTAGTTTAAAAAAAAAATCTTCCAAGAAACAAAAGTCCAGGACCAGATGGCTTCATAGGTGAATTGTATCACACACCCATCCTTTCCAAACTCTTCCCCAAAACTGCAGAATAAGGAACCCTCCCAAGCTCATTCTATGATGCCATCATCACCCAGATACCAAAGCCAGACAAATATATCACACAAAAATAAAATTTTTACAAAAAAGAAAAGATATTACAGACCAATATCACTGATAAACACAGATGAAATATTCTCAACTAAAGAGTAGCAAAAAGAATGCAACCACACATTGAAAACATCATACACCATGATCAAGTGGAGTTTATCCCAGAAATGCAAGGATTCTTCAATATAATGCAAACCAGTCAACATGATACACCATATAAACAAACTGAAGCGTGAAAACCATACGATCATCTCAGGAGATGCTGAAAAATATTTTGACAAAATTCAACACCCATTTATGATAGAAACTCTCCAGAGAGTAGGCACAGAAGGAAATGACCTCAATATAATAAAGGCCATATATGACAAACCCAAAGCAAACGTCATTCTCAATGGTGAAAAACTGAGAGCATTTCTTCTAAGATCAGGAACAAGACAAGGATGTCCACTCTCACCACTGTAAGTCAGTATAATTTTGAAAGTCCTAGTCATGGCAATGAGAAGGAAAATAAATAAAAAGGATTCCAAATTGGATAAGAAGGTAAAATTGTCATGGTTTGCAGATGATATGATACTATACACAGAAAATCCTAAAGGTGCCACCAGAAAACTACTGGTGCTCATCAATGAATTTGGTAAAGTTGCAGGATACAAAATTAATGCACAGAAATCCCTTCCATTCCTATACACTAGCAACACAAGATCAGAAAGGGAAGTTAAGGAAACAATCCCATTTACCACTGCAACAAAAAGAATAAAATACCTAGGAATAAACCTACTTAAGGACGCAAAATACCTGTATGCAGAAAACTATCAGCCACCAATGAAATACTCAATGACAACACAAATAGATAGAGAAGTATACCATGTTGTTGAATTGCAAAAATCAACATTGTGAAAATGACTATACTACCCAAAGCAATCCACAGATCCAGTGCAATCCCTATCAAATTACCAATGGCATTTTTCACAGAATTAGAACAAATTTTTTACAACTTGTATGGAAACACAAAAGACCCCAAATGGCCAAAGAAATCTTGAGAAAGAAAAATGGAACTGGAGGAATCAACCTTCCTGACTTCAGACTATACTACAAAGCTACACTAATCAAGGCAGTATGGTACTGGCACAAAAACAGAGACATAGATCAAAGGAACAGGATAGAAAGCTCAGAGATAAACACGCACCTCTGGGCACCTTACATATGACAAAGGAAGCAAGAATATACAATGGAGAAAAGACAGTCTCTTTAGTAAGTGGTGCTGGGAAAACTGGACAGCTATGTAAAAGAAGGAAATTAGAACACTCCCTAACACCATACACAAAAAGAAACTCAAAATGGATGTAAAGTCAGTGTTAGGGAAACTAAAATGGGGGAAGTCTTGTTCAGGCTTCAGAAGCAGGAGAGCAGGCCACTGATCTGCTTCTGACCTGCCTGGACCCTGCCCAGATTCTGTGTCTGCTTGCAAGCACAGCACGTCAGGCAGTACCTTATATAAGAAAGGGAAGTCTTCCTTGGTGACTCAGCAGTAAATAGTCCACCTGCATATGCAGGAGACCCAGGTCCGATCCCTGACCCAGAAAGATCTCGTATGCTACAGAACAAGGAAGCCTGTGTGCCGTAACTATTCAGCCTGTGCTGAAGAGCCCAGGAGGTACAACTACTGAGCCTCCCCTGCCACAACTACTGATACTCACATGCCCTACAGCCTGTGCCCTGCAACAAGAGAAGCCACTGCAACGGGAAGCCTGAGCACTGCTGCTAGAGAGTAGACCCCACTCGCCGCAAACAGAGAAAGTCCATGTGCAGCAACGAAGACTCAGCACAGTCATAAATAAATAAATAAACCTTAAAAAAAAACCACCTAAAAGCAGAATTACCATATGATCCAGCAATCCCTCTCTTGGGCACAGAGCAGAAGAAAACCATAATTCCCAAAGGTACATTCACTCCAGTATTCATTGCAGCACTATTTACAATAGCCAGGACACGGAAGCAACCTAAGTGTTCCCTGACAGATGAATGGATAAAGAGGATATGGCGCATATATACAATGGAATATTACTCAGCCATGAAAAGGAATGAAATCGAGTCATTTGCAGTGATGTGGGTGGACCTAGAGACTGTCATACAAAGTGAAGGAAGTCAGAAAAACAAATATCACAGATTAATGCATACACGTGGGATCCAGAAAAATGGCACAGATGAATCTATTTTCAAAGCTGATATAGAGATACAGACATCAAGAACAAATACACAAGCAGGGCGGGGTGGTAGGATGGACTGGGAGTCTGGGATTGACGTATATACACGACTGTGCATGAAGGCGATGCCTGGTGAAGGCCTCCTGTATAGGACAGAGGGAAGAGAGAAGGTACAATCTGTTAATAGGACATACATTAAGTCAACCTTAGAAATGCATGCCAGTATATATTAGCTGCAGAAAAATACTGTTTGATTCCATTTATACAAGGTACCTGGAAGAGTCAAATTTACAGAGTCAGAAAGTACATCGGTTGATGCCCCTCAGGGGCCAGGTTGGGGAGGGTGGATAGGCATTAGTGTTTAATGGGGACCAACTTTCAGTTTAGGAAGGTGAAAAATTTGGGAGACAAATGATGGTGAGAGTTGCCTAACAATGGGAATGTATTTAGTGCCACTGACCTGTACAGTTAAGTATGGTTAAAAGAGTATGTTTTATATTATGTGACTTTTACCACAATTAAAAACATTTGTAAGTAAAGGAAGAGACACTCAATCCCTCTGTCATAGGAAGACACAAAAGCCAGCTGTATGAGACCCAGGAAGCGACCACTGGCCCCCTATAACCCACCAGAACTGGGCCATTCTAGCACCCTAATCTCAGATGTCCAGCCTCCCCAAGTGTAAAAGAATAAAGTTCTGTTGTGTAAACCACTCAGTCTAAGGTATTTTCTTATGACAGCCGGAGCAGATGTATACACATGGTTTCCATTACTCTCAATACACTTCCTCAATCAACCAACTTTATGTGGGACCCAGCCCTCCATGCCGGGCTAGCCCTTCCACCCTGGGAGCACTTCCTCACTGGGCTTGGCCTCTGACTTCCCATTCTGGGCCATCCTGTCTCTCTTCCTCCCTTCACCATGAACCTCCACTTTCCTGTGCTTCATCTAATGGTTTTGGGGCTGAATTGTTTAGAAAGAGCAGGAAATGGATTTTATTTAGTTCCCTAAAGTATCACTTGATTATTTGTAGGGATGTGTTTTATCAAGCAAAAGTCTGAAAAGTTCATTAAATTTGAAGCTAGAAGAAAATATAATCTAACTCAACCCTCTTACTTCATTTAGTAACTAATATCCAGGAATAATTTTTCTTATTCTGACTAATGAGAAATGCAGTCTTTGGGGGGAAAAAAGCTTTTGCATGAATGGAGCTGTAATTATAAAATTTGGAGAAGACACTGGCCACCCACTCCAGTACTCTTGCCTGGAAAATCCCATGGATGGTGGAGGCTGGTAGGCTAAAGTCCATGGGGTCACTAAGCAACTTCACTTTCCCTTTTCACTTTCATGCATTCGAAGAGGAAATGGCAACTCACTCCACTGTTCTTGCCTGGAGAATCCCAGGGACGGGGGAGCCTGGTGGGCTATCGTCTATGGGGTTGCACAGAGTCGGACACGACTGAGCTACTGAACTGAACTGAATTATAAAACTGCTTCTGGAGTCAGAACCACTGCTTTAAAGAATCTCCTTTTTATTTATAGAAGTTCCATTGTTACTTGGAATGATCGAAGAACTGATGCTATGTAACATTTTCAAAGTAATCCATGGCTATTAATGTCATCTCTTTATCTCAATCCAAGTATTTATTCTGTACCTCCTTCATATTTCCAGTGGACAGACTTGTAGAAGCAGATGAACAATTGAGACTTCTCAGGAAACTCTAAGAAACACAGTGACCACACACGAGTGTTTTCCCAGGGAACTGGGTAGGGTTTGGTCTACAGGAGGGACTACAGACAAGGGTGTGCCTTTAAAGATGGAGTAGAGGTGAGGATGAGGGCAGAGAGAAAAGTAAACCAAGAGTAAATAGAGAAAAGAAACAAAGGAACTAATGCCTTCATGGGCCTGTTTTGACTGGGGAAGGTAGGACCTTACAAAAGCACAGTGGGAGAACAGAGCCTGCCTTGAGAAGTTGAATAGATTTGACTCTTGGGTCACATGAAATCTTTCAGATAATGCATTCCAGATAGAATTGAGGTCAACTGCAAATAATAGAAAACCCAACAATAATGGCTTAAAGGAATAGGGGTGGATTTTTCTTGTTAGAAATGTGGAGCTTAGTGGTTGCTGGCAGTGGTTCAACTGCTACAAACTGAAGGACTAGTGTCTGTCTGTGTGATTGGCTTGGCCTTTCCCTCATGGTTTCAAGATGGCTACTGCTGCTCCAGGCATCACATCTGCATTTAAGACCAGAAGAAAGATGCTGCAAGGCAAATTTATCATGCTTTATCAGGACAACAAAAGCTTTTCCAGAGCCTTCTTCCATTGCCACTCCCAGCAGATATTCATCTGCTGAACATTAGCTTGCATTTTTGCGTCATTCAGTTCAGTTGCTCAGTCATGTCTGACTCTTTGTGACCCCATGAACTGCAGCACACCAGGCCTCCCTGTCCATCATCAACTCCTAGAGTTTACTCAAACTCATGTCCATTGAGTCGGTGATGCCATTCAACCATCTCATCCTGTCATCCTCTTCTCCTCCTGCCCTCAATCTTTCCCAGCACTGGGGTCTTTTCCAATGAGTCAGTTCTTCACATCAGGTGGCCAAAGTATTGGAGTTTCAGCTTTGGCATCAGTCCTTCCAATGAATATTCCTTTAGGATGGTTTCCTTTAGGATGGACTGATTGGATCTCCTTGCTCTCCAAGGGACTTTGAAGAGTCTTCTCCAGCACCACAGTTCAAAAGCATCAATTCTTTGGTGCTCAGCTTTCTTCACCAACTCTCACATTCATACATGACACCTGGAAAAACCACAGCTTTGACTAGATGCACCTTTGTTAGCAGAGTAATGTCTCTGCTTTTTAATATGCTGTCTAGGTTGGTCATAACTTTTCTTCCAAGGAGTAAGTGTCTTTTAATATCATGGCTGCAATCACCATCTGCAGTGATTCTGAAGCCCAAAAAATAAAGCCTGCCACTGTTTCCACTGTTTCTCCCATCTATTTGCCATGAAGTGATGGGACCGGATGCCATGATCTTAGTTTTCTGAATGTTGAGTTTTAAGCCAGCTTTTTCACTCTCTTCTTTCACTTTCATCAAGAGGCTCTTTAGGTCTTCTTCACTTTCTGCCATAAAGGTGGTGACATCTACATATCTGAGGTTATTGATATTTCTCCTGGCAATCCTGATTCCAGCTTCTGCTTCATCTAGTCCAGCATTTCTCATGATGTACTCTGCATGTTAAGTTAAATAAGCAGGGTGACAATATACAGCCTTGATGTACTCCTTTCCCAATTTGGAACCAGTCTGTTGTTCCATGTTCAGTTCTAACTGTTGCTTCTTGACCTACAGATTTCTCAGGAAGCAGGTCAGGTGGCCTGATATACCCATCTCTTGAAGAATTTTCCAGTTTGTTGTGATCCACACAGTTTGTATCATTATTTCTCTCTATAAAGAAGCTGAGAAAGGGACTGGCTAACTTTCCCAGATTTTACAGTAAAGACAGGAAGGAAAAATGTGCTATAAATGGGTGTTGGGTCTATCAATCTATTTGTCTTTCACAAGAAGCCTAATCAGTTATCTTCCCATTTATTATTTAGATAACAAAAGCAGTTTCACTTGAATGTATTAATAGAAGAAGTTTTTAACGCTTTAGTCAGGTTACTAAGGCAGATAGCAGTGTCTCTATTCTTCACCTCTTAAGAGTTGAGAAATATCCATTATTATATGTCTTAGAAGATTTAGACATTCTGTTGCCTGTGACCTGGAGACTGGATCAAGTGATTCATTTGGTCTATGATATTTGATTCACTATTTCATAGTTTGAAACACCAAAAAAAAAAAAAAAGAGAGAGAGAGAGAAAAAGAAATACAAGAATACCCTTCTCCCCCTCCATCTACTTCACTGGAAAACTTCCAACAGCACTTTGCTTTTAGAGGTTCTAAGGTTAATGCCATTCCTCTTATTCCAAACTAGTTTTCGGTACGTCAAGAAAACTGGATAAATGAGGTATAAGTAAAAATCACGAAATCAAGATTTGTTAAGTTTACTGAAACACATTTTGAGGAAGCCAAAAATTGATCTGAGATCCTTATTAAGGAGATGTGAAGCCCCTACTTAAATATGGTGTGGGCATTTTATAGCAGAGTCACAAAACTTCCCCAGACATAGTATTATACAAGAGTGTGTGTTATGCTTACTTTTTAAGTAAACACATTCGTAAATCACTTGGCAAACGTGTCGCGAGTCCGTGGTTTATTTCTGCTTCAACACTGCACTGTAGTCTTGGCTATACCAAGTCCCGTCATGGCAACAACAACCTTTTTCCCAGACAATCCTCATACCCTGGGGCAGAGAAAACAATGCCCCATTGTGAACTTACACAAGATTTGCAAATGTGGTGCAATTTTGGTGTACCAGTGGCCTGAAGTTCACAAACCCACTGAAGATTTCAACTAGCCTATACTTGTCAGCCAGAAAGCATGAGAAAGACTGGAGTGAAGTCCCTTTTCTTAACTATGTTTCAAGACGATCTAAAAGACACTTCTGGGCACTTCCCTGGTGGTCCAGTGGCGAAGTCTCCACCTTCCAATGCAGGGGGTGTAGGTTCCATCCCAGTCAGGGAGCTAAGATCCTAGGTGCCTCATGGCCAAAAACCCAGAACGTAAACAACAGAAGCAATATTGTAACAAGTTGAATGAAGACTTAAAAAACAGTCCACAGTAAAAAAAAAAAAAAAGAAAAAAGAAAAAGAAAACTTTAATAAAGATAAAAGACACTTTCTTTCCTGACAGTCTCTCAAATGACCAGAAGGAGATTTGCAATCGATCTCACAATAACCAAACAAATCACCTCTTTCATACACATTTATTTTTATTCCATTGCTGGAATAAAAAGCCTAGTTTAGGCTTCCCTGGTAGCTCAGAATCCGCCTACAATGCAGGAGACCCCAGTTCGATTCCTAGGGTGGGAGGATCCCCCAGACAAGGGATAGGCTACCCACTCCAGTATTCTTGGGCTTCCCTGGTGGCTCAGATGGTGAAGAATCCGACTGCAATGCGGGAGGCCTGGGTTCAATCCCTGGGTTGGGAAGATGCCTTGGGAGCCTGACAGGCTACAGTCCATGGGTCACAAGAGGCAGACACATGTTAGTGGCTAAACCAACCAACCAGGAGGAAGGCACGGCAACCTACTCCAATATTCTTGGCCCTGGAGAAAGGGCTTCCCTGGTGGCTCAGATGGTAAAGAACCTGCCTGCAATGCAGGCAACCTCGGTTCAATCCCTGGGTTGGAAAGATCCCCCGGAGGGGGGCGTGGCAACTGTTTTATCAGTATGCTTGCCTGGAGAATCCCCATGGACAGAGGAGCCTGGTGGGCTACGGTCCATGGGGTTGCAAAAAGTCTGACATGACTGAGCACCTAATCACAGCATAGCACGGGCTAGTTTAAGGAAACTCACTTCTAGTGCTTCTGTAGAGCTCTGTGCTGAAAGCCCTGGTTGTTTTCACCAGGTTCCATGCAAGGTGCACCATACGTATCTCAAATTCATTTCATCCATGCAACAGATTTGTATTCAGCATCTACTTATGAGCTGGTGTTCTAAGTAAGTGTTGAAGGTACATGACATTGGGAACCCTCACAACATTACAAAGTACTTGTTATTGTCTACATTGTAAAAATCAAGAAACGAAGGCCCAGAAAGAGTAACTAACTTCTCAAGGTCACACAGCCAGTCCATGGTAAAGCTGCCTTGGAAGACAGGTCCATTTCACCCCCTACTGCATGCTTTCCACCCAGTATCTTGCTGCCTTCCTGCTAGCAACTGGCCTTATTTTAAAGGCCTATCATGGGAAAGGCATGGAATCTTTTTTGAGACTGCAATTCCTGAACCTTTACCGTTATTCTGCCAGAAGAGTTGAGGTTCATGTATGAAAATGGGAAGGGGGACTCTACCTTTGAATTTGGTCTGCGAGTTTTCACTCAGTCCTTTCCTTCCCAGACGGTTCACCTTCAAAATCTGATTTCAGAAACCTTGAAGCTATAAGGAATGCTAATCTGTGCTTTGACAAATTGACCTGGCAGGCTAGCCTTAGGTTGGGCATCCCATAGCTCCGGGTCAGAATATCCTCTGAGGTTGAAGAGAGAGCCTGAATCTGTGGCCCGGAGCCGAGCCTCTGATCTGCTTGCTCACCATCCGCATGACTTTAAGTTGTTTAAATTCTCTGTGCTCCAAGGTCAGGGTCATAAGAAACAAATGAGATACCACACAGGAGAGTGGTTGGAAAATTGGAAAATAATATAGAAAGAATGGCCATTATCCAAACTCACAAAGCAGAAGGGACTGAAAATTGAAGGCAGCATGGAAGAACACATCAGCTTAACTCTGCAACACTCCTAATAAAGCATCATTTAATTATAAGCCTCCAAGGAGGGATAATAAAATTAAACATTGTCTGTCACAGCTCCCTTGTTACTGGTATCTGGGGCATGAAATTCTGAAGAGCATTCATTCTTCTTGAGTGTAAATGCAACTGTGGTCAAGAGGGGAATCCTCCTGCCTCACCGATCTAAAAACCAAGAAAGATAACCAGTGGGTATCAGTCAGAGCTTCTGAATGAGAAGTTCAGAGTACAGCAGAGGAAAGCAGGCAGCTGATCTCCATTTGGTTGATGGAGCCAAGGCGTCTCCACACGCCCATGGACAAGAATCCCAGAGGCAAGTTTTCAAGTGTCCTGAGGCCTCAAGAGACAGGCATGAAGGAAAGAAAATCAAAATAATTTCTGTTGGCCTAAAGCCCCCACCGGGAAAGGGACAGTAAGAATTCTGATCCACTTCTCAAACCCAGAGGTTGGCACACAACCCCGGGGCTCACCTTCCCACCTAAGAACCTGCACAAAACCTGGGTCTTCTGCGTTCCTTTCCTTCATCAGCCACTCCAGTTTTCCAGCTAGCTCGCCTGTCCCTGGGTGTTACATTACCCTTTCCAACTTTCTTTTAACCCTACTTGGAGAGATCAGCCCTTACTCAAAAGCACACACAGTGTCTTACAGAGACTGCTGTGGAAAGATGGAGCTGGGTAAAGCAAAACAAAGAAAATACAGCCCAGAGGGGAGAGGAAGGAGAGGAACTGGGCTTCAGTTGTTGCATGCTACAACATCTTGGGTAAGAGCTGTAACTCCCCTGAGCCTTAGTTTCCACATCTGTAAGAGGAGGGATTACCCCTGCTTGTTTGGTCTACAGAAATCAAATGAAGTGTTTGTGGCAATGCTTGAAATGGGCCCATCCCGCCCTCAGTAATCCTATGACAAATGCAGTCGTTCAGCAAATGATTATTGAGAACCTGTGATGGACCACACTGGGCTGGGCCCTGGAGATATGACAGAAAACTGGGCATGTTCCCTGATCTAGGGGAGGTTAACTGGGCATGGGGCACAGCAGCATAGACAAGCAATTAAAATACACTTGGCTACATCCCAACAACCCATGCCAGTATTCTTCCCTGGGAAATCCCATGGGCAGAGGAGCCTGGCGAGCTACAGTCCAGGGGGTCGCAAAGAGTTGGCCATGACTGAGCATGCACATCTCATAAATGGCCATCAGAGGGTGCCCAGCTCAGGTCAAAGGGCTTTGGAGGAAGAGGGATAAAACAGAAGCTAAACCTTGGGCGATGATAAGGGAATCTGCTGGGAAAAGAATGGGGTCAAGGTCATTCCAGCTGGATGAGGGGCATGTACAATGGCAAGAAAAATGAGAGTGTGGAAAGGTTAGAGCTTGTGATTCAGAATGGCTGGAGCCTAATATGAGAAGCAGGAGAGGCGACACTAGGGAGTCAGGAAGGTGGTCTCCCTTGAAGGACAGGCTGCCTGCTCAGATGATCAATCATATTTACAGAGTGCTCACCTCATGCCAGGGCTTCCCAGGTGGTGCTACTGATAAAGAACCTGCCTACCAATGCAGGAGACAATAAAGACGTGGGTTCAATCCCTGGGTTGGGAAGATTCCCTCGGAGGAGGGCATGACAAGCCACTCCAGTATTCTCACCTGGAGAATCCCATGGACAGAGGAGCCTGGGGGACTATAGTCCATTGGGTCACACAGAGTCAGACACAACTGAAGCGACTTTGCACGCACACACCAGGTGCCAGGCACTTTTCTAGTATATCTCATATATCACCACTTTTAATTCTCCCAACCACTCCCAAGAAGTCAGTCCTATTATTGCCCATTACTTCTACTAATAGAAGGGGAAATGGAAGCTCTGAGAAGTAACTTGCTCAAGGTCATATAACTGGAAAGTTTGCCAAGGAGTTGGGTTTTTAGATAATTTATTGACAGTCTGCGTAACTGATAAAGTGAATGTCACTTGCTCATGTGGAAATTTATGTTGTTTGCTTAAATACTTAATGATTAACGATCACTTGGGCTTATCAATAAAGTAATCCAGTCATTGAAGTCTTCACAGATGGGGTAGATTATAAATGTAAATTTATGCTTATGATCAATTAGCTTGACTAATTTTGCTTTTCCCTCTTTCCCTAACAATCCATTGTGAGAGAGAAACAGAATTAGTGGACTTGAAAAATACAGAAACTTATAAGACATACTATATACAAAAACCCTTAAGCTGGAACCTTTTTTTTTCTTTTATTCAAGTAATTTCATTTCTAGGAATTTATCCTAAGCAGGTCATCAGGCATACTAAGTTATATTGGGTTGGCCAAAAAGTTCATTTAGTTTTTTCAGTAAGATTGTATGAGAAAACCCAAAAGAACTTTTTGGCCAACCCAAAACATACATGCAAAGTACGCCAAATACTTGGGTACCATATCATCTTTCTAAACAACCAAAAAAAAAAAAAAAAAGCCTAGTTTATTACCCTAGGGTTGGTGGGATACTCTATCATTTTTCTAAGTTCTAGCTTTCCTCGCCCAGCCCTTGAGATTGTGGATAATCCTTGGGCTTAGACAGTAGAAGAATCTAGGCAAGGTAGTTTAGTCCCTAAAAGTTTTACTCTTCAGGCTTGCATGCATATCTTCAAGGTCAACGTCTCTGTGGATGACATCACACCCTCTGGACCCAATTCAGCCGCAGGAGTGCAGGGGTCCCAGGCATCCCCACAGCCCCCCATTCACAGTTCTGCCACCTGCAGGATGCCACCATGAGCTTGCTGCCCCCACTGTCTCCTGAGGATTCCTCCCTCCTGAGAAACCCACCCCTTGTTCCCAATCTGGGAATATTCCACCTTCTGCTTCCGGTCTGGCCCTTTTCCCTCCTGACTTGAGAAGCTCAAAGCCTCCAACGCTTTCCTATCTAGGACTCCCGGTTGACTCACCTCCCTAAACACATACTTTTGAAAACACAAGGGCCCATTGACTTGCCCCTGGGACCAAAGAAAGCACCAATAGCCATGACTCAAAGCCCCATGTAGGTCTTTGGCAAGAGGAGGAAAGAAGGATCTTGGTTGCTTTATAATGAACCCGCAGCCTGGAAACAAACCCAGCTGGTTCTGAATGCATTCTGCCACATTAAATTTTTAATGTTTCCAATTACATCTATAATAGTAGAAATCTGGAAGAATTTAAATGTTCCAAGGGATTGTATACTGGAATAACACACAGCAATTAAAGAACTCCACTCTTGATATACTCATTTTTTAAAAGCATGTTTCAAAGCAAGATATACAATTTAAGTCCCATCTTTGTAATTTATATATACAAACAATTGTATCAATCAGTGCTCATTTTATGAGTAGTGGGATTATTGTTGAGGTTTATTTGCTTTTTCGCTTCTGTGCATTTCCCCAATGCCTCACATATATTTGTATTGTTTTTGTATTGAGACTCGCTGCAGAGTACAGTGGTTGGAGGTGTGTGAAGCAGTGGCCCTTTCCCTGGAGGAGACAACGCAGCAGAGTGAGGCAGCAAGCTAGCTTGTCTTGGCAGATTGTTGTAACAGTATTATTATCAGCAGGTTATCATAAGAGTTAACTTGAATATGGAATAACAGTGTGTAAAACAACATTTAAGTACAGAGTAAAACAAAACCTTAAAAAATATCAGGATAATGTACTGCAGTTTCTTAAGAAGTTCTTCTTGTTTCCTTAACAAGTGACACAAACAGATAATTTATTTTGGCCAACATCAGCTCTTGGGCAATGTTCCACTCTCAGAAACAGGCCTGATATTTGTGTTGGATGGTCAACCTTTTATTAACTCACAGTGTGATTGGGAACAAATTAACAACCTCTTGATGTGAATTTCTTCATCTTCCATTTTTGCTCTGTTATTTAACAAATCCATCTACTCTGTGCCTGCACTCTGTTTTGCAAATATTAACTAAATTAACCCTCATCCCTACCTACTTTACACATGAGGAAACCAAGAAACGAAGAGGGGTTAAAAACTCACAAAGTTCACACAGACTGTAAAGCAACAAGATCAGGGTTCGAATCCGGACTGACCGGCTCCAGGCGTGCCTACGTTAGCCCTGTTTCTTATGCTGGACTCATGACATCAACACATCGATCACTTACTGTGTGTAAAACACCCACAGAGCCCTGGGCATCTTCCTCTCCCATGCGTCTCAAATCTCTTTTTGTCCCCTGAATTTTCATTTGGAAATCCAGTTTTAAAAATATCACAGAGACTTCTCTGGTGGGCCAGTGGCTAAGACTCCATGCTCCCAATCCAGGAGGCCTGGGTTCCATCCCTGGTTAGGGAACTAGATCCCACTTGCAGCAACTAGTAATAAAAGAACCCAAATGCCCACAACTAAAAAACAAAAAATCCTGTATGCTGCAGCTAAGACCCAATGGAGCCAAATAAATAAATAATAACTATATATAGATACAGATATCTCATACACACTCCAGGATTTATTTTATGAAACAAATACTCTCCTACTACCAGGTATTAATTTCTTAACTTATCTGCTTTCAATTCATCTCTTCAGGACCGAATACAGAATTTAATGCTTTTGAAAGTGAGATCACATCTTTAAGTAGCTCAATAAAATGGAGCCTTTGGGTTCACACAATCTCTAATGTACAAATACTACCCAGTGCCTGCCTGTTTCAGTTAGCTGCTGGCTTTCTGGCTCAATCAAATACAAAAAGACCAGTTTACTCCTCTTTAACATGCCCATAGAGAGACAGAATCATTTTCAGTTTTTTTTCCCCCATAGAATGTTCTATATGTAAATACAAAATGAAATTTTCATATTTTCCAAATTTACTAACTTTAAAAAGCTCCTGTATACCGCAGCCAAGACCAAGAATCCCACGTGCCTCCACTAAAACCCAGCGCAGCCAAATAAATAAGAATAAACAAATGTATAAAAGAAAACAACTTTGGTATTAAAAAACCTCAATCCAAGAATGAGCTTCCTAGACTCGAGTTAGTAAACAGCCTTTTCCCCTCTGTACTCACTAGTAGAGCTTGACTTGGCCACAAACACAATGGCCAACCAATCAGGTTTTCAGGGGACTGAGACCTCCAGAGTTCAAGTTCATGCTTGAACTCCTGTGTACACCCAGGCATGAGTGGGGTCCGGGTAAGAGTGTAGATGGAGACCTCCAGGCCACCTCTAAATATTTAAAAGGTACAAACCGAACCAACATGCTGTTAAATAAAACAAATCCCACTCTCTTACCTTGACAAATCCTCCTTCCTGAGACCAGCATGGAACGTGGGGTTCTTCCCTGCTCCGGGGTTCCGAGCCGGAACCTGGCAGGGGTACAGACAGCAGCCTCTGGACCGACCAGCCCCCCGGCCCACTCCAGCATGCGCACTGAAGCCAATCTGTTGACCCCTGGCTGTGGCGAAGGACACAGCAGCGTTTACTGCAGGGCGCCAAGCAAGGAAACCAGGACAGCTAGTGTTCAAGACCCTTGGCTCCTCCGCGGGTTTCAGCAAAGCACGTTTACAGGCCAGGTGAGGGAGGGGCGTCCCAGGGTACGTGATCAGCTCGTGCACAGCTCTCTGATTGGTTGATGGCGAGGTAACAGATGTCACACCTGTTAATGTGATCCATCAGTAAAACCCCCAGTAGGCGTGGGGCTACGTGCCATCATCAAGCCGTTAACCTCTTCCATCTGGTGGGGGTTCTCTCATCTGTAAAACAACTCCGGCAACAGGCATCAGACGCTGGGATCTGGGTACTTGAGGAGGAGTTAAATCAGAGGATACGGGGGAGGGGTCTGTTCCCAGGAAGGCTCCGTGGGGTCCTGCTCGGCTACAACCTGAGGCGCCCCGCCAGCAGCCACCTCCACCAGCCATCTCCACGCACCTCTTGGGTCTAGGAGTGCACACACTGGCAGCATCCTTTATCCTCAGCCAGCCAGGCGGAGGATGCTGATGCAAGAATTCAGGATTCCAGGGAGCATGCTCTCCTAGTGAGAGAAGCACAGGCTCTGGAAGGGGGTGTCCCCTTGACCCACTGACTCTGCCCTGTGGGGAAAGCTGTGACAGGGAATGACAGCAGAGGGGCCACGACAGCACCCTCTAAAGTATGGCTCTCGAAAGCATGGTGCCCAGGGCAGAGGCCCCCCCTTGCTGGGTCTTAGGCTGGTATTTTCTCTGGTATATCCTTGGTCGTCTGCTATGTTTTGTGGGATGGGAAGGGTTAGGGATGATGTGATAGGAAATTAATCTTCCACAACTCTACCTTTGACCCTCCTAGCAGGGAAAAACCCTGTGCCTCCCCCTTTCCTCAGAATCAAACTAAACCTGTGCTTGTAGTATTTCACACTCTGTAAAGTAGAATTCTGAAAGACAGAGGGCAGTCTCATGGGGGACACCTGAGGAAATCTTGGAGCTCTCAGGTGGAGGAGCTTGGTCATTCGGTGAGTTTATCCGTTGTTTCTGCTCCACCCCAGACTGGAAGCTGGGGAGAGGGGTATTTTTAGGACTTAAAAGGGCGAGGGGGAGGAATTTAATGGGTGGTCCATTAAGACAAGCAGATTTGGACATGACAAGAGAGGGCAGTGTGCTAGGATCCATTAGAGAGCCCTGAGTGATGGAGAGTCAGTTGAGTTCTAGGAGGAAGACACCTTCAGTTGATACGATGATGGTGGTGATGATGATGATGATAAGGACACTAAAATATACTGACTACCAAGTAGGGGCCAAGCATTGTGCTAAATACATTATATATACCTAATAAAATATCTTAATTATGTTATATAGTTATATATTTTATTTATATAAGACAATACATAATTTATAATAAACAAAATGTTTAAAATATAAATTATATCTATATTTATAAATATACGTCTATATTATACAATATATGCTGCTGTTGTGCTGTGCTCAGTTATGTCCAACTCTTTTCAACCCCATGGACTGTAGCCCACCAGGCTCCTCTGTCTATGGGATTTCTGATACTGGAGTGGACTGCCATTGCCTACTCCAGGGGAATCTTTCCAACCCATGGATCAAACCCACATCTCTTTTGTCTCCTACACTGACAGACAGATTCTTTACCACTGCGCCACCTGGGAAGTACATATATATATATATAATTTATATATATAAGTTTATATATATAAATTACATACATTTAATACTCATAGCAATCTTTGAAGAAGTGAAGTTTAAAATGGTTGAGTAACTTGGCTTAGAGTAATGTTGCTAGTTAAGTGACAATACAGATCACAATCCAGGTCTGTCTAATTACAGAACCTAAACTTTTAACCAGCCTTTTAAAACCAACAAGCACTTCATAAAAACAGGCAAACTGGTGGCAATCTAGTCAAAGACAGACCCAGTCACAATGCTCTAATGATCTCTTTATCTAATATCTAATGAAAATTTTATGTATGCTGAACTGAATGAAGAAAGAAGGCCCTAGGGAGAAGCCATCTAGAAAGTGACTGCCATGGGTACACGGACCAAAGATCTGAGGATTTTCTCATCCTGAGGGGTCAGGGCGAAACATAAATTAAGAAGCAGGGCTTTGTGCTGCTACTGATAGAAGTGTTGTGGACCAGAACTGGTGACCAGAAGCTGAGTCTCTGAAACTTAGGAGATTTGGGTAGCAGAGAGAATGTGCTCATTCTTAGGAGCTGCACCAGTCAAGATCTTAGAGGAGCTTCGTGTAGCGTCCAGCTAAGAGAGGACTGGATAAATCTCACCCACAAGACTGGATTCAAGAGATGGATTCATGAAGAAGTCTTGAGAGGGCAATCCTTAACTCATTTATATATTTACAACATAAATGACCAAGAGAAATTAATCCCTTTAAGCATTCTTATGATTCTTTATCTCCCTACCTCTGCTTATTTCCCTGAAATTGCATGCAGAAGAATGACTTGAAAAATAAAGAGATTTCTTTCTTTGTTCTGAAAAAAAAAAAATAGGAGTCAGAATAAAGTGGAAAAGAGAAAACCCAACTGGGAAAAGTAGGGCAGGATATGGAAAAGGTAGAGAAGAACCCAAGTAAAAGAACATCTGGTGATGATGCAAGAGGCAAAGGGGTTACTTCATAAATGTCTGCAGATAAAATAAGGGAAAACTGGTCCAAGAATGCACATAGACCTTGGAAATTATGTATACCTGAAACCTCCTGCATCCCAGTACTGATGCTGCATTCTTAGTGATCCCTAGGCTTAATGGGTGAAGGCTCACCTGGGTGATAGGGATTCATACTGGGAAGGGCCTTGTTCCCTCCACCATAAATGTGGGATCTGTACCTTTACATGGAGAAGGAAATGGCAACCCACTCCAGTATTCTTGCCTGGGAAATCCCATGGACAGAGCCTGTAGGGCTACAGTCCAGGGGTCGCAAGAGTTGAAAATGACTTAGCTTCTAAAGAGCAGTACCTTTAAAACACAGGATCGTAAGGCTTTGCAGGCAGCCATTCATCCTGTTAAGGAAATACTGCTGCATAAGAAAAAAACAGTATGTTGTTTTCAAAGTTCTGTCTTCATCATATATAAATTTAACTTGAAGGAAAACACCATAAACAGATGCTGAATTCTAGTTAAACACTTCAGCAGGCATCTTCTTGTAGATCTCCTTAGAGGTAAACTATATTGATGCCTGCAACTTACTTTGAAATGCGACAGAACCATAAGCTGGAACTGGTGGAGGAATAGAGGGGTACGTAGCTGGATGTAGATGTGATGAAGCCATTACAGGAAAACGATATTTTTAGAGTCTAAGAGGTTAGT
This sequence comes from Antilocapra americana, assembly GCA_007570785.1. Lineage (NCBI taxonomy): Eukaryota > Metazoa > Chordata > Mammalia > Artiodactyla > Antilocapridae > Antilocapra > Antilocapra americana. The sequence goes on along the minus strand of ML664180.1, from coordinate 6,608,648 downwards.
ATGTGGGTGTTCAAATATACTTTTCAGCTTTTCTGTACGCTTGAAATTTTTCACAGTAAAATGTTGGAAAGATGTTCTTACTAGAGAGACGTTTCTCTTTAAAAGACAGTACATAGACCCAGTACACAAACACAAGATTTTCAATCTTTTTGCTTATGCTATTTTTAAAAAGCCTCACTGACTGATGTGAGGGCTTGTCTTTGATATTCTTCACCTGTTTCTTTTGTCTCACCTGCCTTTTTCTCTCTGGCAGTCTAGGACAGCAGAAATATTGGTACTTGGTAAAGACATGTTTCATAACTACACCCCTAAAACTTAGGAAAAACTACACTATGCCATTGTTGTTTGTCACACATGCTAATTAGAGAAACCCCATGTCAACTCAGTGCAGTTCAGTTCAGTCACTCAGTCATGTCCGACTCTTTGCAACCCCATGAACCGCAGCACACCAGGCCTCCTTGTCCATCACCAACTCCCGAAGTCCACTCAAACCCATGTCCATCGAGTCAGTGCCATCCAACCATCTCATCCTCTGTCGTCCCCTTCTCCTCCTGCTCTCAATCTTTCCCAGCAACAGGGTCTTTTCCAATGACTCAGCTCTTTGCATCAGGTGGCCAAAATATTGGGAGTTTCAGCTTTAACATCAGTCCTTCCAATGAACACCCAGGACTGATCTCCTTTAGGATGGACTGGTGGGATCTCCTTGCAGTCCAGGGCACTCTCAAGAGTCTTCTCCAATACCACAGTTCAAAAGCATCAATTCTTTGGCACTCAGCCTTTTTTATAGTCCAATTCTCACATCCATACATGACCACTGGAGAAACCATAGCCTTGACTAGATGGACCTTTGTTGGCAAAGCAATGTCTCTGCTTTCCAATATGCTGTCTAGGTTGGTCATAACTTTCCTTCCAAGGAGTAAGCATCTTTTCATTTCATGGCTGCTATCACCATCTGCAGTGATTTTGGAGCCCAGAAAAATAAAGTCAGCCACTGTTTCCACTGTTTCCCCATCTATTTGCCATGAAGTGATGGAACCGAATGCCATGATCTTAGATATTCTATTTGACTACATGTGAAATGCATCTATTCACCACAGTATTTGTGTTGCAGAAAAGACTGTGGTGTTATGTGATAAAGTTTGTACACCCTATCTTAAAGCATGAGGCATTCTTCTAGAGTCTGTGAGTATGGTTCCAGGTATTTATACTTTAAATCACTCCTCCTAACTGTAGCTGACTCTCTGCAGTGATTGGGGGTTAGGAATTAGGAGGCAGGGGATAACTTTTTACCTATCTTTCTCATGCTCATCAAAAAAAAAAAGTTGCAAAATAGTGTTAAGCCATGATTATCTGAGATTCACCAAACTAACCCTGCTAGTCTACTTTCATGGTTGATTCTTTAATTTTTCAGATTATTTGCAGTTGTAAAGTTATCCTGGTAGTCTTTTTCAGCTATGTTATACTTATATAGGACGTTGTAAGAAATATCCATAGTGAAAAACTTGTCAATAATGAATTAAAATTTATCTAAGGAACTTACTTAAAAATACTATTATAATTTACATTCAATGAATTATATAGAGTGTAAAGAGAAAATTTAATTTTAGAGAAATATTGAAGTTCAAGATTTTTAAGTTAGCAGCTCTAAATACTGCATCTTATTTGATGACAAAACAAGGGAATTTCAATATCATTAATCTCTTACACAAGACAGTACTAGGGGCACTCGCATCCTAACAAAATAAAACAAGCCCCTTATTTTCCAAGAATTTGAAGTACAAATACTTGAATCATAAAACTATGTTTAAAATTTGCTATTTTATCAAGTGAATAAAATTAGATTCTGATTCCAAAAAAAGTAACAATAATCTGATCTCCAATTATTCTTAGAGAATTTGGGGATACCTGTTATTACTTATAACAGACTGGAATCCAGTTTGCTCAATCAGTGATTAATTACTCTGCTCCAATTTTGACTATTGGAGAGCTTTAAAATGCCAGGAGGTTAAAACCGTGTGCAAAATATCAAGGCTACTTTTTTTTTTTTTTTACTACAGAAGAAAACATTTTGGCATCTAGGCAGTGTAGGTTTGTGAAAAGTCCTTTGTCACTAACAGCCAAGCTTCTTTTTCAAAAGATAAGCATAATAGGTTCAGTATTTAAAAGGTGAGCTATCTTACAAAACAGCAAGTAACACAATTGATCTCCAGTGAATTCTTGCTATTTTTAAATAAATTATGTAGTATGTAAAATTATTTCCCCTTTTCCTTTGAAAAGCCTTAAAACCTTGAATGTATTCAGAGAAAGGAGACAAAAACTATATTTAAATCACTTTTTAAAAACACCATGTTTTCTTTGTATTTAGAAAAAAACACAGGAAAAAAAAGTTGTTTGTTATCCCACGGTTAATTAGAATAACAGGGAGTGGAAAAAAGCACAACATAAAAAAACATATACCCATTGAAACCAGACAACAAGGAACATCATCGACTAAAGAAACAATTAGAAACAGAACTTACCTCCTTCTGACAAATGTATTTGCAGGGGTGCAGGGAGGGGTAAAGCTGGGGTAATGGATTAAGAAATATACCAGAGCTCAGTCTTCAGCCAAAAACTTACAATATTGGACAGGTACATTTCAACCCTACCTTCCCCCCCGCCACCAGAGACTGTCATCCCAGAAACCCTATCTAGATAGTCAAACTGAACTCCCTTGATAGCAGGAGCCCACATACTGTCTGCTAGTGAGAGTAAAATTGCACAAGTCCCCGTGCCTATTAAATGACTACAGTCTATTCTCCACGGAGGCCCGAAGAGCCGTGCCAAGCTGTCTTGGGGTGGCACAGTGACCCCAGAGATGAAACCTGCAGCACTTGTTTAGGTGAAACTTCTGCTTGGAGAGCAGACACAAACAGCAACCAAAGTCAAGGACGGAAGCTTCATTGACTCACTCAGACAAACGTGCTCTTCAAAAGGGACTGCACAGAGTTATTACTGGATGTCTCTTGAGCTTCTTTTAACCTGCGAAGTTTTTAACATAGCACCCCAGGATTATAATCCTGGGCTCTCTTACCTGAAAGCAGACAGCATTTGTTTCCAAATAGAAACAAAAAGATGAACACTTCATCTTGGCTGCATTTTTAAAACTCCTCTCCCAGAATAGAATCTTCCCTCCCTTCTGGTAAACACATGCGTGCATATATTAAAATTTAAAGGGTGTAAAAATTAACAAGTCCACACTCTCCTATATCCAAGAATCAACCCCCAGTCCACAACAGGCTCACCATCTCCCCAAATGGCCATTTGGGCTATAGGCATTGGAAACACACACACACACACACACACACACACACACACACACATACAAATGCAAATCCAACAAAAGAGAAAACTGAAACCTAGGAGAATGTTGCCTCATTTTTGTTCCGGAGGGAGAGCAATCAGGGTTCCAGGCAAGGTGACATACCATGGGCATTAAAAGCATATAGTCAGTCTTAGCAAATTAGGTAAATTAGTGATCATTTGACGGTATTCTATTGTTGTTATTGTAATCACAGTCATTTTCCCTGGCAGTGGTGCTTCGTGATGAAGTATAGTTCTCACAGGATAATTGTGAAAGATACTGAAAGATTCAGGCTCAGGGATGCCGCATCTGCTTTCAAAAGCTCTTCAGATTCAAACTGGCATTTTCCTTTATCTTGGAAATTGATTAGAGATTCAGATCATGCCGGTTTAAATGGAAAGGTGAAAGCAGGGTAATTTCAATCTATGAATTATTCAATCTCAGCCTGGTGCAATTGCCATCCAGAAGCGGATGCTCTGACGGTCCTTCCGCAGAGCCTCCATTATGCTTGTCATTTTTATTTCTTTATCTACGATCTCTTTCTCAGTTACCCAGCTTGTCCCTTAGGGCTCAGCATCACAAACCCAAAGTATTTCAAATTGGCAGTAACCTAAACGTGCGGCTGTCTCAAACTGCTGTCTCCACAGGCTGCCTTCCCCCCCCACCAAATCATTTTAAACACACATACACACACATTCATGATGATATCTGTGAGGCTCTTTGATTCAATGAATTAAAACACACACACACACGCACCCCCCCACACACACAAAGATGAGGGAATCACTGCAAAGAAGAGTTATGTTCCACTAACATCACAAGAGGAGATAAAGTGATGCTTTCTGCTTCCTTCTTTGTTGTCAGTATGACCCATCCTAGTTGAATAACATCACGCGGGAAGGAGCCGGCACTAAACAGGCTTGCCTGGCACCCTGATCTCCAGCCAGCACAGATGAAGGCTGCATGGAAGGCAGACTAATCCAGGCAACCGTACAACTTAGCGAGCCTGATTATTTAGGAAAAATAAGAACAAGCCATCGGAGGACCGCAATTAAACTGTCAATCTCCCAGGCTCCACCTGCACCCAGATTGCAGTCGCAAAGATTCTCCACTTGATGGCTGGCTGTGTCACTGCTAGTCGACAGCTGTCCCCGAATCCAGAGAGGACTGGGATGGATTTAGGTCAGTGATTCTGGTTTCTCCTTTCAATCGTGTTCTAACTGAGGAGCGGGGATCTGGGCCAGTCCCCGTGAGCCACCCGAACTGGGAGCTTGGAACCTCAGTGCGGTGGAGCAATCTGCCTGCCCAGGCCCCGGCCGGGCACACAGCGTCAGGAACTCCTTTGTCCTAGCCTTCATCCCGCAGGTAGGGCGCCGCGGCGTGAGAAGCCCACAAACTATTCCCACAAGTGCTGGGGACCCAGCCGCGCTCCAACCGCGGCGGTGTGGCCACCGGGCTCCGGGCAGTACCTGCTCTGCTGCAAACGCACGCTGCCAAGTGTGAAGCCATCGTGTGCATTCAGACTGCTTCTCTGCTCCTGGCTAAACACAGGTAAACGCTCCTCACGGAAGAAATGCTAGGTAGCAGCAGGAACAAACCACTTTCAAACTGTCGCTTTTTTTGCCTAGTTGTACGCCTTGTGAGGAGGAACCGGCAAGAGCCAGGGCTGGGGCAGAGCGGTGATGCAGAGATGACACAGCAGTCAGCTGACTCGCAGGGTGTGATTGCTCAATGTCCTCTACGGAATCGGGTCAGCTTCTAGGGTGGCACCGTTCAGACGACCTTGACTGTGAAGCGGACTTGGAGGAGGGCAGCACCTGGCAGGGCTACCCGCCCCCTCAAACCCACACCTGGCAGGGACACCTCCCATTGCGTGTCTCTCAGGCAGAGTTTTTAACTCACAGCCTTCGGGACTTAACTGTTTCTGTCCTGCTTGCTGAGGAGGCAGGTGAGTCTTGGGGTGACCGTCCCAGTGCAAACACAGGTGAAAGCCTTCACGGTTCCTATTGTTCGGGTTCATTTCAGCACCAAAAGAATGGTGAGAGAGGTCTCGCCAGCGTTTTGCTTTTTAAAACACACTGCTTTTTTTCTTTTTTTTTTTTAAAGCAGGTAGAAATTGCCTTCAGCTACTGGTATGCCGTAATAAACTAGTAAATTGTACCTAACGGAACGGCAAGAGCAATAGGAGAAAGCTTGCAGGTAAATTCATCCAGCACTTGGCCTTAAATCATGGTCCAGCTGCTGTAAAGCAGTGTGCAGGGTTCTGTTGCAGAAGGCAGGTTGTGCATCCCAATTAATGGACAATGGCGCCAACAGCCTTATATGGTATCACCCCAGTGATTTGAGGAATGCTAAAATAAGAAAGCAGCCATTACCAGGCATTTGTTTAATGACTGTAATCATACTGAATTAATTTAACTTGCTGCAGTGCGTAACAGAAAGTCAATTATAAATGTGCGCTAAAAGAATAATGCTAGTGTCTGCATGGCACCTTCCTCTGACAGGACACGGCCTTAAGGAGATCTCACATCCCCAACATTCAGAGAGCACTCAGGATGTGCTAAGTGCTCTATAGAACAGTCTGCCCCTCAGAGGACAGGCACTTAGGATTCTAAGCCAGAAGGACACGTATCGTACGGATTGCATACAGACCATCACCACCTTGACCCATGCCAGTTGTTCTGCAAGGACTGAGCCCTTTTTCCCCTGTTTGTGCCTTGTGAACTTTATTTGTCTATTTGCTTCTTTTTTCACTAAACACTTATTTTTTTGTTCCTTTGGCTGTGCCCCATAGCACATGAAATCTTAGTTCTCCAACCAGGGATTGGAGCTGTACCCCACAGTGGAAGCACAGCATCTTAACTACTAGACCACCAGGGAAGTCCTTCTGTTTGCTTTTTATTTATTTATTTATTTATTTTTCTTATTTGGTTCTCTTGACACAAATCCTGACTGAATGAGGGAGTTTTTCAATAGCACACAGAGAGATCAAAGCTGGAAGGAGTGGGTTTCCCTGGTATGTGTGTATTCTGTTGCTCAGTCATGTCTGACTGTTTGTGACCCTGTGGATTGTGGCCGGCCAGGCTCCCCTGTCCGTGGGATTCTCCAGGCAAGAATACTGGAGCAGGTTGCCATTTCCTTCTCTAGGGGATCTTCCCAACCCAGGGGTTGAACCCACGTCTCTTGTGTCTCTTGCCTTGGCAGGTGGATTCTCTACAGCTGCACCACCTGGGAAGCTCAGTGGTGTGGCAGAATCCACCGACCAATACAGGAGACAAGGGTTTAATTCCTGGTCCTGGAAGATCCCACATGCCAAAGAGCTCCTAAGCTTGTGCACCACAGCTATCACGCCTGTGCTCTAGAGCCCGTGAGCTGCAACTTCTGAGCCCGCATGCCGCGACCGCAGCCCTGCACGCTCTAGAGCCTGGTCTCTGCACCAAGAGAGGCCACTGCAATGAGAAGCCCACGCACCTCACAACTAGAGAGTAGGCCCCGCTCGGCACAACCAGAAAAAGCCCTCCTACAATGAGGACCCAGCACAGTCAAAAATAAATAGTGAAAATGAAAGTCGCTCAGTTGTGTCCGACTCTTTGCAACCCGGTGGACTATACAGTCCATGGAATTCTCCAGGCCAAAATACTGGAGAGAGTAGCCTTTCCCTTCTCCAGGAGATCTTCCCAACCCATGGACTGAACCCAGGTCTCCCGCATTTCAGCTGGATTCTTTTCCAGCTGAGCCACAAGGGAAGCCCAGGAATACAGGAGTGGGTAGCCTATCCCTTCTCCAGAGGATCATCCCAACCCAGGAATCGAACTGGGGTCTCCTGCATTGCAGGCAGATTCTTTACCAACTGAGCTATCAGGGAAGCCCTAAAAATAAATTTAAAAATATTAAAAAAAAAACCAAACTGGATGGAAAAGTGCCTTCCGTGTAGTTAGGTGACTGCTATGAGTAGTAAGTAACATTTAAATAAAGTAGGGATTCTACTTTGAGGCAGTGGGTGGGTACAGGCCACCCGTGCTGAGGGAGTCCTACCTGGAGAAAACCAAACAGAGGCCATCTCTCCTGCACCCTTTTCTGAGCTCCCATTCAAGAATCCAAATCTCAGAAATTCACCTTGCCACCTTTCAAAACTTGCTATCAGGAAATGAGCCCTCAGATGGTACAAATAATCAATAAGTTTTCATCTAATCCCTCACAGGCACTCATACTTTTGAAGAACCTAGGGCTTCCAGAAAAGCATGGCTACCTAATGGGGGTGGATTTCAAGCACCAAAGCTCTAGGTGGGAAATCATTTCTATGGGGCAAGGAGGCCTTTCAAGGGGGCCATGTCTCCTTCCTTGGACAGCAGGTCTGTGCCACGGTGCTGACTGCCCAGGAATGTGCAGGAGTTTTAAAAGCTGGGTACTTGAAATCTGGAAATATTACTGGGAATATTTACACCATGGAAATGGATGAATGCTAAAACTTTAGTGTTGCTATTTTTTCTCGAGAGCTGGTTTACATGTTGTAATATATTTAATTATGCCAACTTATACTATGTTCCTTTATTTTAACCCTAGAATCCAAAACGCTTAAGAATAAAAAGTACAATGGTTAAGCAAAAGGCTTGGCTTGGAACCCACTAGAGATACCGCACACCCTGAATGTGTGTGGTCAGTGTGGGTCTTAGGGGCCAGAGGGATTCTGGCAGCACCTCTCCCCCTCTTCTAGGGCATCCTATCTTTCCTTGTGACTTATCTCAGATCCTCACTCACCAAGGACAAATGGCCCACACATTGGCATTTATAAAAAGCTCCTCCCCTACCCTATTTAATCAGTGATGTGTAGGGATTGTAAAAAGCTAGGTAGTTGAAATCAACCACACTGGGAATATTTACATGATGGAAATAGACAAATACTAAAACTTTAGTGTTGTTGTTTTTTCTGGAGAGTGGGTTTACATGTTGTGATATATTTAATTATGCCAACTTGTAATATGTTGCTTTATTTCAAACTCTGAATCGAAAATGCTTAAGAATAAAAAGTACAATGGTTAAATGACAGGCTCACAGCTTAGAGGGCTTATCTCTAAGACTTTGGGCAAGTTCATTACCATGAGACTCAACTTCCTCTTCTATAAAACAGGGCTCATAATACTGTGTGCCTTACAAGTTGTTACGTATCTTCACGAACATACATATATTTATATTCATGCATAAAACCACTTAGCATGGATTCTCACACAGGCAAAGCTCCCAGTGGCTGTTCGCCATGATGACTTCCCCCTTTTTCTTCCTCCTGCTCATCCTCCATCTCATTTAATTGATCAGCATGGCAGATTGACCTTGTTTGGACTGAGATAAGTGAAGATATTTTTAAGAGATGACAGGCAGAAAACGAACAAACACATACACAACCGACTTAAGATCCTGGAGAATGGAGGACTTTTCTGTGGTTCCTGACTCCCGCGGACAATAGAGATTTGAAGGGGCTGCTGCTGCTTTTGCATATATTGTAGAATCTAAGAAAGCATCGTGATCCAGCTGAAAAATTACTGGTGGACATCAGTTTCAGCAAGATTTAGAGGTTAAAGAGAAGCCAAAATAAAACCGCACACTGTATTAGGAATCGCTGTACACAAAATGTGCAGTCAGCCCTCATGAATGTGTTTTCACCTGGAGAGTGAAATGCCAATTCTGCGTAATAACAGAACTGCAGAAAGAAGAAGAAAAGCAGTTCCAGTGAGTGTCTATAGTGTGTCTATGCCCACGATCATCTTCCCAGGGAAATACAATAATAGAGACAAGCACAGGGCCTCCTATGGCCAAAGTTCCAAATGTGTTACACATGATAACTCATTTACCACCGGGAGCCCAGCTTGATGCTCTGTGATGACCTAGAGGTATGGGAGGGGAGGAAAGGAGGGAGGCTCAAGGGGGAGGTGATATATATATATTTATATATATATATATAAAATTATGACTGATTCCTGTTGTTGTACAGCAGAAAACAAAACAACACTGAAAAGCAATTTCCCTCCAATTAGAAAATAAACAAGAAAAAGGAAAAAAACCTTATTTAATACCTACAGCAGCACTATGAGGAAGATATTATTCCTACAATGATTCCATTACATTGGGGAGCTATTATTATGATGCTTTCACAAGCCAAAACTTGAAGAGGTGAAAAAAAAAGGAAAATGTTAACTGCTCAGTTATGTCTGACATTTTGTGACTGCCCTGGACGGTAGCCTGCCAGGCTCCTCCATCCATGGAATTCTCCAGGCAAGGATACTAGAGTGGGTAACCATTCCCTTCTCCAGGGGATCTTCTGGACTCCAGACTCAGGAACCAAACCCAGGTCTCCCACATTGCAGGCAGATTCTTTACCATCTGAGCCACCAGGAGGTGAGCATTATTTAAATCACACATCTGGAATAAACAGGTTTGTGGATTCAAACCCAGGTTGTCTGATGTAGGTTCAAATTCAGATGTATGCTCTTGAATATTAATATGCAAATACAAGCTTCCCTGGTGGCTCAGGTGGTAAAGAATCTGCCTGCAATGCAGGAGATGGAAGAGACATGAGTTTGATCTCTGGGTCAGGAAGATCCCCTGGAGAAGGAAATGGCAACCTATTTCAATATTCTCACCTGGAGAATCCCATGGACAGAGGAGCCTGGTGGGCTACAGTTGATGGGGTCACAAAGAGTAGGACACAACTGAGCAACTAAGCATGCACAGGCTTCTTACAAATTAGTTTTCAGTTGTAATAGTCTCTTGAAAGGGTTGGAAGAGCTGGAGAATGAAGGAAAAAATGGAACAGAGATTTGAAGTCACAGATTTTATTTTCTTCGGCTCCAAAATCACTGTGGACAGTGACTGCCACCATGAAATTAAAAGACGCTTTCTCCTTGGAAGAAAAGCTATGACAAACCTAGACAGCATATTAAAGGAGAGGCATTACTTTGCCAACGAAGATCAGTATAGTCAAAGCTATGGTTTTACCAGTAGTTATGTAAGGATGTGAGAGTTGGGCCATTAAGAAGGCTTAGTGCCAAAGAATCGATGTTTTCAAATTGTGGTGCTGGAGAAGACTCTTGAGAGTCCCTTGGACAGCAAAGAAATCAAACCAGTCAATCCTAAAGGAAATCCACCCTGAATATTCATTGCAAGGACTGATGCTGACGCTCCAATACTTGTGCCACTTGATGTAAAGAACTGACTCATTGGAAAAGACCCTGCTGCTGGGAAAGATTGAGGGCAAGAGGAGAAGGGGATGACAGAGAATAAAATGGTTGGGTGGCATCACTAACTCAATGGACATGAGTTTAAGCAAACTCCAGGAGATAGTGAAGGACAGGGAAGCCTGGCCTGCTGCAGTTTATGGGGTTGCAAAAGAGTCGGACATAACTTAGCGACTAAACAACAACAGGGGAAGGGTTAAAGGCTAAAAGTTAGTGAGTAGGGAGACCCTGTCCCATAAGAATTATTAGAAAACTGAGCTTTCATTATAGTGCTCTTTTAATGATATTTAACTCAGAGGTATGCTGGTAAATTGGCTTGGGTGGGGACTGGAAGCCCTGGCTTGTAGCATTTGCCAGTTTTCATGGTGTAAATACTCCCACCATGGCTGATTTCAAGATTCCAACAGTAACAACCTGTTCCCAAGATCCCTGAATATTTAACAATTGGTTCTCATGAGCTCGTAGGAGTAGCCCTTAGCAGATTAATGCCTCTACTTCCAGGTCAGCTTTCATCTTTCTGATTAAACCCCAGCTCTCTAATGCTTCAAGGTCTTACATAGTCTCCTATGCCTTTCTTGTTCTCCCTCCCAAACTGCAGTACTTCTTGTATTTAATAAAAGATGTTTTTTACTTTTGTTATTCTTGATTTTAAAGGAAGGTGAGACATTTGTATTACTCTTCCCTTGACTATCTAGTAAACTTAACAAAGGTGTATAGCTTTCTCAGTGGGAGTGACCCTTGACTGACTGGGTAAAAGGTTGTTTACTCGGAGAATTGGTCAGCTTCCAAGAGAACTAAGGAGCCTGCAGATGAAAGTTTGCATGTGCTCCCAGTACTCACATGCATGCAATAATCTTTATTGCAAGCCTTGTACCGCCAGGTGCTTGTGCAAACACACCACACTCACTACTTGGGATCTGCACCTGTTCTCAAGTGCTCCCCTATACTTTAGCCAGTACACAGTGTTTTGAGGTCCCCATACCCATGCAAAGTCACTCTGTAAGTACATAATTACCATGAGGTCATGATAGGAATTCAGACCTAGCAAATTAAACTACAATTACCCTTTGAGAAACCAACTAACTTTAAGGATAATCACCATGTTCTGTGTAATATTGTTTTCTGTTCTTTGGGGGAGTTCATATATAAAGCACATATAACCAAATGAGTAATTACAGCAAGGGACTGAAAGGTAGTTACAAAATAATATGTTAGTCACTCAGTCATGTCTGACTCTGTAACCCTGTGGATTGTAGCCAGCCAGGCTCATCTGTCCATGGAAATCTCCAGGCAAGAATACTATAGTGGGTAGCCACTCCCTTCTCCAGGGGATCTTCCTGACCCAGACATCGAACTGGGATCTCCTGTATTACAGGCAGATTCTTTACCATCTGAGCCGCCAGGGAAGCCCAGTTACAAAATAACTGCATGCTATTTGATTCCTCTATGAATACAGGCTTAATAGAGGATTCCCAACACCGTTTCTTGTACCTGTGGGACACTTTGGAGTTACTTTTTTTTTTTTCCCCCTCAGTTCTGTTTAATGCTAAGCCATAACTCTTTTGAATAATGTTGTTTGGTAAAATATACTAAAGTGCAGGCTCTAAGTGTAGGTTGGAGTTCAATACAAAAAAAGGTTTTTTTTTTCCTGTGTTATATAGGGTAAAGGTTTTCAGCCTTTAAAAGTTGATTGTAAATACATTCTATTTTGGAAAAACACGTAACCGTGCAAGTTCCCTGTTTGTTTATTAATGGAGGGCTCTATTCTAGCACCTAAATATGCTTGGAGAATTCTCCCCAAGTATCACTGCCTTCTTATTCCATTTATTCTAATAACAAGTCTAGCTGTATTTCTCTCTCCCTCTGCCTCCTTTCTTATCTCAGGAATGGAAGCTAAAAGAGATGAAATTGAAAGTGTTAGTCGCTCAGTCATGTCTGACTCTTTGTGATCCTATGGACTGCAGCCCACCAGGCTCCTCTGTCCACAGAATTCTCCATGCAAGGATACTGGAGTGGGTAGCAATGCCCTTCTCCAGGGAATCTTCCTGGCCTAGGGATCAAATCTGGGTCTTCCACATTGCAGATTCTTTACCATCTGACCCATGAGATAAAAGTAAATAAGCGCATGCCTGTTGCATTGGGGAGAAGTCTTGAGCTAGGAGATAGAAGACACAGGGCAAATCATTCACCATCTCCATCTCAGGCTGATTAATTTTAGGCTGAGAATGAGTACCTTTTGTGAGTAATGCTTACAAATGCATAGTGCACGTAGGTGCTTTAAAAAATTGGAAGTATTATTTTAAAATATAGGCACTAATATAACAGTATTCTTTAAATTTTTGAGTAAATCCTACTAATCGAACTTGATCTAGTTATATACCACTGCTCACTCTCTACCCCTCACTGCTCCTAGACCCTGCCTCTCATTCTGTCCTGTCTTTGGCAATTTCTCATTCTAATCATGATTTGGTCAAGCACAGGAAACTGAAGAAAAAGCCAAATCTTGTAGAAAACTTGTTTTTCGTATCTTAACAGGAAATTAATTACTGCTGCACTTCTACCTTTAGGAAATTTCAGGAATGTTTCCTTGAAGGATATTGCTTGCTACAACCTACTGGATGCAGATATAGTCTAAGAATCGAAACTGGTAAGAATTAGGACTTTTGAATACTACCAGTATTGCTGATATAGTCTAGATGATGAAGCTTAGCAATATACTTGCAATTGAAACCTAAGGTTTTCCATGCCTTTTGGAAATTATCTGTTTGCAAAGCATTTTGCCAAAGGGACTTGTGTCTCTTCTATTCTCAGAGGACATGATGCTGGACAATGCCAGTCCCACGGTAGATGCAGCCAATACGTTTTCTTTTTTCAGACCCTTCATGTCACAAATGTATATTCCACTGGTGATTCAAAATGAATCTAGCCAGTTTTCATTTACTGTATCACTCAACATACCACCGTTTCCACAGTAAAATAATGTTATAACCATCAAAATTATTTCCTAAGTATAAAAGAGCTGAAGTAGTTAGCCTTATTATGTTAAGAATAATATAATGAGAAAACCAATAATGAGTCAATAAAATCATGCAGAGTTTAGGTCCACAGTTTCAAAGTGAATTAAAAGTCATCCTGATTTAGTAGAACACATTTGTGAAAACTAGACTTCATAACAGACTTATGAATGCTTTCTGGATGCCAATCAGATGAATGAGCAACCCTTAACATTACAAGCACCCAATAAGCAACTTTGACTTCTAAAGCCAATTGTATTTGCAAAGGCTGATGATATTCAACATAGTTGGAAAATGAGGAAGGTGTGAATGGGAGGCAAAAAGTGGAGACAGCATATGACATAACTATGGTTAACAAGGACTCATTAGAAGCAGTAGTTTGAAAGGTACATATTTCTACACATGAGGTTTGGGGGGTATTTATTTAGGATAGAAACTTTTAAAATAAAGTCATTGGCTGAGGAAAAATTATTAGCAAAAATGATCAGTTGAGATATGGAAGATAGTAGGGTTGATTGATGGGAGTTCCAGAGAGACACGGGATGGGGCCAAGAGCATCCTTGAGAAGCCCGAGCACTTCAACCAAGAGTAGCCCCAGCTCGCCACAACTAGAGAAAGCCCACACTTAGCAACAAATACCAAGTGCAACAAAAAATAAAAATAAACTTTACAAAAACACTGAGAACATGTTCTGATCAGAAAAGACAGACTATTATCTTCCTAGACATAAATACTGTGATACTATTAATGTAGTCCATGATTAACTTCTTTAGATAGTAGATCACTTTTCCTTAGGAAACAGTATAATATAGAAGTAAATAACAGGCTTTCCCAGGTGTTGCGAGTGGTAAAGAACCTGCCTGTGATGCAAAAGATGTGGGTTGGATCCCTGGGTCGGGAAGATGCCCTGGAGGTGGGCATTGCAACCCACTCCAATATTCTTGCCTGGAGAATCCCATGGACAGCAGAACCTGGTGGGCTTCAGTCCATAGGGTCACAAAAGAGTTGGACACGACTGAATCAACTTAGCATGCAGGCCATACACACACACATATACATACACATATAAAGATTGTTCCTATATTAATATCTTCCTTTGTAAAAATGTCATGTCAATAGGTAACTGTTTAGCCTGTGCTAATCTTATCTCCATTATAACAACACATGGATTATGTCTTATTTCCTTGATATTGGACACAGAGTCTACCCCTCTCCTGGATCAGTAACATGCATTCGGTACAGATTTGTAAAACTAAAGGGGTCTTTCAAAGATCAACTCCTCATGGTACTTACAGATAAGGGAACTAGGCTCAGATGCTTTGTTCCACCAGGCTCTCAGCAAGTCCTGGAGCCCATGCTCACTCCCAGATTCTTAGCCAGTGTTCACTGCACTGTACCACCCCATCTGAATAATTCATACAAAACTTGCTTTGGTCTTTACTTTCTTCAAGATCTCATTTTACTGTACCCAGAATTATATTATTAACCTTTAAAATATCCTTGACCATTCAGGAGGCATTAAAGAAAACTTCTGTTTTCCAGGTGAACATACTTTAAGCTCTGAGACATGAGGATGCTGCCCACAGTCACAGCAGTGGCGGTAAGAAAAGGACATGTAAAGGCTTTTGTACCTGTAGGGGCCAAGGTGCCAAAAAGGAAACAGACTGACAAAGGATCTCCATTTGGACTGGATCACTTTTTCCTCACCCCCATTGTTGGGATCTCCATAAAAATAGCTTTTCCCCGGTGATGACTGTCACTGTTTCTAAATGGAAAACAACTTGTAAACCTCTTTTACCTCCCTGAAGTGGGACAGCACTGGCACAAACGTTTCCTTGATATTTAATAACTCCCGCCAACTGCTGCAGCTGCTCCAAGACAGACATGAGCAGAGATTAGATAGGGCGTTTGCACCTGGCGGGCCATAAACTCTTTCTTAGTTGCAGATGAAGGTTACCAGGCCCCATTCCCTTCTGTCCTCAGACTCAGGAGGTGGAAACATGAAAGAGAGCTGCAGTTATTTATAAACAGTAAAAACTGCTGGGGAGTGTATCAAATGAATGGACTGATTTGCCTACTCAGAGTAGAAGCAGAGGTTTTTCCAGGCAGTTGACAACTCTGGTGCTTAGAAATGCCTCCTCCTGGCCTAGTCCTTTCTATCCCAATGTTAGACTATAGGTTTTGTTTCTAGCAGAGGGTAGGAGTGAACTCAACATGGAGTCTGTGCTCCATCTGTGAGTTCTCAGTTCTGTCCTTTGACAAGTAGGATGTTTTGTCTTTGCAACGGCCTTGGTACATCAGCCTTCTGCTGGTCTCTGCACCCAGCACTCAGGTCTTCTAGACCCAGCATCCATCCTGGGTTGGGAGAAGTGGAGCTCAGCTTGGGGAAGGGGGCAGAGGTGGATACGTTTTGTGGAGTGTTCTCCTTAATTTGGTTCAATGGGTCCTGGCTGGCAGGAAACACAATAAAAATGAGTTTATAGACCTCTGAGGCCAGCTGTCATCTACTTAGCCACAATGTGATAATTTGAGAGCATTATGGGAAAAAAACCTTCATATTAGCAGATCATTTGAATGGGCTCCTTTTCACCCCTACAAATCCTAATACTCTACACTTCTGTTACCAGCGTGTTATGTAAGCACGATTCATTCTTAGACTGGAATAACTCTTTGACTATGCACAATTCAGAGGCGTGGGCTTCCCTGGTGGCTCAGTGCTAAAAGAATCCACTTGCCAATGCAAGAGACACAGGTTTGATCCCTGGGTCAGGAAGAATCCTTGGAGAAGGAAATGTCAACCCACTCCAGTATTCTTGCCTAGAAAATCCCATGGACAGGGGAGCCTGGGGGGCTATAATCCATGGAGTCCCAAAGAGTCAGACATGACTTAGTGACTAAACAACAAATTCAGAGGTGTATACAAGAAACTTCAGTTCAAATGGAAATATGCCATATTTGAGGCATTTTCCGCTCCTTTTTTCTAATAGTTTCCAAGCTTTTCAAATATGAGAGCCCCTATTTTACCTAATAATAGTTTTGTTTTGGTCCATGTTGACTGAAACTACCAAAAGCTACTGTGAAAGCAGCATATTTTTTATTTATTAACCATGACAACAGCAACCTTCACATGAAAAATGTGCATATAATCCAATGTATTATTTATTCTGTCCTTGATAGTATTTGGTATAAATATAGACTCCAGGACCCCTTAAAGTAACTCCAAGGATTTCCAGGGGTTCAAGGCCCAAATTATAAATACAGTTACTGTTCAAAAAAAAAAAAAAAGGCAATGACTCTTACAGAAGGAATTTAGAGGGAGAGCTGTTGAAATCATCTTACAAAAACTTGCAGAATAAGATCTTTGGTATATCATGTTCCACAGGATAAAGAGAAGAGAAAGGTAGAGAGATAGCATTTGAATGTCCAGCAATAAGTTTAGGTATTATGATTTTGCCATTTAGCCAAGACTTTTTTAATGGACCAGCGTAATTAGATAAAGTTCCTAATCAGCTCAGATATTTTTATCTTCTTATAGTATGTAACCCTTAACTAGTATACTTACTGTGATTAGTAATACTGAACTATGCTCAAAAGTCCCTATATTAAAACTACATTAGTTAAAATGTACAGTACATGATACACAATCTAATTTAATTTTTATGAGGTCATTAACAAATATTAAACTATAATATTTAATCTAAAATCATGTTCTCTCTCTTTATTCAGACCAGTAAAATAATATTCAGGTAACTGGATATGTATTAAAAGTTACTTCTAGCTTCATTTTCCCCTCTTGACTCACAGCAATAATGGTTTCTAAAAGATTCTCTGATTCACATCTTAAAACACAGAGCAGAACTCCAGCATAAATCATAGGCCCTTCTTCTCTAAAAAATGTGGAGAAAAACACATTGTATCCCAGTTTTCAGTAATCCTTGACTTTTCCTATTTTCTCCTGGGAGTCCACTCTTCCTGAAGGAATTAGGTTTGGTTTGTAATCTAAAGCCCTGATGTTTTCACTGGGGGAGAAGACATGAAAAAGATCAGCCTCACACCTAAGCCAAAGGATTCCCTGGATAAGCCTCTCCAGATAGCAAACATTAGAACAAGCAAAGATAAACTTCACATGGGCAGCTCCAAAGCTATGCATCCCTAGGAGGGAAACTTCCAGACTTCCCTGAATGCCTAGTTATAGAAAGGATATGGTCCGTGGTGAGGAAAGATACACATTCCCATGTGGAGTTTACACAAGTAAAATAGTGATCCCCACCAGTAGGCAGGGGACCTGATAACCTCTCCTAGTTGGGCTGCCCAGAAATATCTTTGAAAGCCAAAGGGCAGAATACTGACATAAACTCAACTGCCCTGACAACATGCAGTTAACCGGCCAACATCTTCTGGATACAAACCTTTGCAGAACTTCCAAAAGGGCAAAAATCAAAGCCTTCGCCCTCAGTCCTGTTCTGTCGCAGGAGGTTGCATTCCTCATGTAGTATAACACCTCCCTTCACCCCCAAAGTTTTCAGCTCCCTCTCCCCAAGCCCACCACTGAGCCCCCTCTCCCTGGATTTACATCCCGGTGTGACCTCATACATGGGGTGGGAATCCTTCATCCAAATGCAAATCATTCTTGCAAGATCAAAATTCTTTTGCTAGGGACAGTTGGGACAGGCCTCTAAGGAAATTTGCATTTTGAATGGTAGTATAGGCACGGCAGAGGGTTACAGAAGTGAAGGGACAAAAAGATCATTGCAAAATCAAATTAACAAACAAATGAAATACACTCTATTAACTGTCTACATTTTTTTGAAACAGGAAGAGACTAGAATTTAGAATGCTGAAATGCACCCCATTGAAAAGGGGCAAAAAGAATTTTAATGAATCACAACACAACTCGAGGTGCAGTCCAGATCATTAGTCTCCATGATTGTAACTCAGTGGAAAGTTGGCTTGATTTAGCCTTCTGCTGATGATTTCTTATAGAAAAGCCCTATAATTCAAAGTAAGAGTTTCATACTGCTTGTAGTTTAAGACAGCTAAGTTAGAATATTCAAGCTAGCATTAGAAAAATTTTCAAACATTTCCAACTCAATATTTGAAACAGCTTGCTACATTTGCAGACAATATTTTTATATTAAAAAAATGAAAATTTCTCCAACTTTAGCTCCAAAAAGCCCAGTCTTAGTCTGTTCTTTATATCATTCTTCTTCACCCAAATATATTGACACTGAGAAACCAAAATACCTAGAGTCAGTGATGTGGATAAGTGTGAGGCTGATAAAAATGACTGATGGGAAAAGTATCACCAACACCCACAATTTGTGAGATGGAATTGTAGGTACTTTTACTATTATGGAGATCTACCATGAGGACAGAAACCTGGACGATGACCAGTGTCAAACATCCTTGAAATCTGGGATCGACCTGGGGTGTGCCACCAAACATATCGATTCATATCCTCGAGAACTTCACAGGTAGGCTCCTGTGCCCAACGGAGCCATCCCTACAGACAGGCTAGAAGTGATTCAAGGCACCACCTGGAAATGGATCTCCTGACTCGACATGCACAACACAGTAAGACTGGCCTTTGCAACCACGGGGAATGAATGACAGCAAATGCATTTTCTTGAGTGTGGTTGAAACTGCTCACAGACAAGGATTAGAATCATTAGTGTAATATTCTCATACGCTTCTGAAGAAGACTACAAGTTTCTCTGAGCACAAAAAGTTTCCCTGTTGCTGCTTCTCCTGCCAGATTCCCACTGCAGCCAAGTACTAGACATCTGACCATCACACCGTTGGCCATCATAGAAACTAGAGGCTAGATCAGCTAAGAGTGTCTGTTTGGACCCTTTTAATGTAATTACTGGCATATGTTAAGAAGATATTTGTCTCTTTTCCTCCATCTTTCACACCTGCCCTTCTCACCTTTCTGAAACCAGAGAAGTGGTGTGTGTGTGTGTGTGTGTGTGTGTATGGGTAAGCACATGCTCTTGAGTGAAGGTCCTATTCACATCTAACTGTCATCGTGTAACTCTTTCTTATCACAAAAGACTTAAAAGTCTTATCTTTATTAAAAGAAAGAAAAAAATGACCCCACCTCTCCCTCCTAACTCTTCTCCATTCTAGCAGTAATATTCCTTAAATGCCATTGGGAGTCAACAGATGGGCTTTTACAAACTGTGCTTTCTAAACACCTGCTTTAAACAACATGACATTTTGTATATTCCCATTCAGTCCTTCCCCAGAGTCAACAGTGGACTCAAAATGCAACTATATCTCCAGGTCTGTTATCACTGTTATATAATGTAGTCTGTTCATGAAGTACAAATTCTATGTCAGGCATGTATTAAGTGCTCAGTGAAAGTTCTATGCTTTTCTACCCCTTATCCTTAAAGCTAACTGAAGGTTGTGGGTGCGTGCTAAGTCACTTCAGTCATGTCCAACTCTGGGCAATCCTATGGACTGTAGCCTACCAGGCTCCTCTGTCCATACTGGAAAGGGTTGCCATGCCCTCCTGCAGGGGATCTTCCTGACCCAGGGATCGAACCCATGTCTCTTACGTCTCCTGCATTGGCAGGCAGGTTCTTAACCACTAATGTAGCTTATCTCCTATGCTATTTATTCCACTGAAAGACCATTTGAATGGGAAGCCACTTCATTTTCTGCATGACTTTAACCTTATTCATAGTTCCTGATATATGACACTATTACTTTCCTTCCTTCTATGGTTCATTCAATAGGCATTTGTGCAGTACCTTTTATGAACAGGACCACAAGGAGATGAGGCTGCTTAAGAGAAGACTCAGGATCAGCCTTGGCCAAGTCACTTACATGCCGTCTCTCAGTTTCCTCATCTGTAGATTGGGGATAATTATAGTATCTATCTCATAATGTTGTTGCAAGAAATAAATGGGGCAGATCTGTTAAGCATTTAGAACAATGACAAGCATCTGTTAAGTAATAACTATTTAGATGTATCCAGGAGCTAGTACAGCAGTTCTTAGTCAGCGGTCCATGAACTGCTAGGGTCCACAGATGGACTTAGAGTGTCCCAGAACTCCTTGAAATTATTTTTAAAAGTTAGACTACTTTGTCTAGAGGGGAAGTTTATAGTTTTCATCAGATTCTCAAAGGAGTGTGTGAAGACAAAAGGGTTACAACCCACTGAACTAGAGCTGTAGGGACACAAGACAAATTTTCCCTTAACAGAGGAGATGGACATTTAGTGACAATAAATGTGATAGCAGTTATGCAGAAATGGTCCAACATACAATGCGACACATAGAAGAGCCACCTGGGGGAGTAATGCAACCAACAAAGCTTCCTAGAGTGGGGAGCACTTCAAAGAAGTCCTCAGTATGAACAGAGATAGCCAGGTGACAAGGGGAAGTAAGAGTGTTCCAGGGACAGTGAGAATGTGAAGGATCACATATGAGTGGGCCGAGAAGAAATTATACCACAAGTAAGGAAGTTAGAAGGTTAATGCATTAGTCACACAGTGAAGCATTTAGGGTCTCAACTAAGGCCGTGGTCTCAGGCAGAGGACAGCAGGTAAGCTAGGGTCCTTCCTTATAATCAGGGGCTCATGAGTCTCCCAATTAATTATTGCGAATATGTACTAAGAGAAATTTTCAAGCATATACCTAAAGTATATTATTTCTACCAGCGATAACTACCAGATGATGTTACTGATTTTCACATCAGAATTAAGAAAATCTACTGAGGAAAAAAAGTGCAAATTTGAAAGCAAACTTATTTATGAAAAGGCATTTCCAATTCCACTTTAATTTGTTTCTGAAATCCAGCTGGAATGACCTAAGTATTCCTTGCATGCACAACATTTCAACATCAAGGGTATCTATGATCATTTCAGTGGTCGTAACTAGCTTTACATATTCTGTAGCTAAACATAATCGATTCTGTAGTTTCCTAATGATCTACCCTGAGGAGTTATTATTCCTGATGGCAATTCATCAAAATTAAAACAGACTGCATAGAATGAAGCAAATGCAAACCTCCGACCTCAGTTAGGAACACCTGCATATTTAGATTAATCATGGGTCCTGCTCGAATGTGACAGGTGTATCAATATTACAGAGAGAAGAGAAGGATAACATTTTCCAGTAGAGTTCCAAGTGTAATTCTAAGGAGCAAAGATTCTAAACCTGAGTCTATGTCAAACAAAACCACACAAAAGCCATAGCTGTCCAAGGGGGGAGAGGGGGAGGGGTGGAAGGAACTGGTAGATTGCAATTGACACATACACACTATTGATACTATGCATAAAACAGGTAACTAATGCAAACACGCTGTATAGCACAGGTATCTCCACTAAATGCAAATGGTGACGTGAAAGGGAAGGAAGCCCAAAAGGGTGGGGTTGTATGTATATGTATGGCTGATTAATTTTGCTGTATAGTAAAAATTGACACAACAATGTTAACGCAACAATACTCCAATAAAAAACTAATTTTAAAGAAATGGAGACATAAAGACTTTCCTAGACAATCAAAAGCTGCTGGAGTTCATTGCAACTAGACTTGTCTTATAAGAAATGATAAAAGGAATTCTTCAAGCTTAAATGAAAGGATACTAATCAGTTACATAAAAAGATATACTAGCAAAGGTAACTATATAGTCAAATTAGGAATACTCTAATGCTGTAGTATAGTGTTGTGTTAATTACAGTATAAAGGATAAAGGACAAAGGTATGACAAATAACCATATCTACAATAATTTGTTAATGGATACACAATGTAAAAAGACATAAACTGTGAAATCATAAACATGAAACAAGGGAGAATAAAAGAATAGAATTTTTGTGATC
The DNA here is from genome assembly GCA_007570785.1 of Antilocapra americana. Classification (NCBI taxonomy): domain Eukaryota; kingdom Metazoa; phylum Chordata; class Mammalia; order Artiodactyla; family Antilocapridae; genus Antilocapra; species Antilocapra americana. The sequence goes on along the minus strand of ML664180.1, from coordinate 6,586,231 downwards.
AAAGTTATCAGATTGAAATAGACTATTATAGCTATCAGATGTTTTGTGTAAGTTTCATAGTAACCAGAAAGCAAAAATTTACAGTAGACACACAAAGATAAAGAGAAATGAATAAAAGCAAACCATTATGGAAAAATCTGGAGAAGGCAATGGCAACCCACTCCAGTATTCTTGCCTGGAGAATCCCAGGGACAGAGGAGCCTGGTGGGCTGCCATCCATAGGGTCGCACAGAATCGGACATGACTGAAGTGACTTAGCCGCAGCAGCAGAATGGAAAAATCATCAATTCACAAAGCCAATCAGCAAGCAAGAAAGAAAGGAACAAAGGAACTAGAGAACCGTTAAAAAACAATTAACAAGATTGCATTAGTAAGTGCTTGGGTCTAGTCAAGGTGATGGTTTTTCCAGTGGTCATGTATGGATGTGAGAGTTGGACTATAAGGAAAGCTGGGCACTCAAGAATTGATGCTTTTGAACTGTGGTGTTGGAGAAGACTCTTGAGAGTCCCTTGGGCTGCAAGGAGATCCAACCAGTCCATCCTGAAGGAAATCAGTCCTGAATGTTCATTGGAAGGACCGATGCTGAAGCTGACTCCAATACTTTGGCCACCTGATGCAAAGAAATGACTCATTTGAAAAGACCCTGGTGCTGGGAAAGATTGAAGGCAGGAGGAGAAGGGGACGAGAGAGGATGAGATGGTTGGAAGGCATCACTGGCTCAATGGACAGGGAGGCCTGGTGTGCTGTGGTTCATGGGGTCGCAAAGAGTCAGACACAACTGAGCGTTCTGACAGTCAGTTGGAACTGACTGACTGGGGCTTCCCTGGTGACTCTGTGGTAAAGCATCTGGCTGCAATGCAGGAGATGTGGGTTCGATTCCCGGGTCAGGAAGATACCCTGGAGAAGGAATGGCAATCTACTCCAGTATTCCTGCCTGGGAAATCCATAGACAGAGAAGCCTGACAGGCTACAGTCCACAGGATCGCAAGAGTCAGCCATGACTGAGCAAATAAACAACAACCACATTAGTAAGTCCTTACCTATTGATGATTACTTTAAATGTAAATGGATTAAACTCTCCATACAAAAGATACAGCACAGCTGAATGGAGAAAACAAGAAGACCCAACTGTCTACTGCCTACAAGAGACACTTCAGCTTTAAGGACACACTTATGTTTAAAGTAAAGGAATGGAAAAAGACATTCCATGCTGATGGCATCCTAAAGAGAAAAGGATAGCTATATTTGCATCAGACAAGATAGACCTGAAGTCAAAGACTGTCAAAGAAAGTCATTATATTATGATAAAGTAATCAATTCATCAAAAATATATAACAATTGAAATATATATGCACCCAACATTGGAGCACCTAAATATATAAAACAAATGTTAAACCAAACTTTTTCTAAAACTAAACTAAAACTAAACTTTTTCTCTGAAGAGAAAAATAAACAAAACAATTCAGTATTCCATTTTCAATGCTGAATAGATCATCCACGCAGAAAATCAATATGAAACATTAGAGTTGAACCATACTTTAACCCAGGGCCTCCCAGGTGGCACTAGTGGTAAAAAACCTGCCTGCCAGTGCAGGGGACATAAGAGGTGTGGGTTCGATCCCTGGGTCTCGAAGGTCCCCTGGAGAAGGAAATGGCAACCCACTCTAGTATTCTTACCTGGAGAATCCATGGACAGAGGGGCCTGGCACCTGCCAATCCATGGGGTTGCAAAAGAGTCAGACACAACTAGCATACTTTGGCACAAAGGATCTAACAGGCATTCTAACAGCAGCAGAAGACACATTCCTTTCAAGCACACAAGGAACATTGTCCAGGATAGATCATATATTAGGCCACAAAACATGTCTCAGAAAACTTAAGAAGACCAAAATCATATGAAGTACCTTTTTTGACCACAATGGTATGATAATAAAAACCAGTTACAGAAGAAAAAATTGAAAATTCACACATATGTGGAAATTAAACAACAAACTCCTGAACAACTGATAGATCAAATAAGAAATCAAAAGAAAAATAAAAACACCTTGAAACAAACAAAAATGGAAATGCAGCATATCAAAACTAATGAAATGCAGCAACACAGTTCAAAGAGGGACGTTTATAGCAAAACATTAAGAAAAAAGAAAGATCTCAAATAAACAATCTAACATTACACCTCCAGGAACTAGAAAAAGAAGAACAAATGAAGCCCAAAGGGTAGCAGAGGGAAGGAAATACAAAGATCAGAGCAGAAAAAATGAAATAAAGACCAGAAAAATAACAGAAAAGATTAATAAAACTGAGTTGGTTTTTTTGAAAAGATTAAAAAAAACTGACAAACTGTTAACTAGACTAACTATAAAAAAGAGAAGACTTACATAAAATAAAAAATGAAAGAAGAGACATTAAAGCTGATACTACAGAAATACAAAGGATCATAAGAGATAACTATGAACAACTGTATGCCAATAAATTGGACAACCTAGAAGAAATGGATAAATTTCTAGAAACATACATTTTGTCTGCCCTGAACTAAAGCAGAAAGTAGGTAGGAATTTACCGATTGTGAAGTGAAAGTCACTCAATTGTGTCCGACTCTTTGTGACCCCATGGAGTATACCGTCCATGGAATTCTTCAGGCCAGAATACTGGAGGGGGTAGCTGTTCCCTTCTCCAGGGGATCTTCCTAACCCAGGGATCAAACCCAGGTCTCTCGCATGGCAGGTGGATTGTTTACCAGCTGAGCCACAAGGGAAGCTGCATGCGTGCTAAGTCACTTCAGTGGTGTCTAACTGTTTGGACCCTAGAGACTGTAGCCGCCAGGCTTCTCTGTCCATGGGATTTTCCAGTCAAGGACACTGGAGTGGATTGTCATATCCTTCTCCAATTTACCTATTAGTTCTTCCTAAATTTAAAATCAAAATATGCTTTTGTGTTTTTCTCAAACTTTCAATTCTTTTTTTTTTGGCCATGTCGCATACCTTGTATGATCTTGGTTTCCCAACCAAGGATCAAATCCACTCCCTGATGCTCTGTGACAGCCTAGAGGTGTGGGATGGGGTAGGAGGTGGGAGGGAGGTTCAAGAGAGAGGGAACACACTTATCTATGGCTGATTCATGTTGATGTATGTCAGAACCCAACACAGTATCATAAAGCAGTATTCATCCTTCAATTAAAAGAAAAACAAAAAACCCACACCCTCAGCAGTGAAAGTATGGAGTCCTAACCACTAAACCGCTAGGGAATTCCCCCGATTCTGCATTCATTAATTGTTTTATCAAACCACAGCACCCCAGAGTAGCACGAGAGAGACGTATACATAATGGTTAAGCACACATTCTCTGAAACCAGATTTCCCAGATTTGAATCCTGGGTTTACCACGTAAGGGGCTTCCCTGGTGGCTCAGACAGTAAAGCGTCTGCCTGCAGTGCGGGAGACCAGGTTCGATCCCTGGATTGGGAAGATCCCCTGGAGAAGGAAATGGCAACCCACTCCAGTACTCTTGCCTGGAAAATTCCATGGACTGAGGAGCCTGGTGGGCTACAGTCCATGGGGTTGCAAAGAGCGACTGAGAGACTTCACTTTACTTCACTTGACCACTTCAGAGCTGTGTAACCGTGAGCAAGTTACTTCACAGCTCTGGGTCTCAGTCTCCTTTTGCAAACTGGGGATGACCATAAGACATAGCCTATTTGGATTGAGGAAATGAATTCATATGCAAACAGTTTAGAATGGGGCCTTGTGCGTGGTGAATACCTCACAGTCTTTTCTATTGCTATTTTTATTATAATCATTAGGCAAGTTTCTTTAAATCCTCTGAGCCTCAGTTTCTTTATTTGTAAGATAGGGATGATAGCATTGGTCACATCATAGTATTGTTATGAGGACTACATAAGATAATAAAAGCATGTACTCTCCAACTAACAGCTAATAAATAACAGAGATGATGATGACATCATCTATTGAGTGCTTATTACATGATAATTCCTTTACACCTGTTGTTTTGCTTGTTTCATAGCAAGTCTAAGAAGTACATATCAGTTTATTCTTTTAAAAGATGAGGAAAGTGAGCCCTGGGAGGATGAAGTAAAACTACCTCTGCTCACTAATTATCAGAAGAATGAAGATGCTAGCCTGTCCACTACATCCGAAAACTTGCTCTTTTAACAGATACCTTATACTAACAAAAAAAGAGAGAGGAAAATAAAGTGGTTGGTGTCCTGTAGCTGAAATTCCTTACTACAAATAATATGATTTAGAGTCCAGGCTACCCATTTTCATCAATCCAATCAGAATAAATAAATGCAGTATTAGAATACTTTTCAATGAGAGAAGCAAGCTCTAAATTAGAGGTATGGATAAGAATCAGAAGTTTTGAAGTTTTAATTTCATAGAACTATGTAGGAATTATAATGGTACCTTTTTTTCTTTTTAAATACAAACATGTCAATCTTAGTGGATACTCAGAGATAATCATCATTAATGAATTGGCATGCATTTATTATCATGAAATAATTTATTCTTTTAAAGAATACATTTGAGATGCAGTCTTAGGAAATAAATTATTATCAAAGGGTAAATGTAAAGAATTAAGGAAAGTGGCTCAGATAGTAAAGAACCTACCTTCAATGCAGGAGACTTGGGTTCAACCCCTGGTTTGGGAATATTTTTTGGAGAAGAGAATGACTACCAACTCCAATATTCATGACTGGAGAATTCCATGACAGAGGAGCCTGGTGGGCTACAGTCCATGGGGTCACAGAGTCGGACACGGCTGAGCAACTAACACCTTTGCTTTCATGAGGAAAGCCCTTAAATGAAAGAATTTGGAAGTTCCAAGCTACCATCTTATCCATACCAATTTTTATACCAAATAACAGGAATGATCACCTGTTAAGGTTTACACAAAATCACTCCTATGTCTGACTCACCATTATCAGATGAACACATTCGATAATGAGATCACTAGTCACTACTTATAAAATGAAAAATTTCTTAAAATAGAACACAAGATTAAAAACAGGTACAAACTACAAATGCATTCCTTAGCTTTCTGATTCTGGCCCTACAAAAACAGGCCAAGATGGGTGAAGCAGAAATGACCCATCAAGCATTCATTTATTTGGCAAATATTCCCGGAGTTTCTACATGGTACCCTTATATTGAGTTACAATCTACGAGTCCAGCAATAAAAAAAAAAGGAAAAGGAAAAGAGAAAAGGAAAAAATAAAACAACATTCTGTCCTTGAAGTTACAGTCTAGTGAGGAATACAGCTGAGTGAATAGGCAATTCGTGTACAACGTAAGAAGTGCTTTAAAAGGGAAATGACAGGCTGCTCTTTTTAATAGGTCCCTAGAAATGAAAGATCAAGAAAGGCTTTTCAAGTCTAAATTGAGACCTGAAAAGTTTACAGTGGAGGTGACACTGTCAAAGTTGCATATTCGAAAGATCACTGCCTGTTGGGAAGAGAAAAGACAGAAGGGGGACAACACCACAGGCCAGTCGGAGGCTGCCGCGGTGACCCTGGCTAGAGAGGATGACACTGGGTACCAGGGAAATGGCTGCAGGGCTGGAGAGAAGTGGCTAGATTCTCAAGATGATGGTGGACTGGAATTACTAGAACTTGGTAATTAACCAGAAGAAGAAAGGAAAGGATTGGAAAGAAGGACGAGATCCTACTTTGGTTTTCCCCACAAACAGATCTCCAGGAAAAGGTTCAAGTGCAAGCAGTTCACTGGAGAAGAACAGGGAATACGGGTGGGAAAATGAGGAAGTGATAAGGAGGAGGAAATGTAGCCAAGAAAGAGTGCTTTATCATGCCAACTATGCAATTAATGTCATGGAGAAATCCTGGGAAATGGTATCGAACAAATGTCTCAGAGTTCTCTCACCCAAGAGGTTGAGAAGAAGGGGAATTTATAAGCCAATCGCCATGAGTCATTGGCTGCTGGGTTTAATTCCCTAGCCTTTCCAGCCTGTTTCGCACAGGCAGGGCAGATTTCTGTTGCTTCTTTAAAGACCCTTAGGGAAAAAAGATGTAGTTTCAGGTTTTAGGAAATGGGCAGGAGCACACAGAATGGTGAGACCCGAAGAATATTTACTACAGGTAACACTCAGTCTGTGGTGTGGTTCAGTGGGGGTAAGGATTAACAGGCATGAGGAACTGTCCTCAAGACAAGGGGACTGGGGAGTAGAGCTTATGACTGATGTTTGGTATAATTCATTTGAGGTGCTCATGGGACATCTAAGTAAAGGTGTTTAGTAGACAGTTGGGTATGCGAATATAAGTCTTTGGAGAGCAATATGCTCCGTTCAGTTCAGTAGCTCAGTCATGTTTAACTCTTTGAGACTCCATGGACTGAAGCATACCAGGCCTCCCTGTCCATCACCAGCTCCTGGAGTTTACTCAAACTTATGACCATAGAGTCAATGATGCCATCCAACCATCTTATCCTCTGTCATCCCCTTCTCCTCCTGCCTTCAATCTTTCCCAGCATCAGGATCTTTTCCAATGAGTCAGTTCTTCACATCAGATGGCCAAAGTATGGGAGTTTCAGCTTCTGCATCAGTCTTTCCAATGAATATTCAGGACTGATTTCCTTTAGGATGGACTGGTTGGATCTCCTTGCAGTCCAAGGGACTCTCAAGAGTCTTTTCCAACACCACAGTTCAAAAGCATCAATTCTTTGGCACTCAGCCTTCTTTATAGTCCAATTCTCACATCCATACATGACTATTGGAAAAACCATAGCTTTGACTAGACATACCTTTGTTGGCAAGTAATGTCTCTGTTTTTTAATATGTTGTCTAGGTTGGTCATAGCTTTTATTCCCAGGAGCATGCATCTTTTAATTTCATGACTGCAGTCACCATCTGCAGTGATTTTGGAGCCCCCAAAATGAAGTCTCTGGCTGTTTCCATTGTTTCCCTATCTATTTGCCATGAAGTGATGGGACCAGATGCCATGATCTTAGTTTTCTGTATGTTGAGTTTTAAGCCAACTTTTTCACTCTTGATGAAAGTGAAATAGGAGAGCAATCTCATCTACAGTTAAAGATTTGGAAACGGTCAACATGGAAATTCATGAAATCCCATGGGAAATTGTATAGTGGGAGGAACAATGATGGGCAAGAGCAGGAACCAAAGATCACCTGGATGAAAGGAACAAGGAAAGGAGAAGAAATCTGCAAAGAAGAATAAGACAATGCATCAGGGAATTACAATGAAAACCAGAAGAGCGAGTGCCTAGAAGCCAAGAAGAGAAATCTAAGAAGCAAAGAATAAAAATTATTTCTAGCTGCTGAAAGATCGAGAATAATAAAAGAGAAAACAATATTATTAAATTCAGCAACAAGCAAGTCTTCAGTGATCTTGGAGTCGTTGGTTAAGAGATTCTGTTGTACCTAAGGATGCATATGTGTGAATCATTGTAGACAGCAAAGATAGATAACTCAAGAAGTTTAACTGAGAATGAATGGAGCTGGAGAAAATAGAGATTGAAGGCTTAGTACCTGCAACATACTGTAAAATTAAGCATATTGTAATAGTTTAAAAAACTGAAAGTGACTGTCAGGTTAAGGGAAGAGTTTTTGGCAAGAGAATTGTTTGTTTATAGAAAATGAAAGAGATTTAAAATTTTGATAAGAAAGGGCCTTCAGAGGGCACGGAGAGACTGAAGGTACAGGAGAAATGATAAAAAGGCAGGAAATCTCTAAAGACAGAAAGGGGACTGAATCCAGAGATGAGGGGAACAAGACATTACGTGGACTTTGTTTCCTTTGTTGCCAAGAGGAAAGGAGAAAAGTGATGGGTGTAGATCAAGGCTGAATTGTAGATTTGGTGAGCATGAAGTTAAGAATACATGGGTTTTCTCTGTGAACCAAGAGTTGAAGAGAAGAGAAAGGTGTGAATGAGGAGGGATCAGTGATGTCAAAGGATTAAGGAGCTTATAGCTAGAATGAAATGCCTCTGCAGAGAAAGCTGAGGAGGAAAACAGCTGTGTGATTTCCTCTCGCAGTGCTCAGCTGCCCAGGTGTGAGCCCAGAGACCAAATAGTTGGTCTACTGAAGATTTTCAAGATTGGGTTTCAACAAGTAGGTAGAAGAAAGTATGATAGGGAGAGAGAGTTCCAAGGTAGCTGAAGTGATGACAACAGAAAAACAAAAAAGGAAGAATTTAGGATCAGAGGAAAATAACAGACAGAAGCAACTCATGGGAATGGCATCCTCGGGTCCGAACAAGGGATTCTATTTCCAAGGTTTGGGGTAAGGAGAGAGCCCACTAAGAGGGAGAAAAGTCACAAACAGGCACCAGTACAAATCGATGAAATCTGACTGACATTGGCTAGATGGTCACGGTAGAGGGATAAAGCAGGAGATGCCTATGAAGAAAGTGGAGAAGAAAAAAGCCGCTGTGGCGGAGATAAGAAATGGCTGGGCCAGCATCCAACTGAGGAGCTGAGTCAATGGTCACAGTAGGGCCATTGCTCTGTCACTCTGTTATGAGTTGGACTGTGTCCTCCCAAAAGATACACTGGAGATCTAACTCCTCATTTCCTGTGAACGGGACCTTCTTTGGAAATAGGGTTTTTGAAGATGTAGTCAAGTTAAGACGGGGTGGCCCCTAAGGCAATAGGTAAACGCCGGGAGTTGGGGTGGGCAGGGAGGCCTGGCGTGCTGTAGTCCTTGGGGTCACAAAGAGTTGGACACGACTGAGCGACTGAACTGAAGCCAATATGACTTATAAGAAGGGGGGACAGACACAGGTAAAGACACGCAGGGGAAACACCATGTGACAACAAAAGCAGGACTGGAGTGATGTGTTTATAAGCCAAGGGGTGAAAAGGATGGCCTTCAGAGGCAGTGTGGTCCTGCTGACACCTAGGTACCAGGCTTCTACCATCCAGAACTGTGAGAGGATGTCCTTTTGCTTGGATTATGGCATACCGTCATCATACACTACTTTTGTTTAAGGCTATGCTAACTCTGATATTTTGTTTCAGAACAAATGTGGCCCCAGGAAACTAATACGTCCTCAATGCTTATATGACTTAGCCAGGGCCATGGGTCTTTTTTTCAATGTCATAGAGCACCAACAGAAGTCAGACTGTGGTTGACAGATACTGGGGCAACTCTCCGTTTCTAAGGAGAAATTGGAGCTTTTAGTTCTTATTCAGTGTCATTTTTAAGGCTTATCCAGTGATACAATAATTCAGTGCACTTCATTCCCAAGTAAAGATCTCCAAAGGTAAAGTTCATCCAGTTGGAAGAGAAAGACAAAATGTCCTCTATGTAAATTTAGAAGTGTAGGGATATTTTAGATCTGAGTCAATCATAGTGCTAGAATATCTGGTGTTTACTATATTTTTTACTTTCGAAAGGAAGTCAGTGCACTTTTTCTGGGGACAGTACATGCCCATTTGGTGTACTAGAGCTTTTTTTTTTTACAGCAATATTGACACGTAATTTAATGTTCCCATCTCTCCTGATGGGTTTGGCACAAACAATGCATTTATATGCAATGAATAAGACAGATGTACCTGACTCCCTTCTCTCTCTCACTACCATGCACACACATACGTATAAAACAGAAAATATATTATTATTTTTCATATGAACAGATACTAAGAATAATAGTTTAATCCATGAGTTCATGAATTAATATTCCATGGATTGTTTCCCCAAGGCAGGGAATGCTTTTATTAACCAAAGTCTTGATGAAAAATTGAGATTTTCTATGGCATTCAAATTTTGTTAGGTTTTTAGCTTTACATGAATTATTTAAACCTTAAGGCTATAAAGTCTCTATAAATCAGAGAGGCAACCACAGCCACCCTCAGGAGTTGGGTAGGTAATAAAAATAACTGAAGTTGACCCGACTGTATTCTCGGGATGTACTCTGTTTACACATTAAACATGCAGCTTCACATCCACCCAGAAATGTTTTCTCCTATTTTTCTTCAAACACAAGGCCCTGCTCAGTCTACCTTTCATTTTTCCATCTTTACAGAGGCTTGTCTATAAAATTATTTCACCATCCAATGAATTCTGTAAAGAAGACCGACAGGGCAAGGATCAGGCTGACTGGTTGGAGGACTGAGGCCCTAGTGGTGAAAGGAAGACAGTGAGGAAACTCAGGCCGAATGTGAGGGGAGCAAGTTTCCCCGGGCTCTAGCTGGTCCAACCCAAGCAGGAATTCTATACAACATCTCCAGATTGCTAAATGTCAGATATTAATTTCTTTTCTCTTCTTTTATTTTTTTTTTCCACCTACAACGATGTCTAGAACAGTTTGAAGCCAAACCAAACATGCTTGAGAACAGATTTAGCCAATGGGATGCTAGTTCACAACCTTTGCTAAATACTGTTTTCTTGTGTGGCAAAATATATATAACATAAACTTTACCATTTTAACTGTTTTCCAGTGTATAATTCTGTGGCATGAAGTCCATCCACAACTTGTGCAACCATCACCACCATTCATTTCCAGAATATTTTCATCACCCCAAGTAGAAACTCTAAACTAATTAATCTGTTGTGCCTTTTTACTATCAACTTTAAAATGAAAATAGAACTTGAAAAGGTACCCCAAAGTTACCATATTTGATGCTAAAACAAAACCCTTCAGGCTAGACACTTACCTTCTTCCAGAAAGTTAAATCCTCTGCCAGATGTAAAAGTCTCTCCAGAAATCCTTTATTTCATCAACTCTCAGCTCCATCCTGCTTCCCACACCATCATTCCATTTGACCCAACTGTGGCCCTCATTATGGCCTTGAAAATGTCTGCTCTGAATGCACCCAACTTTCCTATACTCTCCACCCTGCTCTTCCCACTCTTCCCACCTCTGCCTCAGGAAAACCTAAGGCCTGTCCAAGAGCATCACTTCCCTCAGACCCCTAATAAGTGGAAACTGTTTATTCTCACCTCACATTTGGTAGTTGGGTCCAAGTTTGCCTACTTTCAAACATTAAATCTGCTTCCTCTTGTAAACCGCCCCCTCCTTTGAGACTCATACCATTCAGTTGAGTCACACCGTCCTCTTCCTTATTGCTGTCACTTCTCTTCATTCATTTGAGATTTCAACACCTGGCTTCCAGTCTTCCAGTCCAACTCAACTCCTGTCATCATTTAAGACCACATCAGGATGTACTGGAGGGCCCATCTGAAATGCAGAGCTTTCAGTTCATTGAATTCTCTGCCTTAGCAACCTATAAAATCATACCCTCAGATGTCCCATTCTCAAATGAAATTTTCACTTTCAGCTTATTCAAACCACCACTCCACTCTTCCAGACATCTTCCATCTCATGAAAACTTCCAATCCACAATCCCATGGCTTTCTTTTTGCCCATGAGCCCCACTGCCTTTAATTCTCTATTTATCTAGATACTTAACAGTCCCTCAGTATAGTAACTCCTTTGTTAACACAATAGTAATTGCCATGCTTCTTTCTCCCCTGTAAAACACACCAAACCTCAATCCTAGATGAACACAACCATCTATCTCTTTGTTCTCACACCCAGCTGGAGAAAACATACAACTGAACTGATTGGTATCAATGAGAAGTCAACATCTCCAACCTAAACACTCCTTGGCAACCTAAATATGGATCTCCAGTAAACTCACTTGATCATTTTCCTAGTGATTATTTTGTACTTTTCTTTATTCTTCTTAAATCATTTTCTCTCTCATCTCCATAAGAGATCAAGTTCTATCAGTTTTACCTCCCAAATTTGTCCTAAACCATTCATTTCTCTCCTTTGTTGCTACCTGAATCATCACCATCTCCAGAGTGGGTCATCCCTGTTGTCTTCTAAAAATTTTCCCTGCCATGTTACTGCCTTCCCCCTAAACTTTGTACACAGTGACCGAGGTTTTTTTTTTTTCAATTGAGTTATAGTTGATGTAAAATATTATATAAGTTAAAGGTGTATAGTGATTCACAATTTTGAAAGGTTATACTTCATTTTATAGTTATTATAAAATATTGGTTACAGTCCTAGTGCTATACAATATACTCTTATAGCTTATTATATACATAATAGTTTGTACCTTTCAATATACTACCCCTATATTGCCACCCTCTTCTCTCTCCTCACTGGTAACCACTAGTTTGTTCTCTATATCCATGCGTGTGCTTCACTAATTTGTAGTAGTTTTTAGATTCCACATATAAGTGATCAGTTCAGTTCAGCTCAGTCACTCAGTTATGTCCAACTCTTTGCAACCCAATGGACTGCAGCACACCAGCCCTCCTGGTCCATCACCAACTCCTGGAGTTTACTCAAACTCATGTCCATTGAGTCGGTGATGCCATCCAACCATCTCATCCTCTGTCATCCCTGTCTCCTCCTGCCTTCAATCTTTCCCAGCATCAGGGTCTTTTCCAATGAGTCAGCTCTTCGCATCAGGTGGCCAAAGTATGGGAGTTTCAGCTTCTGCATCAGTCCTTCCAATGAATATTCAGGACTGAATTCCTTTAGGATGGACTGGTTGGATCTCCTTGCAGTCCAAGGGACTCTCAAGAGTCTTCTCCAACACCACAGTTCAAAAGCATCAATATAAGTGATAACATACAGTATTTGTCTTCTTCTGACTCTTTGCGACCCCATGGACTGTGGTCCACCAGGCTCCTCTGTTCCAGAATTCTCCAGGCAAGATTATTGAAGTAGGTTGCCATTTTCTGTTCTAGGAGATCTTCCCAACCCAGGGATTGAGCCTGCATCTCCTGCATTTCCTGCACTGGCAGGTATATCCTTTACCATTGCATCATCTGGGAAGGCCCCCTACACTGCCCTAGCTCTCAGCAAATATTCTCTGGGAGAAAATGGCTATTTGACAATCTTGTATATTCTAATTGGTCCATGCTAGTCAACATGAATATAAAAAATTTTGTCTTTCACCTTTACTATGACAGCTTATGAACAGACTCAGCAGATGCTCCCAGGCAAGAAAATGACCAGCAGTTTTAGCCTTTTCTCTCTCAAAAAATTTATTTTTGCTAATTTTATATTCTTCTTGACTTCCATCATCTCTTTTTTTTTTCTAGTTGTGATTGCTTTCTACTATTACCACATCACACTTAGAAGCAGACATGTTCATGTCTTTAATGACTTCTTTCATCTTAATGTGGCTTTAAAAAATAAAGAACAATAAAAACTTTAGTCCAGATAAAAAAAAATTTTTCCTGGTATACTGTAGTTTTTATTTGAAATGCAGCTGAAAGGAGAATCGGATTTACTTTAAGTAAATTCTCTTTACAGCAAATTTAGATGAGGCACATCAATACCATAAATAACATAGAACAGATTTCTAGTATTCATTCATACCCATTTTCCTCTTTTCTGGAGCAGAGAGGACAGCCATTATTTCCAAGCCTCAGGCAGGGCCATTTGCCCAGTTACGTCCAATGGACTATGAGCATAAATGGTGTATGTCCTTTTCAAGAAGAGGTGCTTAAAGATGACTAAGAATTCTCTACATTCTCCCTTTCATGGAGACTAGGAAGGTCACATGTTTAAGCTATGGAGCCACTCGGTCTGGTTCCCTAAGACACTGTTGGGAAAAGAAGCCACTTGGACAGTTGCTGGGCTTATGGTGGACTTTGCATCAGTAAGAAAGAACTTAGTGTTGAGTCACTGAGTTTTCAGAACACATCTACATCTGTAATGTGCTTAGTCACTGAGTCATGTCCAACTGTTTGTGACCCCACGGACTGTAGCCCGCCAGGCTCCTTTGTCCACAGGGACTTTCCAGGCAAGAATACTGGAGTGGGTTGCCATGCCCTCCTCCAGGGGATCTTCCCAACCCAGGAATCAAACCCAGGTCTCCCACAATGCAAGCAGATTCTTTACTGTCTGAGCATAGTACATCCTCTAAAGGCAAATAAAATAAGGAATACCTAACCTAACACAAAGACACAGCATTTTCTCAGATTTTTTTAGAAAAAAAGTTATTTTTTAGAAATGTTTTTTAGATCTTTAAATTTTTTTTTTAAATGTTCTTTAGAAAAATCTTTCAAATTAGAATATTCTAGAAACTGCTGTTTGGAATACTAGGTATTATAGACAATGATTATAATAAGATTATTCCTAAAGGAAGGTTAGTGAAGAATATCCTTTAGTTACATGGTGTGAAGTTTCCTTTGGAGACTTTTTTTTTCTTTCTTTCTTTTTCATTTTACCCTTGAGGCATAAACATGAAAGGGAAGGCTGTATCTATTCTGAGCTAAACTACATCATACCTTAAACTTGAAGTAATTCTAGTGATGTTATTGTGCATATTAATATCAGGGACTTTCCAGTCTCAGGGAATTAAAGCTGTATGTTTAAAGGGAGCAGCAAAATTTAACCTTTAGTTCTTTATTTTTTCATTCAGTCATACCATACCCTCCAGCCAAGAGCACTGCATTTAAATCTTCCCTTCTCAAAGTGATCTCCTTTACCCTTTCCTCAGCCCTCCTGCCTATGTTTAAACCTATTTGAACTTATGAGAAAAGCTATTATAAAGAACTATACTATTTTTGTCTATTAGTAGCTCAGTGCAACAGCTTCTTGGGTAATCTATGTAATAAAAAAATCTAATGTTTTTTATTAGAAAAACACATATTATAACCTCAAGGGATGAACTTTGCTGTTATTTATCAGTTGGTTGTTGGGGGGATGGTTATCAGATGGGAAGTTTAAAGATCTTCCCATTTTCATCAGAACATCTTCTTGGTTGGCTACTTATCTAACCTATCCTTGAATGCCGTCCTTGAGTAAAGTTAAGGATGAGGCAAGACTGTTGGTAACTGTCTGTGATGGTTAATTTTATGTGTTAACTTTACTAGGCCATGAGGTACTCAGATATTTGGTCAAACATTGCTCTGAGTGTTTCTGTGAAGGAGTTTTTGTGAAGGTTTCCATGAGGGTTTTCCTAACGTGGGTGGGCCTCAATCAATCAGGCAGAGACCTGAATAGAACAGAAAGGCTGACTCTCCCTCAAGAAATGAGAATTCCCCTTGCCTGACTGCCTGCACAGAAGGACACTGGCTTTTTTTCCTGCCTTAAGACTCCAACTGAAACATCAACTTTTCCTGAGGTCTTAGGTCTCCCGGCCTTTGGATTAAAACCACACCACTGGCTTTTAAATCTTGTTGTCAGCCATATATACTAAGTATATGGTGTATACGGTGTGTGTGTGTTCAGTCATGTCCAACTCTTTGCGATCCCTTGGTCTATAGCCCACCAGGATCCTCTGTCCATGGAATTCTCCACGGTAAGAATACTGGAGTGGGTTGCCATATCCTACTCCAGGAGATCTTCCCGACCCAGGGATCAAACCCAAGTTACCTGTGTCTCCTGCACTGCAGGCAGACTCTTTACTCATTGAGCCACCTGGAAAGCAACTATGTATATATGACTATAGATAAGTATTATATATGTGTAATGTGTGTATACATGTTAGGTCTATACATGTGTATACATGTTTCTCTGAAGAACCCTGACTAGTACACATTCTATGGCTTTTGAGCCACAGCCTATTTGTGACCACTACATTTTTTCAGAATCTAGAGAGGTGATACTCATCCCACCTCCAACAATTGACTGAAAGAAATTTACAAGCAGAAGCAATGACCAAAAAGCCAAGATAAGCTAAAGAATCAAATAATTGAAGGCTTAGGGTGGTTGGTCTGTTTACTGATCCTAAGTAAACACACACTGAAGCAACAGCAGGAAGAAGGAAAAAGAAAAAAAAAAGTGGAGAGAAATGAGCTAGCCAGAAAAGGCCACAAACAGAAGGAGCCACAAATATGACATATAAATAGCACTGCTGATGGCAGCAGGTCTCCTGAGAGGAGAAAGAATTTCGGGAAAGTTTGGAAGATGGCAAAGGAGTACCACTTGCAATGAGAAAAGATTAGCTATCTGGCTTATTCAAGTCCAGCTGACCCCTATATTCATCATGGGCATTAATGAACATATGGATTGAACTCATAAGGAAGGTCTGGCATCATTAAAGAGAGAGAATCTTCATGAGTAGATTTGTATTTTAGCCTCTATCACATGGTACTGTAGTTAATACTACTCTGTCCTGTCTTACTGTATAACAAGTCACCCCTAACAGTGATTTAAAACAATGATGTATTGTTCTCACAGATCTGTGGGTTGTCAATCTAGTGATTCTTCTCCCAGACTCATCTTCGATCACTCATGTGGCTCCAGTCATCTGACAATCCTACTGTGGGCCCAGATAGCCTCAGTCACATGCCTGGGACGCTAGCGCTGGCAGGACATCACCTTCTCCCCATAAGTCAGACTAGCTTCTTCACAACACAATACTCTTTATTATTTTTGCATATGTATTTTTTAAAAAATTTTAACTGGAGTATAATTGCTTTACCATGTGTAAATTTCTGCTATGCAATGTGTATATATCCCCTCCCTCTACAGCTTCCCTCCCATGCCCCATTCCGCCCATCTAGGTCATCACAGAGCTGAGCTCCCTGTGCCATAAAGCAGGTTCCCACTAGCTATCTATTTTACACAAGTTAGTGTATGTATCAATGCTACCCTCTCAATTCCTCCCACCCTCTCCTTACCCTGCTGTGCCCAGAAGTCCATATTCTATGTCTGGGCCTCTATTCCCACAATGGTCTTTAGATTTCAAATGGACAAACCCCAGTATGCAGGCACTCATCAAACTCTCTGCTTGGCTCATGTTTGCCAATGCCCCATTAGCCAAAGCAAGTCATGTGACCCAATCTAGAATTGATGGGGTAGGATCCACAAAAGGCATAAATAGGACAAGGTTGATATGTCATAAGAATCTACCACATCCGCCACAAATTTCAGACTTTGAATTACATTCCCACCCCTGAGTACATTTCCATTCCTTAGTACTTGCCTGACATCCTTAGTTTATAATTAACATCTTAGCAGTACTCCCTTTAGACAACATTTTGGGTATTCTAGTGAAACATAACCTGGGCACACACGGTGGAAATGCATAGTACTGTATTATGAATGTTGTGCCTATTTCTCCTTCATATCGTAATTTGAGCATTATATTGACTTTAAAAATACATTAAAACATAGGTTATACTATCTAAGAATTTTCTCACAGGATAAAGTTACACTATTATTGTTTTTTTTTTAGTCACTAAGTTGTGTCCAACTCTTGTGACCCCATGGACTGTAGCCTACCAGGCTCCTCTATCCATGGGATTTCCCAGGCAAGAATACTGGAGTGGGTTGCCATTTTCTTCTCCAGGGCATCAAACCAGCATCTCCTACATTGGCAGTCTAGTTCTTTACCACTAAGCTACACCTGGGAAGCCCAAAAGTTGTATTACAAAACGGTTTTTCCAATAAGGCGGTGTCTGGGGTCTGATATTTGTGAAATTAATGAGTTAAGTTTGAGCGTTTATGGACTAGCCTTCACTTACTTAGAAATTCTTCTAGCCCAGAGTTTAGCTCAGTTCAGTCGCTCAGTCATGTCCAATTCTTTACGACCCCATGGATTGCAGCATGCCAGGCTTCCCTGTCCATCACTAACGCCCAGAGCTTACTCAAACTCACATCCATCGAGTTGGTGATGCCATCCAACCATCTCATCATCCCCTTCTCCTCCTGCCCTCAATCTTTCCCAGCATTAGGGTCTTTTCAAACGAGTCAGTTCTAAGCAGCAGGTGGCCAAAGTATTGGAGTTTCAGCTTCTGCATCAGTCCTTCCAATGAATATTCAGGACTGATTTCCTTTAGCATTAACAGGTTGGATCTCCTTGCAGTCCAAAGGATTCTCAAGAGTCTTCTCCAGCACCACAGTTCAAAAGCATCAATTCCTCGGCACTCAGAGTTCAGTTCAGTTCAGTTCAGTTCAGTCGCTCAGTCGTGTCCAACTCTGCGACCCCATGGATTGCAGCACACCAGGCCTCCCTGTCCATCACCAACTCCGAGAGTCCGCCCAAACCCATGTCTATTGAGTCAGTGATGCCATTCAGCCATCTCATCCTCTGTCGTCCCCTTCTCCCCCTGCCCCCAATCCTTCCCAGCATTAGGGTCTTTTCCAATAAGTCTCACTAAATTATTAGTTTAAAACTGTGATCGTTAATTTTGATCTCTGCGTTCTGAGAATGCCGCACAGAAAGCACGGGGTAGGGGGTGGGGAGTGAGGGGTCCTTCATACATAAGAAAGCAGAGGAAAATCCTAACACTTTTATACCTTCCTCTATCAGATTCATCACTTCTCCAGACCTGTAAATTGACTAAACCGCCCTCCTTGGCAGGGCCAATTTGCTTAGATTACCGTGCGAGTTGTGCACTTTTTACACAATGTACGACATACAGAACAGATGGTGCAGTTCCCCAGCCCAGCAGCTGGAGGGGACGCTCTGCACACAGTAGGAGCACCATAAACACTGATTGACTGAGTTCATTGCCTCGGTTGACTCGAAGCCATCTTGCCCCCGGGCAGTATCCCTACATCTCTCCAAGCCCACACCCTGGCCCGAGAGGCGGTGAGCTCGGAGCAGATGGCGAGTCCCGGGCGCCAGGTGTGCGGCACGCTCGGCGCGGTCTGGGGCACCGGGTTCTTTGGTCCCCGCGCCACCCCACCCCTCCCCCCCCCAAGAGTCGCCGTCGGCGACTCAACACGTGAGGTTGGCCAAGGGGGACCGGGGAGGGGAGGGGAGGGCTGGGAACGAGGCGCTCCGGTGCCTGGCGGAGCCCGCGCGTGCTGCGCCCGCCGCCCACCGAGCGCCCGCCCCGCTTCCCCTCTGACCCGCGTCACCTGGCAGCCCGCGCGGCCTCCGCGCCTCCCCATCCTCCCTCTCTGCGATCGAGCGCCTTTCTCCCTCCCCCGCCCCTCTTCCTCTCTTTCTCTTATCTTGACATTTCGCCTCGCTTCCCTCTGCCCACTCCCCGGCGGGTTTCCCTCGCGGTCAGGCGCGCCCGCCCCAGCCTGCCCGCCCCCGCACCACCTCCAATTGTAGGTCAACTCGCTGGCTAACGTTGGCTTAGGTCTGCTCTTGTTTAAGCGTTTTTCAGTAAGTGGGATCAGACGCTTTCCCCACGGGGCTCCAACTGAAATTGCTTCTTCTTGGCTGTGGAGTTGGCGGGAGGGGGCGCGGGAAACCTGCGGGATGTGCTGCCATCCACGCCGCGTGCTGGGGTCACTCGGATGTTTCGGGGCGCCCCGGGGGTGGCAGCCCCACCCGGGCGCCTGCTCCCGGGGCCTGGCTGCCGCGGCGGCCTGCGGAAAGGCAGCAGCACGCGAATCCAAGGGGGACAAAGCGAGCCGAATCCCTCCAGAGCGCTCCGCTTCTCAGTAACTGCGCCCGGTGATTTACTAGCCAGAAGCTCCCTCCTCCCAGACCTGAGACCCGGGGCCGATTCCCGGGGGGCGTCGGTGCGCCGCTGCCAGGAAGCCCTGGCACCGCGACTCCCCTCCCCCCCCCCGCCTTTCCCGCAAGAGGGAGGGCACCGAGGCTTGCGGAAGCCCCCTCCAAAGCCCCGGGGGAGGGGATGCTTGAAGACTAGTGCAACCAATTGTTAGCCTCCCTTCGCCCTACAGCTTTTTCCTCCCCACCCCCGCCCACCGCGCACACACCCTGCTCTGCCCTCCTGCACGAGAGCGGGCAGCTGCACGCTCCACGGGACCAGGGAGGGGGTTGCCCAGCCCGGGTAGGAATGTCGCCTGCCAGCCGGAACGTGGGTTCCAGACGCAGAGCGCGCAGGGGGCGGGTGGGCGTCCCGGGCCAAGGTGGAGGGCGCGCTGGAGACGGGGGTGCCCAGGGACTGTCAGTTTCCCGTCAGGGACAGAATTGGGCTCGGTGGCCGCGGGCCCAGCTGGCTCGGGGTGGGGGTGGGGGGGTTGGTGGAGGGGATGGAGGAGGAAAGCGCCTCCCGCCAGCCCAGACCAGCGCGGCCAATTGCAATTTCGAAGAAGGCTAGGGCGCGGGGGCGCGTGCGTGCCCGTGTCTTCGGCTTCTTCCCCGGGTCGTACACCTAAACGGAAGACGGGTAGTTACAGTGCTGCTGACAGCATTGCCCGAAACCTGTTTACAGTAGGGAGGACTTTTCCCCCCAAAAGCACAGCCGGAGTCGATTCCCGATTCTCGGCCGCCGCGGCGGAACGCGGCTGAGCACCGCGGATCCCCGCCGACCCCTCGCGGGGCCCAGGGCAGGGAGAGCGCGGGGCCCGCGCCACCGAGTCGCGGCGCCTGGCAGAGCGAAACCATCTTTGGAGGAGGAGGGCTGCCTCTGCGAGTGCTCGAGTCGGGCGCGCCTCTGCAGCGGCTCTCCGAGAGCGCCTTCTAACTCGTTCCGGCTTCGGCGGCATGCGGACCCGGCCATTGATCAGCTCCCGGTTCAGTGCCTAGATCCAAACGGGAGTCCTGGCGGCCCCAAGTCTCTGGGAGCTTCTGACAAGTGAACAGGAGGCGGCAGTTCGTAGCCCTAAACTCTGATTTAGGATTAAAAAAAAAAAAAATCAGGATTCATCGACGCACCCTATTAACCGCTGATCGTTTTAAACTGCTACCGAAAGAAGGTAGCCGAGGTTGCTACGGGTTCAGGAGAGGAGGAAGGGGGGAGAAAGAAGTCCGACCACCCCCACTCTCTCCCACGTCTCCTCGTGGGCGCAGGGAGGCTCAGCGCTGCCACCTGGCGGCCGCCTCTCCCTGGCCCGGGAGTCGGAGGATGGACGCGTTAACCCGGGTTCGCGGTGGGTGTGACTTGCTTCGGCTTAGCGAAATGGGGCAGAAGCTCGAGTTCCTGCTTCAAATCTACGTGGCCTGGTGCAAACACTCATTTCCTGCTTGTTCTCATGAGAAAATTGAAAGGAGAGGAAAAATGAGTTGGCGCTGGTATGAAATGCATACAGAAACCTACCAGGTGCCAGCCACTGGTTAGGAGGGGAGAGAAAATGGCAAAAATTTAATTAGAAATGCTGGATTCTTATCTCTTAATTTTTTCTAAGAGTAAACACAATCCATGGACTTCATTTTACCTTAGATCCTATTTTAATATTTTGCAAATAAGGATTACTTCCATACATTGTTTTTCCATACAACCCCCACCCCTCTGGGTAAGTCCAGTTCCAATGCAATTTCATCAGCACCCCCAAAAATGAAGTGCAAGTTATATTTGTCTACTTGACTGAGAAGTAAATCAACTTCTGATGGAAGGTTATTTTCCATAAAGTGTGGAACCAAAAAGCCTGGGGCCTTTCAGTTGGCAAAGGCCAATGACATCAAATTTCTCAGACTTCTTCCCTGTCTGCTAAAGTAACAAAGACAGGATTTTTCCCCCTCTTTATTTTCTTTGAACTGAATAGTTGTCAGGTCAGACCAGCTCTTACAATCACAGTTTCTATAACCAAGACAAGGAAAAATCTTGCAAATCAGTGTGAATCCAAGAGATTTGTTAAACTAATTTCCCCTCAGGTTTTTTTTTTTCCTCCCTCTATGCTATAGGAATATATTAAGCAGTGGGACAGAATGCTATTTCCATCTATACCCCATACCATTTTATGGATGTAGGATTTTTATGTTGTGCAGGTGTGTGAGAGCAGAAGAAATGAATTAGCAGATATTACATCTCAAATCAAGTTCCATTATTTAATGGAAAATAAATAAAATAAGATGAAATATTTACCTTAATTCAAAATGTGGAATGTCTATCATCTTTGCTAATAAAGGAAATTATTATTTTGAAAGAGGATTTTTTTTTCTTGCAAAATTATCTTGGCTTACTGTTAATATGGCTTAGAGAGTAGCATGAAGAATTACTTCATGTACTACAAAGCCAGCAGAGGGAACACTGAGTACTGATTTAGTAGGGGCCACCAAATATCTGGTATTTGGGGAAAAAAATGTTAGTAATGGAAAAACTGGTTACAAAGCATGTGAAGTTAGGTAATGAGAACACAGAAATCTTTTCTCATTATTTGCTATTGAGACCTCATACATTCCAGCGTGCACAAACCCAACTGGTAAGAAGGATGACTTTAATAAAAGGCCACTTGTCATGTTTTCTTACATTTTAAGAGGGCTACTAACACATAAGAACAAACCTACTTCAGAAGTCTAAGCATTAATATATAATAATCTTTTATGTCAATGGAAATTCCTAATATATTTCTTCAATTCTAAGAGGAACTTGTTTCTTTTCAGATGTCTTACAACCATGAGGGTGTCAGTTCCACTGGTAATTGTTCTCCCTTAATAGCATGTGACTATGGGATGTCTGAAAGACATCAGTTAGAACTGTTGAAATATAGAAAATATCCCTAACAATAGAAATAGGCCAGTGGCTATTTTTTAGTACACACGTAAAATCTGCGTGCTTTAAACATAAACAAAATCATTCTGACTGCTTTAAATTCCACTTTTCTCTGATCTCACTCACTGGTAGAATCACAAATGGCTTTGGAAATACAGTCAATGATACTGATTATGTTATTCACTCAATTTCACTGAAACATCACAAACTTGGTCACACTCTCAGATTATTACTTGCGACAAATCTCAAAATAAACATAGTATTTATTTTTTTATTCTGGTAAAAATATGGAGTTTTAAAATAAATAATAGACCTCTTTAGAGTAATTTTTATGTCCGATTGAGAACATGTAGGGCTATGTTATAGTATGAATACCAAATAAAATGATGACACACCCAGCTTTGTTAGATGCAAAAGAGGTGCCCATGGGTTTTTTTGTTTTCAAGATTTGTTTCCCCTTCTAAAAGAAAAAATATATAACTTGGGTAGGTACTGGTCAAAAATTATTTGCTTCTACCCACAAAAACATTCTCTCCTTAGAGATCGGTGTTCTTTCAGTAAAATTCTACATCTGACAACCTGGGCCTCTCCCCAGCCTACATACTCTAAAAGTTTGACAAGATAAATAGAAATCTGCTGCCCAGCACAAGTTTGATCGGAATCAAAAGCTGACTTTGGTTTCAAGGAAGACCAATCTTTATTATAATTTTAATTTTCATACCTTGGAACAAAAGAGATGTCTGTGGCCAAATTAACATGTATTCTGACTACCTGGTTTGGGTTGCCACTGTGGTCCCTGGATGGTTCACATCCATGATCTGTGATGGTTTTTTCACATCAGTGACCACCCTCAATTTTAGTCTCTTGAACAACATGCTGCTTCTACTAGAGGAAATGTCTCTGGAATCTGAATTATCATGAAGGATAATATAGTATTCACTGAGGGCTTCCTATACATCAAGCTCACTGAACTCCCACAAAACACTATACAAAGTAGTTCCTAGTGTTCCCATATCACTGATGAGGAAGACTGAGACTTGGTCACATCCCCAGGGTCACAAGACCAGTAAGAAGGACTAGCAGCCAGGTCTAATATAAATTCAGAGGTTCCATTCTTTTTTGCTAGTAGTTACCACTGCCTTCTAGTGTCTCTTTTGCTTTGGCCTTTTAATTCCATTTGATTGAAGTAACGAACATTTAGGAGAAAATAACAAAGAGGAGGAGGAGGGTTTGGGGAAGAGAGGATGAAGTGTGAAGCTATCTTTAATTTTGAAAATGTGGAAAACATACTTACAAAGTAAAACTGATTCCCATCCTTTACTCACCATTATCATTTTACACAAACTATGGAAATTCTCCTATTAAATATGGAACACTGCCTATTGTGTTCCAGTGGAAAGCTCCTCTGTTTGGGCTACCCAGGATTTATGACTGTATGTGCTCAGTCATGTCCAACTCTTTGCAACCCTGTGGACTGTAGCACATCAGGCTCCTCTGTCCATGGGATTTTTCCAGGCAAGAATACTGAAGTGGGTGGCCATTTCCTCCTCCAAGGGGATCTTCCTGGCTCAAGGATGGAACCCAGTCTCCCTTGTCTCCTACATTATCAGGCAAATTCTTTACCACACTGCGCCACTAGGGAAGCCCATCCAGGATCCAAAGGGGAGTTTAAATCATTCAATAACTATAGTTAACCCCTGTTTGGTTAAGAGAGCAAGTAATTATTGCCAAAAAAAAAAAAATCCTTTTTTCTGCCTTCCACAAACAGCACCACAATAGCTCTGAAGGGATTAACACAATACATCAACATCTGTGCTGTACCTGGAATTGTTAAAATAATAGTGATGACAGGTGTCTAGGTACCACTTTCTTAATGGTTTTCAATACCTATTGATTTATTTTCATGGTTTTCCCTCCTTCTTTTACATCCTTGGCTTTATGAAGGAGCCGAGGAACAGATTTTGCACTAAAGGCTGATTCTCTATTCCAATGCTGAAAAGAACTAATAAAAATAATCACTTGGCTTTTAAGCAGAAAGCTTCCATTTACAGTATTTCACCCTTCCCCCCTCCTTCTAAGCCCCTTGTTATCTAACATAATGGTTAGAATACATTTCCGTCTCTCCCCTTAATAATTTCATGCATTAACATCCTCTTCACACACCACACACACACAGACACACACACACACACACACACACACACACACACACACGCAGGCACGCACAGCAAAAGGAAAAAAGAGGCAGCAGAAATCTCAGCTGTACTTCTAGCCCTTTTAAAAAGTTTGCTCTGTAAATTGGAATGAGGTCAGATTTGGAGCTTCTCATTGCACGCGGAGATTATTATTGCATCGGGTTCCAAGCCAATGGGAAGCCCGGGGGTGGGGCTTGGCACAAGGAAGCGTTGGTTACAGCGGCTGATTGGCCGCGGCCAAGACTGGGAAAGGATAAAGAGGCGCGAGGCGGAATTGGGGTCCGCTCTAAGCTGCAGCAAGGGAAACTGTGTGTGAGAGCAAGAGGCCTGTTTCGCTCCGGGTCTCTAGTTCTTGCACGCTCTTTAAGAGTCTGCACTGGAGGAACTCTGCCATTACCAGCTCCCTTCTTGCAGGAGGGAGGGGGAAACATACATTTATTCATGCCAGTCTGTTGCATGAAGGCTTTCTGGCGTCCTACCTTGCAACAAAATAATTGCACAAACTCCTTAGTGCCGATTCCGCCCACAGAGAGTCCTGGAGCCAGAGCCTTTTCTGCTTTGCATTGTAAGAGAGGGACTAACTGATAGAGACTATGTCGCTTTCCTGAGCTTCTGAGAGCGCTCGCGAACTGGAATCAACTGCTTCAGGGGAAGGAGGAAAAAAAAAAAAAAAAGACTTGCCTGGGAGGCGGCGAGAAACTTGGATTGGAACCTTCAGCAACCAGCATTCGAGAAACTCCTCTCCACTTAAGCACCGTCTCCAGGACGCAGAGCCGCGAGACAGCGCAAACTGCGGCACGGCGAGAGAGAAGAGCGAGAGAGAGGGAGCTTCTCCAGCCTGGGAACTATAACTCCTCTGCAAGAGGCGGAGTGCTCCCGCCCCGCATCTTTTTGGAGACTTTTCTCTCTTCGCCCACCTCCGCCCCGGCCAGGAGTTGAGCCGCCCGCTCGACCGCCGCGCACGTCGCCCCGCTCGGCGCGCGCTTGGTCCCCGGAGCCAGGAGGGCCCGGCGATAGCGCCGCGGCCGCCGCGAGGGTGTGAGCGCGCGTGGGCGCCCGCCGAGCCGGGGCCATGGTGCAGCAAACCAACAACGCCGAGAACACGGAAGCGCTGCTCGCCGGCGAGAGCTCGGACTCGGGCGCCGGCCTCGAGCTGGGCATCGCCTCCTCCCCCACGCCCGGCTCCACCGCCTCCACGGGCGGCAAGGCCGACGACCCGAGCTGGTGCAAGACGCCGAGTGGGCACATCAAGCGGCCCATGAACGCCTTCATGGTGTGGTCGCAGATCGAGCGGCGCAAGATCATGGAGCAGTCGCCCGACATGCACAACGCCGAGATCTCCAAGCGGCTGGGCAAACGCTGGAAGCTGCTCAAAGACAGCGACAAGATCCCTTTCATCCGGGAGGCGGAGCGGCTGCGCCTCAAGCACATGGCTGACTACCCCGACTACAAGTACCGGCCCAGGAAGAAGGTGAAGTCCGGCAACGCCACCTCGGGCTCCGCGGCCGCCGCCGCCTCCAAGCCCGGGG